>OY288257.1:56010937-56610937 GCA_958450325.1 Agrostemma githago | reverse complement strand
AAACCCGAAAGGGCACCCCGTCCAAACATGGTATCTCGGTAATGGTTACTTTCAAGAGGTCACACCCAATCACTTTGCCTTAGTTCCTTAACTAGGGAGGATACACTCTAAATCGATATTTGGCATAACGAGTCTAAAGCAAAATCACTCACATCAATGAACTACGAACATGGTTTGATTCCGTCCAAACATGGATACGTATGCAACCCTTCTTCGGGTGCAACCAAACAAATAACGAAAACGATTACTCGATTCACATGCAAGCGGAGCCACCCCTATGTTCCGATTAACGAGTGATTTTAAAATAACAAAGCACAAACGACGAGCCGAGGACGGGGTGAAAACCCGAAAGGGCACCCCGGACAAAATGAAGAAACAAGTCGCAAGCCTTCGTCAAAAACAAAGAAAAAAAACAAAAAAGGTGAGCCGAGGACGGAGTGAAAACCCGAAAGGGCGCTCCGGGCAGAATGAAGAATCGAGTTGCGAGCCACCAAAGAAAAAAAATATATATATAAAAAATGTGCTTCTCATTAATAAATAAAAAATCAGTTAAATCAAGCCTTTGTCGAGGCCATTTACATCAAGCGTCTGGAACCCGGACATCCCGGAAAGCAACAACGTGTCAAAACTCTACAAAAATTAGTACTAATATGCCACATAATATCAATTAATACGACATAGTACTAAACGGTTGGGCTACCGGTCCAACTTGTCCTCGCCCTTACTATTCAGGTGCGACTGCTTGCGTTCGTCCTCCTCGATTTTCCGAAAGCCAGCTTATAATGCCCTGTCCAAACGCGAGTCCAGCAAATCCCACTCTATTTGCTCTTTCAAAGCTTTAATATGGGTCTCGTTAGTCTTGGCCCGTTCAGATGAACTGACGAAACTAGGATAGGTCCCACTGTCTTTGGATAGGCACTTAACGGTCTCTCGAGTCTCCTCCTCGCCTCTTAGTAGGGCTGTCTTCCTAACTTTTGAGTTGGTCTGTCCTAACGGGTGTTCGCAAACCCTCTTCTGCATGAAAGCATTGTCGGTCAATCGAGCATCGGGATGCAAGAACTTCTGCTCCCAAGATATCCTGAAACCCCTAAGCAAATCCCCAGTCCATGGATCGAAACTAGAAATGACTTCAGCATCATCTGAAATAGAAGGTCGGACACCTATCTGATTAGACAACATGCTCGAGTAAATATAGACATGATCCCTCATGGATAGTAGTAGCAAAGTCTGGGTCGAAGACGAAAAAGGGAACCCAACATGCCCACTAATATTATTCCACCACGGGATAAACCACCTGATGACAACACCTCCCCCAACCAAATAGGAAAGCCAATCATCCTCTTCGCGATTTTGCTCCACACAACCGCCATCTTACGGCCCGTGAAACCCCTATAGTTATAATTTTTGAAACACCGGGGGGGAGGTAATTCAAACCGAGCCGCTCTTGCAGCCAAACCTGTACGAAAACACGACGAAGCGTCACACCTCCAAAGCCAAAACAACCATAAAATAAATAAAACCAAGCCACGAAAACATAGCAAAGAAAAAAAGAGGAGCAAAAACAAACCTGTAGGATAACCCTAGAACCCCGAGAAAAGTGTCCCCCGTGACCGGACACTAGCATCAAGACCAAGAACAAGCTCACCCAAAATAAGAAAAGAGGGTGATCGCCCATGTTCTATAGCTGCTACCACATCCACGGCACAAGGATTACCCCAACCTCCACGCGACCGCATGTCCTCAAAAAGATAGTAGCAAGCAATAGCAATATTGAAAGCGCGCCTACATGCCAAGGTCGAAACATAATGAGAGCCAACCCGAGAGAATGTCCTAGAAAGTAACTCTAGCTTAAGACCATCACCACCAAAATAGCCCTTAGCTTCTTCTAATGAAGAAAGGTCCAAAGAGTGGTAAAACCGCTCCGCATAAGCATCATCCCCATAGGGCACACAAGGTCGAACCGAACTCCACCCTCCTATAGCATCAATCTCTTCGGGCAAAGGACAAATTTTACCCCCGGGGAAAGCAAAAACATGGTATTTCGGGTCCCAGAACTTAGAACATGCACTCAAAAAACTATCCTGTACTCTGATTCGACTCAGCGCGACAACCGTCGATAAACCGTCATTTGAACTAACCTCGGGGTAGCGTTTCTTAAATAAAACCGCCCACTCAGCAAGGCATTCCCAAAACCCGACATGACCCTAGATACAGTTCTATACCTTACGGATATCCTACTATGTCTAGAACATGCACCCGCAGCTCGTATATATAGTCCTAATCCCACAAGAATTAGGAAACAACGAAGATTTCCATAACCCGAAACCCGAACCGCACTGGCCCACGCGCCCGGTTCTCCGGCCGCCTAAGCCCAAGCGGCCCGAAACTCAATTGCCTCAGCCCGAGCGCCTGATGCCAGGCATGACTCAACCCGAACAACCCAAGGATAGAAACTTGAACCCCCCGGGATCACCCTAGCTATCATCTTTTGTCGGAAAGGACCTCCCAAAGTCACTAGAACCCACACGAAAACCGAAACACCAAAGCAGGAGCTAGAGACGCGAGTTCACACGTCGGACGCACGAGACTTAGACGTTTTTTTTCATTTTTTTTAGGGGGATAAGCTACCCCACGTAGACGTGTCGTAGCCTTACAACCGTTATTGTCGAGTCGCGTCTGTAACCTAACAAGGCAATTTTACGAATGTATAAAAAGTGGCCTAACTTTTTTTTTTTCAAAAGCCGCCCAAATTTCAACTTCGGTCTTGTCCTGAATGTCAAAGTAGCTACGCTCATTCCCTAACACACTCGCTCAAGGCATGTTAATAGGTCGCATCTCGAGTCAAAACATTTTAATCGACGTACTATCTGATTCGATTCCCGGCTCAAACTAACGCATTTCAAAAACTTCCGAAACAAACGGCTTTCATACTCTCATGAAACACTAACGTACCCTAAACTAGGTCGAATCGCAAATAAGTGAACGCAAAAGTGATTACTTGCCAATCTAACTGCACGATTAACCAAACACAAAAGCGCAAGACTAATCTAACTAACACTAAAAATCTAAAACGAGTATACAAAATATACAAATCCTTATACAGACTAAAGCTAGGAAAGGCCCCTAGAAGCCGCACCGATAGCTATCACAACCTCGCAAAGGTTGTCATCTAAACCTAGATCCTCCAAGTCTAGAAGAGGATACTCAATACCATCCATCCCCGACAGCATATCTAGAGTAGCTGTCTCGGGAATCCCTCCAACCTCCTCCGTAGCGCCCGTGACCTCAACCTCAACCTCAGCCTCAGCCTCAGCTTCCCTCTCGATCCTATGTCTGGCCTCACCCTGTGTGGAGGTCTCGTCCCGAGAGCGAGCCTACTGCTCCTTTAGGAAGGCGATCTCGTCAGCCCGAGATTGCAGGAGCCATTGCGATTTAACCTCTCTCGCCTCGAGCTCGGTCACCCGAGTCTCTAGTTGTCCCACCATATCCCGGACATCATGCAAATACACTCAAACATTAGGATAACACATACAAGCAGCCTAGGAAAACCACCTCAGCCATGTAAACTCACCGATCGAGGTCCCGAAGTATCACGGGAGACCCTCGAGGCATAGGCCCGGAAGCAGTTGGCGGCCTGCCACAACTTCTGATGGCAAGCCGACGAAACCTGAAAGCAGAAACCACAAAAGTCAGGCAAACTCACCCTAATCCTTAGATCCCAAACGAGTAACGATACCCGAAACTCATCCGGTACACCCGGTCTCGCCACTCTATCCCGGCATCCATCTCCTCAGCAGAACACGGGGGGAGGGGCTCTGTAAATGGTATCCCAGCCGCGTCTACCCTGAGCAGGGTCAAAAGAAAATCTGGGGGTTGGATTTCATCAGCCGGGTCGGCCAGCTGAGAAGACAACAGATTGGTCGGCCAAGAGAACAATAGACTATAAACCACAAAGCAAACCTTAGAACCAAAATTAAAATCTTACCACAAGGCGCTACCAAGCCAGCCACCGGGTGACGTGAGAAAGATAGGAGGCACCAGGCACCAAGAGTGTATCGCGTCCTTCTCCGTCCTTGTCCTCGAGAATCTCTGCGGCGGTCGGCGGTCGGCGGTCTAAACATGGTCTAGGGAGGATCAACCGGTACCCTGAAGTTGTCATACAGGCACTGACGCACCAACCGCTCGCCCAGGTACCAAACTGGACGAATCAACGTAGGAAGAAGTATCCTCCTATAACTCCGCGGCCTCAGCTCCGCGGTCACGCCCTCGTAATCAGCCCAAGGGCGGGCCACAAACTACACAAACAAAACCAACATCCTAATGAATCCCAGAACTTGAGGGCTATTGAGCAAATAAACTATAGGAGAAAACTTACATCATCAATGCCTAGCTTGTTGACCAGCGCATTCTCCACCGGATAATGACTGATTGTGCTCTTAGGCTGAGCCAGACTCCACTCGATTCCCGCCGGGAATCTCTTCGGGTGCACCTGCACCGTCTTAGGTGCCAAACGCGGAAAATAAGAATAAATCCAAGCCTGCAAAATCCCAAAACAACCTTAGCAATCCAAGCCAAAAACTAAGTAGAACTCAAAACACAAGAGCGAGAAAAATGACTAACCTCCAGTATGAGGCCCGGACCCACGATGGGCACAGCTGAACCTGACCCTATCACCAACGGCCTCACCATGACTTGCAAGCAGCGAGTCATCTCTGCGAAAGCCGCGGTCACCAAATCAAAGCGCCCCAGCTGAGTCAACTCAGCCAGGAAAGACAAAATCCTTGTACTAAACCTCTCGTCCTTATCCGAGAAGTGAGTCGACCCTAGGAAATACCACAGCCACAGCCGAGTATCCTGCTCCGGCGTGTTGGCCTCCTGACCCTTTAACACCGCCACTCGCTCGAAGTGGTCGGTAACGTACGAGCTCACTATAGCATGAGGCGTACTGTATGCCTCACGCGGTAAACAATCCCCGATGAGCCCCCGCACCTCATCACTATCTAGACTAGGGCCTTCGGCGGCCCACCTAATCCTATCCGGACCCCAAGGCTGACCACTAATCATCTCGAATCCTCTAGGGTCATCCCGACCTCCCCAAATGACATATGGAAGGTCGAGGCAGTGTCGTGGAAGCGATCTATCATCGCCCAGATCACCATAAGGTTGCATTTAGTCTGGCAACCCACCAACCTAACCCATTGCCCGACCACGGGACCTAGAGCGGTCTCTCAATAATCCCATTTACCGTAGGGGTCAACTTCTGATGATAAACGTCGAGGCACGTAGTAAAACCCGAGAAAGTCCTCATCCGACCTGGGGGATGCAAACCGAAGCGATGCAAAGGTAAACAAAAACAAATCTAGCCTAACCCGAGCAAAAATAATAACAATAGCAATATCCGAGTCATAACCAAATAAGCACGAATAGGACACTCACCAAGCCTCGCACGATGTGGCTAGAAATGTGACGGTCAAGATGAAACATCAGCTGGTGACCATCCCAGTCCCGAGCCCACTCGGGGTCCTCATAAACTACCTCCTCATTCTCCGGTACTGGAACCGGAACATGAGCCCTCCTAGCCACCGTTTCCGGAAGCTTGCGCTTCTTCACTCTAGCAAACTCGGCCTTATTAATAGTCTCAGGGTCACGCCGCTAAGACGAGACACTCCGTCTCCTCCTGCGAATCCCTCGGGGAGTCTGTGAGCTTTCCCCGACAACCTCCTCACTAGCACCAACCGAGGGAGTTCCACTAGTAGAGAAATGACATTTGACAAATAGCTAATATGACGGTTGTTATAAATAACCATTGCGTATTATAAAAGGCAGCGGTTATTAGGAAGCGACCGATGCGAAATGTTTATAGGAAATGTAACCGCATCGGTCAAACTTTACGACCGATGCGATATATATGTGTAAAATATAACCGCATTAGTCAGGATTTACGACCGTTGCGAAAACGTTTTGTATAATATTTAAAATGACGGTCATAATGACCGTTGTGAAAAATATATATAACCGCATCAGTTAAAATTTACAACCGTTGCGAAAACGTCTTATATAATATTTAACACGATGACCATTTTGACCGTTTCAAAATGTGTACGTATATCACTGTACTACTAGAAAAACGTAGATTAGCAACCGATATTATGAATTACATTTATTGTTTTAATAACTTTACAAAATACTAACAAAGCTGATATTTTATTTTATTTTTTTAAAAAAAAAGTCCATTTTAATAAAGTAAGACTAATAATAGATAAATTCATAAAACACAAAATAAAAGAGACGAAGATTCATAAAACTTAATTCTATATAATGTTAAATTTTCTATTCAAATTCATTTCGGTTAATCTTATTAAATTTAGATGAAGGAGTATATATTTATAAAATGAGACAAAGAATGAACGGATTTGAATACTCTTAAGGTCCATGGGTCAATCCGATCCGATCTGTATTTGGAACGGTTAACATCCCCTCTATGTACTGTAGAATGTAGAAAAAAGGAATTGACTAACCCATTGTGGTAAAGTAGCGAGAACCAAACTGAAGGGTCGAATTAGAGGAGGTTTGAGGGCTTAATGTCATACTTAGTTACTTACTCCAGTCCAACCACACAAGTTGGAGGCAGAGGCACGTTGAAGTCGGTAATTTAAAAAAAACACCCGCACACGCACAGAACCCTTACCCTCCCCGCGACCCAACCCTAAATCCCCCTCCCCTCGCCGACCCGTCGCCTGACGACGAGCCGTCGCCGAACGCCGATCTACTGCCGGATCTCCTCTTCGCATAGAAGCTCCCATTATATAAGCTCCCATTATAGGATCATATAAGCTCCCATTATATATTTAAGGTCCTAAGTTCCAATCTTAGCCTTTGGATGAAATAGAGATCAATGGTTTAGATTTGTTTGTATATTTAATTATTTTCTAAAACTTTATGAGAAATTTACATTTTCCATGTATGTCTCGTTTTTCCCACCATCTGTTTTCCCAACCACATTCATTACTCTCTGCTTTTCCTTTCCCAATCACAAATCAATACTCCACTTTCCATCAATACTTCACTCCACTCTCCATCAAATATTTCACCGTACTGTTTTTCGCACTCCACTCTCCATCATTCCAATCTCCTCTTCATCAACCACTACTGCTTTTCGCATCTCCATTGTCGAAGCATCTTCATCGTCGAAGCACCAAGTAACTGTCCAAGCATCTCCTAATTTCGCATCTCAGGTTTATGGTTTATGCTTATTTAATTCAACGATTAGTCATCTTCTGTAATCGTTGTTCGTACTGACATTGTGGTTTAGGGTTATCAACTTTTTGCTTAACAATCAAAAAATTAGGGGTTATTCGTGAATTAGGGATTAATCGTGATTTTCTTACTCGTGAATTAGGGATTACTCGTGAATTAGGGATTAATCGTGATTTTCGTACTCGTGAATTAGGGTCTAGCCCATATTTGCTTTCAATTTGGGGGTTTTTGCAGTATGAATCCAAATTAATTTCTGTGTTAATTTTGTAGTATGAATGCATGTTTTTGATGGGTTATTAGCTTTCGTACTGTTAATAGTGCATCTTTGATTTTTTTCCTCACTGAAAATCAAATTTTTATTCACTTGTTAGTGATTTTTACACTTGCTAATGTTTTTTGGCTAGTAATTTTAACACTTGTTAGTGATTTTATTTTAACACTTCAGAAGTTAACTTGAGTACTCAACATGTTCAACTTCAGTAATATTAAATCAAAACTTCAGTTTGGTAGTCGATTTCTGTTTCATTGGGTGTTGATAGTTATTAAATCAAAACTTCAACATGTTTCATTGGGTGTTAATAGTTATTGGGTGCTAAATATTCCATATCCTTAGAAGTGTCCATAGGTTACATCATCAGTGCTTCTATTAGCATGGCGTAAGGATTCTATGATTATCATATCATGATTATTTATTACAAGATGTACATCTTTGACGTATTTAATTTCAATAATAATCGTCTTCTACTATGCTACTAGATATTTACCATGATGTTTTTCAAAGAAGATCAAATTGTTGAAGTCGTGGGAAACAAGGCAATAGTGGAGGAAGATGTCAGTAATCTCACACGTATTTCGGGCATCGGAGTTGAAGGAGTTCATTGTTACTAAACATGATGTCCATGATTATTTTATACATTTGTAACTGCTAAATTTGTATTGTAACTTCAACTCAATTCTAGGTTTATGTAGAGGAACTTCAACTATATCTATCTATCACTTCAATTGTTTCAGTTTGTAACTTTAACTGGTCAATATGTAACTTCAATTACTTTATAACTTCACTTTAACTTAGCTTCTAAATTTATAACTTCATCTCAATAACAACGTAACTTTAATAAACATTTATTTTCGTACTATGTTGTAAACATTCAACTGTATGTATTGAAACTTCAATTCATTATTTATGTAACTTCAACTTAATTCTTTTGAAACTTCAATGTCCGTAATTCTAGGTGTATGTAGAGGGACTTCAACTTTATCTATTTGTCACTTTTATTAATTCAGTTTGTAACTTCAATTTTTTTTTTCTAAAACTTATGGTTGAATTCCAAATTTGCTATGAATATAAATTAGGTAGACGCTTTTATATTTAACACATGAATTGAATTTGGTATTTTCAAAATTAATAGGTTTAACTTCAAGCAGATATGATGTAACTTCAACTAAAATTCAATTGATACTTTGTAACTTCAAACGTATTTACATTACTTAATTAACTTCAAGTAGACACATTGTAACTTTAGGTAAATTGAATATAACTTCAATCAGATATGTTGTGTAATTTCAAGTAAATCATATATTGGGTACGTATGAATATAAATGGTAGACGCTTTTATATTTAACGGATGAATGAAATTTAATATTTTAAAAGCCAATAGTATTAAAATAAAATTGATAGCAAACTAAAGAAAAGAAAAATATTACATAATTGAATGAAAGTGTTGGAAGTTGAAATAATTAAATTTGGAAGATGCACACCACAATTAAATTCCTCAATTTGCGTTTTAAGTTTTAATTCTTAGCCACCTAAAACAATCAATCTTGTCCCTTAATTTTTTTTCAATCCAATGGCCTCTAAAAGGACTTATGACCTTAAAAATGTTTGGGACCTTATGAGAACTCTCTCTCTCTCTCTCTCTCTCTCTCTCTCTCTCTCTCTCTCTCTCTCTCTCTCTCTCTCTCTCTCTCTCTCTCTCTCTCTCTCTCTCTCTCTCTCTCTCTCTCTCTCTCTCTCTCTCTCTCTCTCTCTCTATATATATATATATATATATATATATATATATATATATATATATATATATAACTTAACCGCATCAGTCAAGATTTACGACTGTTGCGAAAACGATTTGTATAACATTTAACACGACGACCATTTTGACCGTTGAATAATATAATCACAAATTCTGGTACGTTATTGTGAGATTGCTCACATATAGTCACCACAAATTCTCAGACGATCTCACAATAATGTTATTGTGAGACCTCTCATAATATGAGTGGTTACTTGTTTATTTATTTTTTAATTACATATAAGGGAGTTACTTTTAATATTTTTTTTATTAGCATGTTTCATCATAATAATTTATCGTAAGACGGTCTCACGATAAATTTATTGTGAAAATACTTACATACAAGTAACATACTTTTAATAATATATCATTTTTTATTAGTATGTTTTACAATAATTTACCGTAAGACCGTCAAGAACATTAATAATAATCACAAATTAATAATACAATTATTTATGTTAGTTTCAATTCAAATAAATGGAATTGTCTAACTATGCCAATTGAGATTTCTTGGATACCTGTCTCCAAAACTCTCTCTCAAATAAATAGATGGAATTGTATGTCTAAGGACTATCTAGTTCTCACGGTTCTCATTTAAGTTAGTATTATTGAAGATTAGTTAGGTTGATTTGAGTAGTCCGTTGTGATATATATTACTAATAATAAACTTATTATTGTTAAGATTATTATTTTTTTGTGTTATTCTTTTAGATTTTTGATTTATTTTGGATAATTGTTCTAGTAATGTTGTTTTCTGGCAATGTATTGGAATGCTTTTTTTTTTTTTTTTTTTTTGTATTTTATAAGTGAAGTTCAACATGAAAAATAATAATAATATGAATATGAATACTATGTAATTAATTCCTTTTGGATTAGAACAATATAATTGGGTTTTTACAAGCAATCACTTTGTCTAAAGTAGTGATATGCATACTAATAACAGTTCACACAATTAGCTCCAATGCCTTAGTGTCGTATAGTATTAAATAGAAAAAGAGGTAGTGGACAATAATGTATATGCCTCTACTTCATGGTTCATTAGAGTTTATATGACTGAATATTGTTTTTAGGTAAGAATTCTTTTTTTATTGAATGTGGTGTTCTTTCGTGTCTATAGAGATGGATCGAAGTTGGATGTATAATATGAAACGTTCCACCCCCGACTTTGTGAATTTTGTGAAAGAGAACTTTGTGAGAAGTGCCGTGGAGAATGCAAGTAAAAAAGGTGAGACACGTATATTATGCCCGTGTGTTGATTGTAAAAATTTAAAGAAAGTGTTAACTCCGGATATTTGTGTCGAGCACTTAGTTTTACGTAGATTTATGAGAGATTATACAAGTTGGATATTTCATGGCGAGTCTACCACTTCCGGTCAAAGTAAAGAAACAACCAATGTTGTTGATGATGACGATATTGAAAGGGATCGGATTGATGATTTGATTGGAGACGTACAAGTTAATTTTGACAATGACCAACATGCTTTAGATAGTTTGCTTAGTGATGCAGAGAGACCCTTGTATCCTAACTGCACCAAATACACTCGATTATCTTCCGTGCTGAAAATGATGTCCTTAAAAGTGGAAAGTAAGTGGAGTGATAAGAGCTTTACATTGTTTTTTAGAGTGCGTAAGTGATATGTTGCCCGATGATAATGTGCTTCCAAAATCCACTTACGAGGCGAAGAAAATCATGTGCCCATTAGGTTGTGATTATGAGAAAATTCACGCATGTCCGAATGATTGCATTTTGTACCGCAAAAATTTCAAGGATTTGCATGAGTGTCCAACTTGTAGCACATCTCGGTATCGCTTGAAGGATAAGGACATTGATTGTGAGCAAAAGAAAGGCCTGCGGCAAAGGTGGTGTGGTATTTACCCATAATACCACGATTCAAAAGATTATTTGCCAACCTAGATGACGCAACCAAATTAAGGTGGCATGCAGACATGAGGAAAAAAGATGGTAAGCTTAGACACCTAGCAGATGCTCCTGAATGGAGAAATGTTGACAGAATATTTCCAGAATTCGGTAAAGAATCTAGGAATTTAAGAGTTGGTCTTTGTACCGATGGGATGAACCCGTTTTCGAGTTTGAGTAGTCAACATAGCACGTGCCCCGTCCTTCTTTGTATTTATAATTTGCCGCCTTATTTATGTATGAAGCGCAAATACCTCATGTTGTCACTTCTTATCCAAGGACCAAAGCAACCGGGTAACAATATTGATGTTTATCTAGCGCCCCTCATAGATGATTTGAAACTATTGTGGAATGAAGGAGTAAAGGTGTATGACGCAGTTGCTAAAGAAGATTTCATCTTGCATGCTATGTTATTATGTACCATAAACGATTTCCCAGCATATGGCAACTTGTCGGGTCATACAGTTAAGGGGAAAATGGCATGTCCAATATGTGATGAAGGTACCGTAGCTCCTCGGCTCACTCACAGTAGAAAGAATGTTTATATGGGTCATCGAAGATTTTTGCCTCGCTACCACTCTTATCGCAAAATGAAAAAGGCATTCTATGGAAAGATTAAGAAAGAAATGGCACCTATTCCACTTGAGGGAGATGAAGTATTTCAACAAGTGAGAGATATTGATGTTGTTCATGGAAAACCCAACATATTTCTCAAGAATGCTAGATATAAGAAGAAGTCAATAATGTGGGACCTTCCATATTGGCACCATTTGTCAGTGAGACATTGTTTAGACATCATGCACGTAGAGAAGAATGTTGCTGAGAGTCTTATAGGGACTTTACTCAACATCCCTGGAAAGTCTAAAGATGGTTATAATGCTAGAAAGGACATCGAAGAAATGGGAACGAGGGTTGAGCTAGCACCGCAAGAGAATGGCAAACGTGTATATCTTCCTCCCGCTTGCTACACATTGTCTAAGGTAGAAAAATCTATTGTGTGTGAATGTCTTCGTGGAATAAAGGTACCATATGGATATTGTTCAAACATGAAAAATCTCGTTTCCATGAAAGATTTACGGTTGATTGGACTAAAGTCTCACGATAACCGTGTGATAATGCAGCAATTTTTACCTGTGTCCATCCGGTCTGTTTTACCATAAGATGTGAGATTTGCAATTACAAGACTTTGTTTTTTCTTTAATGCAATCTACAGTAAGGTGATTGATCCCGAAACACTAGACAAGTTGCAAGCTGACATTGTTGAAACATTGTGTCAATTAGAGATGTATTTCCCCCCCTTCATTTTTTGATATCTCGGAACACTTGGTTGTTCATTTGGTTAGAGAGGCCAAGCTTTTGGGTCCTGTACACTTAAGGGATATGTATGCATTTGAGAGATATATAGGTGTTTTAAAAGGGTACACAACAAATAGATATAGACCTGATGCTAGTATTGTTGAAGGATACATAGCAGCTGAGGCCGTAAGATTTTGCACCGACTATCTGGCGGGGATGAAATCGTTTGGATTACCAAAGTCTCGACATGAAAAGAGACTAGATGGTAAAGGTACCATTGGAGTAAAATGGGTATCACTTAATGCTCAGCAACTCAATGATGCTAACTTTCTTGCCATACAACATATTGAAGATGCTGATGATTACATAGATGAACACATGAGAATATTGAAAGAAGAATACCCTTTAAAAACAGATAAATGGTTGGTTGAAGAACACAACAAGTCCTTTATGAAGTGGTTTAGAAATAAAGTACTTGACGAATTGTCGATTACTCCCAATAATGTAAAGGAAACTGTCAAATGGTTAGCTTATGGCCCAAATAACAATGTGAAATCTTTTGAAGGATATGATATCAATGGATATTGTTTTTATATCGAACGACAAGATAAGAAGAGTACCATGCAGAATTGTGGAGTCACTTTAGTTGCTTCATCGACTGAATTTGGCAGCGGTGCACCTACTTGCAAACAAATGCCATATTATGGGATCATTGAAGACATATGGGAGCTTCATTATTCAACATTATTCAAGGTTGCATTGTTTAAATGCAAGTGGGTGGATAATAAGAAAGGTGTTCATGTCGATGAGTATGGATTCACATTGGTTGATTTTAGGAGGCAAGGTTACAAGAATGAGCCTCTTATTATGGCTTCGCAGGCAAAACAAGTGTTCTATATTTCAGATCCATTAAATGATAAATGTTTTGTTACTTCAAGGCAAGAGACGTATTCTTGGGGTGGATGATGTAGTGGATGAGGAAGAATATGATCGACTTGATGATATCCCTCCATTTTCGGAGGGTCTACCTTCATTGAATATTCAACCTAATTTGGAAACTAATTATGTACGTGTCGATCATAATGACGGGATTTGGGAAAATAGAGAACTAACAAAAAATTAAGCTCTATAGGTATTTGACATGAAATTTTTATTTAGTGACATTTGTTTTATGGTGACTATATCATGTTTATGTTTTATTATTATATATTTTTAAATTAAATATATGTTCTAATGTGTAGGTTTTGTACAATGGAGGAGGATAATGATGTTCCAATGGGAGATGAGACAAATGAGGGCGAGGCTACAGAAGCTCCAATACAGAAACGAACTCGAGGACCCACTATGTTAAAGGATATGGAGGGTAAAGAGCCTTGGGATTTACAATGGGATCAAGATGGTTGCCCGATAGGGATGTATGCTTCTCGTTTTGCAAGTTATTGCGGTAAGAGGACACGTTGCCAAGTGAACATCAACTTAAATGATTGGGATAAAGAAGTACAAGATGGTCTCAAAGAGCTGTTGTGGAGCGATATCTCGGTAATAGTTGTTTGGGTCCCTAATTTACTTTATTTCTTCTATTTCATGTAATAGTATTGGTATTTATACTAAAGTTGGTTGATTTTTTTACATAGATGATGCATTACTAATGACCTAATACCCTTTTTTACGTTATTTATTCCAGAGACAGTTTCTAATTGATGAGAAACACAAGAATTATGTGATGACTTCTTGTGGGAAGATGTTCAGAAACTTCAAGGCAAACTTAACCCGAGACTTCATTCGAAACAAAAATCCAAAGTATGACTCTCCAGTAGATTGTTACAGTTTCATTGAGCGTGCCGATTGGGAGAAGTTTAAAAAGTTCCGAGAGACAGATGAATTTAAGGTGATCAATATTACTCTTAGAATGTTGTATAAACCTTATTTATGTCCTTATTTAACCCCACCCAATATGATTGTGTGATTCTTATTTTAAGAATGTTTCTACTATGTTCTAATATAGGAGAAGAGTAGAAAAGCCACCGAAAGTGTAAAGCATAACGAGCATCCACATTTAAAGGGTAGACGGGGATACAACCAAAGGGTCCCTGAGTGGAAATCTCAGACTCCAAATGCTCCCACAACTGACCGTAGCTGGTGTTGGGTAAAAGGAAGGTCGAAATCAGATGGAGGAATTCCAAATGAGAAGACTAGAGAGGTTCAAGAACATATGGTTAGTACTTGAAATTTAATGTGTAATAATTTCATGTTTCTCCTTTTAATAATTATATTGATTGATCATAATTTAATGGCACAATAACCTAGTGTCATTTTAACCCACTATGCCTTATCGTCTAACGATTTCTCACTGTTTTATTTACACGTAAGGATGAATGGCAGAAAAATGTTGATTCGGGAGAATTTATTCCAGATAGGTACGACGATGTCTTGTCTCGTAGCCTTAATAAGAAGGAACATTCAGGTCGAGTTAGAGGTTTTGGGGGAGGAATTACTATCAAAGATGTGTATGGGACATCACGTCATACTTCTCAAACGATTGTGGGGATTTCAGATGAACCAGTAGCCGAAATAGCAGAAAAAGTACGTAAGGAGACAATAGAGTCTTTGACCTCTATAATTCGACAAGAGGTCCGACGAGACACTATATGTATGCTGAAACAGATTGGCTTAAACATACCTGAAGATCTTGATGAATATCAAAGTAGTTGTCAATCAGCGAACCCAAACATCACATCGATGATTGAAAAACAACATCCAAATTCACACCTGACAAATGTAAAGGTTTGTAACAAACTCACTTAGAATTGTTCTATCATCTTTAATAATACAAATGTTGTGGGCTTATTATGCACCTTAATTAACACATATGTATTGCTGTAGGAGCCAACTAAGTGTCACCTGCTTTGTCTTCATGACGGGGAGACTTTCGTCGTTGGTATAGGTACTGTTCATCCATCGTCAGACGATTGCAATCAGACCATTCATGGTACACCAATAGTACTTGGTAATGTCAGAGTTTCTATTGATAAAGTTTTTGAAAGCACTGCCCCACTTCCTTTTCCTACACCATATTTCGATCGAGTTGGAGACGCCGTGGGAAGCTTTGTTCAATGGCCAAAGGAACTAATCACTATCGGGGAGGTACATATTAATGTTCTTATTTCGGTAGGTTCATGTGTTTATTATTTGCTTTTATTCTAATGATGACATCAATTTTTGAATAGATGCCTCCTACTGGTAATCTATCGGTCACTGCTAAGGGAAAACATATGTCTAAAGGTTCTGGCATTAAATCATCAATTGCTCCCAATGTTGATGAACATATATCAAGTATGGGTAGAGAATGTCAAAAGTTGCATGATTACCTTGCCTTAATGCCACCTAAGGCAAAGGTATTTGAAATTCTATTGCCATCGAAGATATTTCATTCAGAGGCTGATAAATCGCTACGGGTGATGGAGCAAGATATTTTGCAACTTTTTCAAATGGCATTTTTGAACGCGTCATGTATTAAAGTATTCATAATGTAAGTTGAATTATTTTTACGCCTTCACTTGTACAATTCTTTTGATTATGATAAATATTTGATTATTTCTTGTATGCTGCATATGCACAAGGTTTTCACAAAAGCTCTATGAAGAGAAGAAAAATGAAGCCTTGCCTAAAGTTGGATTCTTGTGTCCAACAGTCATGTCTCAACTAGGAAAAGATAAGAAATGCACTCATGAAGTAATGAACTATGTGGAGTGTAGTTTGCTTAAAATGGGTAGTGTTGATATCATACTAGTTCCTTTCTGTCAAGAGTAAGTATGTTTTTACCAAAGTCCATTAGTTCTTTTTTCTTGAATAATTCAATTCTCCACAATAATGTTATATGTGGCTAATTTTATATTTGTCCTCTGTTATTGTACAGAAAACATTGGATGCTAGCCATTATCTTTCCGCTCATTCATGAGGCATATTTCTGTGATCCAATGGCAAGCATAAAGCGTGATGCATCATTTAAACAACTAATACAGATGTCAGTATTTTGATGAAGCTATAATACCTATGTATTTATATAAAAAAAAAAGCAAACATTCATTTTGACTGTTTTTTTTTTTTCCATATATCTTCTTTTTTTCGAGGCGTAGTGCATTTCGAGCTTTTAAGACCGCTCGTGGAGGTTCGACATCGAAATCAGGCTCGTCAATGAAATGGACCAACATTGAAGTAAGTTGTCATCGTCAACATTTTTCGCGGTTGTGCATTGAGTTAATTATTTGTCTATTGTACAACTTTGGGTGCATATATGCTTATTTAAGGTTGGTTTGTGTAAGTTCGCTAATGTGAAGCTGAACTGATGATTTGGGTTGATTTATGATTGAATTTGTAGCTCTGTCTTATGGGTGTGCATTTGAATATAATGATTAAAATACGATGAGGTGATTATACGATGAGATGATAATAAGAAGGGTGAGTGTGGTAGGTTCATGTTTTAGACAAGTGGGTTGGAATGTTAGTCACCCTTTTTATTGATCGTATTCTTCTTTTTGGATTCTCTCGTTTGTGTTTCAATGTAATTTCGCCTTTTCTCATGCCACATTTAATGTTGCATCAATGTTTTTTTCCTAGTGTCATCAACAAAATGGAAGCACGGAGTGTGGTTATTATGTCATGCGGTACATGTTAGATATAGTTCGACGGTATCGGAACATCGAAGATCATAAGAAGGTATTTACTAGTTAAATATTTTCGCTTGACGTTTAATTTCCAATTATTGGATTTTTTACTTGATTGGTTTTTTGAAGAAAAAAAATGTAAGAATAATTGATTTGGGTTACTTGTATATGTTTTGTGGTCTAATACAAATCTTTTGATTTGGTAGTGGTTCGGAATGAAGAATGCTTATACGGTTGAAGAGATGAATGAGGTTCAAGATTTGTGGGCTACCTATTTTATGGAGAATCATCTTTAGCTTGAATGATCGTAGATATAATATTGGTATATAGCATATGAATTAGAATATATGGATTTTCTTCTATATATATTTTTTGAAAGAACGATCGCTCCTACTACTTGATTAGTTCGGCATTATTGGTTAATCATGCACTACTTGATTAGTTCAGCATTTTTGAAAGAACGATCGCTCCTACTGTGTATTTAATTTTGGGGTTGTGCATGATTATTAATGTAACGTACACCATATGTAATTGGATGGATTTTATATATCTATATATACATTATTATTAGTTAATTGTTCGTGGTTGAGGTGCGATTATTGGTGCGAACTATTTACTTTTGTAGTTGTATAAGATTATTTATGTAATGTTATGGTTCAATCGTGGCATATCAGCTACAGTAGCTATATTATTTTTAAAAAAAAACTTTTTACAACGGTCATTTGTATTGACTGATGCTAATTTATTACCACTTCAAGCAACGGTCATTGATGTCAACCGATGCAAAATGTATACTTTTTGCAACGGTCAAAATTAATAACTGATGCAAAATATACACTTTTTGCAACAGTCACCCTTTACAACCGTTGTGATATATGAACTTTTTGCAACGGTTACCATTTCAGCCGATGCGAAATGTACATCTTTAGCAACGGTTATTTTATTTAACCGATGTGAAATATGTTTTTGCAATGGCTTTAGAACCGTTGCGATAAGTGGTGGACCTATTGCAACCCCGCGGAATACAACGGTCAACGACCGTTGCGATATGCAGTTTTTGACCGTTGCGATATGTAGTTTTTGTACTAGTGTTCCCTCGGGACACTCGGTATCACCTCTAGCTGTGAAACCCAAAAGAAAACACATCAAAGCATAGCTCTAGTCATGCCAAATCAACTTAAACAGGTCAAAATAAGGTCAAAATTTCGAATAAGGATATCAGAATTCCGAAAAGGCCGCTAGCATGCATTTTCGATCCTGATCACAATGGAAGTGGTTTCGAGAAAATGCGGCATCGTTACGACACCTTTTGGTCCTTCTTAAGACAAACAAAACCTTACGGAGGGTTCTAAAGGTCATCCTAGCCCATAAGAATCAACAAGAGAGCTACCCACATCCTCACAAGCATCATTTAAGCAAATTCACGTAAAATAAATACAGGAATAATCGGGAAACGGTCCTAAACCCTAGCTTTCCAAACACATTTCCATAAGGGGTCATTATCACACCTCGAACATCCTCATCAAGCTTATAACTACTTCAGCAAGCTTTAATCGACCTTAATTTAACAATGAAATCAAGCACAAGCATCGAAACATAGTAAAACAAAAAACACCCAAATCGATTTTCTAGGGGTTCCAACAAAACAAACTCATAATCAATTCAATCAAGCAAAACCGATAAAAAGCAAGTAAAAAACACTAACCCGGAGTCGACATTGTCGTGAACAGCGGAATCAGAACGAAATTCGGCAAGAAAAATCGAAGAAGTCGAGTTTGGGGCGAAGAGAATGACGCGTTCGAATTCTTTGTGGAATGAACGAGCGCCCCAATTTTCGCATTACTTAAGCAGACCCGGATCACGAAAATCCGATCGCCCCAGTTCACACGCTCAGGTCCTGGTGCGCTGGGGGGCTGACGCCTGAATCTTGGAGCGCTGAGGGACGCGCGCCTAAGCAGCCTAGTCTAGACAAAAACAAAGCAAAACAAACGCAACTCAAAGACAATACACATGCACCTATTAAGACAAGCGAAACAACAATAACGAGACAACTACTAATTAACATCGATGATGCACTCTCGACTAATGAAACAAGCACTTAACGCTGCATCCGGACGCGTAACAAAAAAAACAACCGAGATTAACATAAACAAACTCTGAGCAAACTCAAAATCAAAACAAAAGCAAGAACAAACCCGAACAAAATAAGACAAGCCTGCGAAACAAAACTAACTAAGACAAACTCACAACACCAGTGTTTCACTAAAACAAATAAATGAACAACAATTTGCCCGAGGGGTTTGAGTTATCCCGGAGGCACAGCAATTTGCCCGAGGGATCTGAGATATCCCGGAGGCACGGCAATTTGTCCGAGGGGTCTGAGTTATCCCGGAGGCACAGCAATTTGCCCGAGGGATCTGAGTTATCCCGGAAGCACAGAAATTTGACTGAGGGGTCTGAGTTATCCCGGAGGCACAGCAATTTGTCCGAGGGATCTGAGATATCCCGGAGGCACAGCAATTTGCCCGAGGGGTCTGAGTTATCCCAGAGGCACAGCAATTTGCCCGAGGGGTCTGAGTTATTCCGGAGGCACAGCAATTTGCCCGAGGGGTCTGAGTTATCCCGGAAGCACATCAACTTTGTCCTAGAGGTCAGAGGCATCTCGAAAGATAGCTACTCGAGTGGAGACTGACACCCTCGAGGAGTTTTGCCCAAGGGATCTTAGTGATCCCGGAGGCACAGCAACAACAATTTTTTCCTAGGGGTCAGAGGCATCCCGAAAGACAGCTACTCGAGTGGAGACTGACGCCCTCGAGGAGTTTTGCCCAAGGGATCTTAGTGATCCCGGAGGCACGGCAACAACAATTTTTTCCTAGGGGTCAGAGGCATCCCGAAAGACAGCTACTCGAGTGGAGACTGACGCCCTCGAGGAGTTTTGCCCAAGGGATCTTAGTGATCCCGGAGGCACAGCAACAACATCTTTTGTCCTAGGGGTTAGAAGCATCCCAAAGGACAGTTATTCGAACGGAGACTGACACCTTCGAATATTGTTATATCACTTTATTTTGTCCTAGGGGTCAGAGGCATCCCGAAAGACAGCTATTCGAGTGGAGACTGATGCCCTCGAATAGTTTTACATCATGTTAACTCGTCCTAGGGGTCATAAGCGTCCCAAAGACGATCGCTCGAGGGAAGACTAACGCCCTCGAACGTTTTGTATCATCAAGGGTTCATAAGCATCCCAAGTAAAAGCAAATACATTTACACCTAACACATAAAAGCGCTTAAAGTTAAACAAAAACTTAAACAAATCGAAGAAGACAAAGCGCGCGCGCAAAGAATCAAGAACAAGACAACAAGCAATGGCCCGGGCCCAAGCAAGCAACCACAAGCGAAGACATCGTTTATGACTCCTAAACCTTGGCTGGCGAGCCCCAACGCACAGTCTAACAGACTTAAAACGACCCGACCGGACAACCACCAGGTCGTAATCTTCGATTGACCTAGGCGGCTATACTTTGACTTTCGCCTTGTCCAAGCCTCAGTCAAAGTGGAGGCTTCTGTAGACACCCAGATTTGGACCTGGTGGTGATAAGTGTAGTTTGTAGTGCCTTTTTCACTATGTTTTGGTCCCATTTCCTTGTGGAATCGCTCCTTCGGAGCGATTTATGGGCTTCTTATGCTTCCTTTAGTTCGTTTCAGGTTCCCGAGACCGATTTGGAAGAGTTGGAGCGATTCCGACTCTATACATACACATTTTGGAGCCAACGGAGTAAAGGAACGATGACTCGATGCCTCGGAATCGGCCCCGAGACCTTGGGACCCAATACCGAGCCTCCGAGACCCGATCCCGAGTCCCGAGATTCGATGGGAAGCCCATGAGAGGCAAGGAGGGACCAAAGAGCTCTTAAGGGAGGCCTACAAGACCCATCCCGTTCGGGATGGCCTCATCCCGTTCGGGATGGCCTCATCCCGTTCGGGATGGCCTCATCCCGTTCGGGATGGGGTGCGCGTTGAAGGGTGCTGCTGTGGGCCCGTCCCGGTCGGGACCAACCCGTCCCGGTCGGGATGACAGGCCGTCCCGGTCGGGACCAACCCGTCCCGGTCGGGACCGTGGACCTGGCAGCCGCACTCCTTTCTTTTCTTCTCCTTCATTCTTGTACCCATATATATACTTCCGCCTTGTAATGTTAAGACATCTTATCATAGTTTAGCATTCCTTAAGCCTCTCTACAACCCTAAAACCCTAGATTTACTTTCACTCATTAGTTTTAATCTGCCTTTAATCCTTAGTTAATCCTTGTAATTAGTTCTTGTATTAAGAGGATACTTGAAGAATTCTCCAAGCTTGACAACCTTGGGTTTTATTTGGGTTCTTATTTATACAAGATTGCATCTTTTCATCTTCCTAGTGTTGCTATAATCTTTCTTACTCTTGTTCTTTGTTATTTAATATTGTTTGAATCTTTTCATATAGTTATTGTTATTGTTCATTATGGATGTTTGGATATTCATGTTGTTTTCTCTTATTGTTGTTAGTTTGTTCATGATAATGAGTGAGTAGTAATCTTGTGGGGTTAGTAGGGGGATTAGGGGTAGATTATGGATGATTAGGGTTGATTAAGGGAAAAGGGTGAATCTTTGTTGTTAGACACATAATGGGCACTCTATGTGTTTGTTGATATGCTTGTGTGAGTTGTAGTGGCCATGCTTCCCATACTTGTGTTCATCTCCTCACTGCTTGTCTATTATGTGAACATGTTGAGAATAGTCGTAGTCGCGAGAGCGCGGACTCGGGTCTAAGTTGCGAGAGCCCGGACCGACTCTAGCAATTAGGAGACACCTATACCCTTGATCACCCAAACTACCTATCTACACTTATGAACCCGACCTACCCCACTTCCTTTCCATATTTGATCCATCGTCTTAGTTAGTCATCGTTTCTTCTAGTTTATTCGTTAGTTCGATCATTAGCCATCCTACTTTAGTCTCGTTTTAGATATCCATCGTTAGTCCACTTCCTCCTTCTCCAATCATGATAGTTTGTCAATTTTAGCCTTCTTTGTGTTTGTCTTGGTAGCATAGTCTTGTTGTAGGCCGACATAGTCTAAGCTTTGCTTTACCGTCCTCGTGGATACGATCCCGACTTGCCCTAGCTACCCAATAGGTGTAATCGGTAGTTTATTGACGGTTAGGGACTTGACAAATCCTTACCATCAATTTGGCGCCGTTGGCCGGGACGGTGCATTGTTTAGACTTAGTTTGCTTATTTCTAGACTTAGTTACCCTTCTTTGTGTTCTCTCATCTTCTCTTGTGAATATTTTCTAGTTTCTCTTCTTTTCTTAGCTTTCTTTTCTCTTTGTCTCTAGTTGTGCTTGTTTATTGTCGTTGCCTAGTGCCCATAAAGCACTAGGTGTTCTCACGTTTGTTCTAGTGTGTAGTGTATGCCTAGGAAGGGAGGCGACTTCTATCTATTTAATCCAGAGCCGGAGAGACTCTTTCGAGCCTTTCGCCAACGGACGATTAATCGGGTTAGGATCTCTCAACCAAGTGCAAGCAATAATCATCAAGGGCAAGCTCAAGGAGCCGACTTTAGCGAGTCACCTCGAGAGACGGCCGGAGGGACCTTCATCAATCCCTTCGGTAACTCTTCTTCTCCTAGTTCCCCCTCATCATCTACATCAACACCGTCTACACCACCATCTTCTCCCTTATATCCAATCATGCCGAAGTTCTCATCTCACTCCACTTTCACGGAAGATGTCTTGCCGGGACCGAGTGCATTACCGGAAGCCTACACCGGGAATTTTGTGGCGAAGACTCATTTTATCCAACTTGTGGAGAGGAACCAATTTAGTGGGTTGCCCACCGAAGACCCGCACCAACACATGGAGACTTTCTCCGATTATTGTGACGCTATATCTCAAACCGGGGTTACTCAAGATCAAATTTGTTGGGTACTTTTCCCGTTTTCTCTTATTGGAAAAGCGAAGCAATGGATCAAGAGTCTCGATAGGGCAACCATGGGGATCGATACTTGGAAAAAGCTTGCCTTGGCGTTCTAACAAAAGTTTTACCCTCCGGAAAAGACTAATTTGCTTAGGGCCTCCATCACCGGGTTCCAACAAAGGGATGAAGAGAGCCTATATGAAGCTTGGGAGCGGTTTAAGTCTTTGGTAAGATCGTGTCCCCATCATGGACTCTCACAATGGTTCTTGGTTCAACAATTTTGGAACGGTCTTTATGAGGATTCAAGAGCTATTCTTAATATGGGATCCAATGGTAGGTTTACCGAGGTCGATGACGACCAAACTTGGGCGAGAATCGAAGAGATGGCGGTGCATAATTCGCAATACTCTAGGCCTAGGAAGGCACATCGAGGAGGCATGCATGAGGTCGATGCTATCACCAAATTAAGCATTGACCTTGGAGCTCAATTGAAAACACACATGGAGACTATTGACAAGAAGCTCCAATGCCACCTCAACCAAGTCCAAGGCACTAGTTCCTCACACCATCAACCGATTTAAGAAGTGAATGCTTTGGGATTTGCACCTCCTTTGCCTTACTTTGGGATGTGTGATACTTGTGGAATCGTTGGTCATGATCCTATGAATTGTAGAGGAAGTATTGAGCAAGTGAACGCCTTTCAAGCGTTCAAGCAAGGTACCTCCTACTCTAATCAATACCAAGCTTCCAATCAAGTCCCTAAACAACAAGCACTTCAACATCAACAACAACATCGTCCCTATGTTCCACCTCCCTTACGGGACAACAATGAAGGTTACCAAGGTTATGTGGGTAACCAAAGACCCTTCAACAATTTCAAGCAAAATAACCAAGGCAACTTCAACAACAAGCAAGGGTTCCAACAAGGGAACTTCAATCAAGGTGGTTTCCAAGGAAACCAAAATTTTCAAGGGTATCAAAACCACAACCATGGCAACAATCAAGGCCATCATCAAGGCAACTTTCATGGGTTCCAAGGGAACCATCATCAACAACAAGGTAATTCTCAAGGGTTCCAAGGGAACCGTCAACAAGCAACTCAAAATCAACAACAACAAAGCAAGCCTAGGAGCCGGTCTCCTACTCATGATTATGGCATTCCTCTCGCCATCACCGACACTCCACATAATCCATCATCCCCACCTCGGGATTTTGACATTCAAAATACTTTGATGGAAATACAAAGGAGCAATCAAGATATGCAACAGTGTCAAATGGACATGTCAAGAAACCATCATGAGCTCTTCACTTATATTCAAGGGGAAAACGCGACGAGAGATGCCCGTATGAAGATACTTGAGACTCAAGTATCTCAACTCGCTTCAGGGAGCTCCTCAAGGCAAAAGGGGCAACTACCTTCTCAAGGTGTAACTCCAAATTTCGAGCATGTGAATGCTATCACCACAAGGAGAGGTACATCCTATGACCCCCCTCCATATCCTAGTGAACAAGAGCCAATGCAAGAACCAACAAAGGAAATGGCATCTCCAACTCAAGAAGAATCAAGCTTTGACAATCCAATGCAGGAACAAGTTTTATGGGAAGTTGAAAAACCCCAAGAAGACAACCCTCCCCCACTTCAAGAGAAAGACAAGGGTAAAAGGAAAGTGTCCTTTGAGGAGTCCACCCCTATTGAGCAAAACAAGTACCAAATCAAGTTGCCTTTCCCATCAAGGCAAATGAAGACTAAGGTGGACACTCAATACGACAAGTTCCTTAGTATTGTGAAGAAATTGGATGTTAGTGTACCGTTTACCGAATTACTTACCCAAATCCCGGCATATGGTAAATTCATGAAAGAAATCTTGGCTAGGAAGAGGTCCATCGACAAGGAAGAGACGGTAGCGTTCATGAGGGTGGTGAGCGAGCTTATTCAAGGTTCCACGCTTCCGAAGTTGAAGGACCCGGGTAGTTTCTCTATCCCATGCA
The DNA here is from genome assembly GCA_958450325.1 of Agrostemma githago. Lineage (NCBI taxonomy): Eukaryota > Viridiplantae > Streptophyta > Magnoliopsida > Caryophyllales > Caryophyllaceae > Agrostemma > Agrostemma githago. Next base: position 56,585,794 of record OY288257.1, on the reverse strand, counting down.
CCATAGGCAATTTCATGATCAAGAATGCATTATGTGACTTGGGCGCGAGTGTGAGCATCATCCCCTACTCCATTTGTGATCGATTAGGGATGAAGGAGTTGAAATGTACGTCCATTACACTCCAAATGGCCGATAAATCTCTTAACCGACCATTGGGAATGCTAGAGGACGTACCGGTACGAGTCGGGAAATTCTTCATTACGGTCGACTTCATTGTGCTCGATATGCCGGAGGATGCAAACACTCCCATTATTCTTGGGCGCCCATTTCTACACACCGCGGGTGCCATGATCGATGTGAAGAACGGTAGGATCACATTTGAGTTAGGCGAGGAAAAGATAGTGTTCGACCTCCAAGGCAACACTTCGCCTACTAAGGATGAATCATGCAATATGATCCAAGCCAAGAAAGACATCGATCTAGGGGGTGAACCGGAACAAAGCTTGAAGAAGTACTCTTATGTACTTGAGGATAATGACTCCGATTTGGAGGAAGATGAGTGCCCATATCATGGGCTTGACGACAAGTTGCAAAGCAAAGAAAAGGATGAGCCGCCCTTGGGGCCGCATGAGGATCGGTGGACGTTTGGGTATATCCCGAAAGACCGCAAGTACAAGTTCAAGCCTTTGAACTTGGAAGATCGGGATGCCCCGGGAACATCGAGGCAAGGCCATGAAGAGTCTTGGGATGTGGTCGGTTACATTACGAGCTTGATTGAAGACTTCGCTAGGGCCTTTGACTTGTTCCTCCATGCCCTTGATGGAGATGGAACCGGTCGTAGTAGTGTTGAAAAAGAATGAGGATTGCACCACCTTGGTTTGACGGAGTTCCACAAGAACCGTCTCATTGTATATATCTTTTCATTGTAGTTCTCTTGGATTTTTGTGAATTCTTGTTATTTGGATTGATTGATGAGCGATGCGAGGGAGAGAGTTTGATGTCGGGTTTGAGTTTGTTTGATAGGTATGAAGTGAGAATGCTTCCTAGAGAAGAATGGCTATGATAGAGCTTGGGTTGTAAGCACGAGGATCGGGTTTTTGAAGCTTGGAGCAAGCTTTTGGGATTGTGGAAGGTGAAGAAGACCCATCCCGACCGGGAAGAGGCGTCCCGACCGGGACGGGCGTGGCATCCCGACCGGGAGGAAGTCATCCCGATCAGGATGGGGGTGCACAAATTCGAGCTCACTGGAGGTCCGTCCCGACCGGGAAGGAAGCGTCCCGACCGGGAAGGAAGCGTCCCGACCGGGATGGGTGAGACATCCCGACCGGGACCGATCATCCCGACCGGGACGGGCACCTGCTCCCCCTTTGTGTTTCTTCTTCGTAAATCGAGTCCACCCAACCATTTTATACCCCCTCCCAACCTCCCTAGCTATCCTAGCCTTATCATATGCCTCATTTATTTCATTGACATGCCCTCACTCCATTTCCTATCCACTTTACACCGACTTTCACATCAAATCCCATCCCCTCGCACCATTACTACCCCGGCCGTGAGTTCTTCTTGAGTGTGAAGCGAGATGGCAACCGAGAAGACAAGCGACGAGCCTCTAATGATCATCGAGACGATGGAGCAAGTGAGCTACTAGCCGCTCGATTTGGGTAACTATCCTTACTTTTCCGTCTTTTTATCGCTTGTCTTTCATTGTTTGCCCCCTTCCCTTGAGTCATGGTATCTAGTGGCCTTCGAGGCTGTAGTATGGTTGCTCCCGACTCCCGACGACGTGATTACGTCGAGAGTCAATCGATTAATCCAAGTATGCAAGATTTTCAATTTCTTTTTGAGGATTTAGTCGGATTTAGGCGGAATCCGGGCTAGGTGACTTGATTACACCTAGCCCTCCCCTCCCATTTCCTTTTATTTCCTTCTTTTTATTTTCTTCCCCCTTCCATATCTTTTCTAGTCTCGGCCCATGGTGACTTGATTACACCCCGGCCGGACGCTTTCTACCCTTCTCTTCATCTCTTCTTTTTTATTTTTAGCTTTATTTTCGTAGTTTCTTTTCCTTTTCTTTTGTCTCTCCGCACACTACGATTGAGCATATGAGGACATTGCTCGGTTTAAGTGTGGGGGAGCGATATTCTATCGTAGTTAGTTTTATTTCCGTAGTTTCTTCGAAAAATCTTGAAAACCCTAAAAATTTGAAAATTTTTCACAAAAATCAAAAAGATTTTCTTTTTGTGTCTTTTTCTTTTGTGTCGTTGTGTCGTATATTTGTTTTGTATTGTGTATGTTTTGCCTCCCTTTTTCTTATAGGTTGCTTAATCACCGTTGTTTGGAAAGCTTTGAAGACATCCGGTAACATCTTCTAACCCTCTTTCCCTCTTTATTCCTTGTGATGCTTGGAGAAGGTTGTGTTGAGGTGTGCTCGGGTGGAGCTTGTACATACTTGTGGTGGATTTGATGACTTGTTTGGAATTTCGGGGTGGTGTGTGCTTTGTCTATGTGTTCGTTTTGTCTTGTTTTGTTTTATTTTGTTGCCTTTTGTTTCTTTTCCTTTCATTCTCGTTGAGTCCTTGTAATGTGTTGTGTAGTTGTGTCTTGTGTAAATGGTTTTCGAAAACCCGGTTTAGAGGCTAGTGTGCGAGTGTTTACTTTCCCTTTCTAGTAGTGTAAATCGAGTCTTGGACTTTAGCCTAGTAGATTGACCCTAAATCAATGAATTCGTTGGTCCTTTACCTTGAGTCCACCTAGCTTACTAGGGATTTACTGCGGGATTTGCACCTTTGACCATTATGACCACCCATGGTGTGAAAAGGCCTTGGTTACCGAGTCTCGTCCCTTAGGTGACCGTGTTTAGGATCGTTTGATTAGTCCAAGTTCTCCCCTTTTTGTGAGTATGAAGGGAAGACGTCGTCCGACATACCCATTACCCTACTTCCTACACAAATGCACACAATAAAGTTGCAATTTGTTGATCTCTCTTTCTTGTTGCAAAAAGAAATACCTACAACTCCTATCAAGCCAAAAAGGGCAAAGAAAAGAAAAGAAAGAAAAACAAAAGAAAGAAAAGAATGAAGAAAAAGAAAAGGCACAAAAGCCAAAAAGAAAATAGAAAAGAAGAAAAAGAAATGGCATGGCAACAAACAAGCAAAAACGTCGAAAAGAAAGAAAATGCCAAAAGAAAACCCGTCTCACAAAAAAAAAAAATCCCCACAAAAATAAGCCTTTTTCCGACTTTTGCCGTGAAGAGCCTACCAAAGGACCGAGTCCCGAGGAAGGATGATAGCGGCATTAGTCGGTCTTCCCTCATGTTGAATGTTTTCCACCTTTTTACTTGGACTAGTTAGGCGGTTTTGGACACGGGACGACCCTCTTGGCTCACGCTAAAGGAGGCGGGGTCTCACTTACCTACAGTGTCGACTAACACCGTGGTTCTTCACTTTTCCACTCCGCCGATCGTCCCGTAGTACGTTTTTAGAAAGTTAGGAGGACCTAGGTAAGTTACCAACGTTTTTATTGCTTGATCGTCATACTATTAGGGTTTAGTTCACCTTGGTTTGTATTTCTAGCTTGGGAACGTTGTCACTTACCTCGAGTCCTAAACCGGTGCTTCTTTCACCGCTTTTAGAGGGAAGCGGTATTTCTTTTGTTTTGGGTGCAACCGTCTAAGTGTTTGTTTGTGTGTTTGTTTGTTTGTGTGTTTTGTGTCCGGTTGCATCCGCGGTTTTGTCGCAAGACCCGACTTGCCTTGCGGAGTGCACTTCTCCTCTAATTGCACTCGCGTGAGTTGAAAAGGCGTAGGGTGTGCTAATACCCATTCGGCTAGTTTAGTACTTAGTTTGTGCTTACTCGAGGGCGAGTAAGGGTTAAGTGTGGGGGAGTTGATAAGTGTAGTTTGTAGTGCCTTTTTCACTATGTTTTGGTCCCATTTCCTTGTGGAATCGCTCCTTCGGAGCGATTTATGGGCTTCTTATGCTTCCTTTAGTTCGTTTCAGGTTCCCGAGACCGATTTGGAAGAGTTGGAGCAATTCCGACTCTATACATACACATTTTGGAGCCAACGGAGTAAAGTAACGATGACTCGATGCCTCGAAATCGACCCCGAGACCTTGGGACCCAATCCCGAGCCTCCGAGACCCGATCCCGAGTCCTGAGATTCGATGGGAAGCCCATGAGAGGCAAGGAGAGACCAAAGAGCTCTTAAGGGAGGCCTACAAGACCCATCCCGTTCGGGATGGCCTCATCCCGTTTGGGATGGGGTGCGCGTTGAAGGGTGCTGCTGTGGGCCCGTCCCGGTCGGGACCAACCCGTCCCGGTCGGGATGATAGGCCGTCCCGGTCGGGACCGTGGACCTGGCAGCCGCACTCCTTTCTTTTCTTCTCCTTCATTCTTGTACCCATATATATACTTCCCCCTTGTAATGTTAAGACATCTTATCATAGTTTAGCATTCCTTAAGCCTCTCTACAACCCTAAAACCCTAGATTTACTTTCACTCATTAGTTTTAATCTTCCTTTAATCCTTAGTTAATCCTTGTAATTAGTTCTTGTATTAAGAGGATACTTGAAGAATTCTCCAAGCTTGACAACCTTGGGTTTTATTTGGGTTCTTATTTATACAAGATTGCATCTTTTCATCTTCCTAGTGTTGGTATAATCTTTCTTACTCTTGTTCTTTGTTATTTAATCTTGTTTGAATCTTTTCATATAGTTATTGTTATTGTTCATTATGGATGTTTGGATATTCATGTTGTTTTCTCTTATTGTTGTTAGTTTGTTCATGATAATGAGTGAGTGGTAATCTTGTGGGGTTAGTAGGGGGATTAGGGGTAGATTATGGATGATTAGGGTTGATTAAGGGAAAAGGGTGAATCTTTGTTGTTAGACACATAATGGGCACTCTATGTGTTTGTTGATATGCTTGTGTGAGTTGTAGTGGTCATGCTTCCCATACTTGTGTTCATCTCCTCATTGCTTGTCTATTATGTAAACATGTTGAGAATAGTCGTAGTCGCGAGAGCGCGGACTAGGGTCTAAGTTGCGAGAGCCCGGACCCACCTTGACATCGGTCTAAGTTGCGAGAGCCCGGACCGACTCTAGCAATTAGGAGACACCTATACCCTTGATCACCCAAACTACCTATCTACACTTATGAACCCGACCTACCCCACTTCCTTTCCATATTTGATCCATCGTCTTAGTTAGTCATCGTTTCTTCTAGTTTATTCGTTAGTTCGATCATTAGCCATCCTACTTTAGTCTCGTTTTAGATAGCCATCGTTAGTCCACTTCCTCCTTCTCCAATCATGATAGTTTGTCAATTTTAGCCGTCTTTGTGTTTGTCTTGGTAGCATAGTCTTGTTGTAGGCCGACATAGTCTAAGCTTTGCTTTACCGTCCTCGTGGATACGATCCCGACTTGCCCTAGCTACCCACTAGGTGTAATCGGTAGTTTATTGACGGTTAGGGACTTTTCAAATCCTTACCATCAGGTGGCTGCAGAAGTGCCCAACAAACACCCGATGACGATAGGACTGCAACGCGACGCGGGTTCGCGGTGTTCTGGATAGTTTTTGTATAGAACGGATCAAATAAATTATTCGGGCAAATTAAACTAACATGATGGCAGCCTTATTCGTGTCGTTACGGTCGCATTGACACTAATTAGAGTCAATTCCGACACCGGGACCCCGAAGTCGGTCCCGAAACTCGAACCGAGTCAGCACCGCGCTAAGCGAACCTCGGGATGAACACCCGAGGCCCACTAAACCCACGACACTAGGTCAAACCACGGGAACCCTTAGGCTCTAAGCTATGTATCACACTCCCGTCTCTCGGTTTTGGAAAGTATCAAAATCGTATCTTCAAAACTCCAACCGCCCGGCCTCACGCGCCTAAGACTTCCCACGCCTGAGCCCAGGCACCTGAGTCCTGGTGCGCCCCAGCTCACGCGCCTATATGGGCGACGAGGGCCGAAAACACCTATAAATACCCCCCTTCACGCCCTCATTTCGACACAACTCAATTCTCTCTTCTCCCTCTAAACTGTCGCTAAGGGCTCGCACTCCGACATCCGAGGCAAACGATCCACTCGATCGTACTTCCGATAATAAAAAGCGACATCGACGCTACTCCTCACCTTCGAGCACTCCACTCGATACCGAGGTGCCTGTGATCGACTAGCTCAAAACTAGTACCCAGGTTCTGTCGGATTAGCCGCAGAACTAGTCCTTAGCAACGAAACTCTACCGGATTAGCCGCGGGAAGGTCAAACGGTAACGGAGCTCTGCCGGAGTCACTGGTCAAGCTAGGAGGATCCGCCTGTTGATCGAGTCGTCACTAGGTTGCCATCTAAACAAAACTTTCCATACTCACACTTTCTATTATTATGCACTACGACTACATTAGATGTGGGCATTAGGCCCACAAACATCTACTAAAATACGTAACGTCCCAACTTCAATCACAAACACTAAAACACACTAAATAGACCCGAGTAATTCCGAGATCCGTTCTCAAAACTATTTATGCATCGAGTCCCGTTTAGTGTACACTTCGAGGGTGCAACTCCTCACTATGTGATTTACTTACATTCGCATTTACAGTTTTTCGTACGATTTACCGCTTTTGTGACCTTCTAATCGCATGCTAAATCACCTAACACGGAATTCAAAACGTAAAACAACTAAAACGGAACAAAGTGATGGTCGGGATCCGTATTAGTCCCGGTGCTCGCCTTATTAGGTTCGACGCATCTCTATTAATACCGAACCGACGCATCTTAAGCAGAACACCAAAATTTGATAAGCTAGTCGTATACCTATCAAAGATAACCAACTTAGGTCTAACTAAAAATATAGCTAGGGAAGTCAGGATCGTATCCACATGGAGACAAATAAACTCTACTCGTAATTAAAGTCTATCTAAGTAACCAAATCGGGGGTGTTGTTTTTGTGTTTAACTAATCTAAAAGTAGTGAAGGAAGAGAAAATTAAAAGATAAGAAATAACTAAAATAAATAGGATGAATTAAGACGAATCTATATGGAGAGAAAACTAGGATTGTCGGTTCACTACGAATCTCATATGGTCACGGTCTAAGTCACAGGTCTATCGCAGATATTGGTCTAAGGGGGTAATGAAAAGGTCTTCCGGTCCGCTATTCACCCTAGCATGCGTCTAAAGGCTTCTAATCTTATTAGGGCAAACTAATGTGTTGTAGCAGGTACCAGGCTTTCGATCTTAGGTTCAAGTTTACCAATTCAATTAATCAATTACGTCGACTTAATCAATTAATCTCAATTAAATGCTACAATTAACAACTCAGACACAATATCATTGACAGATCTATAAATTATTTAGCGACCACACGCAATTCGCAGATCCCCTAAATCCTAGGAAATTAGCTACTCATAATTAATTCAAGAACATCAAGATTAATAAAAGATTTTACTAGATTAAACATGATGAATAATAATAAAATTACGACAAGCATAAAACAAAAATTAAGAATAATTAAGTATGAAGAAGAAGAACAAACAAAGATTAAGAAAAATCAAGAACGAAGAAGAAGGAAGAAGGAAGAAGGGAGAAACATTAGATTAAATTACCAAGAGAAATAAAGGCGATTCGAATCTTGAAGTCTTACAATAACCGAGTTTTAAAGGAAGAAATTAAACTAGAATTAATTCTAAAAGAATAAGAAGAAGAGATCTAAATAAAAGTCTAAGGAGAAGGAGTAAAAAGTATGGAGTAGAGAAGTGTAAAAGTAAAAAGTCTAAAGAGAAGAAGAAGTATATAAGAAGAGGTTCAAGAATTCTAGTCTAATAGTTTCTTAAATACTAAGTTAAAACAAAAGTCCAAAAGTCTTATTAATCCTAAACATCAAATTAGGAAAGTCTCAGTCTTCTAGCTTCGTCCGGTCTCGAGAATAGTCGGTCGACTATTCTGAATAGCTGGTCGACTATTCTGAATAGTCGTTCGACTATTATTGACCTGTTTCCGTTCTCAGCACTGCGTGCTCAACTTCAAACGCTTTCCATTTCTTCGTTACTTCTTCAAATCAAGCGTGTAATATACCGTTGGAAAGATAAGGGAAATAGATTTCCAACTCAACTAAAATCAGCTTAATTGGAATTGTAGAACTCAAGATATTTATGTTTTAAGTAGACCCATTTGGAAACGATCATTCTCTTTTCTTATTTCGCAAAAGATTTCATCTTTAAGCACGATTTTTGCCTTGTTTATGCGTCCACGGGTTTAAACCTGCATAAGATGCAACATGACCAAAAAGTATCAAATTCGGGGGAAAATAGTAGGCAATGCTATTCGATATGCATGGAAATGCGTGCGTAAAAGCCGGAATAATCATATATAAATTGCACGCATCAAACCTCCCCAAACCAAACCCTTGCTTGTCCGAAGCAAACACAAAACAAAGAAAAATATCCTACTAGAACGGTATACAACTCATAGCGGAATATGCTCCAAAGTTACTCAAACCAATGCGCAACGATTAAAGTCAATGCACACAACCACATACAACAAGCCTAATCAATGGCAACAATACTGAACCTTCAACCTTGCAAGACTCGTCTATGTCGGACTCTCACGGGTCGCTCATCACTCAATTATGGGAGATATTGTGAATATATGTAGAATCGGAAAGACAAAACACTCACCTAACTGCGACCTACAAGAACATGCATGCAATCTAACATGATATCAATCTCTACGAACCGTACATACGTATTCAATCGGATCAAGACACATGTCGAGGACTTACATATATATGGTATAAAGTGAGGCTAATCGGGTAAGAAGGGGTAAAACGATATGGATATGTGGAGGTAAAAACCAAGCCAGTACGACTACAACCAAACATTAGAATCAATTCATCCTTAACAAACTTCAATCAAAGGAATAAAACATGGTACTAAGCGTTTTACTTTTGACACTTATCAAAATCGGCTTTGCACCAATAACTACGAAAATAGAGAGATCAGTTCATTTCTCATAGCAAAAAATATACTCCTCTTCTTGTCTTACTTCATTTTTTTCTTTTCTATTTTTTTTCTTCCTTTCGTTTTCTTCTTTTTCTTCATTGATTTTTTTTCTTTTCAATTCATTTTTTTTCCAATTCCCTTCTTCAATCATCATGGCACCAAATCTCACCCGAAAAAAAAATTCGTCTAATTAACCAACTAGCTTGACTAGGTAGGCGATTTATGGTATGTAGTTAATAAACGGGTCAAAACGGTTCAATTTGGCTATGTGAAGTTCATGGGGATTAGATAAAAGAAAGGGGACTGCCTCTTTCACACGTGTCAAAACCACAAATCGAATGGATATAGGTATTAAGAGACGAATGTCATGTTTATGCAGTTTGATGTTACATGTCGCATAAGGAGTACTACTCTCAACCTAAATGAAACTGATTATGAATGTCATCAGTTTAAGGCTCTAATTCCTTACAAATCTGAGTAGTTTGCCAACAATGAGTCAAGTTTATTCGTTCAGTAAAGTCAATCAATGACAAGAGAATGGTGAATGTAATTGTATACAAAAACGCTAACGATGCAAGGCATAAGCAAGTCAATGAAGACATAAAAGCAATATCATCATTGTTATATAACCGTTCCGACTCGACTATATGCAAAAACATATTTTTGTGATTTTTTTTATGCTAACGGAAATGCAATAAATATGCAGATGAATGAAAACAACAGATTCATACCCTCCCCAAACCAAATCACACAATGCCCTCATTGTGTACAACAAACAATAAGAGGCATAAAAAAAATATGGGGGAAGATATGAAAGACGATGAAAGTGCAAAAGGAAAAAAAATGAAACTACTTACAAGATACATATAAAGGAGACATCCTCAAACCGCATCGAAACATCCTCTTCATAATCGGAATTGTCGATGTCTCCATCGCAGAAACGGTACCTACACACAAAAAAAACAACAAAATAAAAAAAACACAAGAGAAGCAAAGAAAATATATAGAACACGTCTTAACAACCTATGTGAATCGCCTAAAAAATAGGTCAAAGATCGCATTAGCTTGTCAAACAAGCTAGACCAATCAGCAGCAAAGTGGTCATAAGAAATCAACATCAACAAGCATGACCAATAATAAGTATGATAAGTAAGAACACTAATGAGCAGTTTATGAGAAAAGACATAAATATCAAATATCTCAAAATTATCCCAAGTCTTATCATTTGACTCAAATTGCACAAGAGAAGAGTCAAATAACTCAAAACTACTCAAAGCATCAAACTTATATTTTCCACCTTCTTCGAAAAAGTTGTTATGATCGCCATCTTCAATGTTCTTATGCAAACAACCATCAAAGGAGAAACCAAGAGCCAAAACAATCTATTCTAAAAGAGTCTCACAATCCTCATCCATAATCATAGGCTCAAGCGAAGGTGTAAGGGAATCGAAATCAAGATAATCAATGGGTGAAGGAGATTCATCTTCAAAACAATGGGAAAAGTCAAATTTCTCTAAAATAGGTTTTTCAAAGAAATCAGATTCACAATCCAAAGTATCCTCAATAATGAAACTCTCTTCACTCAAAGTATCATTCAAAAGTGCACTCTCTTCCTGACTCTCGTTCGTTTGATCTTTTCTCTCACGCTCACGGGCTTCTCCTTTGTTCAACTCTCTTTCCAAATTCTCAATATTGACGTCAAATGACACACTCTCAAATTCACATGAACAAAATCCTCAATGTTACCCTCAGAAAGAACATTAGTTAAAGCATTCAAACACGCGTTTTCCTCAAATATAACACTTTCCATCTCACAATCATTGTTTGCCGCAACAACATTCACAAAATGGGAAGAAGATTTGACTAAAGGGTGTGAAAGTTGCTCCAAAGGAGAATAAAATGGTTCACAAGTATCCAAGGAATGCAAGTCATCATCCTGCATCAAGTTAGAAATCATAGGGGTTTGGGGAACAAGGTGAGATTGAACACTATACACATCATCATCATCTTCCTCAAATGGGCATATCTCCTGTCTAATAGATGCAACAGATTCAGTCATAACATAGTCAGTGGAATGTGAGAAATTAACTATAGTATCTAACTTACATGGAGTATCATGCCCGTTTTCCTTTGAAGTTAGCATATCTATAAGTTGTTGCGTCATCGCCTTAAGCTCTGCTATCTCGGCTTTCCACTTTATCTCAGACTCCAAACTGTTTCGGATTAAATATTGGAGTAGTGTCCATCGTTCCACATAAGACATGTATTTAAACATGTCTTCACAATTTCCTTCAATATAAGCATGTGTCGCGTCATCGACACCCTCATAAAACATATGACTCACCTCTCACACACTCACATGATAACCATTTTGAGTAATAAAAGAGTCAAGTCTATCAAAATAAATATGCAGTGGTTCATGTTCAAACTAAGGGAAGTAGAAAATAGTCATAATGATGAAAAAAAATTAAAATAAATAAATAAATAAAAATGACTAAAAAAAATAATAGTAATAAAAAAACTTAGAAAAATAAAACTAAGAGAAAAAAAAATTAATAATGATAATAATAAAAAAAATTAATAATAATAATAAATAAAATTAAAATTAATAATAATAATTGTCCCAAGAAACTGAAAGTTCCCTGAGACAAAAGATAAACTAAAACGACAAGTAAAATTAGTCGTCTCCCCGGCAACGGCGTCAAAATTTGATAAGCTAGTCGTATACCTATCAAAGATAACCAACTTAGGTCTAACTAAAAATATAGCTAGGGAAGTCAGGATCGTATCCACAATGAGACAAATAAATTCTACTCGTAATTAAAGTCTATCTAACTAACCAAATCGGGGGTGTTGTTTTTGTGTTTAACTAATCTAAAAGTAGTGAAGGAAGAGAAAATTAAAAGATAAGAAATAACTAAAATAAATAGGATGAATTAAGACGAATCTATATGGAGAGAAAACTAGGATTGTCGGTTCACTACGAATCTCATATGGTCACGGTCTAAGTCACAGGTCTATCGCAGATATTGGTCTAAGGGGGTAATGAAAAGGTCTTCCGGTCCGCTATTCACCCTAGCATGCGTCTAAATGCTTCTAATCTTATTAGGGCAAACTAATGTGTTGTAGCAGGTACCAGGCTTCCGATCTTAGGTTCAAGTTTACCAATTCAATTAATCAATTACGTCGACTTAATCAATTAATCTCAATTAAATGCTACAATTAACAACTCAGACACAATATCATTGACAGATCTATAAATTATTTAGCGACCACACTCAATTCGCAGATCCCCTAAATCCTAGGAAATTAGCTACTCATAATTAATTCAAGAACATCAAGATTAATAAAAGATTTTACTAGATTAAACATGATGAATAATAATAAAATTACGACAAGCATAAAACAAAGATTAAGAATAATTAAGTATGAAGAAGAAGAACAAACAAGATTAAGAAAAATCAAGAACGAAGAAGAAGGAAGAAGGAAGAAGGGAGAAACATTAGATTAAATTACCAAGAGAAATAAAGGCGATTCGAATCTTGAAGTCTTACAATAACCGAGTTTTAAAGGAAGAAATTAAACTAGAAGTAATTCTAAAAGAATAAGAAGAAGATATCTAAATAAAAGTCTAAGGAGAAGGAGTAAAAAGTATGGAGTAGAGAAGTGTAAAAGTAAAAAGTCTAAAGAGAAGAAGAAGTATATAAGAAGAGGTTCAAGAATTCTAGTCTAATAGTTTCTTAAATACTAAGTTAAAATAAAAGACCAAAAGTCTTATTAACCCTAAACATCAAATTAAGAAAGTCTCGGTCTTCGGTCTTCGTCCGACCGACTATTCTGAATAGTCGTTCGACTATTATTGACCTGTTTCCGTTCTCAGCACTGCGCGCTCAACTTCAAACGCTTGCCATTTCTTCGTTACTTCTTCAAATTGAGCGTGTAATATACCGTTGGAAAGCTAAGAGAAATAGCTTTCTAACGCAACTAGAATTAGCTCAATTGGAATTGTCGAACTGAATATATTCATGTTTTAAGTAGACCCGTTTGGAAATGATCATTCTCTTTTCTTATTTCGCAAAAGATTTCATCTTTAAGCATGATTTTTGCCTTGTTTATGCGTCCACGGGTTCAAACCTGCATAAGATGCAACATGACCACAAAGTATCAAATTCGGAGGAAAATAGTAGACAATACTACTCAATATGCATGGAAATGCGTGCGTAAAAGTCGGAATAATCATATATAAATTGCACGCATCAAATACCAGGTAAGGTATACCACGAGAATGACTAATATCCGTATTATCACGTTAAAACTGATTTGCTAATACGTATAATACTAGTACTCTCTACTCTCCTACATGCATCTTTTCATGGCCTGCTTGTCACGTGAAATCGCATGCAAAGAATGTAAACACAACTACTTTGACGACAAAGCTTACTTGTACTTAAACAACCGACATAGCAAAAGGTATAGGGTAAAAACAACGGATGTTACAGTATTTTCACCACAACAAAAGAATTAGGATATCAACCCACCGATTGATTAGTAGAGGCCGCTATAGTGCGGGGAGGATTGGGTGTTGACATCTATCGGATGTTGGCTTCCCAATACGTACCCTCACCCCTTACTCAGAATCGACGGTTTCCGGATGTCCGAAACCATTGGCAATGAGAGTCATTCCAGGCATGGAGTGCTTAAGGGTACAAGTCTTTATCTTTAGGTCCCGTGCCACTCAGCTTTGAGCCGGTAAGGGATCAAAGTTGACTTGAACGATTTTCGAGTCCCCATAATTTGACTTGGTGGTGACTCAACAAATCAACGACAACTTCAGTTCACTAAAAAGGTTGCCTTACCAAACAAAACGGCCTTTAAACATTTACAACCACGACTCGATCGATTCTCAAACGGAAACACGGGTGCCCCACACCCGTCTAGTACAAGTCCGGATCGTCATCCAAATCGAGGTCCGACACTTCGCCCTGTACGCGAGATCGGAACGGCCCCCGGCAGGGAGGGGGTTGCGTGGGTGGCCGCCGCCACACGTTGAAAACCGGGTCGGTCTCGCGCAAGCGCGCGCGGGGCGCCGGGCGGTGCGGACAGATGTCCACACCTCCTCAGCGTTTTTCTCCAAAAGAAGATCCCGGTTCATGGGGGCAGGGTACGTTCGCAGGGGGATCCTATACTTAGTCTTATCTAGGTAATAGGTCCTCCCTGGCTCCCTAGGAATAAGAGGGCCAGCGATTGTGGAGGTGTCAATCTCCAATGCCTCGTCATCAGAATCAATAATGTCCAAGGGAGCAGGCTCAGGGGATTTGGCGCCCCCACTATCCTATGAATGGCCCTCCTCAGCCACCCTAACACCAGGCCCCCTGGAGAAGGAGGCAAAATCAGCGCTAACCCTATCCCTACCCTTCATCCCCTCAGTCAAAGGACCGGTGAAAGAGAGAATTCGAGCACGACGATTGGTCATGGCGTTCAAAGGGGTAAGGAAAAGCGAAGAAATAGAAAGACGAGGAAGATAGGGATGAAGATTCCAACCTAATTGATGGCCGCCGGATGAAGACGCGGGAAAAGGCTCCTCAGTCTAAAAACACTTGACAAAGAGAGAGAATGTGAAGGAGGGTTTGCAAAGTTTTCAAATGTGTAAAAGGGGGAGGGGGGAAGTAATGATACTCTTATAGGCAGGAGAGGATGGAAAGCCGCCCAGTCAGGAAGCTTCCCCAAGAAAAACCCTCACGTGTCACACATTTTAAAGCCAACCACCCATCACATCCCAAGAAACCTCGAGAAAGTAATAGAGGCAAAGAAAAATCATTGTGTGACGTCATTCATTCAAAAAAAAACACACGAAAAAATGAAACAAACGCATGGGAGTCAAAAGCCCACCTGATTCTCATTCATCAAAAGGCCCAAAGGGTCCAAGTTACAAAATAAGTGGGATAAAAAGAGATTACAAAAGGAGCCTGCAAATCCGGCTCGTAATGCCTGCAAATGCAGGGCAGGACTAGTCTTCATCGAAACCCGGAGAGTAATCCCCAGGACTGCCACGACCTCCGTCGTCGGACCCGTAGTCTCAGCTGCCAGAGTCCTTGAAAGGATCGTCGGGGCCCTCATCTTCACTCCCCAGGGCCTCCCGGCCAGACGAGTAGCCTTGACCTACATTGTCCTCTGAGTCCCGGCTACTCAGGTCCCAGTCCTGACCATACAAGGCCACCCTGGTACCCTCAGGGGAGCCATAATCCTCCTTCTTTCTCACCAAGGGAGAAGAAGGGTCTGACTTAGGAGAAGAGCCCAAGTCAGGGCAGTTAGGGTCGAAATGTTCAGGATGTAGCCAGGGGAAGCATCTGTAGCATCCCCTGTAAGAGCAACCCCCCGTCTGGATACAGCGTTTGGGTCCGGGCCCTGCGGCGGGTAAAGACCTCTTAGGGCGCTTGCTGGCCCTGGAGGAAGGCTTCGCCCTGACAGTCTGCGAAGGACGAGAGCACGTTCGTCTGCTGCGACGAAGGGCCAGGTGTACCTGCCTGGGGTACCTCAATCTCCGACGCCCCCTGAAGCAGAAAATGTCCACATAAACTCCACAACGAAAGACCGTTTTCCTCACCCAAGACATTTTTCTTTGAAGAAGAATAGAGGAAGATGAAGATGGATTGTGAAAATAATGAAGTAAGGTCGGATTTTATACAAGGGCAAAGGCAAGGCATTAAATGGCGCCTCAACCATTCTTATAAGAAAGAGCCAATCGACAGTCCAGCACGAAGCCCGAGAGACCACTTTACAAGAAAATTAATCATGAGGAAAGACATCCCAACTCTTTGCATGCCCAGAGCAGTTAAGACTTTCCCCTCGGGAACATGCGATGCATTAAATGCCAAGGTGGGATTCAAGAAGTCAACCTCCCGCCATCCCAATCAAGAAGTCGCCTACTGAAGAGGAGCCCTGCACCCCCTCAGCCGGCGAGGGCCAATTGATGGGGGTCGGTAGCCTGCCACGGGTAGCCCGCCATCCGGGCCCCGGGAAAGCCCGACCCGAAGATAAAGAAGCGCCTGCTTGGCAGGCCATCAAAGTAAAACCTTGCTGAGCCTCCAAAAGGTGACCTCGGCTACCACAAGCTCCAGGCGAACACCTCCCTGCCTGTCAGGGTCATGCCGCGCACTGGCTGAGCCAGTTAAGCCCCCCTGCCTGCCAGTCCTCAGGGCACCCTCGCCCCTGGCAGGGTCAGGGGGGAAATCAGAGCCCTTTCGTCCAGGCCTAAGGTAAAAGGGGAATGAGTGGACGAGGCGAACCCACGTGTCACCTTCCCGTCCACTCATTCCTCCTCTTTCCCCCTCTCTCTTTTCTCTCTCTTGAGGAAAGGTATAAATACTTTGTCATTTTCCACATGAAAAGGGTTGGGCTTTCTCTCTCTAGACTCTTACTCTAAAAACCGTCACCTTACTCCTCACGAGTAAGGTTCCTCAAGGCATTTCACGGACTAACTTAGGCATCGGAGAGGGTTTCTCCGGACACCTCCGGGGCCCTGTGCGCTCTCTGTGCAGGGAGCAGGCCATCTCCGCCGAGAAGGTCCGATCACCGGAGTAAGAGGAAAGAGGGATCAAAGAAAATCATACGATCATCATCAAAGTAGCATCATAATCAAAGGATCTGAATCCGAAGTTGGGTCTATTGTTTCCGTGACCGGAACAAGAAGGTAGCATGATTTTGTATGCTACAGGGTAAATTCTCTTTGAAATCTGGTAGGGGCCATAGTATTTCTTGGACAGATTTTGGTTCGTCCTTATAGCCACAGATTACTGCCTGTATGATTGTAGTTTAAGGAAGACATAATCTCCCACCTGGAATTCCCTATCGCTCCTTCCTTTATCTGCTTGTTGCTCATCTTGTTGCGAGCACGAGCAAGATGCAATTTGATTCTATTTAAGGCCTCTTCCCTTGCAGTCAAAGACCTGTCCACAGCCTCTACTTTACTTTCTCCACTAAGGTAACGTAAGTGGATAGGTGAAGGTTGATCATACAACACCTCATACGGTCGGGGGAGGTCTTTAATGAAGAATGATAAGTCGTGTTATACCAAAATTCTGCAAATGAGAGTCATTTTCATCAATTTGTAGGGCTCTCATTGCAGAAGCACCTGAGATAGGTCTCTAGGCACCTATTTAAGACCTCAGTCTGACCATCACTCTAGGATGATAGACAGAGGATCGATAGATTGAGTGCTACCCCATGTATGTCAAACAATTCCTGTCAGAAAGTACTGAGGAAGATGAAGTCCCTATCTGAGACTGTACCTCTTGGCATCCCATGTAGCTTATAGACATTGTCAAAGTAAGCTTGGGATACTTCAGAAGCAGAATAAGGATGCTTCAGGGGAATGAAGTGAGCAACCTTGCTTAATCTATCCACTACCACCAAGATGGAATCCATTTTCCATAGACATAGGTTGACCATTTATAAAGTCCACACTAACCTCCTCCCATACAACAGAGGGTAAGTTTAAAGGTTGGAGCATGCAAGGGTAAGCTGATGTATCAGATTTGCATAGCCGACAGGTTATGCATTTGCTTATATAGTCCTTGATATCATTTCTCATGCCTTTCCAAAAGAATTTCTGCTTGAGCCTCTGATAGGTCACCTCTATGCTTGAATGACCAGATTGATGATACTTTATAGTAGCCCATTGGTGTTTCCCACTACCAATTTGCCCTTCCTCTTCAGCAGCCCAGCTGTAATCCTTATGTGAGTTTGGGTCAGTAAGTAGATCTTGTATAAGGGACGCTAGGCCCACATCCTTCTCCCATGCCTCTTGAAATCTGGCATAGAGATCTATGTTAATGTCACTAATGTTCAGTTGGTTAAGTTTGGCACTTTGTATCCTCGAGAGTGCATCTGTAGCTGCATTGCTCTTATCCTTCTTATAGACTATTTCATAGTCATATCCTAGCATTTTTTCCAACCATTTCTGCTGTAAAGGAGTAGTTATTCTCTACTCCAATAAGTACTTCAAACTTTGGTGGTCTGTCTTAACAATAAATCTTTTGTTACTTAAATATTGGCCCCATTTGCTGATAGCAAGGATGAGAGCAAGCAATTAACTTTATCTCATATACTGACAAGGCTTGATGCTTAAGTGATAAAGTCTTACTAATGAAGGCCATTGAGTGTCCTTCTTGCATAAGCACAACGCCAATTCCCCCTCCCGATCCATCTGTTTCAATGACAAAAGGTTTATTCAGGTTAGGTAGGGCTAAGACTGTTGCAGATATCATAGCCTTATTCTTAAGTTGTCCAAATGCCCTTTGTGCCTCCTCATTCCATCCAAAGGCATTCTTTTTTAGAAGGGAAGTAAGTTGTCCAATTTTTCTGAAAAGTCTTGAGTAGTGAATGGAGAGAGTTTCTCCTTTTATAGAGGAGGACAACAAGGTTAGGGCTTCTTAGAAGTCAACCCTTTTGAGAGAGACAAAAGGTTTGAGATTTCAAGTGATCATGAAGAAGGTAAACTTGAGAAGATGAAGCATAGAAAGCAACTTTAACTTTTGCCAAATTTGTGAATAAAATTAGATTAAGGTTGAAAACAAATGAAACAAGACAAATACCAATTTTTGAGTTAAACCTCTTCGGGAAGGAGAACAAACTCACTTTTGGTGTTTGGTAAAAAGCTATTTAACCATTTTGAGGAAAATTTGGGAAATCGGTTTTTGTTAAAACAAAAAAACAGTTGCTTGCTCATCAGTAGACTTTTCAAAGTCAAATATAAAAGATTTGGGAGAATAAAACTTGAAGTTTGAAATCTTTTAATTTTGAAGAGGAAGTCGAACATAAGTAACAGTCAACCAAACTATTACAAACAATTGGGTTGGCTAGTTAATTACTAGAACTAACTACAAATTAAAGTACCAATGACCTTTATCTTTACATTGTGACATTCGCTGACATTCTTGATTCTTTAGGTATCTTGTCTTGATCTTCAATCAATCATTCTCAACATTCATCAACTAATTTTCGATTAGGCACAACCTGAAAAGTTGAATTAAGAAAACACAGATTAAATAGGATAAGTCATCATCAACAAACCCAACAGAGCCTATGGGACCTATTCCGGTTAATGACTTTATTAGGATAAGGGTGAACATTAAGTTAGATGAACCACTTCTCACAGTCTTCTTTTTAGTATGTGAAGAGGGAATCCTTATTTAGGTGTAGTTCAAGTATGAGGAGGTGTTTAAATATTGTGTGAGGTGTGAGAAGATAGGGCATAAGACCACTAGGTGTGTTGACACACCTAACCAAGTGACTACCAAGGTGGATGAGGTGCTGACAAGAACTATTACTAAAGGATTTGGTATCTTCTAGACTCAAAGTAACTACACTATGTTTAATATAGATTTAAGGGCGACCCCTAGACAGGCTGAGTTTGCTACTTCTAAAATTGATTTTGCACATCGAGTGTATGGAATAGTCCCTGATACACTTCCTAAGGATAGGTTTGTTGATTTTGATATTTGGTGGTGTTGATGCTGGAAGGGAACAAAGGGTGTAACACCCCAGCCATCACTTGTGGACTGTGGTATCACTTATGGGGCTCAACAGGTCGTGTACTGGCCCCACAAATCAATACGGGTCTTTTCCAGCGCATTTTGACCTCACTCGTGTGCATCCTGGAAGCTTCCCAAGAGGTCACCCATCCTAAGATTGTTCCTAGTCAAGCACGCTTAACTGTGGAGTTCTTATCATGGGGAAACCAGAAAAGAAAGTGCACTTTGTTGACATGAGTAGTACTATCAATCCCTTTAAGCACTCATCCGAGCCTCTTAAACCATATCTAATACACGCTCCTTTAAGCATCATATCCAATATATATACTCTTTAAACTCGGGGTATTACAGAGGGAGAAAGACATGAAGGTGGATGATAATGAGGAGGGAGGTAGGCAGATGAGGGATATCAGAAGGAGATTCAATATTGAGGGACCTCACAGTAGAGAAGGATACTAGGAGATAGGAATCATGTGCCATGTGGTTTTCAGTTAGAGGATCTATATATAAAAGCAATGAATTTCAGGGGCCGAGGTTGATGAACGTGATCCAAACTGGATTATAAGGGAAGAGCTAAGGAGAAGATTGAAACCTCGAGAGATTAGAGGCTTCATGGAGGATGGTGAGGAAGGGTTTGCCCCGACCTTTGTAGCATCTACTGGGTTTCCTATTATCTTCCATGAACCGGGGAATAATGGGGTCAGGAATGAAGGAAATGGAGGAGGTATGAATAATGAAGGAGACAATGTAGGAGGTGATGATAATGGTGAAGAGAATAATGGTCAAGATGGAGTAGATATGGAGCAGGAGGATGAAGAGGAAGAAGGTGTTGAGAAAGGTGATAGATTTTTGTCCAAACTAATTATTTGTAAGAGATCTTCTATTTGAAATTAAAATCACTTCTTTCGAAATTCATAGTAAGAGTTATCGTAAGTCAAAGATATTTTGACCACAATAAGGAGTACAAGTCGGTACAACATAAAATTATAGACCTGGCGAACAGATTGGGTCGTGTCATCTTCGTGTTCGTGTCATTAGTACACGGGTCATGAACCCCTCAACCCAAACCTGACCCATTTAAGTTTCGTGTCGTGTTCGTATTGACCCACTTACATAAATGGATCATTAAGTCTCAACCCAAATCCATTTATTTCGTGTCGGGGTCGTGTCGTTTTTTCTTGTCATGTCCATATTTGGAATGTATTAACATATTTATGTTAAAAATGAATAAAAATATTTAGATTAATTTAATATACAAGTTATTTGTGTCAGGTTCGTGTTTTGGGACCTCAACCCAAACTCGACCCAATTAAATCTCGTATCGTGTCATTTTTTGCCAGCTCTTTAGAATATGAAAAAAGACCGTGTGAATAGTGAATACGTCTTTATTTATTTTTAGCATTATTTTCAAAAAAAAAAAAAATGGAATAATAAGGATTATGAATGTATGATGATTAGGACGATCTTCCCGTGTCTTCCCTCCGTCCCTTAACGCCCAAGTAATACGGCATTCCCTCATTCACATACGGACGGATACGGAGTAGGATTATTAAATTCCACACTCGATTCAATTTATTTTGTGATTCTCTGTTCATCTTTCGGATTTTACTGTACACGACAACTTTGCTGGTAATTCTCTCTATTAATTGATTATGAGTTCTATGTCTTTTGCTTTTTATGTATCATCAATTTCGTTTTTCTGATCTTAATCTGATTACAGTCTAATCTTGGTTCATCATGTCCATGCTTGATTCTTTCCTTAACAAAGGATTTAAGGGCGCTAAATGGTAATTTCTTATACCTAATTTTTTGTATTCTTCCTGCTTAGGTTTGAAGTTCATGAAAATCTTGTCCAAATTATGGATTTAAGTGTGATTAGAGCATATCTTAGGATTGAGTTGATGAGTAAAGAAATGGGATTGTGAAATGTAAGTTGGAGAAGCCGAATTTCCGACTTTCTTCATCTTCATAAAAGCAATCTTGTATGTCTGAAATGTAAGTTGGAGGAATCGGGATACGATTTCTTGAGGAAAGCAATCTTGTATGTTAAGGGGGTTAAAATAAGATGATTGATATTAGCAACTTTAGTAGGAGCTTCTGAAATAGGTGTGTTTAATTCTCTTGGTTGGGTCTGGTTTTTGGCAGCAAAACATTATTGAAGCTTACGATTCCAAGAATAAAGCTTTTGAGGAACCGGAGAGAGCTTCACCTTAAGCAAATGCGTAGGGATATTGCTAAGCTTCTTGAGGCTGGTCAAGAAGCCACTGCTCGTATTCGGGTCAGACTCATAAAACAGTTTTCGCCCTCTTCTTGATATAGGGTAATGTTATACTTGACCTTGATTTTGCGTGTTTGTTGTTTACTGTGTAATTCAGGTTGAGCATATAATTAGAGAGGAGAATATGATGGCGGCACAAGAGATCATTGAACTGTTCTGCGAGCTTATATCTGTTCGTCTTCCCATTATCGAGTCCCAGAGGTTTGCTTTTGTTATATTTGATGACTTGGCAATCCTGCCTTCGGATGACAAAGGAGAGTGGAGGGAAATGGAGGGAAGAGGGATTTGAAGGGATCCATTTACCCTCGAAGGCAAATCAAAATCCTTCCTCCGTAGGAAAGATTTGGAGGGAAACGGCATCCAAATAACCTCTCTCCATTCCCTCTCCCCTCCCCTTTCCTCATTCCTACTCCCCTCCCTTTTGCCTCCTATTTTGATATTCAAACAAGCCCTAAGGATAACCCTGGGTTAATCGTACTGTGTTATATATATATATATATATATATATATATATATATATATATATATATATATATATATATATATATAT
The DNA here is from genome assembly GCA_958450325.1 of Agrostemma githago. Taxonomy (NCBI): domain Eukaryota; kingdom Viridiplantae; phylum Streptophyta; class Magnoliopsida; order Caryophyllales; family Caryophyllaceae; genus Agrostemma; species Agrostemma githago. Next base: position 56,563,489 of record OY288257.1, on the reverse strand, counting down.
ATATATATATATATATATATATATCAGTCTCTTTACAAGAGAGGACATTCTCTTTTACATGCTCTTTATAGTTTCTCCGTCGGAAATATTATTCTCAGGCGTGTCGTGAACTTATAGGTCTCCACCCATTAAATCTGTAACTATAGGAGATTGGCAGTGTTTGACATGAGTCAAATATTCTAATGAAAACCTTTACACTAGAAAAGTCCTTGTTATCTCTGTGCTTAGCTCTTACTCCTGTGTCCCGGTGAAAATCTATTTGCACTTTCGGGTGTATTATTCAATAGTTAGGTTTTTTTTATACGTTTTTGTGGCTCATCTTCATGTGCATGTGGAGTTGCTATGATTTGTGTGGTACAAAATCACTCATTTTTCTTTCCTTGGGTTTTGTGCCAAAATCAGTAGATAAGTATTTGCCGGGACGGACTACGGAGCGAGTATTTTCTAGGGCAAGGCATCAAAAGCACCAATTATGCTTATTTTGAGTGAGTAGCACATATGAGCTCTTCCCTTAACTTTAAACGTGTAGGTATCAAACGTCTACCAAATGTGCTTATTTTGAATGAGTAGCACATATGAGCTCTTCGTCCTTAAATTTAAACGTGTAAGCACCAAATTTTTTGACGTACACCATAGTAAGATTATGAAATGCTATAATATCAGTTTGGAATTGTGAAGTGTTCTGCGTTTTCTTCTTTTGGCTTGAATAGGTTGTTGGTTACAAATGCATCAGTTATGTTAGGCAATTGAGGGAGGAGTTGTACAATCCGTTAAATGAGCCGTATCTAGATTTATGAGCTTTAGTTCTAGCTTGAGAATAGTTTATTGCGGTTTATAATATACAAATATATTGCTTGTTCAAGTCCTTTCATTTGAAATTTGTATTGTGTGCTTCATTCAAAATGTAGATTATTACAAATTTGTTTGGAGCTATTCATTACTAGAAGTCTAGAATATGAAGGTTTGCACATGTGATATTTTTTCTTGGAAGTAGTAGTCAATACCAATTAAAGGATACTGTTAAAGGAAGTTGGAGATGGTGGGAGGGTGGGAGATCTAGTTCCTGCTGTATTTACCTTTATAACTTGTATGCGATGCGGTCATGCACTCAAGCTGTCCAACTTCAATACCATGGTATCACCTTTAATTTTACCGAGCAGTCAAGCACCATCAACCAAGAACCCGCAAATTCCAATTTTTTCGTTCTAATTTTTGTTAATCCATAGAGGATGCAACTGTACCAGCTGTTTAGTTGGCTGTGATTGGTCATATTTACACTCATTATCCCAACAAAGCTTGTGAATTTCTCTAATGAACTTCCCCCTGAGGTATGTCAAATCTTCGTCATCCTTGAAAAGAGTCCGGGTTACCAACTTAAACATGGCTTATATGATCACCATGCAATGACCCGAATGTACCACTTTCTTTTAGTTATCTGAAACATGTAAAGGGAATGGGTGTGTGATTTGGGCGAAGAGGTTCCTCTAGTTAGGATGACTTTCAGAGACTTTATTCCTTCTGTTGTGAATTACAAGTGAAACAGACCAGGATGGTATAATAAAGACATAAATACTGAAACATTGAACTTTCTAAGGTCCCCTAATATACTATGGAAGTACAGAGTATATGAAAATCTGATAAATACAAGTTACCACCTAATACAAGCTAATTTTGTTTTTAATTACTACCAACTATGGATTTATTGTTTGACATAGTTACCTAAAATGAAGTCTGTTTAGCTTGTTAAGATTTTTTGGCATGTTTTGAACATTAAATTCGTTCGCATATCAAAAATTAGACATTAAAAAGGCACGCCATATTACAAATAAAAATTAAACCACCTAAAACTTGCAATTTTTACTTAAAAAAGCTGATTTGTGGTCATTTAGGTACCAATTTCTAACTAAAAGTGCCATTATTGTTATTAATTTTTAAAGAACTACTCGTATATGAAGTAGTTATAGGTAAAGAAGTGTATATAAGAGGTAATAAGAGCTATTTCTTCTATACCATATCATTTCTTGAACGTAAGTTGATTCAAGCCATGCTATTCAATGGTCTACTTACATCATGGTAATTCAATCACTATTATACTCCGTATTAGATAACATCCCATAGAGGAACCCAGATATTTTGGCTTCATTGTATGTTACTGGTATTTCCGCATCTTGATGGATGCTAAGTGCTACTCCTACATGTTAAGAAAATTTATAGGGCACGTAAAGAATGGTGTGTGTATTTATGGAAAATAGGAAATCAACTCATATTTTGTGTTTCAAAAAGGAAAGATGGGCATATGCCATCCGGTAAATGCTCTTAAATTCGTGGCCGCATCGGCTGCTGTCCACTACATTACATCCATGAGATCCCAAAATTTTGCGCCGCTACCTCATCCGTGTCACACTCTTTGTTTTAAAGAATCTGTTAATGGGTGTGGAGTAACTTTTTAGCTCAAATGCCAGGTGGCTAGGTTGGTTTTGTACCTTAGTCAGCTTAACACTAGGCCTGAGTAGACTTGTTTCTGTGCTTTGATTGCACCATTAGTTGACTTAATGACTAATTATCTAAGTGTTTTGGTGACACAGAGTAGGCTATGACAGACTCTTTTTTTCTTACCCCCCAAAAATAGATATAGAAGAGGTTGAAATTGATGCACTAAAAACACAAGTTTAATGAACACAAGCTTACAGACTGGAGTAGTATGTTTGCATGTACTTAGTCTTAACCTCTTGTTTGCCGTATTTCAATCATTTACAACAATCTTGGGACCCTTGAGATTCTTTTACTTGTGCTCGTCTTACATGTCTTATTCTCTTCCAAATTATGGGATTCAATGATCTGATTTTTTTCCGCAGCTCTTTTTGCTCATTTTAGCAGTTATCATCAGTTTAATCAGAAAGGTTTGTTCCAAAAAATGCAACCAAAAAGCTGATCTTAAGAACTTTCCACACGTTGTGCTGCATCTCTCTGTGCGTTAATTAATTTAACCCTCAGATGTGCTCTTTGTTGGCTTTGGGCCCTCGAGTCACTACTTGTTTGTGTCTATCACTGAAAGCTTGTTTGTAGAAGCAAATTGGGGAGGAGAGAACATCTTTTTTTGGTTTGTGCAAAAAGAGGGAAAGGACGGAGAAAGAGAAAAAATTTGGATGAAGGTGGGATATGGAACTGAGAGTTATAGGAATGACTGGGAGGAGAAGCAATAGAGGAGATTCCTCCCGAATCTCCCTATTGGGGAATTGACTTGTGCAAGGAGGAAATGTTGGTTCGCCTCTCATTTATCCCTCCTATGGTCATTGCTAACTCATTCTAAATAAGGATTATTCATTACTCTTTAAGCTCCGCTCCAAATGTCACCGTACAAAACTACTGGTTGTTGAAATGTTTGAATAGATCTTTCTGGCTTTCAGATGTGTTAGTTTTCTCACTAAATCCCGGTAAAGCTTTGGTTAGAGATTGCCTGAATAAGACTGAACACTTTTGTGCATTATGATATTCTGTATCTATTCACACAGCCCTTCTTGTAAAGTTTAAGTTCAGGTTGATACCTCTTCTCATCTGTGCCGTTGACCAAGAATGGTGGTACCAATCATTCCTGATGTACTGCTTATTCCGTCTTGTGTGATCTTTGTTAATTTTCATAGTTGGAAAAGCATTGTTGTGCTCATCAATTCATCAAAGAAATCCATTAGTCCATCGGTTGCATCTAAAAAGCTAGTTCATTCATTTGAAGTTGAAGTTGAAGTTGCCACAGGTTTTCTGTCATGATAGGCCTCTTTGTTAAAATCTATAGGTTAGTTTTCTTCGTTTGCAAAATATGATTTTCTGCAGAGCCAAAGACAGACTTTTCTTATATAAACTCCTCTGTATTTGTGGAAATTTTTCGAAATATGTTTTTCTTTTCGGTTGCGGAACTTTATGAAAGTAATACAAAGATGGCATACAGAACAGTAACAAAAGATGCATAGTGTTTGTCTTTGAATGGCTGCTGAGGACCTGATGCTTTTGTTATTTAGTGTCATTGGATAATAACTGCACCAGACTCACCAGTAACAATATCTGACATCCGTTTATGCTAGAATACAGTGTTGCATACGGAGTATTGTGTGGATATGTATCTTATCGATCCCTAACAGTCCAAGTACCCATGTTAGTCGCACTCGTAATAGTCCCTCTGATTTTATAAGTTTGCTCCATACACTTTTGCACACTAATTAAGGTAGTGTGTAATGGTGATACACTGTATGCACGAGTCATCATTTAAAAATATGTATTAAGAAACTAATTGTCATTAACCAATAAATTAGAAATGGTTTGAGTATTAATGGTGTTTTGGTGGGAAAAAAATTTGGGGGGAAAAAATTAGGTAGAATTTATAATTAGTGAAGATGTTACAACAAAATTAAGTTGTAAATGTAATGTTAGTGAGTTAATTGAATGGCAAAATGTGTAATTATGTGAACTTTGTAGAGACGAAGTGGTAAAAAAAATTAGACCAAAATGGAAAGTGGATAAATGGGGCAAACACAAAAAAATTGCCAAAGAAGGAATACGGGGCAAACATATAAAGCCAGAGGGAGTATATGTTCGCCTTGATAATTGTTAATTCTTGCTAATTTTCCATGAGTGGATAAATTGCAAATTACAAAAAGTAGTCTCTGTTGGGTGGTTTTTACAACCATAATTTGCAGATGTTTATTGTATTTTTTTAAGACCTCTTTCTGTGGGTGTTGACCCCTTCGTGTGAATTAAATGGTTTCCTTTTGTACTGAAATTTTTATTTGATGTTAAAATTGGTCAGGGAATGTCCACTGGACTTGAAAGAAGCAATATCTAGCATCTGTTTTGCAGCACCAAGATGTGCAGACCTGCCAGAGTTACTTCAAGTACAGTTGGCCTTTGTTTCCAAATATGGGAAAGAATTTGTAGCTGCTGCATCCGAGCTTATGCCAGATTGTGGTGTAAATCGGCAGGTATGCTTATCATCGTATCTGTTTAATTTCATCACTTGTGGTTATTTAATTGATCTATATATAATTTGTTCGTTGTGCAGCTTATAGAGTTGTTATCCGTCCGTGCCCCTTCTCCTGAAAAAAAATTGAAGTTGCTAAAAGATATAGCGGAGGAGCATGAAATAGATTGGGATCCAGCTCCTTCTGAAACTGAACTTTTCAAGTCCCATGAGGATTTGCTGGTGAGTATTAACTTCTTCTCTGTTTAAAAATAAATAAATTCATTCAGTCTATTGAGGTTTGACCGTTTTAGGCAATTCCCCCCTTTTTTCTCTCTCGTTTGGTGGCGATTCCACATTGGTGGTGGTGCTGCAAGTTTCACATGATGATTTGTGGGACATGAAGTTTAAATATACTAAATTTCATTCAAATACATAATAAATTATAAATGAGCGCTTTGCAAAAGTAATGTTTGTTCACCTTCATATATACTTACATGTTGATTTTCACGCTTCCGTACCGTACACCTTATCTCACCAACTTGAGGATGTGAGATATTGTTCAAATGTATGGTCATCAAAGAGAGTGTGTTCAACTTTCTTGTTATCAAAATGTGATATTGCTCAACTCTTTAGTCATCATCGCAAGAAATTATTCTAATTTTAGGTTACTTAGGTAGCATGAACATCAGGAAACCTAATTGGAAATGTTCCTTTGAATTGTGTTCTCTTTGGGCGTTTTTTTCCCTAATACATCTATACTTGCATTTGCTTCCAAGAATGGGCCAACACAATTTGTCAGTGGATCTAAGGTCCCTCTTCCCAAGGAGAATGAAGACATTTTGCACTCTGCGTCAGCTCATGGTGCTTATGAGCATACGGAATCTGAAGAAGACTTCGATGAATTAGAATTTCCCGAGGTTCCAAAAGTTCCCTTAAGGCCGGGTACAGGTCCAGAAGTGTCCTCAAGTCATCAGCCATCAGCTCCGCACCCAGAACCATATCTTACACCATCTTCTGTTGATCCTGATAACACATTGGAAGCTGCAGAGGATGAATCACCCAAGTCATCAGCCGGTCCTGAGATGAGTAAACAATTTGTGCCATTTATTGTCCCGGGCTTATCTCAGTCCACCCCACCTGCCGAGCCCCCCTCACTGCCATCGGCGGGATTATTTGAGTCAACCAAGCCTTCAGCCTATCCCGAGGCAAGTAAACAGTTTGTGCCTTTCATTGTCCCGGCCAAGGCAGCCATAGCTCAGCCCAGCCCGCCCTCTGACCTCCCCTCAATGTCACCGGAAGCATGTCCGATCAAGGAAAGGAGTACCTTTTCCAATCGTCGGAGGACGAAATCTGATACAAATGTAGACCTAAATGATGTCCTGGCAGCGGCCAAGGCAGCCGCTGAGTCTGCTGAGCGTGCAGCAACTGCAGCTCGTGCTGCTGCTAGTCTTGCTGAGCTTAGAATTTTTGAGCTCAGCAACAGCAAGAGCGACTCTGACCACGACTCAGAAAATGAAGGATCTGGTTTTCGGGTTGAGTCAGGCTGGGACATGTCTACTGATGAACCATTTCACACTAGCAAGTCCAATATCTCAACAGAAATGGGAAAGGTACAATTGGATGATAATCCATTTAGTGATGGCGGTAACTCTTTGAAACAAGAGTTTCCAACCCGGCAGCCCGAGAGGATTCCATCAATGGATGATGAATCAGTGTTTACTTATCCGAACCTGTTTGGATCACACGGGTCTGACGTGAAGTAGAATGTATAGCTTGGTGCTGCGCTTCAGTTGTACCAAGTTTGCTTACATTGCTGTGCATGTTTTTCTTATTCCAGACCTGTCCAGTCAATTTATCTTGCTGTAAATTTGTATTGGTCTTTGTAACTTCTGCTATAAGCTTTAGTGGGGGAGTCTTTATACTGTTGAGGGAAATACCTGCAGAAATTACATGATGTAAAGAAGGATGTTTTTTGCTATGTTGTCTGTTGAGATTTTTGATACACTAGCCAGCTATAGAGGTCACTTACTAGTATTGGCAAACCGTGTCGTGCCATGCCTAAGCAGCTCACCTCTTTGGAATGACTGGGAAGTGATGCAATTTTTTTGTTCTTAATGAGTGTCAAGAGTTTTCCAAGAAGATAAATGAGTCACGGAGAACTGTGGCAGACTTGACTCATTTAGAGCATGTGCAATAGTGACTCGTGATAATATAGTTTGATTGGATTACTTATTTATTGGCATTAGCTGGGTTTGAACATTTTATTTGGCAACCACTTTTCTAGATTATATACATTTCGAGGTAGATAATGGTGAGTTGGTGACGAGTAGGAGACAATAATACAAGATATGTGAATTATTATCGTAACCAGACCTCAAAGGCCAATGCGTAAAACTTGACTTGGAAGCTGTAGAGTTGTTTTGTCGTTGGCAGAATTACTTCATATAGTCCGTGTGTTTTATGTGATTTGTCTATCCTTGATATTCTTCCTTCTACAAAAAAAAAAAACATACTCCTTGGGTAACAACTAACAAGAATCATCTTGATCTCATTTAGGATAGAACCGGGTTGAGTGACATGTATAAATTGTAATGAGGGTTGAAAAGAAGAGGTTCCATCTTTATCTCATTCATTCATGTTGTTCATGTTCATGTTGTTGTCCGTAAGTATCCTGAAGCTCCGTCCCAACAGTCTGTAGGTGTAGACCAATGCATGCCTGATGCATTGGTCTATAGATTTCGTAAATTCTTGGGTTGAAAAAGCTTTAACTAATCTCCCCTGACTATCTATCTATCTATCTCATCTTCAAGACTTGCAAGTATGCAAATGCAGTGGTTATCATCCTCTTCCTTTCCCCACAAAACCCACCTCTCCTCCTCCTCCTCCTCCTCCTCCTCCTCCTTGTGCCTACCCAACTCCACTTCCACTTCCACTGTATGCTGTTCGGTGGCACCCCACAGCACCAGCAGCAGCAGCGAATCAGATGCCAAAAAGTCGGGAACCAGCGCCAGAGGGAGGCGCCTCGCTAAATTGCGGGAGGAGAAGCACCGCCGCCAACACGACCGCCTTCATAATTACCCCTCTTGGGCCAAGTATACTCCTACTCCTACTCCTACTCCTCCCCTCTTTTTTTCTTTCAAGAAATTACTCCTACCAATATTATTTACACTTTACGGTGTTTGTTTGTTTGTTTGTTTGTTTGTTTAGAGTGTTGGAAGATGCGTGTAAGAATGATTCCGAGCTCAGGGCTGTTCTTGGTGATAGTATTGGCGATCCCCAACTCATGCGCCAAAGGGTTTTCTTCCTTCTTCTTCTTCTTCTTCTTCTTCTTCTTCTTCTTTCACTATGCTTATTTGGTATCCAAATAAGGCCTATTCGTTGTAAAATTGTGAAACTGTTAACATTATCGTTTTCATTCCCAAACTTGGATTGCTTGCTCCGATTTCAATTGCAGGGGTTAAGCTTCTTTCAGTATTCCTCAAAACATATGTTGGACTCTCTTTTTCTAACATACTCCACCAATTAATTCACACCTTATCTTATATCGGAGTAGTAACATTTTAAGTCACATGGGATTTAAACATACTTAATTACTTATGATGCTAATTCAATTCTATTCTATTTTGCAGCTCCCCTCCCCAGTTTTATGCCTCCATCTTCATGCTCTTTTTTATTTACGACTAGGTTTTTTTGTCAACAAAAGTGTTTAATACAGAGTGAATTGTTGACAAGGTTGAGCAAAGGGTTAGGAAGAAGGGGCAGGACTTTCAGAAATCCAAGACTGGCTCTGTCCTCGCCTTCAAAGTCACTTTCAGAGAGTAAGATGCTTTTTTTTTTTTTTTTTTTTGCATTATATTTCTTGGACGTGATTCATTTAAAAATGCAAACATGTTGTTGCATCAAGTAATCTGAATTCATCAACTTCACAACAAGACTGCCGAACTGAAGGTGACATTATTATTCATGTTCTTACGTTTTTGGCCATCCGATTTCTCTACATAGTCAGCGCAAGAGTTTAAGAATTGGGGGAACATTGCTACTTGATTCGGAAACAGTACTAACATAACCCAACCCAGTAACATACATGACATTTGCACAAGTACTGCTGTTGTAGTGTTGTACTGCTCTGATTGTGCAATGCTGCTCTTCTGATATGTCAACGAATGTGGCTGGTTTTATTCATAGTTTTGAGCCTCTTTTTTCAATGCCACGTTGTTGTACAATACGAGATCAAGGGTGCTAAAATTCCCATTGGCTGCTCCCTAAGTGGCGGGAAATACCTTTTCATATAAAAGTCATGACTTTAATTTATAAGAGCTTTCCCATCCGTATCATCTTTAGTTTATATATATATGTACTGTTTGCCACTCGCTAGGCAATTTGGAACATAAAAGAAGTAGAAGGATACAGGTCAGTTTCTATCTGCATCATCTCTTGCCCAAAGAATGATAGATACTGCTTATTGGATGCGGATTGAGAATATGTATCTTATATATGTACGGTATTAGAGTAAGGTCTAACTTTCATGTGTTGATTTTTTTTACAACTTTACCACAGACCAGTCTACATGACCTCGTGGCTACAAACCCATGGATAAAAGTCTTTCTACGTTATTCATACTCTTTGTTGTTATTTTTCCTTACCTCTTTTACCGTTTTCTTTCATTTTGACAGCTTTAATCCTCTAGACTCGTACATATGGGTTGAATTATTTGGTTCCCCTTCTGATAAGGATGTTGATATCTTTGGAAGTGTAAGTACACTTTCTATGTCAATTGACACCATGTCAATATGTCATTTGTTTCGTAGTGTATCTAATAATCTAAATGCAGTGTTGTGCACTTTGTCTTTCAAACTGCAATACATCAGCGATGACTTTTGGAGAACATTTCAGGTTATTCAAGCTTGGTATGTGCTGGGGCGGTTGGGGTCTTTTAATTCTCTAAATTTACAGGTAATCATGTATTGAAAAGATGTCATTTATGGATACAAGGGAAGTAGTGAGCTCTCTTGAAGCTTGTCCATCCTTTTTTCTAGTTTCTCTGTAATTAAGATATTAAACATCAGATGCTCTTTAGTCTTAGGGCTTACTTGTCTTTAGAGAAACCCTCCATCTGATAAGTTTTGATCACGCTTCTAGATTACACCTTCATTTTCATGTTTGGACCGAGTTATTGTAAGCTGGACATGAAAGGTGTGAGTCATCTTTGAGTGTGTGATAAATCGTGATAGAGTTGGCTGGAGGTTACAGTAAATTTACTCTAGTATGTAGGTAAAAAACCCGTCTCATACATAGAAACGAACACTGTCACAATGTAGTTACTCTCTAGTTTGCCAGTAGTACTTGGCAATATTCACAATTGTCTATGACTGTATAATTGGATACTATCGTGATGTTCCCAAGCTAAGATACGCGTTTACTGAATTTGATAATTTTTCTATTAGATATAGGCGCATGCTGGTTTTTTGGCTATTGGTAGGGTGTCGTCGCCATACATTCAGGCAAGTAGCCATTTATTTGAGAATTCTTGAAAAGGTTTATATTCTTTGGCTTCCAAGAACTTAGTGTCTTGTAGGCCTTTTTACCTACAATTTGGAAGGTCTTCTGGGCTGTTTCTTCTTTAGATCCATTAGAAGGGAGCAGATAGATGTTTAATTTTATACTCCTTATCATATCATTATGTCATGTTTCCATTCTCTTTCACTACAAGACCCAAATAAACATACGAATTGAAGAATATAGTCCTTTGTTTGTAGCTGGCATTAAATGCATATGGTCTTCCAAACCACTTTATCGGTTTATCCTATACATAAAACTTTTATTTGTAAGGGGACTATTGTGCTCCTAGCTGGAAAGTTTGCAGCTTGAATGAATCACAAGGAATGTGATGTTATCACGAGATTAGTTAATGTCATCATTAATGAAAGCCTTTTTGTTTGTGTGATGCATGGTCAGTTAGCAAAATCCTCAATCGACTACAATCCTGTGTACGATGGAGAGAAGAGTCTCAAGGTGATGCCGTCGTCGTTCCATGATATCAGTGATGTTGAATTTCAGGATAACTGGGCTCGTTTTCGGTACGACTTACAAGATCTGTTTGTTCGTTGAAGTCAGTTGACAACAGTTACGCTGATAATCTGCATCTTTGTATGGACTAACAGGGTAGACCTTGGTACCTGTGACTATTTCGCCATTGATGTTCTCCTCAACTCCTTGACTGTGTTGAGCTCAGAGTAAGCTTATTCGAAACCTTTTTTTTTTTTTTTAAGGAAACTCCAGTTATGAAAACTGCAAGTGACTGTCGCCTCAGGTAAATGACAATGAATTCTTGCACAGGTACCTAGGTATCAAACAGGTAGTATTTGGTGGCCGCAACATGGGTGATTGGGAGGAAGGGATGACTGATTCCGAGTATGGTTACAAATTCTTCAAAATATAAAGCGTAGTTAGCTTTTCAAGAGCTTGATCTTCGGTTAAGGTGAGATAACTTTTAGCATTGTCTTTGAAGAGAAGATAGTGACATACTTTGTTGTACATGACGATTTTTAAAGTCCACACGAAGTTAGCTGGTAAAGTCGTGAAGTGGTTTTGCTTATAGGTTTCGTTTAAAAATGAAAATATGTTAGCATCGAAGTTGGCCTTGTGGTGTAGTTCATCCCAATTTTGACTATCATCCTCTTTGGTAAAGTATTCCCTCCGGTCATTATTTTTCGCCCCACTTCATTAATATGTGTGAGGAGTATTTTAATGGAATGAGGCGAAAAATAGTGACCGGAGGGAGTATAAGGAATACTCCCTCCGATTCTTTAGGTTTGCAACATTTACTGTTCACACCAAAAATAATAATAGTAAGTGTGGGCCACTTATGAGTGATGTTATTGTGAGAATAAACAATATAATAATGAAAAAAGTTAGATAGGTAAAAAGTTAGTGAATATTTTGGAATATAATAATGAAAAGTGAAGGGTATGTTGGTAATTTTATAAGAAAAATAAAGCCCAAATTGGAAATGTAGCAAACCTAATGAATTTGCCAAATATGGAATATGTTGCGAATCTAAAGAATCGGAGGGGGTATTGTTTTTACGATACATTTACTTAAAAAAATGTGTTACTCTACATTCTACACGACTACACTGAATGTAGCATAAAGAATACTGTATTTTCTTAGTTAGTCTACAATGAATGTAGTAGATGTATAAGAAATAGATGAATTTTCTACTGTGATAACCTAAAGTATTCCTGAACCATCAAATCAAACAAGCTATGTTCGACGCGGATGACTACTCTTACGAAAATGTTTTACAGCCCAATAGTCATATTTTTCGATAAAATTTGTCTTTTAATCGATGAAGCACGGCTTGATCACATAGTAACCTTGTCGCGCACTCTTCCATTTCAACCATCGCGTTGTAATCCTATGGGCCACGTCACCATCTAATTCTTCATCCTTTTGGAGGATAGACCCAAGATAATGAACAAACTTTGATGATCCTCACGTAACATTTTTATCAAAGGTGATTTCACTTGCCTCTCTACTACCATTCTCCCTAAATCCGCACTCCGTGATTAGTCTTACATCTGTTCAACCTGAAATTCCAAGTTTCTAGTGTATGAATCCAAAGTTCTAACTTTGTCCTTCGTTTCATCAATCAATACTACTTGTATATCATCGACAAACATCATGCACCAAGAAATGTTGTCTTGAATTAACTTTGTAAATTTGCCCATGGCTGACAAAAAAAAGAAAATGACTAAGTTGAGCCTTGGCGCACCCAATTGTAATAGAAAATTCTTTGGTCCGTTCAACTATAGTACGTACATGTCTCTAAAGATGTCTATTTTTTTTAATAATGTTAATTATGATAATTAATACTATTCTCCATTTCCTTGAATTAGCCATATTTCTAGGATTTGTTTGTAAGAAAAACTGGACCCATGGAGCTAATTTAAGATGGAGGGAGTATGTATGTATGTATGTATATATATATGTATGTATATATATATATATATATATATATATATATATATATATATATATATATATATATATATATATATATATATATATATATATATATATATATATATATATATATATATATATATATATATAGAGGGAGGATCAGAGGATCAGGGAAGTTAATAACTCCCTAACTCTCCCTTAGTGTTAATCTCACCCATCCATTCATCCTAAGATGGATGGTGGATGGATGAGTTCAATTATTAAAATAAAAAAAGAGACAATCAACTGACATAGCAGCAGTGGAGAGAGGGAAACACCCCTCACCCAAATCAATCCCTACATTACTTCCCTCATACACTTCCCAATTCCCTCATTTTCAATTCATTTCTCAACTCAATTTATTTCTCTCTAACAAAACCCCAACAAATAATCACCATTAATAACTCCGACCATACTCCGTCAACTACTCCGACCATTCTCCGTCAACTACTCCGACCATACTGCGTTTTTAACCCAACATAATCCGTCAGTAACTTCGATCATCATACGAAGGTATGTTCATCTTCATCATCTTCATCTTCATCTTCATTTTCGTGCTTCATCTTCATCTTCATCGTCATGCTTCTTTTTATTTTTCATGTCTTTTTTTTTTGTATTTATAAAATTATTCATTTTCATTATCTAAAAAAAAAGAACAACTTCATCTTTAAGATGAAGTTTGAAGATGAAGTTTTTTTTTTTTGTGGGATGAATGGAGCTTGAAGATGAAGATGAAGATGAACAAGTCATTTAGTGCGTAATTATATTTTTGCAGAATTGCAAAGTCACACTCATTATGCTGTACAGTCACACTCATTATGCTGTACAGTCACACTCATTATGTATTAGAATCACGCAGATGTACACTCATTGTAGTCACATATTCAGTTGTATAGTCATACTCATTATGCTGTATAGTCACACTCGCTATGTTATAGAATCACGCAGCTGTAGAATACCTTGAGATTAAGGTATCATTCGTTGAATTATCTTCATCTTCATGCTTGGTTTACTTTTCATACCCTTTTTTTTTTTTATAAAATTATTCATCTTCATTATCCAAAAAAAATGAAGATTAAATATGGATTAAAATGAAGGTTGAATATGAATGAATGAAGATTGAATATTTAATGAATGTTATAATTTAGTTGTATAGTCACAGAGATTATGTTGCACAGTCACATATGTTGATGTGTACAACCACACGCTATAAGGCGTACAGTCACACACTTTATGTTGTACAGTCACACACTTTATTCGATATAGTCACAAATATTGAGGTGTACAATCGCGTGATATGAGATGCACAGTCACACTTGTTGATGTGTACAACCACACGCTATAAGGCGTACATTCACACACTTTATTCCGTATAGTCACACTCATTATGCTGTACAATCATGCAGTTGTACAGTCATTGTAGTCACATATTCAGTTGTGTTGTGTGATTTAGATTGATTGTGTGTTTTGTTGCAGCGAAATGATTGGTGGAAAGAGAAATGTTGGTAAAAGGGGCGGTGGGAAGAAGAAGGTCGTGGAAGATATAGCGATCGACCACGTAATTGAACAATGTATTGTTGCGAAGATTAAAATGAAGGTTGAATATGAATGAATGAAGGTTGAATATTTAATGAATGTTTAGATAATTTGTTCTGAATCGTATGTATAATCATCTTTCTAATTATGAACGTGACTTTGCTAATGATGATTGAAGAATAATTGACTATATGGCTTTTATTTTCCATTTTACGGTTTCAGATTTGTAGTTACACACTTTAGGTTGTATAGTCACACTCATTATATTGTATAGTCACACTCATTATATTGTAGAATCACACAAATTCTTGCAGTAATTAGTGTATGTAACCATCTTTGCTAATGATGTTGAAGTATAAATAAGTACGAGTATAATTTAGTTGTATAGTCACAGAGATTATGTTGTATAGTCACACAGGTGGAAGGATAAGTGATTTTGCTATAGACCTCGCGTGATTAATTATGAAACCAGAAAATAGCGATGAAAATATATTTACATTGAACAAAGTCCATCCTTTACATATAGTACGTCAAACATAAAAACATTCTAACCCACCAAACATCATTTACACATAGTACGTTCATCCTAAAACAAATATTTTATCTCACATAAACACACAAGAGCTTAACGATGGTCTCCGGTACGTGCGCAACAATACATTGTCCAATTACGTGGTCGGTCGTTGTACCTTCCATGACCTTCTTCTTCCCACCGCCCCTTTTACCTTCTTCCAATCCTCTTTCCACCAACTATTTCGCTGCAACAAAACACACAATCAATCTAAATCACACAACACAACTGAATATATAACTACAATGACTCTACAACTGCATGATTGTACAGCATAATGAGTGTGACTATACGGAATAAAGTGTGTGACTGTACGCCTTATAGCGTGTGATTGTACACATCAACATGTGTGACTGTTCATCTCATATCACGCGATTGTACACCTCAATATTTGTGACTATACCGAATAAAGTGTGTGACTATTTTGGGGGCAGCTTCTGATTGAGGGGGCAGCTTGTAATCATCATTATCAAAGTCACATTCATAATTAGAAAGATGATTATACATACGAATCAGAGCAAATTATTTAAATATTCATTAAATATTCAACTTTCTTTCATCCATATTCAACCTTCATTCATTAAAAAAAATACCTGAAAAAAGTCACACAATTTAAGTTGTATAGTCACACACTTTAAGTTGTACAGTCACATTTATTATGCTGTAGAATCTCGCAGCTGTAGAATAAAGGGTATCATGCGTTTAACCATTTTCATTTTCATGCTTGTTTTATTTTTCATATCTTTTTTTTGTATTTATAAAATTATTCATCTTCACTATCCAAAAAAAAAAATGAAAGTTGAATATATATGGATGAATGAACGACTATGACTTTAAAAAAATGAAAATATCTAAACATTCATTAAATATTCAACATCCATTCATCCATATTCAACCTTCATTTTTTTGGATAATGAAGATGAATAATTTTATAAATAAAAAAAGGTATGAAAAGTAAACCAAGCATGAAGATGAAGATGATTCAACAAATGATACCTTAATCTCAAGGTATTCTACAGTTGCGTGATTCTATAACATAGCGAGTGTGACTGTACAGCATAATGAGTATGACTATACAACTGAATATGTGACTACAATGAGTGTACATCTGCGTGATTCTACAACATAATGAGTGTGACTGTACAACATAATGAGTGTGACTTTGCAATTCTGCAAAAATATTACGCACTAAATGACTTGTTCATCTTCATCTTCATCTTCAAGCTCCATTCATCCCACAAAAAAGAACAACTTCATCTTCAAACTTCATCTTAAAGATGAAGTTGTTCTTTTTTTAGATATTGAAGATGAATAATTTTATAAATACCAAAAAAAAAAAGATATGAAAAATAAAAAGAAGTTTGAAGAAGATGAAGATGATCGAAGATGAAGATGAGGATGAAGAAGAAGCTAAAAAAAATGAAGATGATCAAAGCTTATGCATAAACATACCTTGGTATAATTATCCGTCATGTTGTGTTAAAAAAGGAGTATGATCGGAGTTGTTGACGGAGTATGGTCGGAGTTATTAATGGAGCTTATTTGATGAAGTTTTGTTAGGGAAATGAATTGAAAATGAGAGGAGGGGAGTAATGAAGAAGGGAGAGTTTGATTGAGGAGAGGATGCTCCCCTCTCTCCACTGCTGCGAAGTGTGATTGAGGGGAGGGTTGCTTCCTCTCTCCACTGCTGCTTGTCAGTTTGATGTCTCCTTTCCTTTTTTTTTGGTGATTAATCTAGGCCATCCATCCAACCCAAATCAAGGGCCATAAACACAACTTCCCACTTTTACCCAAACTCTCTTGATCCCTTTTATATATATATATATAGGAATTGCATCTCGTGAGTCTCTCTATCTTAAATGAGTCCGTCCCGCGAATCACAGCCACATGATCAAATCACATGAATGGCTGAGATTCAGCGTCATCTTCATCGTATATAATCTTACTGTTATAGTAACATAACACTATTATAGTAACACAACTATCTTACTGTGACACTATCACAGTAATAAGGAATTACAATAATAATGTTACAGTAATAATGTTACAGTAACAGAACACTATTACAGTAACACAAATATCTTACTGTGACACTGTCACACTATTACAGTAACACAAGTATAATTATATAATACTGATAC
This sequence comes from Agrostemma githago, assembly GCA_958450325.1. Lineage (NCBI taxonomy): Eukaryota > Viridiplantae > Streptophyta > Magnoliopsida > Caryophyllales > Caryophyllaceae > Agrostemma > Agrostemma githago. The sequence goes on along the minus strand of OY288257.1, from coordinate 56,546,286 downwards.
AGTACTCATATTACTGTAACATCATGGATTCAGCATAGTGATGGGCAGCAGATAAGGTGAACCCGCTATGCGAATGGAGCGGAACCATCTCGGATCGTGATAGGGTGAGCTCGGAGTCGGTAAACATGGCGGAAAACAGAGCAAGCTGAACAGGGTCAGCAGGGTTAGCATGGTCAGCAAGGTAAACAGGGTAAACAGAGTGATGAAAGCAGTTGGGTTTGCGGAGGATGAGGAGGACGGAGACGGTGAAGAAGGTGAGGAGGGAGGAGATGAGGAGGAAGAGAGAGGAAGTGGGTTGAGGGAATTTGTGGGAGGATCTTTGAGGTTTTCTTGGAGATGAGTAGATGAGTGATGGTGGGAATGGAGTGTAGGAAATTAGGTGGAAGAGTAATGTAGTTTTTAGTGTTCGGGTTTTGGACGCCATTAATGGAGCTTCAAGAGCTTTGAAGGTTTGTTAATGGCGGATTTCGTGATTTTGGGAACAATAGTTTTGTTCAGAGGAAATAATTGGAAGATGAAGAAGAAGAGTGTTTGGGCAGCATAGTGATGCGGCGAGAGAGGGCGGAGGCAAGGCGGCGATAGCGGTGGTAGGTGTGGAGCCAAGTGTAGGTAAGGCGGCCGTGGATGAGGGAGGCGCGGGTGGGGTGGACGGTGGCGGCTCGTTCGAGGAAGTGAAGCGGTGTGAGAGCCGTGTAGTTGGCTGGGTTCCTGGGTAGATCATCTATGTCTTCCATTCTCTTCTCTAAGTTCATGGAATGTAGGGAGAGGGATGCATGACATCTTGCTTTGTGTGTTTTTTAACGAGAGCCGTTGATCTCATTAGATCTAATGGCCCTAAATTACGGGACAGACTCATTTAATGAGGAAGACTCACCGGATCCTCACTATATATATATATATATATATATATATATATATATATAGAGAGAGAGAGAGAGAGAGAGAGAGAGAGAGAGAGAGAGAGAGAGACTCTTATGAGTCCTTCTCTATATATGAGTCCCTAAGTCCTCATCTCATCCATTGAATGCGATGAGAATCGATGGACAAGATGCATCCTAATATTTGCATTAGAAAAAAAAAATACTGTTTCCTAAAATAACTCTCATAATTTTAGGTAACAATAACATCACATTCACTCATTCATTCATTCATTCATTCATTCATTCATTCACGTTCATCAAAAACCTAAAAAAAAAAATGCTTCTAATATCACGTTCTTTCATTCATTCATTCATTCAAATTTGTGCTCGAAATCCCGTTACTATGGATTCAATGATCGCGATATCTTCATCAATTGTTGATAATCAATTCATCGACTATAACAATGGTGAGTTTCGTTATTACTTTCATGTTTTGCGTCAATTTTTATTCATCATCTCGACTAATTTGTGTCAATTTGTTTTCATGTTTTTCGTCGATTTTCATGTCGATATTGCTTTCATGGTCATTTCATTCATCATAGATTCATATCTGGTTCATTGCTATCTTGTTAGTATAGATTCCAAATTTTTATATTTTTTAAAAGGTGGAATTTTATTCATTTGATTATTCATAGATTCATATCAATGGTCCATTACTCTCGTGTTATTATTTTGTTTATTCTTTAGGTTTTTCTTAAACTTCACTGATACTATTGTTTTGTTTTCTAATGAAGCAGACACGGTGTTGAAGTAACATACGTTCTGAGTTACAGTAACACATAATTTTAATTAGAGTAACACAAAAATGTAACACAAAAAGGTCTAAGCATTATATGAATTTTACGCACGAACATATATGGAGTTATTGTAATGCACATACTGTGTTACTTTGATATACACAATCTGTTATTTTAATGGTTAACCCCTGTTATTTTAATACACATAATGTTAACTGAATCTCGTGTTACTTTAACGCACTTCATCTGTTACTTTAGTTCTTTTCATCTATTACTGTAATGCATTGGAGTAACAAAAAGGATTTAGAGTACCGCCATATAAAAAAATAAAAAATAAAAAAGAAAGATATTGCTTCCTATAATTATGGGACGTGATTGATTTCAAAATAGTAAACAATATCAAAGAATATCACCCCTATTCAAAGAAAGATATTGCGTCATACTCTCATTTATGATCATTATATGAATTTTTTGCACTAACCTATACCTGGTGTTATTTTAACGAATATTATCTGTTACTTTAATTCACACTATCTGTTACTTTAATGTTTGACCTCTGTTACTTTAATTTATACCTGATGTATAAGCATTCTCTGTTAATTGAATCCAGTGTTACTTCAATGCACTTCATCTGTTACTTTAATTATTGTCATCTGTTACTTTAATCCATATTTCAAGTTCTGATTGTTTTTTTCGCCACGTTTATGGCACTGTTATTATTTTCAGTACATGCAAAAACACATGAAAGGTGTAGGGATGTGGGTGAGAGTTTCCTCCATACATAGGGCAGATCTTCAAGGACGTGGATGAGTAAGTAAACTTCTATAAAATCTACGCATTGGCTTGTGGATGTGAGGAGGTACACAACGAAAAGATGGCGCGGTGGTTAGATTAAATCAAAGCTTCTGACGATGAAGATGATGAAGAAGAAGAGGACGAGGAGGATGAAGAAGTAGAATTCTAAGTAGGATAGTATATTGTTAGAGTAACATACATTATTCGTTAGAGTAACATACTTAATGAGTTACAGTAACACATATTATGAGTAACAGGTGTGAAATATTGGAATTGTAATGAAGTTGATTCAGTTGGAACTTCTGTACCAATTTATTGATGTAAAAAGAGTTAGAATAACACACATAAAGCGTTAGAATAACACACATTATGCGTTACAGTAACATACCTAATGAGTTACAGTAACACAATTTATGAGTATAATTTGATTACCAATATCAAGTTCTTAGATTAACAAGTGTGAAAAATTGGAATTATAATGGAGTTTTATAATTTTTTGTTTTGGAGTATCCTTAATAGAAACATACATTTTGCAACATACTGTTTTTATAAGACACTATTATGTAACGTAATAGATTTTATGAGTTAAAGTAACACAATTCATGAATTAGAGTAACACATTGTATGAGTTAGAATAACACATTGTATGAGTTAGAGTAACATGACAGTAGCGAAATGATGATTTTCTTTGGTGAAAATGAAGATGAAACGACACACTTGTTGTGTGATAGAAAGATACAGTTAAAAATTTGATGGGAGAGAGAATATTTGCATTAAGATAATTAAAGAGGAGAGAGAAAAAAATAAAATATTTACCAAGATTTAGTTAGTTATTTCCTTAATTGACAAAACAATCTTTACCATTAATCTATCACTAATTTAAGGGTTGAGATGAGGACTCACGGACTCAATTATGATAAATGGACTCACTTGATCCTTCCTCTATATATATATATATATATAGATAATTTTAACAATAATAATAACTTTAATTATTATTATTATTTGCTAAACTTATACGAAGTAGGAGCTAAAATTATGAATTGAACTGAGAATTAAGTTAAACATAAACAAATTGAAAATAAAATAGACAGAACCGAACCGAACCCCTAATAATTATCCTCGTCCCGAAAATGTCCTTTAATCTTAACTATAATGTCTTCCCTAGATTATCTCAGCTACTACCCCACCACAATCACCACATATTACTATTATTACCGTACTTGGATAATTAGGCTTATTAATCTTTCCATAATACAACACTTAAAAATGTGTCCATGGGCCGTGTGTTTAGGAGGGCGTTGCAAACTTGCAACTGGTGGCGGCTCATGGCTCCGGCAGGTGGTTGGGCTTTCTTTTACTTTTTTTTGTTTAAGAAGTGAATGTTGGAAGAGGTGAAGAGAGGAAGGGGCATATTGAGAATTGGTGGTGATACGATCGAAAAATAAAATGAAACGAGATAGATAGAAAATGTAACTATTCAATCAAAATGATTGATAGGCTACCCAATTAACAGAATTGTGATGAGTAATCACCTAGATTCTATTACACACAAATAACATAAATGTCACAAGTTCATTCATAAATTTCTTGATTGATCCCTAATAACTTACCTAAGTTAGACTAAATGTCTTGGGGAATAAGCTAGATATAAAAGATAATTACGAGACTACCCTTCATAATATTTTGGTCTGTATCAATACCGTCCTCTTCAAACCACCCTTGTCCTCAAGGGTGCATTTCTTTGTAACTTACTCAATGAAGATCAAAGCAGGAGAGTATAATTGTGATAAATACTTGCATCGACACCCTTCATGTTTGTAATTGACTTGACTTACGAGCCTTGTCACCTTAGAGCACAATTTACCCGGGTCAAATACATGAGTGAAGTCTCTTATACGAACCCATTTGACAGTCACTCTCAACTTCTCCTTGAAGGTTGGCAACTTCTGGTCATTCATACCAACAACTCCACCGGGATCAAAAATAATGGCACCATTATCAGTATTAGCAAAGTTATTCCAAGCACCAATGATGACTGGAAGAGTGTGGCCAATAGTAGCTGAAAAGGCCGCAATTTGTGTCTGATATTCAGCAAAGATCAGCTCTTGTGTTGCCTTATGATGCCGGAATTGTTGCAGAATATCCCTCCATAACATATCCTCGAGACATCGAATGAGATATGAAATAACCCAAAAAATATGACACTGCTCAAACACGTAGCATACCTATTTGGTTTCCATATCAATGACAAATAATGTCATCCGACCCAAAAATTTCCAACATAATGTATAAAAAAAGAAATCTGTGAAAATGTGGTCATACTCAATGTAGCAAAATGACATTTGTTCTTATCCTTAAGTGTAATTCGTGAAAATGTGATCACATGATGTGTGGTGCGGGACTTACAAGAAAGCAGTGAAGTCTTAATGAATGAGGTATCAAGCCCCCTAATACCCACATACAATGCATAACCACCCGGATAAAAAACGTAAGTAAGAAACCCAACACTTTTCTTTATCCTACTAGTGATGTAGTTAGAGCATAAGATTAGGAGATTGACATCCTCAACACTTACCTTACTAGTATCTTCCACACCCCTAAAATCACCCTTGTCCTCAAGGGTGGGATTATAGGACTGTACTAGTTGAATTAATTCAATACCGAGGTCAAAATTTTTGTATAATCCTATGATCCCAAGTGTGTCGAGGCAAAAATGACATTCATTAACAAAGTTTTCGGAATTTACGGTGTTAAAGACGGATACTACCTCACATTTCATCAGACGGTTAGCTTGGTTAGGTGAAAATTTTGCACCCTGTAGTTCATCCTCAAAGTGGCGTAGTTTCTTGTATTTGAACAAATCACCATGGTTCCAACTATTTTGGAATAAGTCCAATCGAGGTGTCGGAATGCACTCAAAAACATCACCTTGATCTTCATGGCACCTATCCGAATCAAGCCTATCATCCCCCTTCATAGAATTATCTTCATCGAGCTTCGTAGGTTGCACCATCTCTCTAATGAAATCAGGCAGAGGTAATTCATCAACCATGTTATGGGCTTGTGAGACTTGTTCTTGATATTCAGTTTCCGTGTCTTGAAGGCAAAGCGTAGTGGAGTTATCGGGTTTAGGAATTTCCTCAAACACCTGGTGAGCACAAGCTAAAGTGATGCGTGCCATTCCTATTCGATTTTTCACCTATTTTGACACGCATTTCCGTGTCATTTTATTATTTTTAGGAGTCGGATTACGTTATTTTCTCCCATATGTGCTACTCGGGTATTCTTGTTGTTCTACAGATAATCGAGACCGAGGAGTTAAAAGAGCTCAAAATTACGTCAAAAATCGTTAAAGCTCTAAAACCGACTCATTGTGCGTGCTAAGAAGTAGGAAGCAAGATTGAAGAACTCAATAGGCAGACTTGGATCTCAAGTCTACCAGCATATCCAAGTCTACCAGTATAAAATCCAAGTCTGCAGAATAGGATACTGCCACCAATTCAGGGCAGATATTTTTGAAGCTACCCACTATTCCCCCTCTTACGCATCTTCAGTCCACTACCTCAGTTATTCCTAAGTTAATGGGGTTGTAAGCAGGGAGTTAAGGAGCAGTTATGGAGGGTTTGAGCAGTATAAATAGGGCTGTAATTATAGGATCTCAATCATCTTTCATCTCATCTTTTTCCTCAGTAATCATCATTCACACATGTTCTTTAGTTTAGTTTAGTTTAGAATTCACTGTAAATATTTAGTATGCAATTTCTCAAATTCTAGTATTTATTATTTCGAGTTATTATTATTATTCTTATTTCCCCGTCTCATTCTAGCAATTTTTCGATCTCGGTAATTTCCCTCTTCTTCCCTAGTCTCCCTCTTCTTATTACTGTAACTTTTGCTTTTGTTTCCTTTTACGTTTTCTGTACTTTTTAATCTTTCTGATTCTTCCTGTTTCCTCATCTTCTTAATTTTTCTTATCTTCTGTAGTTATTAATTATTTTGCATTCTTCTTTCTTTTCCTCATCCTGTTTCTTCTTTTATCATCATGTTTCATTCAATAATTATTATTATCATTGCTGTAAATATGTTTCCGTCACTAGAGTTTAGGTGAACTGTGAATTGAATCAAGTTTATATTGTGATGACTAAATAATCGACCTTTACGAGTTAAATCGCTCTTGCAACATTATAACGACGAGTAATTATTTATAGGCCGTAATTGATTATTTGTATCTCGTAAATCCCGACCTAGCTAGTATCGAAAGCCTGGAACGGATTAGACTCGTTGTAATCGATAGAACTCCCTAATAAGTAGCGAGAGCTTGTTAGGTGATTTCTAGGATGACTAGTGATCCGAGAGGACTGTGTCGATATTCTTTAACTCGTTTTAACTAATTATTTGGAAATCGTATGTATGCTTGTTTAATTCGTGGTGATCCGACAACTCTGGTGCTTTTCTTTATTTGATTAATTTCATATTTTTATTTCTTAATTATTTTAGTTTCTATTAGATCGTCATTCACCCAACCAATTTTAATCGTGACTCGATATATAGATTAATTGACTGACTTATAATTTTCAACCTGCCTACCTGTGGAATCGACCCTACTTACCGCTAGCTACCCGTTAGTAGTAATTTAGGATTATTTTGATATCGGTGACGCGACTAACCCGTATCAATTTTGGCGCCGTTGCCGGGGACGCGACGCAATTTTATTTGTTAGTTAATTAATTTATTTCTCGTCTCGGGGAATTTTTATTCCTTGAGACCGATCTCACTGTTTCTATGAGAATTGTTGTAGATTTTCCGCAGGAGTCCGATGAAACTTTTGGAGCTTACATACAACGATTTTGCAGTTGGCTTGACTCTCTGAAAACAAAATATTTCACTAATGAAAAACTTGTTCTTACCGTTCTGAAGGGTATGACGGAGTCTACTAAGGCCTATGTATATTCTACGTGTAAGAATTTCAAAAGCAAGTCCTACAAAGAGGCAGTAGATTACTTCGACTGGCTAGCTGAAGAAAGCGTAAAACCCGATTTTTCTCTTTCTTTGACTAGTGATGGACCCGTCGGTGAGATTAGTGATGTGGAAATTTTTGAGAATCCTTGTTTTGATTGTGAAATAGGTTGTGATGAAAGCTATGACACGAGTCTCACGGCTCCATTTTGTGAGAATCTATTTGATGAGGTTCGTGAAGAACCTTGTGATTTGGAACAAGAGGTCAAGTGGGACCGATATGAGAATTACATGTTCGAGGACAATAATGAGGTTCGATGGGACGAGTATGAGGATATTGTAGAGGAGTCATCGATTTCTTTGCCCGTTGTCTCCTCTCCTTCTACGGTTTTGTCCTTTGTCCCTTCCGCTCCACTTCTTTTTCCTCCTTTATGTTTATCGGTCCCATTAATTACTGACCATTTTCCTATGAACACTGACACTTTATTTTCTGATTTTAACTTTGATTCTCCATGTCTTGTTGACGAGGACATTAGTTCAGTGTTTTAGGAGGAAATTGATTGTCCACCCCGTGATAAGATGGCTTGTTCCGTATTTCATACTTTTGCTACTAACATCTTATCACCTGCGTATATCTGCATTCATATTTCTTGTGCTCGGGAATATGACATGCTACTGAGGGCGTTGATTCGTTTTTTGAAATAAAATGATGAAGTGGCCGAATCAAGGTCTTGCGGGACCGTAAAAACCAGCGCTGGCTGGGAGACAACCCGGGTATTTTTGTTTTTAGTATTTTTTTTCTAGTTTTTGTAAATAAATAATGTCGTTTGCATTTATTGAGTGAGGACAAGGATACTTATATTTCAAGTTGTGTGCAAGGATTACCGAGTCTAGTGAAGTATACCAGACTGAACACCCCAGTCTACAGACTCAGTCTGTAAACTTACTCAATCCCATCTACCCAGTCTTTAGACTCCCCCCTCAATCCCATTCCCGACCCCGACCCCGACTCCCTCTCAAATTCAAACCAAAACACCATCCCCATCATTCTCAACCCCATTCCCACCATCACCCTCGCCTACCTCCACCACTAAACCCTAATACCCACCGCCTTCATCCACCACCGTCCACCTTCTGCCCTACATTCCACCGTCCCTCCTCACTCCGGTCATCCTCTGTCGCTCCTCACCACTCTCAGTCGCCTGACCACCGCTCCGTCCACTCTTCCGTCGTTCATCCCCCCCCACCGCACCTTCTCCGCCCATGTTCGCCCTTTGCTGTCACTCCTCTGCAGTTTTCGCTCTTCACCACACTATCCCTACCACCGCGTCTGCCGTCACCGTTCCTAACTCTGTCGACCGTCGTTGTTCCGCCGCTCTCTGCCGCCAGCTTTCCTTCTTTTGCCACTCTCTCGTGTTTTTCGGGGTTTACTAATCTGTTTGTCTTATCTCTGGTTTCTGGGTTTTCATATTTCAGGTGTTTTTCGAGATATTTTCGGATTTTAAAGGTAATATGGAGCAAGAGGAGCCACCAAGCAAACGCGTTAGGACCAAGAACAACGGGCAACTGGAGATGAAATATGCCGGCACGGAAATCGAGGCAGACATCAAAAGATTAGGTACCTCCCTCACTCTTTAGTTTTGCAATTTTAGTTATTTTCCCCTTTTCTTCATGTTGTCTGATTTGCGCTTGATACAATGAGGACATTGCATTGTTTGGTTTGGGGAGGGTAACTAATTTGCATTAGTTTCATATTTTCTGCATTTCATCATGTATTTTTTTTTTCATTTTTTGAGTCATATTTGAGTCATATTTGGTGTATTTTTTTTTTCAATTTAGCTAAGCATGTATTTTTTTTTTCATTTTTTGAGTCATATTTGGTATTGGAGCGGGTAAACTGACAATGATGAAATCGCTTTTGCCTCTTCTTTACTCTTTTCATTACTATCTCATTTAGTGATGTCTTAGTTTACTTGATCGAGTCCCGATTGTAATTTCAGTGAACAAATAAACTTGGCTTAAATTGTTGGCAAACTACAAAAATTATGAGTTGTAGAGCCTTTTGAGACCGATGACATCCATGATCGGTCTATTTAGGAATGAGAGTAGTTCTCCCTATTTCACATGTAACATCAAATTGCATAAGTGTGAAGTTCGTCTCTTAAGTTTTTGTGCATTCGAGTCTTGACTATAACATGTATTGAGGTTTTCTTATTTCCCATTTTCCGTTTTTAATTTTCACTTAAAAATCGATCTTATCCCTTCATCACAATATTAATCACAAACCTAAATTGCCTACCCTAGTCGAGCTAGTCATAGTGATATTGATGTTTTGTTGAGATAAGTCGGTTTGCTGTATATATCTTAAAAAAAAGACAAAAAAAAAAGAAAAAGAAAATAAAAGAAAATAAAAGAAAAGTGGAGAAAGAATTGAGTTGTGGACTCCGATACATCATTATGGAGTCGATTTTGGTGAAATAATTATGATATGAAGCATACGTCCTTAATCGACGTTGATTTTATCGTTTGTGTGGTTGGTATTTTAGTGATGTAATTTGGAAGTTTGGATTGTCTAGCTCGACTATTACCTCCACATTCCCAAAATTATAACCCCTTCTTACCCATCACTTACATATCCCATTTCACCGTTAATTATATGCCTCGATATATGTTTTAGTCTCGATTATTTAGAATGCGCAAATGATTGGTAGAGATTGTCATCACATTAGACTGCATGCATGTGTTTATAGGTCGCAGATTAGGCGAGTGTCTCTCTTTCTCTCTATCTCACATTTATATTCCATATACCCTTCATGAGAGAAGAGTGTAACCACGAGAGTCCGACAATATATAAAAAGCCTAGCAAGGTTGACGGTTCACTGTTATTCTCTCGATTATGCCATAACTTGAGTCAGTTCATGTTTTCTAAGTATCGCTAGCTTGAGTTGGTTTTTGTAGTGAGTCTAGTTGGGGTAAATAGCTTTGAGTTGTATACCGTTCTCATAGATTTTGTGTTTGATTGCTTGAGGACATGCAATGGTTCGGTTTGGAGAGATTTGATGTGTGTCGTTCCTATTCGATTTTTCACCTATTTTGGCACGTATTTCCGTGTCGTTTTATTATTTTTAGGAGTCGGATTACGTTATTTTCTCCCATACGTGCTACTCGGGTATTCTTTTGTTGTTCTGCAGTTAATCGAGACTGTGAAATGAGTGTGAAATGAATCTAGTCCAGGTGCGTGCGTGTATCTAAATGCACTATCTAGATTTCACCCTATCTTGAAGATATGTGAGAAATCCTATAATCTTCATAAAGGTAGTAAGCAAATAAAAGAATCCTCAAGATATGGTTGATATATTATGGGAATCTCGCAATAAAATCAATGAGGATGTCGTGATCTCCATAAAGAATAAGATCAAGTAGACTATTGCCTCAAATGTATTGATGTCGTGATCTCAAGGAGATGGAAGGAAATCAAGCATCTTGTATTTTTGGCAAGGATATACTTAGGTGATACTAGTAGATTATTTTGTAGTATTTATTTCCATGTTATATTAGATATTGTAGATTAGAAAATAACTCGAGATATCGAGTTGATCTTCACATGTAGGCTATATAAGCCGTGTCACTTCAATGAATGAGAGAAGAATATGAATGATGAATTGACAAGAAAAAAAACCGAGTTGCATTTTGATCTTTGTGATCATGGTGTTACAAACTTCGAGAAGGTACTTCAAGGTCGAACTATGGGCTAAATATCCCTTTACATTTATCGTTTATTTTATTCATCAATAAACGCACAACACGAAGTGCTTTACTTCATAAAGAAACGTGTCACAAACATCAAAAGATCAAGGTTACATTAACCTCGATTCCATCCTTCACCAAAAGACACGTTACTTGTTCGTTCGTGCTTCCGCGTTCGCATCAGAATGGTATCAGAGCTACAACTCTTGATTTTTCTCAAAATTAGAACGGTCCTAAAGGTGTGTCGAATCCAAGTTTTTGGTTGATTTTCCGGTTGCGATTGAATTTCAAAGGTTAAACTTGAGCGAGGTAGTTCAAGAGTTAATCGGTTTTGACTAACTTTTTTGTTCGTTGTTGAATTTGTGATTTCTTAATTGTGTAGTTTTTTATACCGAAAAGAAAAAAAAATCGAAAAAAAAATTAAATTTGAAAAGAAAAATGGGATTTCAAAACTACATGCAATCTTGATTTTTCTTAAAATCAAGACAGTCCTAAAGGTGTGTTGAAGCCAAGCTTTCAGTTGATTTTCCGGTTGCGGTTGGAGATCAAGGATTAAACTTGAGCGAGGTAGTTCAGGGGTTAATCGGTTTTAACTAGCTTGTGGTTCGGTGTTGAATTACGATTACGGTTGGGGTTCAAGGGTTAAACTCGAGCGAGGCAGTTAGAGGATTAATCAGTTTTGATACAAAAAAAGGAAAAAAAAATGTGTACTGTTCACGTGGTAGTATTCACGCGGTACTGTTCACAAAAAAGAAAGAAAGAAAGAAAAAAGTCAGTGTGAGATTTCGCCCACGAGATTCTGATCCTAATGTTATGCGTGCCTCGATTACATATTCGAATTGAGGACAATTCTTTTTGAAGAAACAGGGGATGAACCGAGTGTGAACCGAGTGTGACTAGAATCTTATCCAGGTGCATTATGATGTCTAAATGCACTACCTAGATTACGTCATATCTTGGAAATATGGAGGAAATCTCATAATTTTCACAATAGTGGGAAGAAAATAAAGAAAGATATGTTTATTATTATTATTATTATTATTATTATTATTACTATTATTACTACTACTACTATTATTATTATTATTATTATTATTATTATTATTATTATTATTATTATTATTATTATTATCTTGAAGAGATATGACAATATCAAGATAGGGGAAAAAATAAAGCAAGATGATCTTCACCAAAGATGTGGAGATGTCGTGATCTCCCATGATCTAGCCTATCTTTTATTTCAAGTAATAGAGTAGAATAAAATCACACACATAAGGAGAGTATATGTGGAGTGATATTAGTTAGTTGTTTTATTTATTATTTCCTACTTAAGCACTTGTAATTTAGGCAACAATCACTCTAGTGATTTCGTATTGTAGGCTATTTAAAGCCACGACAATAATGTATTAGAGGAGAAGAATATGAATTATGAAATGAAATGAAAAAAAAACGGTTGCATTTTGATCTTGTGAGATCATGGTGTTTACTAAATTCGAGAAGGTACTTCGAATTGGCGATAAAAGATTGGGCTCCAATCTCTTTCGTGATTAGTTCCGGGTTCAAGGTCGAACTACGGGCTAAATATCCCTTTATATTTATCATTTATTTTCGTTCGTCAATAAAATTCAAGGTTACATTAACCTTGTTCCAAAAAAAAAAAAAAATACAAAAACAAGTTTTCATTGGAGCTTCCGCATTTTTATTTCGCATCAGACCGAGTAGTTAAAAGAGCCAAAAATTACATCAAAAATCATTAAAACTCTAAAACCGACTCATTGTACGTCCTAAGAAGAAGGAAGGAAGTATGTAGACTAGACGGAGTCTGTAGACTAAGAAGAAGGAAGGAAGTAAGAAAGCACAAGTCTGTAGATTAAGAAACAAGTCTATAGACTAAGAAAGTGCAAACAAAGCAAACAGACAAGTCTGTAGACTGAGGAGAAGTCCATAGGACTGTGTAAGAATTGGAGGCCTAGACCGAAGAAATCAATCTGTAGACTGGGATTTACTCTATCAAAAGACCAATTCAAGTCTAGCTCAGATATTTTGCTATGTAAGAATTGGAGGCTTAGAATGAAGAAATAAGTCTGTAGACTGGGATTTACTCCATCAAAAGACCAATTCAAGTCTAGCCCAGATATTTTGTCTAAATTACCCACATTCTCCCTCCTTGGTGACCACGCTTCTTTTACCCCACTACCTTCTGTTTTACCTATTTTGAGAAGTTAATGGGGGATTGAGGTGTTATCCGTTAATGGAGGGAGTTAGTGGGGAGGTTAATCCTTGGACTGATTTAGTATAAATAGGCTTGCAATCTTCCATCAACACATCTTCTTCTTCTATCTTTTATTCAGTAATTCAGTCTTTCATTCACACATCCTGTAAATAGTTAGATTTAATTTTTATTTAATTTTTCAGAGATTTCAGTATTTATTATTTTTAGTCAGGACTCGGGTTTTTATTATTTTCCTTCTCATTCTACTATATTCCGATTTTGGTAATCTCTCTTCTTCCCTAATCTCCCTCCGTCTCAGTACTGTAACTTTTATTTTTCTTTTTAGTTTCCTGTAATTATATTCCTACTGTTTATCTCTTTTCTTCATTTCTTATTTTTCCTATTGTTTCCTGTAATTCGTCTGATTCTTTTCTTTAACTTTTCTTTAGTTTTTCTTTAATTAGTTTTATTATTTCCGTAGATATGCTTAGCTAATTTTCCGGCACTAGAGTTTAGGTGAACTACGAATTGAACCAAGTTTATATGTGATATTTGAATAATCGACTTTTATGAGTTAAATCGCTCTTGCAACATTATAACGACGAGTAATTAATTATAGGCCGTAATTGATTATTTGTATCTTGTAAATCCCGACCTAAGATCGAAAGCATGGAACGGATTAGACTCGTTGTAATCGATAGAATTCCCTAATAAGTAGCGAGAGCCCGTTAGGTGATTTCTAGGATGACTAGTGATCCGAGAGGACCGTGTCGATATTCTTTAACTCGTCTTAGCTTATTATTTGAAAATCGTATCTTTGCTTGTTTTAATTCGTGGTGATCCGAAGACTCTGGTGCTTTTCTCATTTTTGATTAATTCATTATTTTTATTATTTAAATTCTATTAGACTGTCAGCTCATCAACCTATATAAAATTCGTGACCCGATAATTTAATTGACTAACTTATAATTTTCAACCTGCCTCTCTGTGGAATCGACCCTACTTACCGCTGACTACCTGTTAGTAGTAATCTAGGATTATTTTGATTACGGTGACGCGACTAACCCGTATCATAAAGCCAACTGATCCTTTTGTACAATAACAATTTCTGGCTTACTCATTTCATTATGTGCACCAATTACTTCAACATGCTTGAGTCCATACTTTGAAACTTTGACAAATGCAACACACTCCCCTTCTTCACCAAAAGTAAACCAACAATTATAATTTGGTTTTCTCTCGCAGCTATGGTCGGCTGATTCGATTTTGTCGCACCACAAGCAAAGATCATGTTGTAGCTAATAATAGTTATTTACTACTTTGATGAGGTGGCAAGGTTGTTACAACAACTTAGCAACTAACTAGCAAACTACTATACATACTGTAAATCATTACAGCAAACATTTCATAATAATAATCTCAATACAATTTCACATTTCCATTCTCTCGTCTTCGTCTTCCTCTGTTGCGCTTGCGCCATTAAAGCTAGGTTGAGCTCGGCTCAATAGCTAGCGTAAGGTCAATTGCAGCGAGAAGACGTTCCTTGCAACATTGGTATCAAAGCCTAATCCTGGCGCCGCATACTCGATCGAAAAAGACGAATATGGACGCTCAAATCAAGGGTTTGCAATCACAATTGGCGGAACAATCATCAAACACGCAGAAATTGGAGCAGCAATTCAATCAAATGATGTTGATGATGAAGAACATTCAAGATTCGCTCAAAGCTACTCCAGAATCGACACCAAACAATGACATAAACTTGAATTTCCTAAATTTGATGGTTCAAATGCTTCTATGTGGATTAAAAAATGTTCTCGTTATTTTTCGTTGTATCGAATTCCGGAAGAACAACGTGTTGACATCGCATCTTTGAATATGTTTGATAAAGCTGAAAATTGGGTCATTAGTTACCTATCTGTGAACAAAGGGGTTACTTGGGATGAATTTGTGGTCGATTTAATAGCACGCTTTAGAGATGAGTCTACCTTAAACATTGTAGAAAAGTTTAACAGGCTACAACAAACTACCTCTATAGACAAGTATGTCGATGAATTCGAGGCCTTAAAAGGGGTTTTGGTTCAAAAGAATCCTGGTTTGCCTTCGGATTATTTTTTGGACTGCTTTGTGGGGGGATTGAAACCCAATTTGAAACCATTTGTCAAGGCTTTTAAGCCTCAAACCATAGCACAGGCCATAGAATACGCTCGATTGCAGGAGGAAATATTGAGTACCAGACCTTCTTATGGGTTCCAAAGATTGAATGTGGCTCAAATTCCAGAGAGTTCGTAGGCTAGTAAACCCACTTCAGCTGTTGGGGGTAGCAATTTCAACCCTAGAACATACATTCCTGCATCTGTTAGGGCAGAAAAGCAGGCTAAAGGCGAATGTTACTGTTGTAGCAAGCCTTATGACCAGAATCACAAATGTCAGTTCAAGAAAACGCAACTGTTTACTGTGGAGGTCTTGGGCTGTGAAGGAGAGTGTGGGGCTGAGATTAGCGATGAAGATGCACTAAGGGTAATCGATGATGACGACCCTTTTATTTCTGTTCATGCTATTTCAGGCATTAAGGGGTTTCAGACCATGAGAGTCGTTGGTATGGTTGGAAAGAAACCCTTGCACATTCTTATTGACTCAGGAAGTACCCATAACTTCCTCGACATAAACATGGGTAGGAAATTGGGATGTCGGATGGACCAAATTCCTGCGCAATCAATCACAGTAGCAAATGATAATCATCTAGCTTGTCAGTATGTCACTAAGGGTTTTTCTTGGTCCTTGCAAAGGCAATCATTTGTCACGGATGTCATGCTTATTCCACTTGGTAACTGTGACATGGTTTTGGGAGTCCAATGGCTCTGTACTCTTGGTCCAGTTCAGTGGGACTTTAAGAAATTGGTGATGGAATTTGAAGGAGCTGAGGGCAAAATGAGATTGAAAGGAGTACCATCTCAGCAAATTCAAACTAAAGGGGGTGAAGTTTTGGGGAAATTAATAGAGCAGGCCTCACAGTTGTGTGTACTACAGTGGGTTCCACCTGAAACTGAATTGGAACCTACGCTGCGCTTTGTGTGGTGGATAAAACTGACGAATCTGATCCTCAGGAGCTTAGGCGACTATTACACCAGTACATTGATGTTTTTGAGGAACCTAAGTTCTTACCTCCTTCTAGGGGAGTGTTTGATCATAGAATTCCCTTGGAGGAGGGGGCATCTCCTGTCAGTATTCGACCTTACAGATACCCCTTGAAACAAAGAGATATTATTGAGATACTAGTACAGGAAATGGTGGATAATGGCATAGTCCAGACTAGCTGTAGCCCTTTTGTATCGCCTGTGGTTCTGGTAGGGAAAAAGGATGGGTCTTGGAGGTTGTGTGTGGACTATAGGTCCTTGAACAAGAAGACGGTGAAAGATAAATTTCCAATTCCAGTCATCGACGAATTAATAGATGAACTAGCAGGGGCTACCATGTTTAGTAAATTGGATTTGCGAGCGGGTTATCATCAATTAAGGGTTCATCAAGCTGATGTTCATAAAACAACATTTAAAACTCATGAGGGACACTATGAATTTTTAGTAATGCCCTTTGGCTTGTGTAGACACCCGTATTTTGCCTGCTAGTGTCTATAGCAGTTCCAGACAAAACACCCGATGATGATCGGACGCAAACGTGACTTAGTATACTCGAATATGGGCTCAGAATCAATAATATCCGACGTGGACATTTAGCGGAGTACAAATCTCTCAAAACCAACCTCAAATTCAGGCCCAGTGGGTCGTTCCGAGTAAAATAAGACTAATTTGGGCCAAAACCGACACCAAAAATAAAAACCGTCATTTGGCGACCGGGTCAAAACCCGGTCAAAGACGAATCCGTCCTCAAAATCAGCCTAGAGAGCTTCTAGAAACTGGCACCCAAACATAATTTTCAAAAAATCAAAAAGGTCAACCATTTCCTAAAATGGCTCGTCAACCTTATCTACTCGATCGAGTGGATTGACCTCACTCGATCGAGTGGAGCCAAAAAAAACCCAGAACAGACCCGTTTTCTAGGGCACTCGATCGAGTGCACTATGGCCACTCGATCGAGTGACCCTAGGTCGTGGGGTATTCTCTATAAATACCCCATCAAACCCTTCATTTTCAGTTTTGGCAAATGCTTTAGAAACCCTACATTTCTCAGCCTAAAGCCCTACACTACACTACACTACAACCCTTAGCAATCATAATCAAAGACCGAGTCCTTGTCCCTCAAAAAACCAACAAAATCATTCACACACACACACACACCATAACTTTACATACATCCTCGATACTTCCGCGTTCCCGTCGCTATTACGAGTCCATTGCCGAGGTCTTACTAAGCATGTATGTTGAGGGTGTCGTAAACCCCGTCTCCATCTCTACTATCTCGAGTTTTGTATATTTTCGTATTTTATATTACATTAGTATACTAACACTAACATCTAATTTTATTGTTTACTAACATTTTAACTTTTTTGTTACTAAATTTTATCCTTTCGTTACTAACATTTATATACCGTGTATATGTACATAATAGTATTAAAGTTCGGATCTTAACACGTTTAACTATAATCGCCACACAAAGTCCGTTTAATCCCTTTACGAGTCACGACGGAGGTGGCACCCTTTCGAGGAGCGCCGCCTCAATGTACTCAAGGGCGTAATGAGATCGTGGTCGTTCGTAGTTGAACGTGTAAGACTCCATTTCTAAGATTAGTGCGAAATCCGTTTATGCGAAAACTGACATCACATAATCCTTTAGGATTAGTATCGATGTCGTGACGCGGAGGGCTACAATTTCGTCGCTAATCAAATTTTTCAATCCCATAATATGTAATCCCCTATAAATTCTAATGCAATACAGTGACGGAAACACTGTAGATTTGGGATTAAAACACACTGATGTTCTATATTTTACAGAAAGAACGGTCAGTCAATACAAAGGCCACTTTTTACAAAAGGGCTAAAAATAAAAATTCTCCAAATGGGTTTAACAATCCATAAATAAACATAAATCAAGCGGAGTAGGATCCACGCCACTCGCTAGCTCACACCAAACCCCGGAACAAATAATACCTGCCATGTTATAAACATAACAGCCACAATTCAGTGGGGAGCAACTCAGACAATTCTTCCAGCCATATTACATAATATTAAAGCATAATTACTATTATATCAAAATAGTTGAAAACGGAAAATATTTAAAATGATACGGTAAAATATTTCAAAATGATTGTCAACCTGCAAATCAATGTCAATCAATAATAGTAACAACGTTATGGAAATCAATCAGTGTGACGGAATAGACTTTCACTAGGATCATACTGAACTAAGTTCGAGAATTCAGTCAAAATAAATTAGACTTTAGTCTCTAACTAGGCAACTCAAACTATAACAGGACTGCGTGCAGCGAGGTCCTGGCTTAAGTAATGTACACCCCTCCTGGACACCAACCGTAATCCAGTTCAACCCGACGGCGACTTACACGATGCGATATCTAAGTTTAAGGTCAAAATATACACACTCCTAAACACAAACCATGCTCAGTTCAACGACCAATGTGTCTCAACATAGACACCAACTTTATAGTTGATGGCAAAACGTATAACCTAGACTGTATTACTCTACCCGTACACTTGTTCATATTCCATAACTCCAAAACAAAGTTGTTGTCATAATACGATAGGATTATCAAAACGTTCTTAAAAAGAAACTTTCTAATTTGAGAAACTTTCTTCAAATATTAACTTTCCAAAATAGGTATTATTATAATTAGAAATCGTTTAACATTTGAATTATATAAAATAGTTATATTAGGCCTCGAGACATAAACATTATACTTATTTTATAAATATATATTTAATGATCAAAAGTCAACGAAAGTCGAAATCATAATTATTTCTCAAAAGGTTGAAATATAAGTAATTAAAAGTATTAAATTACAAATTTACAGATTTTCCGGGATAGCACTGTCTTACTATAAAATTCGTAATTAAATCATTAAAAATCAAAACAACGTAAGACTAGTGGGGTTGAAAACTTTAGAAACTTAGTTACAACTTTTATTTCTGGAGAAAATCCAAATTCCAAATAAAACATGGGTTTTTATTTGTATTTTCACAAACTGACAAAATTCGACACCCGATGGTATCTCATTAATAAAATACGTTTAATAATTTATTTTAAAGCAAAACCAATTGGAAACATTAACCAAACTCTTCAAAGTTTATGTAGGTAAATTACCCAAATTAAATTCAAAGTGTATCAAAGGTTTTAAATTATTTATACAACAACTGACAGATTCGCGGACTATTTCGACATCTGTTCGTAAACATTTTATTGTGACCAAAATAATTGGAATGAATTTACAAAATTTTACAGACATATAATAGACTTAAAATAAACAGTATTATATTTTTAAACTTTTCGAAAATAAAGTCTTTAAAAAGGAGTAATAAATCGTTCAAAAACACTAATCGATTCTGAAACATGCAGTAATTATCTTAAAAATAATAAAAACTTTCACTTTGCTACTTTATATTAAAATCACGAAAATTCAGAAATAAAGTCTTATTTGTATGTTTTAGTCTCGGCCTTATAATATTTTTAGAAGATCCGATGTGAAATAAATTGAGAAGATTAAAAGCGATAGAAACACGAAATCGATTTAAGCATATTATCGCAATATAATTAAAACATGCTTATTCGTATAAAAATTCGATTTAAAACAATACTATAAACAACTACAACATATATATATCATGCAATACCGAGTCATGCCATCATGTGTTACCTTCATCAAGATCCGTGTCAATAATATACTCGTCCTCCTCGGGGTTGTCTCGAAAGCCTATAAAAAAATAACAAGGTACAAGACCCTTATTAGCGTCATAAATCGAGAAGTAGGAAGAAGGAATTAAGAATTCGATTGTTACCCTTTTGAATAGAATGAACAAGGATCAAGAAAGAAGGATCAGAATTGAGAGAGTTGAAGAATAGTTTAGTATTGTGGTTGTACGTTCAATTGCAGAGGAGAATACGTACAATAAAAAGATTGTAGAGGTTTAAGGGGAGTTTAAGAGAGTCACTAACTGCTTACTCAACCGTCTGCCAAAAAGAGGGGAAGTGGAGCGAAGATAGGAGAAAAAATCGAGTCGGTTTTGACTCTCTCAACTGAACCACGAAAATATCTCAGTCTGACGAGGGAAACAGTTGGGTCTGCTACAATCTGAGCCCGACTCGCGCTTAAAATCGTAAATGGATCACTTAAAAATAATAATAATAATAATAATAATAATAATAATAATAATAATAATAATAATAATAATAACAATAATAATAATAATAATAATAATAACTAGACGGAACTCGTATAAGAACGTGTTTACGAGAAAGTAGTATTAAAATCACGTTTCAAAAATAATTATGTACGAAATCGCGTAGAAAAAAGATTAAATAGCAATTTCTCGATATTAATAAAAATTCTTGCGAATGAGGTAATTAAAATGGATTTCGAGTTTAAAATAAGAATTCAAGTTATATAAAGATAAACTCGGGAATATAAACCATCGAAACGAAAACTCGAATAGAAATAAAATGAATAAATCGAATGAAACGAAAGTAAGATACATTTTAAGCATAAAAATGACTTTTCGAGGTAAATAGGATTTTACGTGTTCAAACGATTGAAAAATGAATCTGTTTTATAATTATTTAAGAAATACAAGTTAAATCGTAAACAAAATAAAATATTAATAAAATCTAATATATAAAAATCAGGGGTGTTACATAATAACATATTTTCATAAAATCTCGATGACGGTCTCATAATCGTATAGCGCACGATTATGACACCGAAAACCGAGTTGAATTTCAATAATGCAATATTTTTATTCAACTCGGTCAACCATCGACTTTAAATAAATAAAAATGAAACGAGCCATGCCTCGTACAGGGGGCACTCGACCGAGTGCCATGGGCCACTCGATCGAGTAGCACCCCAAAAACCGGGCAGTAACCACTTTAAAGGCACACTCGACCGAGTCCATGCCATGACTCGATCGAGTGGGTCCTGTATCCCAAGAAAACCGAGAGCTTTAATGCATCATTCGAGCCTCGTCTTTTTTTACGACCTTAGTCGTCACGTGCAAAATCAATCACGTGATCCTCTTTTTCAAAACCCATGCATATCACTTCACTTTAACGAATTTGATCGAAGTCTTTCATGATTAGTTTTTATATCGACGACTCTTTAGTCATGTCCGATATATGGCTAATCTAGACGCCATTTTTCGATGTGATAAGTCGGGACAAGGCATTGAGATTCGGGATCGGGCTAGCATCACGCCTAGGTCCTATGTCTCCGTCCTTCGTTTAATACACAACATAATGTGTATTTAATCGAAGTTCGTCCATCTATTTAACTTACGGTCTAGTTAATATTTATACGGGTCCGTTTCTAGTTATTATTTATCGTTTTGCATATTCCGTTTATTCTATTTTATTATTGTTTGTAATTTTTGTATTGGCCGGGTTGTATTTCCGCCCGTGTATTTTGTATGTATTTACGAGCTTTGTTTATTTCGATGCTTATTGCTTTATAAATGAACCTCGCATGCTAAACGACTCCGACAATAATTAGATGCATTAAATGACGTAGTTAACACGAAATTCGCATGTTTAGCCGAAAACGCTATTTGCATATCATTTAGTCATTTTACTAGCGAGCGTACACGAACACGAACGATGTCTTAGTAGAGGCCGCTAAGTGCGGGCGGGGTTGGGTGTCCTTGGTGGGCTTCTCAACACGTACCCTCACCCCTTACTCAGAACCTCGGTTTTCGGATGTCCGAAACCATTGGCGCACGAGAGTCATTCTATACACGATAACTGGTGCAGATGGTATCGGTATTGCAATGCAAAGGAACGAGCCCCATATGCTCTGAAATCGTAATGGGCCATACTTTGTGTACGGTCCATGACGACATAGAGTGGGCTCGAATGAGTCCGAATTCCCATAAATTCTGTGGCGACTCCAACTTTGACTTAAATTTCGAACCCGAGATCAATCTTACCACGAGATTCATTCGCCTACCCAAACCCGCGCGTGGCCGCGTCGGGGTGGACCTACGTCATGTTCACAATTTGGCGACTCCGCTGGGGATACCTGATGTACCACATGTCATCAGGGTACCTAGGGTGAGACTCGAAGAGAAATTGTTTGCATATTAGTGTACGCGCATTAGTTTAATGATTCATGCATAACCCATTTTTGCCCGGGTCGATTACTTGTGACCGACGTCCCACTATACCGCGATGCATTCCTAAATGGGTGCGCTAAAGACTTCTATGGCCGAACTCGTATGGGCTTCGCGGCATGTCCTAAGACCAACTCGGCTTAGGGAGTCCGTCCTGATTTACGAGAGAGCCATCGTTGTTGGTATAGACCTTATTTGACCTACCGAGACTTAGCGTAATGCATACATAAGCGTCGTTATAATGCTTGTTTGACTACGTGCTACTTGGTTTCCGTGTCATTTTTCAAAAAACCGTCATTTCAAAAAAAGCATCTTTCCAAAAGTACCAAATTTTGAAAAACCCGAAATACTGTCCGTTTTAGGACCCGTCTTTCCAAAAATACCAAATTTTGAAAAACCCGAAATGCTGCCCATTTCGGGACCCGTCCTTTCAAAATATCTAATTTTCAAAATTCGGAATGCCGTCGAAATTTAGGATCAATGATTTGACTCAAAATATCCTTTTCTTTAGTCGGCATGCTGCCCGTTTTGACTCTCGAATTTCCAACACCCCCTCGATTTTCTGAATTTTCAAAATTCTAATCTCGGTTTCCAAAATTCCGTTTTCGGTTTTCAAACTTTCGGAAATTCGCTCATTCTTATTTCAAAATTTCAAACATCTAACTTTCCTAAAATAAATCTTCCTTATTATAGGACCTACCGTCTATCCGTGTGTCGGGTCTTTGCATAGTATGTCAAAGGTTTATAATGTCGAAACTCCGTCGATCTTACATCACGAGTTTCCTCCCTTTCCCGAGTCCGCCTTATTTGTCAAGGCACGACCAACCCGCGTAGGGCATACCCCTACAAAGGAAAGTCCGTCTATACACTCGAGTCAAAAGTCTGGGGGAAAAGTCTCACGTGGACCTTCCGTCGAACGGGATTAGGCTCACAAAGCCAAAGTCCTAAGGAAGTCATACCACCTACGAGTCATCCGTCTAGATGTCTTTCTCGAGTCTGTTTCACTTGGTCTTTTCTTTTTCGTCGCTCGGGATGTACTTTTTATGATTCCGAGATCTGGGTTTGGTTTCTGATTACGCGGTGTTCTTACAGACAGGCCACCGTCCACCAGACACAGCCGCAAAATGGAAGCAGCTCTGAACAATCTGAAGACCTCCGTGGATGCCATGGTCATCAAACAGACCGACATTGAAGCCCAACTGACAGAAATGAGGGCTGGTCAAGTGGCTATCGTTGCTCGTATGGCTGCAGTGGAGCAAAGGACTCCTAATACCAAGACTACTGGGTCTCTAGCTGAACTACTTAGTGCGGTGCACCGACTAGAGGAACAAGTGCACCTAGCTGGGAGTAACAACATCCATCGGGAAAATAGCCGTGAGTATGCCCCGGTGAACGACAAGCTGCCTCCAAACATGAACCTCACTGGTCTACCGATGTTTGAGGGAACCGAAGACCCGTTACTACATGTACGGGCCTTCAAAGAATTCATGGCCATCAAGGGAGTAGATTCTACAATGTTCAAGAACCTTTTTGCTGCGTCTCTTGAAAAGCACCCACGGGCCTGGTACTACAGGCTAGACCCGAAAAAATACCCTACTTGGGATGATGTGGCCACCGAGTTTGCTCGGAACTATACTGACAACACCGAGATCCAAACCACAATGCGATCTTTGGAGGTTATGGCCCAAGAGCCAAAGGAAGGTTTTACTAAGTACCTTCAACGCTGGAGGGCCGAGAGCGTGAAACTGGTCGATAAGCCCAGTGAAAAGACTTTGGTGGAGGCTTTCGTCAAGAATCTCCTCCCCTCATACCGGGTTCATCTCCGGTACACTGTCATACCCAATTTCACCACCCTTACTGAAATGGGTATGAGAATCGAAGACGACCTGAGACTGGAGGGCCTCATCAAGGCCTCTAGCAAAGGATGCCAAGGGGCTTCCTCTTCTAGTACTAAGCCCCAAGCTGCAACCCGCAGCATTTTCGACGCGGTTAATCTACTAGATGCCCCGTCCAAGAAGAACACCCCACCTCGGGTTTTCACTGATATAGGTACCACCTATACCTATGCCTTACAAAGGCTATCCTCGAAAGGCCTAATCCAACCGATAGGCCCAACTCCTGAAGTTCCGGTCGAGCGGCGCTCCAAGAACTACAATGCCCAAGCCTATTGCCAATATCACCGAGGCAATGGACATGACACCGAAAAGTGCTGGAAGCTTAAGCACTTGATCCAGGACTTGATTGAGAGCGGTAAAATCCCGCTACCCGGAGATAAGCCAAGTAACAAGGAGAATCCTTTTAGCTCCCATGCCATCTTTGCCGGGGAGGTGATTGATTGCTCTCATCTTATTTCCCCTTTCATCCCGCAAGTGAACGGGATCTGGTTTGACGACGAGGACGATGTCTACCTCACTAAAGGGGAAACTGTCCCCATCACCTCCGAGGAGATCCGTAAGACTAAATCCCGAGTCTTAGCTAGTAACCACCTTGGTCGTCCCTATCAGGCCACTAGCTCTAGGGACACCCCTATCCCGACAACCGTCATTGAGCCACTCAGGACGGAAGTCGCCCCTGAGGAGCCGACTACTGAAACGGCTCTCGTGAAGCAACTAAAGAAGACTCGAGTTCACCTCACCATATGGCAACTTTTAGTTAGCTCACAGGAACATCGAGAAGCACTCACTAAGGCTCTCGATCAGATCAAGATCGACTCTTTGGTTACCCCTGCTGAAATGGTAGCCACGGTCCTGCCCCACTTGAAGGGCAAAGCTAAGGAAGGAGGTCCAATGATCACTTTCCCAGAAGCCGGCCTACCGCCGTTCGGGGCCTCCCATAATCTGGCCCTCTACATTACGGTGATCTGCCGAGGGAAATACCTCCCAATGACCCTATTTGATGATGGGTCTGCTGTGAACGTCCTTCCTTTAAGGACCGCCAAAGCCCTCGGCATTACCGAGGCCGATTATATCCCGACAGCTCAGACCATCTAAGCCTTCGATGGGAGCCCAAAGTCGGTAGCTGGGGCCATAAAACTGACCATCATAATGGGCCCGATAGAAAAGGAGCTTGAATTCCAGGTGATCGATGTCAACTCATCCTTCAACTTGCTCTTAGGGAGGCCATGGATTCACACGGTCAAAGCGGTGTCTTCCACCCTCCACCGAAAGATCAAGATGCCTTTACTTGACGATGTCATTACTTTAGAGGCAACCTCAATGACTGTGGCTAGTTGTAACCCCACGGGCCGCACGGACCTCCGGGGGTTCGATTTTGTGGGGATGATCGAGGAAGAGTACCTTTTTAGGCCCTACTTCACTACGAGCATGGACACGATGCTCCAAAACCTAGGGTACTTTCCGGGGGCTACCTCTCGACCCAATCTTCCAGCTGGGAAGATTATCGAGGTTCTTAAGGACGAAGACTCTCACTTCGGCCTTGGTTACGCCACCACTCCGGGCAACGTTGTCCGAGCAGGAATCGAAAAGGCCTGCAACATCATTAAGGGTATCCACTTGAGCCCTTACATCCCACGGTTGACTGACTACTTTGTAACACCGGTGTTTGGGGCTATTCAGGTTGGTCTATACCAACCCAATGCTGTGCACCTCGAGACCCAATCGGCCCGGGACTGCAACTATATCCCGGATGATGTGTTCGCCCTCATCCAGTCCGATGGAGCTGACAATGCTGAGCCCGCGCTGGGGTTACTTTTCGGGGAAGACACCACAACCCCGACTCCAAAGGAAGACTTGGTCAACCTGATTCTCCGCAGCAACAGGTTTGACCCGACCAAGCTGATCTCGGATGTTGGCTCCGAGACGGGAAACAAGGCCTGGAGGAAGACTGTCAAGTGGACTGACAGTCAAGGAAGGATCTACAAGCTGGTGACTGGAGAGGGAGACATGCCTGAGTCTGAGTCGGAGTCTGAGTCAGAGTCTGAGGTCGAGCCTAGGGAAGTCGGTGCTAGAGTCACTCATGTAACCCCTCTCCCTTTTGTCATTCCTGTTGCTGGCACTTCGGGGTCTGTCCCGAGTGCCTTACCAATTCCGCCACTGACCAATGATCAGATGGCTGCTCTTTTCGAGCTGTTTTCAAAGTTTTCAATCAATAATAACAACCATTATGCTTACGACTTGTCTCTTTTAAATTCTGCTTCCAAAAATATTTTATGCAATAATGACATTGAGAAACCCGACGAACAGGTGACCTTACCTCCACATCTGATCGAGCAGTTAGAGCAAAGGGAATCTCGGAATCCGGTAATTGAAGAGACCGAGTCCATTAATGTGGGAACAACCTTAGAGCCTCAGATGCTTAAGATAGGGTTATCCTTAGATCCCGAGGAGAAACAGCAATTCACAAACCTCCTCCGAGAGTTCAAAGATGTCTTCGCATGGTTCTACAAGGACATGCCGGGGATAGACCGGGAAATAGTCGAGCACCAAATACCAATTAAAGACGGGTGCAAACCGGTTAAGCAAAAGCTTCGCCGAATGAGGCCCGAGTGGTCTCTCAAAGTAAAAGAAGAAGTCGATAAAAAATTCAAAGCGGGTTTCATACAAGCGTCCGAATATCCGGACTGGGTTGCAAACGTCGTGCCGATTCCTAAAAACGACGGTAAGGTGCGGGTATGAGTGGATTTTCGGGATCTTAACAAGGCAAGCCCGAAAGATGATTTTCCGTTACCACACATCGACATACTGGTGGATAACACGACCGATCATGCCCTTCTATCATTTATGGATGGGTATGCCGGGTATAATCAGATGAAGATGGCGGAAGAAGATATGAGTAAGACTACCTTCACTACACCTTGGGGTACTTACTGCTACACCGTCATGCCATTCGGTCTCATTAATGCCGGGGCCACATACCAACGGACTCCTACGACCTTATTGCACGACATGATGCATAAAGAAGTAGAAGTCTATGTAGACGACATGATCGTCAAATCCAAAGAACGGGACGGTCACATCACCGCCCTAAGGAAATTCTTCACCCGATTGCGCAAGTACAACATGAGGCTAAACCCTCAAAAGTGCAGTTTCGGGGTAACGTCAGGTAAATTACTGGGTCATATCATTAGCCAACGAGGTATCGAGGTCGACCCAGCTAAAATTAAAGCCATTACCGAGATGCAACCTCCTAAAACCTAAAAAGAAATAAGGGGATTTCTCGGAAAAATCCAGTACATCAGTCGGTTCATTTCCAAACTAACCATGGTGTGTGAACCAATTTTTAAGAAGCTGAAAGTAGGGGAGCGGGTACTATGGGACGACAAGTGCCAAGCTGCTTTCGACAATATCAAGGAAATCCTGTCTGCTCCGCCAGTCTTAATGCCACCTCAACCCGGTTTGCCTCTGTCGTTATACTTAACAACGACCGAGACAGCCATGGGGGCTATGCTGGCTCAGACAGTTGACTCCGAAGAACGAGCCATCTATTACATCAGCAAAAAGTTTTTAGAGTATGAGTGCAAATATACTATGCTCGAAAAGACGTGTTTGGCTTTGGTTTGGGCCACTAAGAAGCTCCGACACTATATGCTCAGCTACGAGGTCCATGTGCTATCCAAGATGGACCCAATCAAATACCTCTTCGAAAAGCCCGTTCTCAATGGTCGAATTTCTAGATGGACTCTAATGCTGGCAGAGTTCGACCTAAAATTTGTGCCGTTAAAGGCCATTAAGGGGCGAGCAGTAGCTGAATTTCTCGTCGATAGCCCGGTAACCGAAGAAGGACACACCGACACCTGGTCCTTCCCAGATGAAGATATCTTCCATACCGATACCGAAACATGGGATTTATACTTCGATGGAGCATCCAATTTTCGAGGGTTCGGAGTCGGGATCCTCCTAATCTCGCCAAAAGGGGAGCATACTCCTGTGTCCATCAAACTGGACTTTGATGTTACCAATAATGCAGCCGAATACGAAGCATGCATTTACGGGCTACAAGCCGCCGCCAATCTGGGGATCACAAATCTCCGGGTACACGGTGACTCATCCTTGGTCATTAACCAAGCACTTCAAAAATGGAAAACTCGAAACGCTAATCTCGTGGCGTACCAGGCACGAGTAAGGGATCTCGAGAAACAATTCCAAAGGGTAGAGTACATATACTTGCCTCGGGAAGAAAATCAGTTTGCAGATGCACTCTCAAAATTGGCATCTTTGCTGAATATCCCTAACCACGTGACCAGTATGCCAATTTGTGTAGAAAGATGGTCCGAGCCGGCGTACATTCACGACATTGAAGACATTGAGATAACTGATCCCGAACCATGGTATCAGGCTGTATTAACGTACCTTACGAACGGAGAATATCCTCCCGGGACTGAAGGCCGAGCCAACAAAGCCTTACGAAGGCTAGCCACCCAGTTCATCCGTACCGATGACAGGCAACTGTACAAAAAAACGGCACAGGGGGCTCTTCTCCTTTGTGTTGATAAATATAAGGCCGAAAAGGTTATGGCCGAAGTACATGATGGTGAAAACAGCCCACATATGAATGCTCACATGTTGGTCCGGAAAATCATGAGGCTCGGGTATTACTGGAATACTATGGAAGCCGACTGCCAGTTATATCTCAAACATTGTCATAACTGTCAAATCTTCGCCAATGTGCAGCATTTGCCGTCATCCTTGCTTTATACCATGACATCGCCTTGGCCATTCTCGACATGGGGTATCGACATAATTGGGAAAATAAATCCCTCTGGTACTGGCGGACACTGTTTCATCTTAGTAGCTATCGACAATTCCACCAAATGGATCGAAACTGAATCATATCGCATTCTCAATGCTAAGCATGTCGCCAAATTTATCCAGAACAAGATAATATGTCGGTATGACATCCCACATGAATTTATCAGTGATCACGGAACTCATTTTCAAGCCGAGACTGCGGCCCTGCTGACCAAATATAAAATTCAAAGGCATACGTCCTTGCCCTATCGTCCCCAAACGAATGAAGCAGTAGAGGCGGCCAATAAAACGATTGTCACCATACTCAAAAAGATGGCTGATAATTACCGGGACTGGCCCGACAAAATACCTTTTGCCTTATGGGGATACCGGACATCAATTCGCACCGCAACCGGGGCGACGCCGTATTACCTAACTTATGGGATGGAGGCAGTCCAACCAGTTGAATTGGAGGTACCGTCCCTCAGAATTCTGTTAGAAAGTCAAGTACCCGAAGCTGATTGGGTTCGAGCACGGTATGACTCGTTGGTTCTACTAGACGAACGACGATCCCGTGCCCTCAACAACATCCAAATCTACCAGAAGAGGATCCAACGAGCCTTCAACAAAAGAGTAAGGCCCAGGAACATTAAGGAAGGGGATCTGGTCCTTAAGTCGGTTCGAGCTTTATTACCAGTTGACCCAAGGGGAAAATTCAAACCTAATTGGGCTGGGCCATATTTGGTAAAGAAGATCCTATCAGGAGGAGCAGTGATGCTGACGGACCTGGACGGGAATGAGTTCGTCAACCCGACCAACCTGGACCAGCTGAAGCGTTACTACCCTTAGCCTTTTCTCAATTTCATTAACCAAATTTATCAAAATCAGTTTTTTACAAAAAGCAAGTCAATGAGCTAGAATTATTTATTCTACTGTCACAAGCATCTTGAACCAATAGTCTTGGTGTAATTCGAGATTACAAATCTAATGAGCTTGAACTACGTTTGGTTTGATTCCACTAATTGTGGATACGTAGGCAGCCCCTCAAAAGGGCACAACCAGTGCAATCGAGAAAAGACGGGAACGGTTTAATAATAAATTTCTTTTATTAATTCCTAAAAACCCCGATAAACTCGGGAAATTACAAAATGCAGGAATTCAAAAAAATGCAATAAAAAAAAGGCACACGACACAATAAAAATAATAATAATATTCAAATAATAAAACTAAGGACTCGGTATTCAGGGCATCTTGCCCTTCCCCTTGTCCTTGGCCTCCTTGGCCGTCCACTGACGACGATGTGGAGGGGAGCATTCCCTAATCACCAAGGGAACCTCTTTAGCCCGGACTCGCTTCTTTGAGCTCGAGTTCTCAATCACTTTGATGGGCCCAAGTCGGGCCCTCACGGGCTCAGGAAGCCGGTCACGTAGGCCTAGTCGGTCTCTAACCGCCAGTCTTGGCCCTAGTCGCCTCTCCAAGTCAGTATGGGGGCTTGACTGCCCCCGCGTACTGCTAGCACCAGCATCCTTAGATCGAGTCTTAGTATGTGACTTAAGACCCGATTCTAATCGGACTAAAGTAGCAGGAGTGTCTCCCTCGTCGAAGAAACCCCTGTTGTCCTTCGCCGTCTCCCGGCGAACTAGTTCGAAGGCCTCATCAACCTTCAAAGCTTTACGGGCTTCCTCGGACTCCTCGGAAGTCCATTTCTGGTAAGCACGTGAAACCCAAGCGGATTGGCAAGGGGTGGATATAGTCCACATAGGACGGGTGAACCACCTCTGCAACCATGTGTCCACATAGCGTCCGTCAATTGGAGCGAGACGCTAATGATAGCTTCAGTCTCAGGAATGCGCTGAGACGAACCGAACTGCCTCAGGAGGCGGTCCGGGTAAATGTGAATTGTCCAGTCAAGAGACAGAATCACCAAGTAGCGGGCTTGGTCTCTCTTGGCCAATCCCGTCAGTTTGGAGAGGAACCACCAAGTGACGGTCCACCTAATTAAAGGACCACCGTGAAACACCAGCTCCTCATCCCAGTAAGCTCGGTTTATATGGTGACTCGAGCTTATCCCTCGCCTCCTCGAGCTAATATGACTGCTCCGGTAATTGAGTATACTCGGAGGGGACTCTATGATCGACATGCGTTCAGACAACCAAATCTGAGAAAGGATACACAAAATTCGTGAGAAATGGCAAGGTTCGCCAAAGCCCACTCGATCGAGTACACCATCTGACTCGATCGAGTAAGCCCTCCAAAAACAGGCAGTAGCTCGTCGAAGACGTCACTCGATCAAGTAACAGGACCACTCGATCGAGTGACCTACGTACATCAGAAAATTCGCGCCAAGAAAAAAAATCGCGAGATGTATACCTGCAGAAGGCGAACGCTCCCAGTCAGCTGTCGGTCCGGGTCAAGTCGCCTGGCATCAAGACCCATGATAATCTCCCCGATGGCTAGCCAAGCAGGGCTATGACCAGTCTCCATCTGGTCAACCACACCAATCAGCCTGATCTGACCCAAGCACGAGTCAGCCTCCATCATCCCTTCAAAAACATAGCGGTGCAACATGCAAAAGGCGAAAGCCCTACGCCTGTGGTTAGGGGTAGCCCTCACGTCTTGATTGTTCATAAACTTGTCAGCCAAGTCAAAAAGGGAAACAGTATTTCCCCGCACCATTCGATCTGTCTCATCATGAGACAGACCCAAGAAATCCCTCAGCCTCCTTCTTGGATCCGGGTAGAACGGAGGGATAGCAGGACGAGCGATAGGGCTCCAACCACCTATAGCTGCGATCTCCTCAGGTAGAGGGCATATTTCTCCTCGCAGGAACGCGAAAAGGTGATGGGTAGTATCCCAAAACGTTAAGCAGGCGTCCAAAAAGTGCGAGTCAATTATCAGACGTTGGAGAGGGAATAGACTGACGATTCCCATCTGGGTCAATTGCACCTTTTCCTCGTCCCGAAAATATTAGGACCAAGAAAAAAGCATTGCGGTCAGATGGTCGATACCCATGACGGAAATTTGAGTCTTCTTGAAAGTCTAAAAGATTTTGAGGAGAAGAAGGAGTTTGTGATTTGGGATGCACTAAGTTGAAGCAGGGATTCATATATTTATAATAGGAAAACCTAACTGAACCCTAACTACCATGCCTCCTCAGCAAACATGGGCCCTATGCGCGCGCAGGCCTGATTGGAGTTCAGAACCCCGAATAGGAATCAAGTCGTCCCGAGCTTTCCTAAAAATTTCTAAAAATAAAAATAATAAAAAAATCTTTCAAAAATTTTGCTTTTCAAAAAAACAATATTTTATTTCCCCAGCGTCAGTCGGTGTTTCGCCTATGTGTTACATGCAAGTTGTCATGTGTCAGCATACAGGTACACCCCAGACTTCAGAAGCAAGTCTCCGCGCAGCTCATTTACTCCCCACAGAGCTATCATCATCAGGACAGGTATGACCCTCTGCTTATGGGTGGCGAGCCCTTTACGCAAGTCTACTGGACTATAAACGACCCGACCGGAAGGCTGCCAGGTCGTAATCTGCGATTGGCCTGGTAGCTACTCTGACTTTCGCCTTGTCCAAGCCTCAGTCAGAGTGGGGGCTCTGTAGACACCCGCATTTTGCCTGCTAGTGTCTATAGCAGTTCCCGACAAAACACCCGATGATGATCGAACGCAAACGTGACTTAGTATACTCGAATATGGGCTCGGAATCAATAATATCTGACGTGGACATTTAGCGGAGTACAAATCTCTCAAAACCAACCTCAAATTCAGGCCCAGTTGGTCGTTGCGAGTAAAATAAGACTAATTTGGGCCAAAGCCGACACCAAAAATGAAAACCGTTTTTTGGCGACCGGGTCGAAACCCGGTCAAAGATGAATCCGTCCTCAAAATCAGCCTAGAGAGCTTCTAGAAATTGGCGCCCAAACACAATTTTCAAAAAATCAAAAAGGTCAACCATTTCCTAAAATGGCTCGTCAACCTTATCCACTCGATCGAGTGGATTGACCTCACTCGATCGAGTGGAGCCAAAAAACCCGGAACATACCCGTTTTCTAGGGCACTCGATCGAGTGCACTAGGGCCACTCAATCAAGTGACCATAGGTGGTGGGGAATTCTCTATAAATACCCCATCAAATCCTTCATTCACATTTTCAGTTTTGGCAAATGCTTTAGAAACCCTACATTTCTCAACCTAAAGCCCTACACTACACTACACTACAACCCTTAGCAATCATAATCAAATACCGAGTCATTGTCCCTCAAAAAACCGACAAAATCATTCACACACACACACACCATAACTTTACATACATCCTCGATACTTCCGCGTTCCCGTCGCTATTACGAGTCCATTGCCGAGGCCTTACTAAGCATGTATGTTGAAGGTGTCGTAAACCCCGTCTCCATCTCTACTATCTCGAGTTTTATATATTTTCGTATTTTATATTACATTAGTATACTAACACTAATATCTAATTTTATCGTTTACTAACATTTTAACTTTTTTGTTACTAACTTTTATCCTTTCGTTATAAACATTTATATACCGTGTATATGTACATAATAGTATTAAAGTTCGGATCTCAACACATTTAACTATAATCGCTGCACAAAGTCTGTTTAATCCCTTTACGAGTCACGACGGAGGTGGCACCCTTTCGAGGAGCACCGCCCCAATGTACTCAAGGGCATAACGAGATCGTGGTCGTTCGTAGTTGAACGTGTAAGACTTCATTTCTAAGATTAGTGCGAAATCCGCTCATGCAAAAACCGACATCACATAATCCTTTAGGATTAGTATCGATGTCGTGACGCGGAGGGCTACAATTTCGTGGCTAATCAAAATTTTCAATCCCATAATAACATATTTTCATAAAATCCCGATGACGGTCTCATAATCGTATAGCGCACGATTATGACACCGAAAACCGAGTTGAATTTCAATAATGCAATATTTTTATTCAACTCGGTCAACCATCGACTTTAAATAAATAAAAACGAAATGAGCCATGCCTCGTACAGGGGGCACTCGACCGAGTGTCATGGGCCACTCGATCGAGTAGCACCCCAAAAACAGGGCAGTAACCACTTTAAAGGCACACTCAACCGAGTCCATGCCATGACTCGATCGAGTGGGTCCTGTAGCCCAAGAAAACCGAGTGCTTTAATGCATCATTCGAGCCTCGTCTTTTTTTTACGACCTTAGTCGTCACGTGCAAAATCAATCACGTGATCCTCTTTTTCAAAACCCATGCATATCACTTCACTTTAACGACTTTGATCGAAGTCTTTCATGATTAATTTTTATATCGACGACATGGCTAATCTAGACGCCATTTTTCGATGTGATAAGTCGGGACAAGGCATTGAGATTCGGGATCGGGCTAGCATCACGCCTAGGTCCTATGTCTCCGTCCTTCGTTTAATACACAACATAATGTGTATTTAATCGAAGTTCGTCCATCTATTTAACTTACGGTCTAGTTAATATTTATACGGGTCCGTTTCTAGTTATTATTTATCGTTTTGCATATTCCGTTTATTCTATTTTATTATTGTTTGTAATTTTTGTATTGGCCGGGTTGTATTTCCGCCCGTGTATTTTGTACGTCTTTACGAGCTTTGTTTATTTCGATGCTTATTGCTTTATAAATAAACCTCGCATGCTAAACAACTCCGACAATAATTAGATGCATTAAACGACGTAGTTAACACGAAATTCGCATGTTTAGCCAAAAATGCTGTTTGCATATCATTTAGTCATTTTACTAGCGTGCGTACACGAACACGAACGATGTCTTAGTAGAGGCCACTAAGTGCGGGCGGGGTTGGGTCTCCTTAGTGGGCTTCCCAACACGTACCCTCACCCCTTACTCAGAACCTCGGTTTCCGGATGTCCGAAATCGTTGGCGCACGAGAGTCATTCTATAGACGATAACCGGTGCATATGGTATCGGTATTGCAATCCAAAGGGAAGAGCCCCATAAGCTCTGAAATCGTAATGGGTCATACTTTGTGTACGGTCCATGACGACATAGAGTGGGCTCGAATGGGTCTGAATTCCCATAAATTCGGTGGCGACTCCAACTTTGACTTAAATTTCGAACCCGAGATCAATCTTACCACGAAATTCATTCGCCTACCCAAACCCGCGCGTGGCCGCGTTGGGGTGGACCTACGTCATGTCCACAGCTTGACTAACGCACCTGCATCCTTCCAATATTGGATGAATTCAGTTTTAAAGTCATTATTGAGAAGATGTGTCCTAGTGTTCTTCGACGACATTCTAGTGTACAACAAGTCCTTGGAGGAGCATTGGGGACATTTGTCTTGTGTTTTTCAACTTATGAAGGCAAACACCATGTATGCTAGAAGATCCAAGTGCGAATTTGCTATGAAAAAAGTGGAATACTTGGGCCATTATATTTCGGGTGATGGGGTTGAGACCGATCCAAAAAAGATCCAAGTAGTACAATCATGGCCTACTCCCCGGAACGTTAAAGAGCTCAGAAGTTTTTTGGGGTTGGCAGGGTATTACAGAAAATTCATACGCCTTTATGCTATAATAACCAAGCGGATGACCAGTTTATTGAAGAAGGGGGCATTCACTAGGAGTGACGAGTCTGAGCTCGCTTTCACAACTCTTAAATCAAAGCTATGTACAGCTCCTTTGTTGGCAGTTCCCGACTTTACCAAAGTCTTTGTAGTGGAGACCGATGCTTCAATAGATGGAATTGGGGCTGTGTTGATGCAGGAGGGACACCCTTTGGCCTATATCAGCAGAAGCCTGAGGCCCAAATGGCAGAAACTATCGGTTTATGAAAAGGAACTATTGGCCATAGTGTTTGGTGTGCAGAAGTGGGAACAGTATCTCTCTGGTCAGCATTTTATTATCAAAACTGATCAGAAGAGCTTGAAATGGCTCCTGGAACAGAAAATTTCCACTCCCTTTCACCAATTTTGGTTGTCTAAATTGATGGGATATGATTACGAGATTCAGTACAGGAGTGGCAAAGAGAACGTGGCTACTGATGCACTTTCTCGAATAATGCAAGGGGCAGAAGTGTTGTGCCTAGCCATTTCTGTAGTCTCATCTGACTTGGCTCAATAGATTCAGGCTAGTTGTATCAATGATCCTCACCTTTCTCAAGTTATCCAGCAGTTGCAACAGAATCAAGTGATCAGACACTATTCATGGCAGGATGGATTCTTAAGAAGGAAAGGAAAATTAGTGGTGGGAAAGGATGAGACTCTTAAGAAGTCGATCTTAGAGTGGTTACATTCATCAGGTGCAGGAGGACACTCAGGGAGAGATTTAACCATAAGGAGGGTCAAGAGCATTTTTTCCTGGAAAGGGAGAGATGTAAGCCAATTCATTAGGGCTTGCCTGGTATGTCAAGCTTCTAAATATGATTCTGCTGCATACCCAGGTTTGTTACAGCCTATACCTATTCCGGAAGAAGTATGGGTCGATATATCCATGGACTTTATTGGTGGATTGTCAAGGTCTAATGGGAAGGATGTCATTTTCGTGGTGGTAGACAGGTTGAGCAAATGTGCTCACTTTATGGCATTGTCACACCCATATACAGCAGTTGTGGTGGCTCAATCTTACCTTGACATGTGTTTAAACTGCATGGGTGGCCGCGTAGCATCGTGAGTGATAGGGACTCGGTCTTTCTGAGTCAGTTTTGGCAAAGTCTCTTCTCAATACAGGTTACAGAGTTCAGGATGTCGTCGGCTTACCATCCCCAAACTGACGGTTTGACTGAGGTGGTAAATAGGTGTGTGGAGTCTTACCTGCGCTGTATGTGTGGAGAACAGCCCAGGGATTGGTGCAAGTGGCTTTCACTGGCGGAATGGTGGTTCAACACCCATTACCAAACATCTGCCGGATGCACGCCTTATGAGGTGGTTTATAATCAGTCACCACCCTTGCATCTTCCATATTTAGCAGGTGAATCAAGAGTGGAGGCGGTGGACATATCATTGGTCAAGAGGGAGGAGATGATTGCAAGGCTAAAGCAACATTTGCTCAAAACCCAGAACAGAATGAAGCAAATGGCAGACAAGCATAGATCTGAAAGAGAGTTTAGTGTAAATGATTGGGTTTGGCTCAAGCTGCAGCCGTACAGACAAGAGTCGGTTCAGCTAAGGGCTCACCATAAGCTGCCGAGAAAGTACTATGGACCGTTCCAGGTGGAAGCTAAGATCGGAGTGGTGGCTTATAAGCTCAAATTACCCAGCACAGCCCAGATTCACAACGTTTTCCATGTTTCTCAATTGAAGAAATTTGTGGGGGTTCTTCCCTTGGCGGTGCATATTCCTAATTGGCTGCAAGGGCGAAATGTGGAGGAGGAAATGCAACCTGAATTTATACTGAATAGGCGTACGATCAAGCATCAGAACCATGCCCGAGTGCAGTACTTAGTTCAGTGGATGGGTTATGGAGAACAAGATGCTACATGGGAGCTGGCGGAAGATTTTGAACGGAAGTATCCACACTTTCCAATTACATGAAGCTAATTTTGACTTGAGGTCAAGTCGTCTATAAGAAGGGACGAATGTTGTAGCTAATAATAGTTAGTTACTACTCTGATGAAGTGGCAAGGTTGTTACAACAACTTAGCAACTAACTAGCAAACTACTATACATACTGTAAATCATTACTGTAGACACCCGCATTTTGACTGCCAGGTGTCTATGGTAGTTTCCAAAAAACACCCGATGATGATCGGACGCTAACGTGTTTCTACGCGCTCGGATATGGGCTCAAAACCATTAGTTACCGACTATTGTACCTACGGAGTACAAATCTCACAAAACCGACCTCAAATTCAGACCCAATGGGTCGTTTCCAGTCAAATAAGACTAATTTGGGTCAAAACCGACACCGGAAATAAAACCGACTTTTAGCGATTGGGTCAACCCCGATCAAAGTCGTTCCGAGACACACAAAACAGCCATTCAAAACATCAAAAGTCCAATTCAAACACAAACCCACAAGACATCCAAGTCAGGGCCCAAAACAACGGACCCGCGCGACCCTGTTGGGCCACTCGATCGAGTGCCCAACCCACTTGATCGAGTGGGCCTTTTTCAGGCCCGACTGCAGGCACACCGGGCCACTCGACCGAGTCAGCCAGTTACTCGGTCGAGTAACCCTAGACGGGGTACCTAGGCCTTGCCTATATAAACACCCCATGCACACACTTTTTACACATCTTTTGAAACACTAATTCAACCCTAGTCTACACAAGTCTACCTACATTCAAACCCTAATACTACAAACCCTAAACCTAGCTTTAGGAATTCAAAACCCTAACCACCACAACTTAGCCAACATACTCGATACTCACGTGCAAGCCACAACTACGAGTCCCGTCCGAGCATAAGAAACATGTAGGTTGAGGGTGCAAAAACCCCATCTTTTCTCTCTTCTCCTTCTCTCGCGTCATGCGTCGTTTATGTCGTCGTCGTTGTCTTTTTTTATCGTTATTATCGCGTCCTAATATCGATAATATAACTAGTATAAAACATTAAAATACTTGTGAATTTGTGTCGAGTGTGAGTTATGGTGGGATAAGAAAACCCGAATATACAAGTGTACTGCACACAACGTTGCCGGTCGCTTATCCCATCACCCCGATCGCTTGATTATTGAAACAAGTCAACCTAAACAATAATCCGTTTATTTTCGTTTGCATCAATTTTCAAAACAACTATTTTATTCGATAAAGGTCGAAACCCGCTGACGCGGATCCGACATCACATAATCCCTAAGGATTCGTTACGATGTCGGGAAAGCCGAGGGAATCAAGTCTTTCAATTCAAGCAAAGCGTCGGTCTTTTAGATTCGGTACCAATTCCAAAATTGAATGTCGAACCTAGCGATCTAGTCAAATAAATTAACTAATACGATCTTTCGTTGATGCTAAAATAATTGTCATACAATTCGTCAGAATTACGACATTATTAAACGCGGAGGAAATCTATTCATATCGCGATAGTTAATTTAAGACGACTTAAATCAATTTTCTCTTATTTTCACTCTAATATTCCATATCGATTCAATAATCGAATATGGGATACAACGAGTATTCAAATTTAGAATCGAGTATAAATCCCATAATATTTATATCCGATTCAACAAAATCAATGATTTATAAAATCCGAGTCGAGCATAAATTCTACAATATTTATGTCCGATTCGGCAGAATCATCGAATTATCAAAAGTCAAAAGCAATTTTGAAAGTCAATAATAAATTGCAAAGCGAATTATAATTCGTACAGGGGGCACTCGACCGAGTGCCTAGCCCACTCGGTCGAGTAGCACCCCAAAAACCGAGACAGAAGGTTCTGACGACCTCCACTCGGTCGAGTCACACAATGACTCGATCGAGTGGCAACGTACTCGGCCGAGTTCGTCAATAACTCGACCGAGTAATGTCCATAATCAGAAACAGAACCCTTTTTCAAGGATCCACTCGCTCGAGTCCCTCAATGACTCGGTCGAGTGGCCCCTTATCACGACAATACCGTGAGTCTTACATCCTCTTTCAGTCTCGGTAGTATCTTTGTATGATTTATGTCAACACATGTTAATCCATCACGTGAAAACCTCACTTTTCAAAACCATACGTCATCATATCTACATCATCTCATCTCATTCAATAATTCGCAAATCGTTATTATCGTAATATCGTTACTAACCGTTTGCTACTTTCCTTGTTGATTTATCGTTTGTTTTAATGTACTAAAATGAACCCGCATGCTAAAATTCAACTTTGACGTTAGAATTAACTGCATTAAATCGACATAGAAACCCTTTCAGTTTCATTCACATGCTTAGGGAAAACAACGTTTGCATAAGCATTTTTCACCGAATTACTAACGCGCGTATTAGAAAGTCATTCGAGATCTTAGTAGAGGCCGCTAAGTGCGGGCAGGGTTGGGTGTCCTTTGTGGGCTTCCCAACACGTACTCTCACCCCTTACTCAGAACCTCGGTTTCCGGATGCCCGAAACCGTTGGCGCATGAGAGTCATTCAATACACGATATCCGATAATGTCGGTATCGGTATCAAATGCAAAGGGACGAGCCCAATAAACTCTGACATCGGAAATGGGCCGTATTTTGTATACGGCCCACTACGACATAGAGTGGGTTCGAACGGGCCCGAACTCCCACAAAGTTCGGTGGCGACTCCACTTCGATTTAAATTTCAATTCGATCCATTCTCATATGGAGATTCATTCGCCTACCCAAACCCGCGCGTGGCCGCGTCGGGGTGGACCTATGTCATGTCCACAATTTGGCGACTCCGCTGGGGATTAACTGATGCGTGACTTACCATCGGCATCCTCAGGGTGAGACTCGAATAGAAATCGTTTGACTAGTACAATGCGCGTTTTAGTTTTACGGTTCATGCATAACCCATATTTTCCCGGGCCGGTACTCGCGACCGACGTCCCACTATATCGTTGATGTACTCCAATATGGATATGTCAAAAGGTGTCCACAGTCGATTCGAGTGGGTTTCGCGGCATGTTCTAAGATCAACTCGACTTAGGAAGTCCGTCCCGATCAACGTCTAGACTATGTACACTGGTATAGACCCTCTATAAACCGACCGAGACTTAGTGTAAAGCATACATGGCGTCGTTATAATGCTTGCCTGACTACATGCTACTTGGTTTCCGTGTCGTTTTCAAAAACCGTCAACTTTTCAAAAATACATCTTTTTCAAGATATTCAATTTCAAAACCCGGGACGTATACCGAATTAGGACTTATGATTTTACTCAAAATAGCCTATTTGATAGCAGGTATGCTGCCCAATTCAAAACTCGAAAACATTTTCGAACTTTCAAAACCAAGGCCCGATACACTTTCCGATTTTCTCGAAAAATCGGGCCTTTCTCCGAGTGTTCTCGGGTTTTCCAAAACAATCCATTTTCAAAACTTCCTCTTCTTAGGACTTACCGCATTTAGCAGTGTCGGGTCTTGTCATAAGTCGTCGAAGGTCTTTAGCGTCGAAACTCTGTCGATCTTACATCACGAGTTTCTTCCCTATCCCAGTCCGCCTTATTTGACTAAGGCATGGCCCACCTACGTAGGACATACTCCTACAAAGGAAGACCCGTTTACACACTCGAGTCTAAAAGTCTGGTAATGTCTCACATGGACCTTCCTTCGAACAGGACTCGGGCCACATGCCGAATCCTAAGGGAGGCCCACCTTTCACAAGTCATCCGTCTAGGTGTCTTTTCCAAGTCAACCTTTTACAAGGCATAGCCCTATAACAAAAGGTTCGTGGTTCTTACGTCTAAGGGCCACTCGTCCAACACTCGAGTATTAACAAAATCTTCAATCCCACTCGGGGGCTACCCTTCAGCAAAGCGATCAACCACGATTGCTCTAAGGGTCATGTCCTACACGTGTCGTCGCACGTACCCCACTTTTGAGTCACTTAGATGTCACACCATCTGAGTCCTATCAAAGTCCTTAGTCTCACCTAGGGGGCTATTCTCCGACGGAGCGATTAATCACAGTCACTCCGAGAATCGCACCCTACACATTTGTCTTAGGAGGGTCTAACCCGAGTCAAACACGGTCGCCCCATTTTCGGACTCACCCTTCTGCAGCCCGAGTCTAATTTGCGGTCGTTACCTCGTCTAGGTCAACATTCAAGTATCCCGGTCCGAGAGTCTTTGTCGACCCGTCACCCCGGGTCGTGTCTAGTTTGACTCCCTCTCTTGCATTTGCGCAAAGCCGAGTTTAGGCGAGTCGTGGTGCTTGTCGTTCTCTCCAATCAAGGACTTTACCAAAAAAAAAAAAAAACGAGCATCCTTTAGTCTGGATTTGATTCGAGTCTAAGTCTAAGTCCAAGTCTAGGGTACCCTACATCCTAATTTCCAGATCAGAGTCAGAGTCATTTGTATTCTGTCTTCTTTTCAAAATTCAATAAAATCAGCTTTTCTATTTCTCATATATACTTTCCTTATGTGTTTCCGAGAACATGACAAACACCATCATACACTGTGAGCACACGCACGTGACTATTATAGGCACATCTATAATGACTGCAGGAAACCGAGCCCGTGTTTTCCTTTTACCTATTCCATGTCTGGTATAGAAAAGCCACATAACTACCCGTAGCAGGAGCGGTGTCGAATCCTATGACAAATCTAGGTAGTCCCCTAGTTTGGTTTAAGGACGGGAGGCAAGCCCATTTCCTACAGTAAAACACCTCTCCAATAAGACTGACTAATCCCTACCTTAGGTGTTAGTCTGACCAACCAAAATTCAAAAAACCCATGACCGGGGCTAAGAGGTCAACCAACATTCAAAAAACCCATGACCGGGGCTAAGAGGTCAACCAACATTCAAAAAACCCATGATCGGGGCTAAGAGGTCAACCAAAATTCAAAAAACCCATGACCGGGGCTGAGAGGTCAACCAAAATTCAAAAAACCCATGACCGGGGCTGAGAGGTCAACCAACATTCAAAAAACCCATGACCGGGGCTAAGAGGTTAACCAACAAAAATTCAAAACACCAACGAC
This sequence comes from Agrostemma githago, assembly GCA_958450325.1. Classification (NCBI taxonomy): domain Eukaryota; kingdom Viridiplantae; phylum Streptophyta; class Magnoliopsida; order Caryophyllales; family Caryophyllaceae; genus Agrostemma; species Agrostemma githago. Next base: position 56,503,373 of record OY288257.1, on the reverse strand, counting down.
CGGGGCTAAGAGGTCAACCAAAAAATATTCAAGAACCCATGACCGTAGTGAAAACGGTCAAATTCAAAGTTATCAATACTCATACCATCCAATAGGGGAGTGACAATCAAGTTGGTCAGCTAACACCACACTCAGCCTTCCCACATTACAACCCTCAAGACCTCCTCAAGACCTAGGCTAGAGACAGCCCGGAATTTTGAGGATTCAAGCTCCATATGATACCCCTAACCATTTGGGCCAGACATGGAAACCAGATCCCGCATTATCAAACCTGCCCAATCGAAGTTCGAGTCATTTTTACTCAACTTCCCCCTTTCCTACCACATTGCAATACCTTACCCTCGAAGCCTTAGCTCCACAAAATCGAGCTCCAGATTTTGAATTATCAAAGCCACTTGAGACCTAGCACCACATTTCCAAAATTATCCAAACCCGTTACCAACCCCAAACACGGGAATTCAACCTGCGGTCGGCATAGAACATGCCCAAATAGTTCACACCACCTCTGGGGGCTATCCCTGAGAACGCTCACAGTCACAGGATCAATATCCTAACCATTCTAGCCCTTTGATCAAGACATCATTGGGAATGCACCTAGCCTACACCATTGTTATGGCTAGTTACACACAAAGTCCTATTAGACTAGGCACCATAATATATCTTTCAATCCACTGAACTACGGCATGGTTTGATTTCACTACACGTGAATACGTAGGCAGCCTTTCAACAGAGGCACAACCACCCACATTGAAACACCTTCAAAAAGCGCCATCATTCCGGTCACGACACCATCATGTTCTCAACAGCTAGCTTGGTCGTCCTGGGGGCTTCTTTTAGGCAGAAAACCTCCATCCACTCACAAAATCCAGATAAATTCAAAAAAAATCTAGCCTTCTTTCTACAGTGTGTCCTAGTACTCGGCTCAGTCGAAGACGAGAATCTGTCAGGACTCGAAACAATATCCATTTTGGACTGTACCCTAAAATCAGAAATCCAGAAGAGCACCAGACTAAAACAGTCTCATTACAGACCACTGCAATTCCCCTATAACAGATCGTTCCCATTTCGACTTCGACCATGTTGCCACTCGCCTAGGCTACAGATTAGCGCAACTCAAGAGTCTTGTTAGGCGGCCCACCCCCTACCGAGTCACGGTCTAACCCCTCGAGAGTCCAGTCGTGTCTGTCAACTCGTCCGGTCACGTTCAGAGTCGAGTCTGTCGGTAGGCATCTCTCTTCAAATTCCACTTTGAAATTTGCAAAATTTAGCCATTTGAAAAAAGATCCTTTTCGACAAGGTCAGATTTCGGTCTATTTAAACTGCAAATTTCTTTTCTACCCCTTTCTATTTTGAAAACCTAGCACGTGAGCTGGTTTCAGGATTTCGATTTCAAAATTCAAAATTTCAAAAATTTCAAAAAATCATTTTTCCCCAACGCGAGTCATTTTACTACCTACATGTTGCGTGCAAATTTTATATGTGACTTATACAGGTACGACTCAAGCAGGGACATGCAGCCCACTAAATCTCCCCAGCGGAAGCCCGAGGCGGAATCAACACGGGAAGGGCGCATATACAGGCGCACCCGGGACTTATACGACAAGTCCAATTCCCCAGCAGATAGTTCGAGGCGGCATTTTCCCCGGAAGAGCACGGGATGGGCCTACACATAGGCACACCCAGGACTTATGCGACAAGTCCAACTTCCCACGAAGGTATTATCAGCAGCTCAGGTATGACTCCTATCTTATGGCTGGCGAGCCCTTCACGCGAGTCTAACGGACTATAAACGACCCGATCGGAAGTCTACCAGGTCTTAATTGGCTTGGTAGCTACTCTGTATTTCGCCCTGTCCAAGCCTCAGTCAGAGTGGGGGCTCTGTAGACACCCGCATTTTGACTGCCAGGGGTCTATGGTAGTTTCCAAAAAACACCCGATGATGATCGGACGCTAATGTGTTTCTACGCGCTCGGATATGGGCTCAAAACCATTAGTTACTGGCTAATGCACCTAAGGATTACAAATCTCATAAAACTGACCTCAAATTCAGGCCCAGTGGGTCGTTTCCAGTCAAATAAGACTAATTTGGGTCAAAACCGACACCGGAAATAAAACCGACTTTTAGCGATTGGGTCAACCCCGGTCAAAGTCGTTCCGAGACACACAAAACATCCATTCAAAACATCAAAAGTCCAATTCAAACACAAACCCACAAGACATCCAAGTCAGGGCCCAAAACAACGGACCCGCGCGACCCTGTTGGGCCACTCGATCGAGTGCCCAACCCACTCGATCGACTGGGCCTTTTTCAGGCCCGACTACAGGCACACTGGGCCACTCGACCGAGTCAGCCAGTTACTCGGTCAAGTAACCCTAGACGGGGTACCTAGAACTTGCCTATATAAACACCCCATGCACACACTTTTTACACATCTTTTGAAACCCTAATTCAACCCTAGTCTACACTAGTCTACATACATTCAAACCCTAATACTACAAACCCTAAACCTAGCTTTAGTAATTCAAAATCTTAACCACCACAACTTAGCCTACATACTCGATACTCACGTGCAAGCCACAACTACGAGTCCCGTCCGAGCATAAGAAACATGTAGGTTAAGGGTGCAAAAACCCCGTCTTTTCTCTCTTCTTCTTCTCTCGCGTCATGCGTCGTTTATGTCGTCGTCGTTGTCTTTTTTTATCGTTATTATAGCGTCCTAATATCGATAATATAACTAGTATAAAACATTAAAATACTTGTGAATTTGTGTCGAGTGTGAGTTATGGTGGGATAAGAAAACCCGAATATACAAGTGTACTGCACACAGCGTTGCCGGTCGCTTATCCCATCACCCCGATCGCTTGATTATTGAAACAAGTCAACCTAAACAATAATCCGTTTATTTTCGTTTGCATCAATTTTCAAAACAAATATTTTATTCGATAAGGGTCGAAACCCGCTGACGCGGATCCGACATCACATAATCCCTAAGGATTCGTTACGATGTCGGGAAAGCCGAGGGAATCAAGTCTTTCAATTCAAGCAAAGCGTCGATCTTTTAGATTCGGTACCAATTCTATAATTGGATGTCGAACCTAGCGATCTAGTCAAATAAATTAACTAATACGATCTTCGTTGATGCTAAAATAATTGTCATACAATTCGTCAGAATTACGACATTATTAAACGCGGAGGAAATCTATTCCTATCGCGATAGTTAATTTAAGACGACTTAAATCAATTTTCTCATATTTTCACTCTAATATTCCATATTGATTCAATAATCGAATATGGGATACAACGAGTATTCAAATTTAGAATCGAGTATAAATCCCATAATATTTATATCCGATTCAACAAAATCAATGATTTATAAAATTCGAGTCGAGCATAAATTGTACAATATTTATGTCCGATTCGGCAGAATCATCGAATTATCAAAAGTCAAAAGCAATTTTGAAAGTCAATAATAAATTGCAAAGCGAATTATAATTCGTATAGGGGGCACTCGACCGAGTGCCTAGCCCACTCGGTCGAGTGGCACCCCAAAAACCGAGACAGAAGGTTCTGACGACCTCCACTCGGTCGAGTCACACAATGACTCGATCGAGTGGCAACGTACTCGGCCGAGTTCGTCAGTAAATCGACCGAGTAGGGTCCAAAATCAGAAACAGAACCTTTTTTCAAGGATCCACTCGGTCGAGTCCCTCAATGACTCGGTCGAGTGGCCCCTTATCACGACAATACCGTGAGTCTTACATCCTCTTTCAGTCTCGGTAGTGCCTTTGTATGATTTATGTCAACACGTGTTAATCCATCACGTGAAAACCTCACTTTTCAAAACCATACGTCATCATATCTACATCATCTCATTTCATTCAATAATTCGCAAATCGTTATTATCGTAATATCGTTACTAACCGTTTGCTACTTTCCTTGTTGATTTATCGTTTGTTTTAATGTACTAAAATGAACCCGCATGTTAAAATTCAACTTTGACGTTAGAATTAACTGCATTAAATCGACATAGAAACCCTTTCAATTTCATTCACATGCTTAGGGAAAACAACGTTTGCATAAGCATTTTTCACCGAATTACTAACGCGCATATTAGAAAGTCATTCGAGATCTTAGAAGAGGCCGCTAAGTGCGGGCAGGGTTGGGTGTTCTTTGTAGGCTTCCCAACACGTACCCTCACCCATTACTCAGAACCTCGGTTTCCGGATGCCCGAAACCGTTGGCGCACGAGAGTCATTCAATACACGATATCCGATAATGTCGGTATCGGTGTCAAATGCAAAGGGACGAGCCCAATAAACTCTGACATCGGAAATGGGTCGTATTTTGTATACGGCCCACTACGACATAGAGTGGGTTCGAACGGGCCCGAACTCCCACAAAGTTCGGTGGCGACTCCACTTCGATTTAAATTTCAATTCGATCCATTCTCATATGGAGATTCATTCGCCTACCCAAACCCGCGCGTGGCCGCGTCGGGGTGGACCTATGTCATGTCCACAATTACAGCAAACATTTCATAATAATAATCTCAATACAATTTCACATTTCCATTCTCTCGTCTTCCTCTTCCTCTGTTGCGCTTGCGCCATTAGAGCTAGGTTGAGCTCGGCTCCATAGCTAGCGTAAGGTCAATTGCAGCGAGAAGACGTTCCCTGCAACAGATCACCATCTCTTCTAGCATTCATAGGACTCCAGGTAGTGATTGTCTATGAAATAATTACCCCTTTCTGTTGTACGTCTATGATCCGTTTCATATCAGAGCGATCGAATTGCAAACTCTCGCAAAATAGTTCGATCCTTATCATTTTGTTTGATTGATTTTTTTTTTTTTGAGAAATAAGAAAAAAAAAAATCAAAGATATATGGAAAGAAATACTTACAAATTAAATCTAAGATTCCATTTTCTCCACCCTTCACCATTGTTACTGGTTATGATTGCACCAAAAATTGTTACTGGTTGTGTGTGATTTTTTGTGCCTGGTAATTTGACGACAACGAATCAAAAAGGGTAATTTTTTTTTTTTGAATTTTCTCTGTGAAAAGCTTAACACAGGTCGAAAGGAAGAATGGCTCTGATACCAAATTATACGATCGAAAATTAAAATGAAACGAGATAGATAGAAAATGTAACTATTCAATCAAAATGATTGATATGCTGCCCAATTAACAGAATTGTGATGAGTAATGACCTAGATTCTATTACACACAAATGACATAAATGTCACAAGTTCATTCATAAATTTCTTGATTGATCCCTAATAACTTACTTAAGCCTCTTATATAGACTAAAAATGTCTTGGGGAATAAGCTAGATATAAAAGATAATTACGAGACTACCCTTCATAATATTTTGGTCTGTATCAGGTGGGTATGAGTTGGCAAAATGTGGCTATGAAATATCAACTCCCCTTGTACTCACGGAATTTGTACGTGCTTAAATCTAATTTTGTTCTACAGAATTGAAGTAGCATTGCACTGACAAGTTACAATCGACAAATCACAAAAGAAACATTCATTTCGTGTCAATAAACCTCGACGGGCTCAAAACCTCGGTCGATGGAGGTCACAACGGCATCAATCACAAGTTGTGTCTTCCTTGTAAGGGTCGGCCACTTCTTCTCGGGCGACAACCCAAGCCTCTTTATACCGTCAACCAAACTCGAGAACTCCTTCACCATAAGAGCTTCTTGGGGAAGATCCGTATTCACTACGTGCTCGCTCGGTTTTTTGTTCCACTCCAAATCCATGTCAGTGAACCAACCGCCAGAAAGTGTGGAAAACGAAGCAGACTTTTCCTCAAACGGGACGACAAAATCATTGACATGCAGTGTCCCCTTTGTTCCAACGACTGATACTTCCATGGTCAAGTGGGATAGAAAGGAGCAATGGAAGGTTCCAACTGTACCATCTTCCCAATGGAGAGAAGCTCCACAAGACAGTATCACACCAGCCTCGTTTTTTACAGGGTTTTTCAAAGCAGTCACCACTTTGGGCAGTTCATAGTTGGCTGCAAACAGGCTTGCCCTGATGCAATACCAGCCAACATCGCCGAGTGCACCAAGGGCATCAAGGTCAGGTTTCACTCGAATATCATTTTCGAGGAAGTTGTCATCAGCAGCAAAGCTGAAGTGCGCTTGAATCTAGAATATATGAGACGAATTAGAGCAAGACCTCAAAGATAAAAAGACATATAACCGTATACGCAGCTTAGGCAATCTTTAGAAGCCCAAAGTAAACATAAACAATCACATAAAACACAGGAGGTACATCAGACTCCTCCCATCCAATCAGCAAAAAATGACTTCACACGCGGGACACAGACAGCAACATCAATGAATAACAGACAGAAGATCCATTGAAGATGCCACAATTAGATGGTTCAAAATCATTCCTTTCTACTCCCTTTATCCCAGTTTTATTACCCCTTTCTATTTTTGGGAAAATATAAGAAATCGTTATGAAAATGAGATATCATGGAAAATACACTACATTTCCTACCCAAAATAGGAGGGAATTAATTTGGGATAGATAAAGTGAGAAAAGGGGCAATAAAATTAGAATGGAGGGAGTAATAGATAACCTAATATATACGAGTACATAAAGAATACGGGACAGAAGTCACAGAAGTGTCAAGGACGCAGCAATGAGACGAACATTCATAGAAAGTTCAAAGTATAGCAAAGCCACAATGATGCATCACAGAGGCTGAGACATGTTTAATGTTCTGTCATGGTATACAGAAGTAAGAGAGAGAGTTAAACAAATACACAAAGAAAGTGTTAGTTGTCAATTTGATTCACATAGAGAGAGAGTAGTGATGGGGTAAATGTAGGGGCTAATCTAATGTCTTCCATGTCTTTCTTTCAACAGCCACACCTTATTCCAATTTCTTAATATCCATGCCTCAACGATATGCCAAAGGAACACGTCCACCAACATGTATCTTTCGAAATAACAAAAAGATAGTTCATCAGTGCCGTGTTCACCGAAACTAACTGAACCTATGATGCAGTTTGATATCGCAGAGTAACTTAGCTTTGCAGCTTCTTTTTATCTCACGCCATTTCCAGTAAACCTATCCCTCAAAAGCTCTCCGTACTCTTTAACATATTAAATCCAGCCAGCGCCACCGTAAACAGCAACCAACAACCTTGAAAATAGGAATTTATATCTTGACTGCCACTCACTATAGCTAGTCAGTAGTCACAGTCCAGACTCCAGAGACCACACCTTAAAACTCAAAATGAAAGTTCAACTATTCATTCTCAGCCGTCAGCATCCTCAAAAGTAAACTATTACTTCCACATAGTGCAAATGATCCCAAGATTCCCAACACAGCCTCATGTTCTCAATTTCCAAAACACTTTTTTTTATACTTACCAATAGCAAATCAACCTATTGCGTGCATGTTTACATGCCCGTATACATCTTTGGTAAGAGTAGTAACTAGAGGGCAGTTCCCATCTTTAATCAAACAGGATTCATTTGATGGAAGTAGCTACAGCATTATACATACATGAACATTTTAACAATTGTTAGCCCCTATAAAAAAAAAAAAGGATGGAGGATGGGAGGAGGGGGCGAAATTGATTTAAGGAGGGCAGAGAAAGAAAGAATGAAGAGAACTGACAGACTTAAGGTGACCGAAACGGGCAGCATCCCTGAGGAAGCCATCCATAGCCTTGGTCCGAGGATGATGCATCCACATGGTCCCATCCATGAACTGGACACCGGCCTCGTCGCAGGCGGCAATGATGCCATCCAAGTCGGCCACGTGGAGCGCTGTGGGCTTCTCCAGGAGGACGTGCTTGCCCTTGCGGGCGGCGGCGGCGGCCCAGTGGGCGTGCAGAGACGTCGGCAGGGGGATGTACACCGCGTCCACCTCCGGGTCATCCAGGACGTCCCCGTACGACCCGTACACTTTCACGGACGGAGGGTAGCCGTTGGATTCTGCGTACGACTGGGCTTTGCTTAAGCAACGGCTGCCGATTGCGCCCACCCTGGCGTTTGGGGACAGCTCTACTGCGCGTGATACTTTACGGGCTATGTCCGCGCATCCCAGGATTCCGAACCGGATTTCCGAGTCTGCAGCCATTCCACAAAAGAGATAGATAATCACCCACTCCCTACAGTTTTGGTCCTATCCTATCCTATCCTAGTATTGTTTTTTATTAAAGAAGTTTGGACTAAACTTAACTTCAAGTACTCCATATAAGAGACACGATCTTGGTACTCCCTCCCATCCATTCAATTCTTGACATGGGAGGTTTCACAAGTTTTAACAAAAGTGGTAAAAGTAATATTATTGGAAAATTAAATGATTTTATGGGTCCACCAAACTTAAAGTAAGGAAAAAGTAGTGGCATTTTGTGCAAATAGAGTAAGGATATAAGGATTACAAGGTAAAGTGTTTTGCCAAAAAGGAAATGTAAAGAATTGATTGGATTGTCCATTTATAATAAGTGTAAAGAATTGAATGGATGGGAGAGAGTACGTAGGAGAGTAGGAGTACTATACTGCCCCCTTCTCATTTTCATATTTTTCTATTCTAATTTTAACATCCAATACAACTGTAAAAAATACTCCCTCTTATTCAGAGAATTCCTCCCCAATTTTTTTTGAGAAACCAAGGAGAGAGTAAAATAATAATAAAAAGTAGAGATAAAGTAAGAGAGATGAATAGAAAGTGGGGGTATGAAGTGTAAAAGGTGGGTTATAAAGTGAAAATGTGTTGAGTTTAGGTGTGGACGAAAAGAATAAAGAATCGAAGGAAGAATAAAGAATGATTAAAATTATTTCCTAAAAACCAAAATAAACTCAAAAAGGAAAGTGGGAGGAATACTCAGAATAGGAGGGAGTACATTATACCGAGTACATTTTGCCTTTCATCCCTGTATTAAATTGCTCTTTAGGGTTTGTTTGGGATGAGAGTAATACATTAAGGGATAATTAAGACTAAAATGTGAAGAAAAAGGAGGAATGAAGTGAATAATGATGATATTTTATAGTGTAAAGGAAAAGTGAGAGTAATTACCGCATATGGGGTAGTGCATTATTTGTAGGGTTACAACTCTTAAACCCAAGGACCTGTTACGAGTATTAACCGAAAAGACAAAAGTAGAGGGATAACAGTTATACCTTATTTGCAGCGGAACAACGTATTAATAAGAAGTATAAAATAAACCCAGAAATATATATAATCTCCACGGACGGAATAAATAATCTCCAAGGATAGAATAAATAATTTCCACGGACAGAATAAAGCACCCCAAACGTGATGCCTCCTTTGGTATCCACACAGGTACATAATTGCGACGTATATGCTAGTATAAAGGTACGTGAGACCGTCTCACAACTTCTCTATATATCTCTCTATAACTCTTATAAGAAGAATATATATTATGAGTCAATACTCTTAATCTCAGGTTCATCATATGAACCTCCTTATATAGGAGATGAGAAGGTAGAATTAGGTTAATTCCATAACTCATATGAACCTCCTTATATAGGAGATGAGAAGGTAGAATTAGGTTAATTCCATAACTCTAATTACCATAATTAGATTATTAGTATAACTCTAGTTACCATAACCTGACAACGCAGCTGGGTCCGTATCACTACTGACCCGATATATTTAATATATCGATATATATTAATAATATCCAGTACATATTGTGTGTGACCCAATGGACCCACTTAAGACTACCAGACACGTAACCTATTTACATGTCAACCCGACATCGACCTCTAGCAAGGCATATCGGATACATAGACTTAAGCGGGTTAATCCGTAGGACAGTGGACATAACTCCTTCAGTCTCCCACTTGTACATGTCCTCTCATGAACGGCGTTAAGTTTCTTTGCTATTATTGTCTCCAATTGAGAATGAGGTAAGAAGAAGTGTCATCCTCGCATGTCTCAATCTTTTACTCGAATATTTGAGATAACTTGTTAAAAGAGCAGATAGATGACAATCATCCTATCTGAGCGCGGCCACGCATTTGCACAAGTCACACTCTTCGAGTGGCTAAGAAACAATAAATTCCCTTCAATAAAGGAAGAGCAAATCCCCTCTTATCTAACGACATCCTATCACATGATCCAAGCATGACCAATAACCATCCATAGCCCCCTTTCACAGCTGACGAGGAATAGTATCAAAGCATACACATCACATGTACAGAATAGTCAAAGACTCAGGTCTAAAGACCGTACAAGTTCATAACTTGCAATGAACTTTACTGACACTAAGCGAAATCTTAGCAAAATCATTTTCGGCGGGTCTGTCTAATGCATATTCTTAACATACATCTGTGTGCCTGGTTTAGTATCTCAATACCTATGACTCAAGAAACTTAGTCATCAACCAACTCACACACCAGTCATTTAAGGGTATTCAAATGTCCCAGCACAATACCATGACTAGAGACAAAACTACATCATCCAAATAGAGTTCCAAGACTAAGTCACGTACTTAGTGATCTATTTCATCAATGTAAATTATTTAAGGACAAAACTTGGTTACATTTACCAAATGACAATATGTCATACATATATCAATTATCGAAATAACTCCCACTAAACCAAACACCTCTAAAAGTACTAAGACCACTCGCCCATGCGTCTTATACCGATCATAACAATATGATCTTTATGTAGAGGAGGTTTCGGGACATACAACATTTGTATCGGTTATTTACAAGCATATGATCAATCTACCATCTCTCAATTAAGGCAAACTGTTAGTTTCATAAGCAACATATTGCTTCATAAACTTTAAAGTTGAGTGTGTGCTTGATTCGTAATCAAACGTCTATTTGCTTCAAAAGTAATAGAACACTAACTTTTGTTATAATACTAGTCACAAAGTTGTTCTTTGGAACCGTTCCAACACACAACTTCTCATCCAAAACAAAATATACCGAGATTACAATCTCATGTCATCTTTGTCTATTTAGAAATATGAATCGTTGTAACTTGTTTACAACAATTCGCTTATCACATCATGCGCATCTCTTAAATAATTCCCTTTTTGCTTCTTAAGCGCAAAGGAACAATTCTTAGATAGCATTCTAGTGACCCTCACTAGATTAGTATCTACTCGTCACACGAGCACACAATAAACAACTTTCTTGCCAAGTCTCGGGACTAAAGCAACCAAATGTCATTTAGTTAGAGAAGTATGACACTTACATACCAAATCATAACGATAAATGCACTCCCACTAGCCTCTTGTACACACTCTGTCTCGCTTCGTCTCAAAGGAAAACAAACATCTTTGAATTACCACATTGAGAACGAAGATATTACTCCATACTCCAATCAAATCGGAATATTCACATTTGCCTAGCAATTTTAATAACTAGATTAAAGCCCGTGCGCTGCACGGGTTAATGAGCTTAATTACATTGATGAAATATATTCGTTAAATAAGAAACTTAATCAATCTATATCATTATAATAAATAAGATGATCACATGATATTAGTAATCAAACTTAATTTCAGCTAAGTTTATAGTCTTAATAGCTTATTTTAAAATTTAAAATAATACATGACAACTCTTATTTATAATATAAAATTGGGTTACTTAACAACAATAATACCAACTATAGGGCGTCTTCCCAAAATAATACCAATTTCAATAAATCCGAGAATAATACGTATTATTGGAGTAGTTAAACAAGAGTAGTATAAGTGAATTTATAACCTGCTACATCAGGTCACCTAATTAATATTTAACCTGCTACTTATCCTCCATCCTCCTCCTTAGACACGGATAACGGGTGAACTGTGTCGGGTCAGCTTTGGGTCAGGTCACTTTCGGGTTATAATAATCGGGTTAACTTCGGGTCGGGTCGGATAATTTCGGGTTCGGGTCATTCTCGGGTTTGCTGTTTTCAACCTTTTTAGGGATATCGACTAATTTTATATAATAATACTCGGGTCAGTTTCGGGTTAGCTCGGGTCAAAATCATGCTACGGTTCGGGTGTCGGGTCGGTTTCGGTTTGGCTTATTCGAATCGGGTCAGTTTTCTCAAGTCTACTCCTCCTTACTCTTCTCCTTCATCCTCTCTCTCCATTATCCTTCATCCTTCTTCCGTTTTTTTCTATAAGTTTCGTTTAGATTAACGTGTTGATTTTGGTGTAGGATTGTGTTGTTAGTCAGATTTGGTGAGGTTGAAGGAAGAGGAAGACCGAAGACGTTAATGACGTTTAATGCCTCGTATACTGAGTAAGTGAAAAAGAGTGAACATTAAACAAATTAAAGGCAAAAAAGCAAGGTGAACGAGTTCTATCGTTAACTGGTCATCTATACTACTCTGATTTAACTACTCCAAAAATATGTATTATTCTCAGATTTATTAAAATTGGAATTATTTTCGGAAGACGCTCTATAATTGATATTATTGCTGTTAAATAAAATTAAAGGTGAAAAAAGAAGGTGGAAGGGTTCTACAGGTAACCGGTCACCCATACTACTCTCGTTTAACTACTTCAATAATACGTATTATTCTCAGATTTATTAAAATTGATATTATTTTGGGAAGACGCCCTATAGTTGGTATTATTGTTGTTAAATAACCCTATAAAATTTCATCAACTTATTATAATTTTTCGATGTGAAAATATATTTACGTTCGTTGTCTTATTAAGAAATTTTTTAAGACTCAAAAGTTTTTTTGATTGATGTCTAAGAACGAATGAATTTTTTAGTTGATATCTAAAAACGAAAGATTAATCTTATTTATAATATAAGATTCTATCACCTCATCACAATTTTTTGATATAAGATAATTTACTCAAGGTTTATAGTTTTAAGATCCGCTTTTAAGACCTAGAAAAACGCACGATTACTCTTATTATAATATAAAATCATCACCTTATTTTAATTTTTTCAATGTGAGATAATTTTAGGTTTGTAGTCTTTTTAAAAGCTTTTTAAGACTCGAAAGATTGTTGGTTGATATTTAAAACCGAAAGATTACTCATTTATGATATAAAATTCCATCACCTCATCATAATTTTTCGATGTGCTATAATTTACTTAATTAAGTTTATAGTTTTAAGAGCTATTTTCAAGACTTAAAAGAGTTTGTTTTTATATCTAAGTTAAAGGATAGACGGTTACTTTTTATTTATATAATCGAATTTGATCATCTTATTAGAGTATATGTTTTTAATGAATGATTATATTAGTCTTATTTATATTATAAAAAAATTCACCTTATTATAATTTTTCGATGTGGGATAATTTTACTTAAGTTTTTTTAAGTTTAAATATAGTCTAATTCAGAACTTTTATTTATAGAGGAATAATTACTCTTATTTATAATATATAGAATTGATACTTATTTAAGTATATAGTCTAACAAATAATTAGTCTTATTTATAATGTAGAAATCCATCATCTTATTATAATTTGTCGATGTGGGATAATTTAACTAAAATTGTAGTCTTATTTATAATATAGAATCATCACCGTACCTTATTTTGATTGTTTCGACGTGGGATAATTTTAAATTTTTAGTCTTATTAAGATCTTTTTTTATACTCAAAATATTATTGGTTGATATTTAAAAACAATAATTATTCTTATTTAGTAGAAATTCATAATACTTAAAGTTGATTGTGGTTGATGTCTAAGGAAGAATTATTATTAGTCTGATTTACAATATAAAATTTCATCACCTTGTTATAATTTTTTACTTAAGTGTATAGTCTTAAGAAATTTTTTAAACTCAAAAGATTTTTGTTTGATGAAACTTTATAATTTTTCAAATGTGTGATAGTTTTACTTAAGTTTATGGTCTTAATATATTTTTAAGACTCATTAGATTTTTGGTTAACATCTAAGAGTATAGAATTATCTTATTTATTTATAATATAAAGTTTCATTACCTTATTATACTTTTTCGATGTGAGATTATTTTACTTAAGTTTGCAGTCTTATTAAGAGATTTTTTAAGACGTAAAAGTTTTTCTTGATTGATATTTAAGAACACATGGATTAGTCATCACCTCGTAATAATTTTTCGATGTGAGATAATTACTTGAGCTTATAGTCTTAAGAGTTCTTTTTAAAAAGAAAAAAAATACATGATACTCTGACGTTACTCTTGATTACTCCCTCCGATTCTTTGGGTTTGCAACGTTTACTATTTGCACCAAAAATAAGAAAAGCAAGTGTGGACCACTATTGAGTGATGTTATTGTGAAATTAAACAATATAATAATGAAAAAAGTTAGATATGTAAAAAGTTAGTGAATATTTTGGAATATAATAATGAAAAGTGAAGGGTATGTTAGTCATTTTATAAGAAAAAAATAAAGCTCAAATTGGAAAGGTAGTAAACCTAATGAATTTGCCAAATATGGAATACGTTGCAAACCCAAAGAATCGGAGGGAGTATAATAATATAAAAGTTCATCACATCACTATAATTTTTCAATGTGGGGTGATTTTAAATTTGTAGTCTTATATATTAAAAGCTTTTTTAATACTCAAAAGTTATTTTGTCGATATTTAAAACCGAATGATTACTCTTGTTTATAATATAAAGTTTAATCACCTTATTATAATTTTTTGATGTGAGAACGAATGATTAGTCTTATTTATAGAATTTATCAATTTATCATAACTTTTCGATGTGGGATAATTTATTTAAGTTTATAGTGTTAAGAGCTCTTTTTAAAATTAAAAAAAATACATCATACATTACTCTTGATTATAATACGAAGTATAGAATTTCATCACCTCACTATAATAAGTTTGGAGTCTTATATATTAAAAACTTTTTTAAGACTAAAAAGTTGTTTTGTCGATATTTAAAATCGAAGGATTACTATTACTTATAATATAAAATTTCATCATAAATCACAATTTTTCGATGTAGGATAATTTAAAAGTTTTTCTTGGTCGATATTTAAAACCGAATGATTACTCTTATTTATAATATAAAATTTCATCACCCCATCATAAATCATAATTTTTCGATGTGGGATAATTTAGAAGTTTTTCTTGGTCGATATTTAAAACCGAATGATTACTCTTATTTATAATATAAAATTTCATCACCTCATCAAAAAATTTCCATGTAGTATAATTACTAAGGTTTATAGTCTTAAAAACTCTTTTTGAAATTCAAAAGACTTTTGGTACATATCAAAGAGCAAATGATTACCATATTTACAATATAGAATTTTAACATCATATTATAATTTGTCGATGTGGGATAGTTTTACAACTGTGATATTATATAATAGATTCATCACATAATGTGAAACAAATAATATGAAATTTATACTCTAATGAAAGCACTTTTTACCACGAATCTAAATATTTCATTTTTATAATTTATTTTACGATAATGTTTTTAAAAAATGAACTCTAAAGATTTTTACCTTAAAATTGTAAAACATCATATTAATATAATAAATTAAATATATATTATAATAATTAAAAGATTCTCTAATTGATTTGTTATTTACTTATGATACTTTCCTAATTTGAGGTTTGATGGAACGAACCAATGAGATCGCTCGAAAAAAGCCTAATATATATATATATATATATATATATATATATATATATATATATTTATATATTAGAAACTCTTTTTGAGATTCAAAAGACTTTTGGTAGATATCGAAGAACGAATTATTACTCTTTATTTATAATATAGAATTTTATTATCATATTGTAATTTGTCGATGTGGGATACTTTTAAAACTGTTATATGCTATAAATTCATCACATAATGTTAAACAAATGATATGAAATTTATACTCTAATGAAAGTATTTTTTAACACGAATCTAATTACTTCATTTTTATAATTTATTTTACGATAATGTTTTAAAAAAAATGAACTCTAAAGGTTTTCACGTCAGAATTGTAAAATATCACATTAATATAATAAATTAAATATATATTGTAATAATCAAAAGATTCTCTAATTGATTTTTTTATTATTATTTATCATACTTTCCTAATTTGAGGTCTGATTGAACGGACCAATGAGATCGCTCAAAAAAAGCCCAAAATATATATATATATATATATTGATATGAAGTTCATACGATGAGTCGCACACACATCATATTACATCTCTTTCAAGAAATGTATTTCACATATATATGTCCAATACTCATCATATGAGTGCTGACATTCAAAATGCTTAATCAATCCTAATAGACTCAAGCATAGTGTTGTAAAAAGGGTTTTTCCATAGTCATTACTATGAGATCAATCCTTAACTATCAACTATGCTTCATAGATACTCTTATATCAATCTACATCGTCTTTATATTGAAGACTATTCTTCACTATAAGATCCATTTAACCAAAGTCTATACCTGGTAGTTATGGTATATAGAATCTATTAGATTTTATGTGACTTTTGGAGTCGTTGCCCATTATTGTTCATCATAGGTCAAACCTATATAGGGTAATATTTCGCAGGTAAGATAATCATGACTTTTCATGGATTCATCAATGTCCTCAGCAACAATTGTAGAGAATTCCTGTTAATCTTGAACAATTCAAGTGTCGTATCTACTCCCACTATTTCTATTAGAAATCACATATTTTTAAAAGAAACATACCACTCCATGCAACAAAACAGTTTTGTTCTTTGGATGGTTTGTAGAATTAACATAATACCCCTAATAAAACACACGTCATAATTGAGTCTAAGTTCTACAAAACAATTTTCTTTAAACTTCAAGACTTGATAATTAAGAAAAGACTTTTTAGAACATCTTCAATCCATATCTCATATGGTGTCTATTCTCCGACTTACATGGACAATCTCATCAACATTGTACAAAGACTTTTATAGTGCATAACTTTATAAAGCGTCAATAAAATCTGCATAACTCATCATAGACCAAATCATATCAAATATGGTTCGATGTAGTTTGAAACACTTTTCACTACTTCTAAGATGATCACAATCTTTTAGTTCAATTCCTCTCTGTTTCAATCATATATATCGAACGACTTGTATCAACTTATCAAGTTGATCTTGTACTTTCATCTGAATTTCCTTGAACAATTAAAAGCATTCAGTTTCAAAATATCATTAAATGAACAAAACCGTACATGTTACCCATTTTGCAACATCACTAGTTAAACTCACATGTATCTGTATATGTGTGATCCAACAAGTCTAAGTACCCCTACTACAATTAATAGGAGTCACTTCTAATGTCATTTATCCATCTAGACAAGATCCATTTACCTCAGTTGACCCTTATCAATAAGGTTTATAATTTCATCATTATGAAACTTATTCTAATGTTTCTTGTATCATGGATTAAGGACAATGCCATAATAGGTAAAACTCGTGTCGAGGGACGAAAACTTTTGTTTGTTATGTTACAAATAAAAGCATTCACTACTAGGAATGTAAAGTCCAACAATCATGTTAGGCTTATTGTACCTCATAATCTTGCAAGGTATAGAGCAACAATTGTTCTACTTTTATTAAAACTTTTCATGTCCATACATGAAACAAAATCAATATTCTTGCTTATGACTAGTACAAGAATAACAGTTATTCAATTCCAGTATACAACTTTATGGTAAAATTAAGTGATTTTCCTTTTATATATGCAACAACAATGTTTGTCCATTTCATCATAAAACACTTCACTTATATACCATTATTCTACCCTCATTGAGCCATCACATTCACAATGTAATAGTTGCATTTGGTATCTTATACCAAAACAGTAGAATGAAAGTAACAATTACTCTAATAACATACACACCAGAAGTCCTACTTCAATAATTGATTTGCAAAATTTCTAGACACTTCTAGAAAGCTATCTACCAATGCCATATATTTGTCATTACATTAATGATAAATAATTTCGTACCTAATCTAAACTTGGGAACAAGTTTGGGTATGATAACAATTATCCTTCCCTTACTTTAACCAACGTCTTAGATTCATTAATCATTATCTCAGGCAATTTTCTTAGTGAACTCATAGAACATTAGTATTATTTGCCTTCTAAATACAATGTTCAACCATCTTTTAACATCTCATGCTAAAAGGTAAGAAATCTTATTAAGTCACCTGTTTATTCAAAATAAATTGACCTAAACTTAGGACTAATTGAAACGATTTCAATTCCTAATTCTTTAGAAAGAAGCATCCAAATTTTCCTGATTATCAAGATAATCATTCATCATATGACATGGATTAATTGGATCATCTTTAACATTTTCTCACTTAATGGGAACGGTTCCCTATATTAAAACAATTGATTTTGGTACTTATACTAGTCATCTTGTAGACACACGCATTTTGACTGCCAGGTGTCTATGATAGTTTCCAAAAAAACACCCGATGATGATCGGACGCTAACGTGTTTCTACGCGCTCGGATATGAGCTCAAAACCATTAGTTGCTGGCTAATGCACTTATGGATTACAAATCTCATAAAACTGACCTCAAATTCAGGCACACTGGGTCGTTTCCAGTCAAACAAGACTAATTTGGGTCAAAACCGACACCGGAAATAAAACCGACTTTTAGCGATCGGGTCAACCCCGGTCAAAGTCGTTTCCGAAACATACAAAACAGCCACGTGAGCATCAAAAGTCCAAATCAAACTCAAAACCCATCAAACATCCAAAGCCACGGTACAAAAGCTGACCCGCGCGACCCAGCTGGGCCACTCGATTGAGTGCCCAGCCCACTCGATCGAGTGGGCCTTATTCAGGCCCGACTGCAGGCACACCGGGTCACTCGACCGAGTCAGCTAGTTACTCGGTCGAGTAACCCTAACCGGGGAACCCTAGCAATGCCTATATAAATCCCCTCCATGCACACACTTCAAGACATCTTTTTACAACCCTAATTCTACCCTAATCAAAGACTACACTAGCAAACCCTAAACCTAGCTTTAGGAATCCAAACCCTAACCACCACAACTCAATTTTACATACTCGATACTCCCGTGCAAGCCGTCACTACGAGTCTCGTCCGAGCTTAAGAAACATGTAGGTTGAGGGTGCCAAAACCCCGTCTCTTCCTTCTTCTTCTTCTCTCACGCGTCATGTCGTCCTTATTGTCGTCATTGCCTCATTTTTTTTATTTGTCACATCTTAATATCGATAATATAACTAGTATAAAACATTAAAGTACTTGTCGATTTTTGTCGAGTATGAAGGATGTCGGAATAACGAAACCCGAATATACAAGTGTACCGCACACAGCGTTGCCGTTCGCTTATTCCGACACCCCAATTACTTGATTATTGAAACAAGTTAACCTAAACAATAGTTTGTTTATTTTCGTTTGCATCATTGTTCAAGTCGCATATTTGCATCGGTTTTCAAAACAAGTAATTTATTTTAATAAGGGTCGAAACTCGTTGACGCGGATCCGACATCACAATCTCTAGGGATTTATTTCGATGTCGGAAAAGCCGAGGGAATCAAGTCCTCTAATTCAAGCAAAGCGTCGATCCGTTAGATTCGATATCAATTCCATAATTGGACGTCGAATCTAACGATCTAGTCAAATAGTTTAATCAAATCGATTTTTCGTTGATGCTAACGTAGATGTCTTTCAATTCGTTAGAATTACGACACTACAACGCGGAGGAAAATTCATATCGATTTGGTTAACTTAAAACGACTCACATTACTTTCTACGTTTTTTTACTCTAATATTTCATATCGATTCCGTGATCGAATATGGAATATGATGAGTATCGATTCAAGCCAAGTATTAATTTTCCAATATTTTTACGCGGCCTCACGAATCGACGGTTTTCCGAACATAAAAAACCATTTTCAAAAGCGAAATCGAAACGAACCAACGGTTCGTACAGGTGCCACTCGACCGAGTGCTATAGGCCACTCGATCGAGTGACATCACAAAACCGAGACAGAAGGGTCTGAATGACCTCCACTCGGTCGAGTCTCGCAATGACTCGATCGAGTGGCAACGTACTCGGTCGAGTTCGTCAGTAACTCGACCGAGTAGGCTCCTAAATCAGAAACAGAACCCCTTTTAAGGATCCACTCGGTCGAGTCCCTCAATGACTCGGTCGAGTGGCCCTTATCACGACAATACCGTGAGTCTTACATCCTCTTTTAGTCTCGATAATGTTTTTTTACGACTTATGTCAACACGTGTTAATCCATCACGTGGAAACATCACTTTTTCAAAACCATGAGTCATCATATTCGCATCATCTCATCTCATTCAATAATTTTGCAAATCGTTATTATCGTAATATCGTTACTAACCGTTTGTTATTTTCTTTGTTGATATATTGTTTGTTTTAATATACTAAAATGAACCCGCATGCTAAAATCCAACTTCGACGTTAGAGTTTACTTGCATTAAATTGACATAGAAACCCTTTCGATTTTTCACATGCTTAGGGAAACAATGTTTGCATAAGCATTTGTCATCGAATTACTAACGCGCGTATTAGAAAGTCATTCGAGATCTTAGTAGAGGCCGCTAAGTGCGGGCGGGGTTGGGTGTACTTTGTGGGCTTCCCAACACGTACCCTCACCCCTTACTCAGAACCATGGTTTCCGGATATCCGAATCCATTGGCATACGAGAGTCATTCAATACACGGTATCCGATAATGTCGGTATCGGTATCAAATGCAAAGGGACGAGCCCAATAAACTCTGACATCGAAAATGGGCCGTATTTTGTATACGGACCACTAGGACATAGAGTGGGCTCGAATGGTTCCGAATAACCACAAAATTCGGTGGCGACTCCACATAGACCTAAATTTCAATTCGATCCATTCTCATATGGAGATTCATTCGCCTCCCCAAACCCGCGCGTGGCCGCGTCGGGGTGGACCTATGTCATGTCCACAATTTGGCGACTCCGCTGGGGATTAACTGATGCGTGACTTACCATCGGCATCCTCAGGGTGAGACTCGAATAGAAATCGTTTGACTAGTACAATACACGTTTTAGTTCTACGGTTCATGCATAACCCATATTTTCCTGGGCCGGTACTCGCGACCGACGTCCCACTATACCGTTGATGTACTCCAATATGGATATGTCAAAAGGTGTCCATAGTCGATTCGAGTGGGTTTCGTGGCATGTTCTAAGATCAACTCGACTTAGGAAGTCCGTTCCGATCAACGTCTAGACTATGTGCACTTGTATAGACCCTTTATAGACCGACCGAGATTTAGTGTAAAGCATACATGGCGTCGTTATAATGCTTGCCTGACTACATGCTACTTGGTTTCCGTGTCGTTTTCAAAAACCGTCAACTTTTCAAAAAAATACATCTTTTTCAAGATATCCAATTTCAAAACCCAGAACATATGCCGAATTTAGGACTTATGATTTTACTCAAAATAGCCTATTTCTAGCCGGCATTCTGCCCATTTCAAAACTCGAAAATATTTTCGAACTTTCAAACTTGCGGCCCGATACACTTTCCGTTTTTTCTAAAAGTTGGGCCTTCCACCAAGTTTCTCGGATTTTTCAAAAAAATATGAATCCATTTTCAAAACTTTCTCTTCTTAGGACTTCCCGTATTTAGCAGTGTCGGGTCGTGTCTTAAGTCGTCGAAGTCTTTAGCGTCGAAACTCTGTCGATCTTACATCACGAGTTTCTTCCCTATCCCCGTCCGCCTTATTTGACTAAGGCATGGCCCGCCTACGTAGGACATACACCTACAAAGGAGGGCCCATCTACACAATCGAGTCCAAAGTCTGAGAAATATCTCACATGGACCTTCCTTCGAACAGGACTCGGCCCACATGCCGAATCCTAAGGAAGGCCCACCTTTCACAAGTCACCCGTCTAGGTGTCTTTTCCGAGTCAACTTTTTACAAGGCATAGCCCTATAACAAAAGGTTCGTGGTCCTTACGTCTAAGGGTCACTCGTCAAACAATCGAGTATTAACAAAACCTTTAATCCCACTTGGGGGCTACCCCTTAGCAGGGCGATCAATCACGGTTGCCCTAAGGGTCATGTATTACACGTGTCTCACGTACCCCACTTTCGAGTCACTTAGATGTCACACCATCTGAGTCCTATCAAAGTCCTTAGTCTCACCTGGGGTCTATTCTCCGACGGAGCGATTAATCACAGTCACTCCGAGAATCGCACCCTACTCATTTGTCTTAGAGAGTCTAACCCGAGTCAAACCGGAGTCGTCTCTCCTCCCGCGCTATTTCCTATGCTTTGGTGTACTTGAGTTTCGAAGCAACTTTTCTGATTACGCGGTGTTCTTACAGAGAGGCCACCGCAAACCAGACACCAGAAAATGCAAGGAACCTTGTTGTTCGCAAGCTCGAAGAACAGGTCCACTTGTCAACAAGCAACTCAATCCATACGGAGAATGCTCGTTCCTACTGGCCTCTGAATGACGAGCTACCTGCTAACCTCAACCTTACGGGCATACCGATGTTTGAGGGTACTGAAGATCCGGTTCATCACATTCGGTCTTTCAAAGAATTCATGGCTATCAAGGGGGTGAAATCCACCATTTCAAGCACTTGTTCGCTTCCTCCCTTGAAAAGCATCCAAAAGCCTGGTACTACAGGCTCGATTCCAAGAAATACAAGACTTGGGACGATGTGGCTACTGAATTTGCTCGGAATTACGCTGATAATACCGAGATCCAGACTACAATGCGTACTCTGGAAGTAATGGCCCAAGAGCCCAAAGAAGGGTTCACCAAATATCTCCAAAGATGGCGGACCGAAAGTGTGAAGTTGGTAGACAAGCCCAACGAGAAGATACTAGTGGAGGCATTCATCAACAACCTCCTACCTTCCTACCGCATCCATCTTAGGTATGCCGGCATTTCAAACTTTGCGGTGCTTACCGAAATGGGCATTAGGATTGAAGACGATCTTCGACATAATAAAGATCTGGGTAAAGCTTCTACTGAAGGCATTCATCAACAACGAGAAGATACTAGTGGAGGCATTCATCAACAACCTCCTACCTTCCTACCGCATCCATCTTCGGTATGCCAGCATTTCAAACTTTGCGGTGCTTACCGAAATGGGCATTAGGATTGAAGACGATCTTCGACATAATAAAGATCTGGGTAAAGCTTCTACTGAAGGCTATACTGGAAATCAACTCGTGTCCTTAGAAGCCGACGACTAATGACAACATCATCCGAGAGTCCGGATTCGATTTGAGTCCGAGTCTGAGTCCGAGTCTAGGATGTACTATTTCCTTCGAAGTCAAAGTCAAAGTCAAAGTCAAAGTCAGAGTCAGAGTCAGAGTCAATTGTATTCTGTCCTCCTTTTCAAAATTCAATAAAATCAGCTTTCCTGTTTCTCATATATACTTTCCTTATGTGTTTCCGAGAACATGATGAACACCGTCATATACTGTGAGCACACGCACGTGACTATTATAGGCACATCTATAATGACTGCAGGGAATCGAGGCCCGTATTTTCCTTTACCTGTTCCATGTCTGACATAGAAAGCCACATAACTACACGTATAGCAGGGGCGGTGTCGAATCCTATAACAAATCTAGGTAGTCTCCTAGTTTGGGTTAAGGACGGGAGGCAAGCTCATTTCCCACAGTAATACACCCCTCCAATAAGACTGACCAATCCCTACCTTAGGTGTTAGTCTGACCAACAAAAATTCAAAAAACCCATGACCGAGGCTAAGAGGTCAACCAAAATTCAAAAAACCCATGACCGGGGCTAAGAGGTCAACCAACATTCAAAAAACCCATGACCGGGGCTAAGAGGTCAACCAACATTCAAAAAACCCATGACCGGGGCTAAGAGGTCAACCAACATTCAAAAAACCCATGACCGGGGCTAAGAGGTCAACCAACATTTAAAAAACCCATGACCGGGGCTAAGAGGTCAACCAACATTCAAAAAACCCATGACCGGGGCTAAGAGGTCAACCAACATTCAAAAAACCCATGACCGGGGCTAAGAGGTCAACCAAAAAATATTCAAGAACCCATGACCGTAGTGAAAACGGTCAACTCAAAAATTATCAATACCATCCGATAGGGGAGAGGTAATCAAGCTGGTCAGCTAGCACCACATTTAGCCTTCCCACATTACAACCCTCAAGACCTTCTCGAGACCCAGGCTAGAGACAGTCCGGAATTTTGAGGATTCAAGCTCCATAGGATACACCCTAACCATTAGGGCCAGACATGGAAACTAGATCCCGCATTATCAAACCTGCCCAATCGAAGTTCGAGTCATTTTTACTCAACTTCCCCCTTTCCTACCACATTGTAATACCTTACCCTCGAAGCCTTAGCTCCACAAAATCGAGCTCCAGATTTCTAATCATCAAAGCCACTTACGACCTAGCACCACATTTCCAAAATTATCCAAACCAGTTACCAACCCTGAACACGGGAACTCAACTTGCGGTCGGCATAGAACATGCCCAAATAGCTCACACCACCTCTGGGGGCTATTCCAGAGAACGCTCACAGTCACAGGATCAATATCCTAACCATTCTAGCCCTTCGATCAAGACATCACTGGGAATGCACCTAGCCTACACCATTGTTATGGCTAGTTACACACAAAAGTCCTATTAGCTAGGCACCATAATATATCTTCCGACACTGAACTACGGCTTGGTTTGATTTCACCACACGTGAATACGTAGGCAGCCTTTCAACAGAGGCACAACCACCCACATTGACACACGTTCAAAAAGCATTATCATTTCGGTCACGACACCATCATGTTCTCAACAGCTAGCTTTGTCGTCCTGGGGGCTTCTCCTAGGCAGAGGTTCTCCATCCAGTCACATAATCCAAATACTTTCAAAATCTAGCATTCTTTCTACAGTGTGTCCTAGTACTCGACTCAGTCAAAGACGAGAATCTGTCAGGACTCGAAGCAATATCCATTTTGGACTGTACCCTAATATCAAAAATCTAGAAGGGCACCAGACTAAAACAGTCTCATTACAGACTACTGCAATTCCCCTATAACAGATCGTTCCCATTTCAACTTCGACCGTGTTGCCACTCGCCTAGGCTACGGATTAGCGCAACTCAAGAGTCTTGTTAGGCGGTCCAACCCCTCGAGAGTCCAGTCGTGTCAGTCAACTCGTCCGGTCACGTCTAGATTCGAGTCTGTCGATAGGCCTCTCTCTTCAAATTCTACTTTGAAATTTGCAAAATTTAGCCATTCGAAAAAAATCCTTTTCGACAAGGTCAAATTTCGGTCTATTAAAACTGCAAATTTCTTTTCTATCCCCTTCCATTTTGAAAACCTAGCACGTGAGCTGCTTTCAGGATTTCGATTTCAAAATTCAAAATTTCAAAAATTCAAAAATCACTTTCCCCAGCGCGAGTCATTTTACTACCCACGTGTTGCATGCAAATTTAATGTGACTTGTACAGGTACGACTCAAGCAGGGACATGCAACCCACTGTATCTCCCCAACAGAAAGCCCAAGACGACATCTTCTCTCGAATCAACACGGGATGGGCCCATATACAGGCGCACCCGGGACTTATACGACAAGTCCAATTCCCCAGCAGATAGCCCGAGGCAGCATTTTCCCCGGAATAGCACGGGATGGGCCCACATATAGGCACACCCGGGACTTATGCGCCAAGTCCGATTCCCCACGGAGGTATTATCATCAGCTCAGGTATGACTTCTATCTTATGACTGGCGAGCCCTTCACGCAAGTCTAATGGACTATAAACGACCCGACCGGAAGTCTACCAGGTCTTAATTGACTTGGTAGCTACTCTGACTTTCGCCTTGTCCAAGCCTCAGTCAGAGTGGGGGCTCTATAGACATCCGCATTTTGACTGTCATGTGTCTATGGTAGTTTCCAAAAAAAACACCCGATGATGATCGGACGCTAACGTGTTTCTACGCGCTCGGATATGGGCTCAAAACCATTAGTTGCTGGATAATGCACTTACGGAGTATAAATCTCACAAAAATGACCTCAAATTCAGGCCCAGTGGATCGTTTCCAGTCAAACAAGACTAATTTGGGTCAAAACCGACACCGGAAATAAAACCGACTATTAGCGATCGGGTCATCCCCGGTCAAAGTCGTTTCGAAACATACAAAACAGCCACGTGAGCATCAAAAGTCCAAGTCAAACTCAAAACCCATCAAACATCCAAAGCCACGGTCCAAAAGCTGACCCGCGCGACCCAGCTGGGCCACTCGATCGAGTGCCCAGCCCACTCGATCGAGTGCCCAGCCCACTCGATCGAGTGGGCCTTATCCAGGCCCGACTGCAGGTATACCGGGCCACTCGACCGAGTCAGCCAGTTACTCGGTCGAGTAACCCTAACCGGGGAACCCTAGCAATGCCTATATAAACCCCCTCCATGCACACACTTCAAGACATCTTTTTACATCTTTTTACAACCCTAATTCTACCCTAATCAAAGACTACACTAGCAAACCCTAAACCTAGCTTTAGGAATCCAAACCTAACCACCACAACTCAATTTTACATACTCGATACTCCCGTGCAAGCCGTCACTACGAGTCCCATCCGAGCTTAAGAAACATGTAGGTTGAGGGTGCCAAAACCCCGTCTCTTCCTTCTTCTTCTTCTCTCACGCGTCATGTCGTCCTTATTGTCGTCATTGTCTCGTTTTTTTTATTTGTCACATCTTAATATCGATAATATAACTAGTATAAAACATTAAAGTACTTGTCGATTTGTGTCGAGTATGAAGGATGTCGGAATAAGGAAACCCGAATATACAAGTGTACCGCACACAGCGTTGCCGGTCGCTTATTCCGACACCCCAATTACTTGATTATTGAAACAAGTTAACCTAAACAATAGTTTGTTTATTTTCGTTTGCATCATTGTTCAAGTCGCATATTTGCATCGGTTTTCAAAACAAGTAATTTGTTTTAATAAGGGTCGAAACTCGTTGACGCGGATCCGACATCACAATCTCTAGGGATTTATTTCAATGTCGGAAAAGCCGAGGAAATCAAGTCCTCTAATTCAAGCAAAGCGTCGATCCGTTAGATTCGATATCAATTCCATAATTTGACGTCGAATCTAACGATCTAGTCAAATAGTTTAATCAAATCGATTTTTCGTTGATGCTAACGTAGATGTCTTTCAATTCGTTAGAATTACGACACTACAACGCGGAGGAAAATTCATATCGATTTGGTTAACTTAAAACGACTCACATTACTTTCTACGTTTTTTTTACTCTAATATTTCATATCGATTCCGTGATCGAATATGGAATATGATGAGTATCGATTCAAGCCAAGTATTAATTTTCCAATATTTTTACGCAGCCTCACGAATCGACGGTTTTCCGAACATAAAAAACCATTTTCAAAAGCGAAATCGAAACGAACCAACGGTTCGTACAGGTGCCACTCGACCGAGTGCTATAGGCCACTCGATCGAGTGACATCACAAAATCGAGACAGAAGGGTCTGAATGACCTCCACTCGGTCGAGTCTCGCAATGACTCGATCGAGTGGCAACGTACTCGGTCGAGTTCGTCAGTAACTCGACCGAGTAGGGTCCTAAATCAGAAACAGAACCCCTTTTAAGGATCCACTCGGTCGAGTCCCTCAATGACTCGGTCGAGTGGCCCTTATCACGACAATACCGTGAGTCTTACATCCTCTTTTAGTCTCGATAATGTTTTTTTACGACTTATGTCAACACGTGTTAATCCATCACGTGGAAACATCACTTTTTCAAAACCATACGTCATCATATTCGCATCATCTCATCTCATTCAATAATTTGCAAATCGTTATTATCGTAATATCGTTACTAACCGTTTGTTATTTTCTTTGTTGATTTATTGTTTGTTTTAATATACTAAAATGAACCCGCATGCTAAAATCCAACTTCGACGTTAGAGTTTACTTGCATTAAATTGACATAGAAACCCTTTCGATTTTTCACATGCTTAGGGAAAACAATGTTTGCATAAGCATTTGTCATCGAATTACTAACGCGCGTATTAGAAAGTCATTCGAGATCTTAGTAGAGGCCGCTAAGTGCGGGCGGGGTTGGGTGTCCTTTGTGGGCTTCCCAACACGTACCCTCACCCCTTACTCAGAACCATGGTTTCCGGATATCCGAATCCATTGGCATACGAGAGTCATTCAATACACGGTATCCGATAATGTCGGTATCGGTATCAAATGCAAAGGGACGAGCCCAATAAACTCTGACATCGGAAATGGGCCGTATTTTGTATACGGCCCACTACGACATAGAGTGGGCTCGAATGGGTCCGAACTCCCACAAAGTTCGGTGGCGACTCCACTTCGATTTAAATTTCAATTCGATCCATTCTCATATGGAGATTCATTCGCCTCCCCAAACCCGCGCATGGCCGTGTCGGGGTGGACCTACGTCATGTCCACACATCTCCATGACTCTAATTATACAGTCCATACTGTACATTATCACTGGTTATAATTTGTCGAAATTATCCTTCACAAGGACAAAATCCATATCTCTAATTTTGAAAACAATTCTCAAGATACAAATTGACAAGGTTGAACAATTCAAACTCATCTTTAATAAATGTGATAATGGTGACTAAATAACAACTACAATTATATGCAAAGCAAAACGATAATTAATATTAATAATCTTAAACAATTTTAAGATAAAATCATGAAAACTACCCTCAAGTTCGCATAATATTCCAAGATCCTAAACCTTTTGTCGCTCAAGTGAACTTGGGCTCACTGCTCAAGCTCCAAAAGTAAAGGTAGACAACAACATTATCAATTACATCAATATGTAATTCTTGGTTCGTCGGAATTAGTCATCATATGACACCAACTATTTGCCTCAAAGCTCAAGTTCGACTTGATAGCAATGTTAAGCAAACCAAATTGAACCTGTGGGTAACCGTTACCCACCTACTCAGTCCATACACATTGGCAAAGCACCGCTTAGGCAGTCACTTCACCAATGGTATGAAATTGTTGTAGTGGTCAATTCTGGAAAGACAATACTTAATATTTGTGCGTGGGATTAAATGCATTATGGGTCCTAAACATGCTCCTAGGTCAACTTACAAGACGACCTATCAGTTCTAGGCAAACAAGTCACAAGTCTCAAACAATAAAATCATGCATCATATGACATAATAATTCAATTGTTACTAGTGATTTGTGCATAAAACAAGTTAAAAGATCCCATATTTTGACTTATAATCATATTATAATTCATAATGAACAATTTCACTAATATCTTTCATTTTTCCAACTATGAGGAACAATTTCCCACCCGAAAAAATTGAACGGATATACAAAACTCGATTCACAATCGATCCGCAATTTATAATTGTCATATAGATGAACAATTCATCAAAATCAACGAAGACTCGAGAAACTCTTTTTCCGATCTATTTATGATAATATGATAATTAAAATGCAAAACATTATTTAGCCAATTTAGAAAACTAATTTTTCATTGAATCAGAAAAATAAAGTATAATCCATGTTTGATTCATAATCAACACACAAACGCAAGAAAACGACTTTTCTTAAAAACGTCGCTCGACCCGACACTATGTCGTCCGAGTAAATATTGTGTCGTCTTGGTCAAATCTTTGCCACCCTGGTCATCCCGTTCCAACCGGGACACACCCGTGCCTATCGAGTCATACTCGTGCCAACCGAGTCACACCCGTTCCGATTGAGTCACACTCGTGTCGACCGGGTTGACCTTGTTTCGTTCCGTCTCCACCATAATTAAAACGAGTCTTGTTCTAATCTTATTAGGTCTCATCGTCAACGATAAATTCTAGTAATTTTATGTTTTCAATTTCAATCGAATCTTGACTAATTTAATTAGTCTCATCGTCAACTAAGAAATTTGAAATCATAGTGGGTCAATTTAGGGCAAAATTAAATTAAAAATAATCAATATTAGATCTTAAATTAATTTTAAGAGTTAAATTTAGAATTTAACAAATTAAATTCGTAAATTAAAACAAACCCTAAACGTGAACGAAAATTCCATGGACTAGCCGCAAAGCATATCTAAATTACTCCTTTACCATTAACATCAAATAATCCTTATTGCATTACATGTGTACGCGCAAAGCAAAACATGCAATTCAAGACATAAAAAAATGGCAGGAGCTAAAACATGCATCATAATCAATTATGGTTAATTTACTTCACATGCGACATTATTTAACAAAGATAATAAAATAACCTGAACAGTTCTCGACACCATGAATATAATCAAATTAATACGCGGGTGGAATCCCTCATAACCAATTATGAGACAAAGATTACCGTCTATTAGATTAATTCTACGTACCAGAGGCTCTGATACCACTGTAGGGTTACAACCCTTAAACCCAAGGACCTGTTACGAGTATTAAGAACAGCGTATTAATAAGAAGTATAATAAACCAGAAATATATATATAATCTCCACGGACGGAATAAATAATCTCCACGGACAGAATAAATAATTTCCACAGAATAAAGCACCCCAAACGTGATGCCTCCTTTGGTATCCACACGGGTACTTTGGTATCCACACGGGTACAGAACTGCGACGTATATGCTAGTATAAAGGTACGTGAGACCGTCTCACAACTTCTCTATATATCTCTCTATAACTCTTATAAGAAGAATATATATTATGAGTCTTAATCCCAGGTTCATCATATGAACCTCCTTATATAGGAGATGAGAAGGTAGAATTAGGTTAATTCCATAACTTTAATTACCATAATTAGATTATTAGTATAACTTTAATTACCATAACCTGACAACGCAGCTGGGTCCGTATTACTACTGACCTGATATATTTAATATATCGATATATATTAATAATATCCAGTACATATTGTGTGTGACCCAATGGACTCACTTAAGACTACCAGACACGTAACTTATTTACATGTCAACCCGACATCGACCTCTAGCAAGGCATATCGGATACATAGACTTAAGCGGGTTAATCCGTAGTACAGTGGGCATAACTCCTTCATTATTTAGGGGGAGAGGGAAGTAATGTATTACCTCCATATGGGGTAATTATTCCTCATTCACCTCCTCTTTAAATCATAGATCACCACTACTAATCACCCCTCACTTCCATTTCCTTCTCATTTTAAACTCTATTATCATCCTCATCCCAAGCAAACTTTATTCTTATTATACTCATTATTTTATTAAATTATAGGACTATCTCGTATTAATAACAATATTTCTGTAATATTATTTTTTAAAGCTACTACTTCATACCTACTTATTTTACTAGTTCTAAAAATCGTAAGTTCGTAACCATTGTTTTTTTTTTTTCGAACCAAAGATTTCGTAATAACAATCTAAACTCCTAATCGGAAACTACAATTGTGAACCCCACTTAACATAACAGTTTTGTAAAAAAAATATCAAAAAGAACATAAATAAAATTTTGTAGTAAAATATCTTAATAGTATACATTTCTTATGCTTTTCTCATACTTTCATTACAGCAATGAAAAACCCTAAGAAAAAGTATCTATAAACTATTTAATACGAGTATTTCTTTTGTTAATTTGTACGGAGTACTTTGTGTGATTAGTATGAACAGTGTTTTTGGTGATTTCTACGCATGACCGAAATCTAGGTGAGCGGTTTGTATAGGTTAATTGGCTAACGTTTTTGTGAGATCGAGATGTACTGATGTAGGACCGATCAGTATGATGAATGGAATATAACGAAACACAAGTAAAAAGTAAACAAGATAAACAACTTTTATGTGTTAATGGAAAGAAAATCGCGGGCACCAACTCAGAACTAAGACTGGACCATTTTGCATGCAAGTTGTGTTGAGAATACAAATATGGAGTAATGCAAGTAATGGAGTCTCAATGTGTAAAATGCGCAAATGGAGGACGTTTACAGTTTCACCAAAGAAAAAGACTTGAGAGTATGAGTCTGATACAGTATAAGCAGATGCTGTTTATTACTCTAGTTTATAACTCTAGTTCATTCACAATATTCTTCTATGGGAAGCCACCCACCTCCCTCTGTTACACAAAAAACCAGACTACTTTATAAGCATACGTTACTCGACAAAATTACAAATCACCTCACTTTTATACACGTTGGATCCTAACAGGACGTATAAGAACTAAGAAGATCTCGCAAAACCTGAAACCTAAAACACAGGGCCCATTTAGATCATCCCTGTAGAGTTACCCGGAAATAATCTGAAACCTGTCAATGAACCAATCCGGCCCCACGGCTGACCTATTTGCCATGTCCACAGGCAAAGCTTCGACGGCACGCTATAAACTTTCGAATGCCTCGTAGAAGATATCATCTGAGCATTTGTTGAAGCTGAATGACTTGCTGTTGTTGGTCTGGTGGCAGTGAACTCAATTGTTCAGGAGTCAGGCTCAACACTTGCTGCAACAGGGCTGACTCCACATCAGGCGCAAGCTGCAACTGCAAATTATTAATAACTACCGTCAAAGCACAGATTCCCCACTTCTTTTAACAACATGCAGCAATTGGACAGATAGTGACTTTGAAACGCTTTATTGAATATTGAGGTTTGCTTTCTCTCTTGTTATCATATTTACTCGTAACACTGACAGTTGTGTAAGGCGGTTTGTTGATGACCCAACTATCCTAAGTTAAACTACTTAACGCAACTACATTAATGTTATGGGTAATACCGCCAGTTGATTGTGGTTTTATATGTAAAACAAATTCACAAGAGTCTCTTACTTTAAAATGGTGATCAAATTAAAATTAAAATTTATGCAATTTGTTAAACCGGCGATATAGATTTTCTTCATCAAAGTTCTCTAGATTAGCAATTAGCGATGGAAGACGAGCAAACTTTTGGTAATATGGAGTATAATCCCAAGGGAAGTTACTGTAAGGCGTAGCTAAGGGTTTAGGCCAATATTTCAAATCAGAATTCTAAAAACTTACATGCATCTTCGAATCCTCACGATTTAACATATAACGGTTTCTTTAAAGTAGACGATGTTGTTAGTTTGACCATAAATATCTATATTTGATTTATCATAAGAGAATTGTTTGAAGTCGAACAGAGAGAACATAAATCAGACAGGTCATATAACATTCAATGACCTTGCTTTAGGGTCATCAGATAATTCAGTCTAAGGCCAAAAGTCTGAGAGAATTGTGGCAGAGCAGTATTTACCTGCGAGGATTGCTTCTCTTTATTCTGTACTTCCACATTTGAACTTTTGCCCATTGCAATTGAGCTATTCCCAACAGTATTTGACGGTCCAGG
Source organism: Agrostemma githago (assembly GCA_958450325.1). Taxonomy (NCBI): domain Eukaryota; kingdom Viridiplantae; phylum Streptophyta; class Magnoliopsida; order Caryophyllales; family Caryophyllaceae; genus Agrostemma; species Agrostemma githago. The sequence continues at coordinate 56,470,094 of OY288257.1, read as the reverse complement.
GCCAGCCGCAGTGGCTACAGCCAATCCAGCAGATGAAAAAGGAGCAACTCTTCCAGAATCCAATTTCATAAGCTTTGAAGGACGGACAATCAGATCTTGAGAATCATCTCTACTGGATGATGGGGGGAAACTGGGACAGGAGTTTGTTTTGTTAACTAAGGTCGAATTACCAATATTTTGAGGCCGTATGGAATTGACTGTGCTTGTCTCTGCCATATCAGGGCGTATCGTAGAGGCAACCTGACCAATGAAAATTTTTTAGAAAAAAAAAGTATCATAGAGGCAACCTGAGCAATGGCAACAACAGGTTAAAAATACTGTTATTTTGGCCACATCGACAAATACTTGAAAAAAAAGGCCATTACTTTACCATATTTTTAAAAGTCAATCTATTTTACCCGTAATTTTTGTAGACATAATTAGAAACATTTAGAATTGCATATAGCGTGTGTTTATAAAAAAGAGGTAATAAGAGAGAAACAAATATTTAACGCAGTAGGTAAACATATACGGAGTACAAAATTAGAGCAGAATAGGTCAGTACACATTAGGTTACATCACGGACATTCAGACACTTCACAATCTATGCCGTATTTTACTGCCAAGCTCACAACTCACATACAATTTTGTTGCAAAACTCATCTGTAATACACTATTCTTCATTTTAAGAGCTCTCCTATCAAGTTTGTTGAGCTCCACACATCAATCTCTGTTCTATTATTCATTTGAACAGGGAAACTTCAATGATAAGAAAGCAGTCTCTAACCTGATATCCCAGATCTGATGACAAGGGACGACTCTGAAAAGAAGGCTGGGAGTTTACATTTGGGAGGCCCGGCATGGCGGCATGCCCTGCATGTTGCTGCTGTGGTGCTTGCGCTGGCCTAAATGAAGAAGGTACTGGTGGCAATTGTAATCCACCCAAATGTTGAGGACGTGCAGTCAGAAGTGATGAATGGCCAGGTTGGGCTGGCAACACACTTTGTGTTGGCACTGCCGGCTGGCTTGAATTTGGATGCTGAGCTCGTGGCAGTGGGGGAAGAGGTAAGGGTGCTGAGAACTGATTAGGCACCAAAGATCCCTGAGAGATTGATGATAATGGAGTAAAAGAGGGCAGCCCGGGAACATTATGAATAGCAGGAAGCTGACTTTGCACGGGAGGCAGTGATGAAGGCTGATTTATTGGATTAGGGGCCTTTTGTCTTATATTTGGCATCTGCAACTAAGGGTTTAAGAAAAACAGTGTTACATTAATGTCATTGTAAGTAGTACTAACACAGAGAAAATGAGAAATCAATACAACTCAAGCAACTGACCATCTGCGGGGTCACCATTCCCAGCATTATCTGTGCCTGTACCATACCAGAATAGTCAAAAGAGTAATCAGGACATTCTGCACAACAAAGCATCCTTAAAACACGGTGCACTGAGATATAGACTCACATGTACAATGATATTTCTTTTCTAAAAAGAAAAAAAATATTAGAGAGGAAAAATTCCTCCACCTAAATAACCACCCCGGCTGCATTCGCCCTTAGCCAACGAGGAAGCAAGATTATTTACCTAACCTAATGTAGTCTATAGAATGATTTAACAGTTTAACACCGTAAAATATTCAAAAATTTCACTTCACACACACACACCTTTAGCACTTTCCGGCCCCTTTGCACCTCTAAACTCATCGGATAAATGAAATATACTACGGAGTACTACTCATCGGAGTAACTATTAGTGGCGACGATATATGAAACACCCCGTGTTAATTGAAGAGGTCCTATTTATAAGCTTTGCTTAAAGGCATTTAAAGTACTACTCATATCAACAAAGTGCACTTTCTTTTCTGTTCAGCGTGCTTGAGTGGGAGTAATATTAGGATGGGTGACCTCGGACACCCAGGATGCACATGAGTGAGGACAAAATGTGTTGGAAAGTACTCGTGTTGGTCCGTGAGAACAAGCTACCGCGACTAACATTTCCGATCCTAGTTTGGACTGGGATGTTACAATATACGCATAAGCAAGCACATTAAATCAGATGCTACAATCAACCAGAAATTGGTCGAATCAAGGGACTAATAGCTATCAACTGAAGAAGATGAAGTAGAACTAAACCTGGAAAAGAGCTTTCGGTAGCTGGGGGCTTGCAAGCAAAATTTGACGAGCAAACTCTTTGTTTTGAGAAGTAAGCACCTGAAATAGATTGGTACAATATATTCCTCACACTTCACAAAGTATCTAAATGTTATATTGATGGCAGCTGTTTATTTCCAATTACCTTCATTTCATGTACGATTTGGGTTAATTGACTCCTGGACATTTTGGCTAGATGATGGGTTAAAGGGTCATTGCCCACAGGAGCCTGATTCTGCAACCCATTTTGAATTATCTGGCTGATTTGAGGGCCACCAAGGGCCCCTGCCATGACAGAAGCAGCTGTCATAGCTATTGGGAGGCCGATTGGTTGGTGAAGTGTTGCATCCACATTGACAGCTGGACCTCCTATCTGCTTTGGAGCATCTGACACATACCAGCATACTAGAATGAACGACTGTATAAACATACGACAATGGTTGTTCTTATATTTGGGTTTGTTCCGTGTCACATCTCTTTCACTAACCCCTTATTTCAGAATTGAATAAAACAACGTAAGAACTTAAGTTTGTTACTAAAGTGGACCCACACTCAACAGCCTTCCTACCCCTCTCTCACTTGAATCTCTTTCTCTCTTTTTAAGTACTAGTTTGTGGATAGGAACTAATTTTTATTTTGACAAACCCAATGCTCCAAGGTCCCAATAAAGACATAAAGTGATGTTTTGGATTCCTATTGACAAACACAATAAAGAGGAACAACCATTGTCGCATCTTTAGAAATTGGAGGTGAATCAACAAACTTAACAGTTGAGAATGATATTAAACTAACCCACATTTGTCACCAATCCAGGCCCACCACGACCCTGCAATATAAGCATTCAGTGTTTTAGTTCTTTGGATACAAAGGAGTCAAATTTTCAGATAAGGAAAATAAGCTCAATGCCGAATATGTCTGAAACAGAAGGGTGAACCAAGTGAAGACATGTTTCAAACAAAGTAACAAGAATTAAGAGACAGAAAGAACAACTGTCCCCATTGCAGAATGACTTCAAAGTCCAAAAATATGCCCAGTTTTAATACAGTATGTGGAGGTACTATGATACTTATGCAATAGGTAGACATGTATAGAAGACAATGTTGCTTATCAAACATCTTAAAGTAAACAAGAAAAAGCTTTTTCAAACTTGATAAACTGCGCCAATCCCTTGTTTCAGGTATTGTTTTTCTTAATGTTATTAGATTCCAATTACTCCGTATTACATTTTTTCTATCCCTAAAGTACTATTCTGCTTATTTCTGCAACCTTTTTTGAATTTAATCTACTTTTTACATTCTGAATTATGTTATTTCTCTATTATTCTCATATGCAGATTTCTTTATATATGAATTTCCTTATCTTTTTATAGCTATCCTTTTCGTCCAGATCATTTGTTTATCCATCCTAATTGGTTATTTGGGTACATTGGTTTACCTTTCTATGTTGGGAATGTTTTTTATGGGTAATCTGACCATTCACGTGCATTATGGTTTATTTGCCATCGAATAACAAAAACCCCAAATGCTTCCCTCTTATCTCCTTGGTCTTTGTATCAAAAGCAAAGGTAAACGAATTATGGGGATAGAGGGAATACTTCATTAAATTGTTTTCTTTAATATGTATAAACTGACACCTATCATTGATGGCTTCAGGTGATGATTTATGTCACAGCTCGAAATAATCAACAACTGTATTATTTAATTTCGTTATGTAGTACTATATGCAATACTATATTAGTAATCAGAATTCTACTGCCTTACTTTATTTCATTTTATGTGATAAATAGGCCAATATGTGGTAAGGGCTCAAACCTCTAACCCACAAAAGTAGGGCACTATAAGCAGAATAAATTTCACATGAGCCAACACATCCATCAAATTTTTTAGGATGTGATATGCATGGCTCAAAGTCCCAACATCATGGCTGGGTAGAAGGAGCGTTGAGTTTCAGGAACCCACTTGCCTTTGATTTATACAACCTTACTAAAACACATATATTCACTTCACTCAAAAAAATACAGACATACTATCAATAAAAATATAAAAATCAGTGACGCAGAGCCCATACAAAAGTTTCAACAGAAAAAAGTTTTTCTATTCAACCAAAAAAGGAGGAATGTACACGCGAGACACAACTACATCTGGTACTCAAGATTGAAGCGAAGTATATCTTTAAAATTAACCTGTTCACGATTTCTATCAGAGCCTTTGTCATTCTCTGCAAAATCTACTCGTAACTGGCGACCATTGATTTTATAACCCTGAAGATTGCGACGGGCACTAAGTGCTGTTTCTTCATCTTTATATTCACAAAATCCATAACCTTTTGGTTTCCCCGTTTCCCGATCTATAACCAATCTGAAAGCAAGAAGAAAATAAAAAGGAAAAGCAACTCACAGTTAGCTTTTGCTTGCCAACACCCAAAAAGATGCTAAATGTATCTCATTACAGATACTAGAACTGAAATTAGACTACAGCTCCCCTGATGGAACTGGCAGGAAACTTATTTCTGAATAAAGTAGAAAGGAAACCAACGAATCTTGAATGTTCGCCAACTCAAATCTTTATACATTCCTCATGTATAGCATTACTGTATATGATCTTAGAAGTAAGAGAACCTCGTATAAGTTTTTGTGTATATGAATAAACTAGGTTGATTAAACTGCCCTTTCGTTCAACTGTGATATCTATAATGGTACAGAGATATTGCCAAAATCTATTCCCACCCTTCAAAAAAAAGTATTAGGGCTTGTTCAGATATCTTTTTATTTCAAGAGAATTGGCTAATTAGGAGTTGATTAGTTGTCAAAATCATGGAACGTACAACTTCCCAAGGAACTCTAGTTCCTTCATTACATGGGAAGTCACCTATCGAGACCCTCATATAAGTGAGTTCCCACATGAATTAAATACCCACATGTGAACCAAACAACTTTTATACAATTCACAAGAATTGCAACTTCATGTGAATTCAATTTGCAGGGAAATTTCATTTTCAAATAGTGAACCAAACAACCCCTTTATAAACAAAGAGGTGCCAAATTTCATCCAAATGTTCACATAAGGGTTCAGGTTTTGATAAGTGTCAAGGAATAAAAAGAAATACATTCTTCTATTATTTAGGAAAAGCAAATTGAAGAACTAACCGCCCAAATGGACATCTATAGTACACAACTGCTAATACAGGCCCTTAGGGTGTATTTGGGTTGAGGGATATGGGGGCCGAGGACACGGGGATTTGGAGGGAGGAGAATTCCATTGTTTGCTTAGCAAAATGGAGATAAAAAATAATTGTTTTTGGCAGTTCGTCCCCTTAAGACAGTCTTAAGTTTAAAACGAGTCAAATACCATCATACATAGTAAATAGATAAAGACACGATTTTTGTCATTCCCTGGGCATACTGATTTTTGTCCCATCTATTGACTAGTTTCATATTTAAGATGCAGGTGTTTGCAGGGGAGGGAAAACGGCTCCTCCTCCCATATAAATTATTTGGAGGGAAAATCAACTCCCCCACTCTTCCTCCTTGTCCTCTTCCTCTCCCTCACTCCACTCTCCTCCCTTTCCCTCCTATTAACCTCATGTAACTGCTATTCTGTCGAACTTCCTATTGCATCTCCCATCCGTAATCAGCCCTACAGATTCATCATACTATCTATTATATAGATGCAACATTCACACAGATGTACCACTATCAGCTGAATCGTAAAACCACAAGTGAATTGGAATACAATCTAAAGCGGCACCTACCAATTCCTAACAACTGGATGATGCAGTAACAAATGAGCAGGCAGTAGTGCAATAAATATTTCGAAAAGTCGGAAACTTTTAACAGTAAATCAGCAATTTAGGGGGTAGCTCCTCACAGATTCGAACAAACTACTAGGGAGTACTATTGAGTAGGGAAAACAAACAAAGAAAGAAGCAAACCTGAAGGAAACAACAGGTCCAACCTCTTCACAGATTTGAACAAGCTGTTCTTCAGTAGCATCATATGGAATATTCCCAACTGCGTCCATCATCAATTAAAATAAGAAATACCCACTTCACAATTAAAATAAGAAACTCATCAAAAAAAGAATTGGATTAGATTAAATTAGGGGAAACAGAATAGTTACCGAATACACATCGATGCTGCTGAGTTGATGCCATAAAAACAATGATCAGCCAATGTGGCAATAAGGTATTACAATGATTGAATAGCAATAACGATATTGATATCAATATCAATTAGAAAGTCGAATTGAAGTGATTAATTTACTAAGAAATGTGTAAATTGAAGGTTTTGGTGATGGAAGTTTCAGACTTGTGAGAGAAGAGAGAAGAAAATAAAGAGGGAAGGATGGTGGGGTTAATTCAAACCATTAGCCACCACACCAGCTTCCAAGACGAAAACCCAACTTCTTTCTTATTTGTGTTGCGGTCAATTGATTCCCCTTCAAATTTATCGTATCCGTATCCGTATCCGTATCCTCTATCGAGTATTTCCTAAACCAATTCTTTTAACGGAATTTGACCCTTTCTCGGATTTCCTTTTTTTCATAATATAATAAGTAGCGGACAACGGGGAGAACCGTTGGACCGGGTCCGTGAACAGCAATGAAAATATTTAGTTGGAACTGCCATGACCTGGGTAACCCTCTGATGGTGGGCACCTGGTGCTAGTGGGAATGCCTGACCATCGTCTTTGTTATGGAGATGTTGATGAGTTCAAGAAAGTTGGAAACAATCAATCAATATCAATCAATCAAGCAATCATCGATCAATCAACAATCGTCAATATATATATTTGAAACTTTTTTCGAGCGATATGATTGATCCGTTTTATAAAAACTCAATTTAAGAAAATATCATAAAAAATACAAAAATTCAAGTATATAATCTTTTAATTATTATAATAATATATTTAATCTATTATATTAATGTGATGTTTTTCGATTTACATGTTAAAACCTTTAAATTTCATTAAACAAAAAAATTATCGTAAAAAATTTGTTTTTTCCAAGCAATATGATTGATCTGTTTCATCAAAATTCAATTTAGGAAAGTATCATAAAAAATACAAAAAATCAAGCATAGAATATTTTAATTATTATAATAACATATTTAATCTATTACTGTATATTAATGTGATGTTTTATAATTTTCATCTTAAAAGCTTTAAATTTCATTTAACAAAAAAATTATCGTAAAAAAAAATAAAATAATTAGATTTGTGATAGAAAATCCTTTCATTAGAGTACAAATTTCTTACAATTTGTTTCATATTATTTGGTCAGAAAAGTGATGAATTTATTTCATATAAAAATAGTAAAGTTATCTCACATCGACAAATTATAATAAGGTGGTAAAATTCTATATTATAAATAAGAGTCATTCATCCTTGGATATTCACAAAAAAAAACTTTTGACTTTTAAAAAGAACTCTTAAGACTATAATCGCTAATAAAGTATCTAATGATAAAGCTGGTAATAAAAGATTAAAAGAGCTCTTCTTTAGCACGTGCTGCACGAGTTAGTTGACTTAATTACATTGAAAAAAGTTATATAGAGTAAAAGTTATTTTTAAACTATGCGCACGAGCTTTTAATCTAGTAAGGAGTAAATGTGGTTATTTTAATGGTTTATGTAACACCCCGTCCCAATCCTAGGACCGGAAATGTTAGTCACGGTAGCTCGTCAGACTCTATATTATTGGTCCCACAAACCAACAGGAGGTCACCCATCCTTAGACTACTCCCAGCCAAGCGCACATCCCGGAAACCTAGACTACTCCCAGCCAAGCATGCTTAACTACGAAGTTCTTTTGCATGGACGACCAGAAAAGAAAGTGCACTTTGTTGATATGAGTAGTACTTTAAATCCCTTTAAGCAAAGCTCATAAATAGGACATCTTCAATCAATGTGGGGTGTTTCGATCACTCCCACTTCAAGAACGCAACGTCTTCGTTGCGCCTGACAGCATCACTGCTAACCCAGAATCCACCCCCGCTAGGTGCCAAATGCACAGTCGCAGGGTTGATCTGATACCATTGGTAACACCCCGGCCCAATCCTAGGACCAGAAATGTTAACCCCGGTAGTCCACTAGGCTCTGTACTGATCCCACAGACCAACACGAGTTCTTTCTAGCGCATTTTGTTCTCACTCATGCACATCCCGAAAACCTTCCCGAGAGATCACCCATCCTAAGACTACTCCTAGCCAAGCACGCTTAACTACGGAGTTCTTTTGCATGGATGACCAGAAAAGAAAGTGCACTTTTGTTGATATGAGTAGTACTTTCAATCTTTTTAAGTACTAGTCATTTAAGTTCATAAATAGAACATCTTCAATCAATGTGTGGTGTTTTAGTTCATGCTTTAGTAGTAGGGGTTGGTCGAGTGGTTTTGGTTTCTAGTGGAAAGACATCAACGCTGAATTGGTGGAGTATGATAAAAATCACGTGTCTGCTGATGTGAAGGGTGCGGATGGTCGTGTTAGCTGGAGAGCGATATGAGTGTACGGTTGGCCCGAGCATGATAACAAATTCTCACTCCCTTCATAACCAAACACACCATTTCCTTTTTCACATTTGCAGAGACATGTTTTACATCATCGATATCTTTCATTTTACATTAGTAAAGATTAAAAAAATTTGATATTTTCGATCTACTTGTGGAGACTAATCAAACTTGATCCCACATGACTATATTTTATCTTGTATATTGTCGAGAATATTGAAGATTCTCTTGACATTTGAATAGTGTCCAAATGGGTTATTATGTGTTTGGTTATGAGGACAGGAGAATTGTAATACCTCGTATTTTTCAAATAGAGTTAAAATTTTAAACATTTATTTAAACCAAGTTTAACGTTTGAAAAATTATTTTCGTAAATAAAATATTTTATTTTTGTTAATTTAAAATTATTCCGTTATAAAAATATAGGAATTTATTTATCGAATTATTAAAAATTTATCTTTCGTTAAATAAAGTTTAAAACTCGAAAATATATTTTTATAATGAACCGTCGTTTTGACATTTTCTCGTTTCGCAAAAATTTAATAATTTATCGAATTTTTAAAACAACGATTTCTTATAACTTTTGTCCCATAATACTATTTACCATCTATTTTACTTAGCGTCTTACAAACTCGTTTTTAAAAAGAAATTTTACGGTTTTCATTATTTTAATTTCATAATCTTATATTTCAACTTTTTAAGAAAGAAAGAAAGACGTTTGTACGAGAAGCGGACCAAAACGGATGCTCCTCATGAACTCCCACGTATAACATACACATACACATACACATACACATACTGTAGACACCCGCATTTTGACTGCCAGGTGTCTATGGTAGTTTCCAAAAAATACCCGATGATGATCGGACGCTAACGTGTCTCTACGCGTTCGGATACGGGCTCAAATCCATTAATCGCTGGCTAACACACTTACGGAGTACAAACCTCACAAAATCAACCTCAAATCCAGGCCCAGTGGATCATTCCGAGTCAAACAAGACTAATTTGGGCCGAAACCGACACCAGAATTAAAACCGACTTTTCACGATTGGGTCAACCCCGGTCAAAGTCGTTTCCGAGACACACAAAACAACCCATCAATCATCAAAAGTCCAAGTCAAACACAAAACCCATCAAACACAAATCACGGTCCAAGGTCAACGGACCTACGCGACCCAGCTAGGCCACTCGATCGAGTGACCCACCCACTCGATCGAGTGGGCCTGTTTCAAGCCCGACGACAGGCTTCACGGGCCACTCGACCGAGTTAGCCCTATACTCGGTCGAGTAACCCTAAACCGGTGCCCTAGCCATGCCTATATAAGCAACCCCCATGCAACACAATTAGACATCTTTTTGCAACCTCAAAAAACCATAGAGCAATCATACACACACTACGTCTTTACAAACCCTAATCAAACCCTAGCAATTCTACACTAGCAAAAACCCTAAACCTAGTTTTAGGAATCAATCCCGAGCCACCACAACTTAACCTACATAAAACCTCGAAGACTCTTGTGTTGAAGCCACGGTTACGAGTCCGCACCGAGACAAGAACATGTAGGTTGAGGGTGTCAAAACCTCCCTCTCTTCTCGTCGTCCGTCCTCCTCTTCTCCATCTTTTTTTCTTTTTTTTATTATTTTATTCATTGCACCGTAATATCAATACATTAAAATACTTATCGATTTGTGTCGAATAAGAAGGATATCGGAATAAGGAAACCCGAATATACAAGTGTACTGCACACAGCGTTGCCGGTCGCTTATTCCGATACCCCGACTATTTGATTATTGAGATAAGTCAACTTAAACAATAATCCGTTTTTATTTTGTAGTCATCATCGTACATCTTGCATCCATGAATTTTCAAATCAATTTTAATAAGGGTCGAAACCCGTTGATACGGATCCGACATCACAATCTCTAGGGATTTATCGATGTCGGAGAAGTCGAGGGAATCAAGTCTTTTTATTATTTATTTAATCAAATAGTCAATTTTTCTAAATCGCATTAAATCAATTTAAGGCACAATTTTCGTTGATGCTAAAATAATTGTCAAAACAATTCGTTAGAATTATGGCATTATTAAACGCGGAGAAAATTTAATCACATCACAACAATCAATTCAAAGCAATTTTAAAACGATTTTTTAAAAAGCAATGCAATTTTCACAAACGAATTGTAATTCGTACAGAGGGCACTCGACCGAGTGCCTAGCCCACTTGGTCGAGTGGCACCTCAAAACCGGATCAGAATGCTTTTTACGACCACCACTCGGTCGAGTCTCACAGTGACTCGATCGAGTGGCCATGTACTCGACCGAGTTGTTCAATAACTCGGCCGAGTACGATCTGCAGCACGAAACAGAATCGTCTTTTCAGGTCCACTCGATCGAGTCCATCGACAACTCGATCGAGTGACCCATAACGATTAACACAATAAATCGTACATTATTCTATTTTCAAAACTCGGTAGTAATCTGTGATTTATGTCAACACGTGTTTAATCAATCATGTGTATTACTATCTTTTCAAACCATGCATCTCATATTTACACCTTTTCATCTCATCTCATATTTGCACAAACCGTTATTATTCGTTATTTCATTACATCGTTACTAACGCGTTTGTTATTTCTTTTGTCAATTTAATTATGGTTCGTTTATTGTACTAAATGAACCCACATGCTAAAATTCCACTTTGACGTAGAATTAATCGTATTAAATTGACTTAGAAACCCGTTTCAATTTCATTCACATGTTTAGGGAAAATAAATCTTTGCATATCATTTTCCCGTTTTACTAACGCGCGTATTGTAAGTCATTCGAATTTTTAGTAGAGGCCGCTAATGTGCGGGCGGGGTTGGGTGTCCTTTGTGGGCTTCCCAACACGTACCCTCACCCCTTACTCAGAACCTCGGTTTCCGGATGCCCGAAACCGTTGGCGCACGAGAGTCATTCAATACACAATATCCGATAATGTCGGTATCGGTATCAAATGCAAAGGGACGAGCCCAATAAACTCTGACATCGAAAATGGGCCGTATTTTGTATACGGACCACTAGGACATAGAGTGGGCTCGAATGGTTCCGAATAACCACAAAATTCGGTGGCGACTCCACATAGACCTAAATTTCAATTCGATCCATTCTCATATGGAGATTCATTCGCCTCCCCAAACCCGCGCGTGGCCGCGTCGGGGTGGACTTATGTCATGTCCACAATTTGGCGACTCCGCTGGGGATTAACTGATGCGTGACTTACCATCGGCATCCTCAGGATGAGACTCGAATAGAAATCGTTTGACTAGTACAATACACGTTTTAGTTCTACGGTTCATGCATAACCCATATTTTCCCGGGCCGGTACTCGCGACCGACGTCCCACTATACCGTTGATGTACTCCAATATGGATATGTCAAAAGGTGTCCATAGTCGATTCGAGTGGGTTTCGGGGTATGTTCTAAGATCAACTCGACTTAGGAAGTCCGTCCCGATCAACGTCTAGACTATGTACACTAGTATAGACCCTTTATAGACCGACCGAGACTTAGTATAGAGCATACATGGGCGTCGTTATAATGCTTGTGTGACTACGTGCTACTTGGTTTCCGAGTCGTTTTCAAAAACCGTCTTTTTTCAAAGATTGCATCTTTCAAACTATTCAATTTCAAAACCCGGGACACATACCGAATTTAGGAGTTATGATTTTACTCAAAATAGCCTGTTTTCTAGCCGGTATGCTGCCCAAATCAAAACTCGAACTTTCAAAAACCCGTGGCCCAATGACTTTTCGTCCTTTTTTGGAAATTTGGGCCATCCACCGAGTTTACTCGGTCCTTTTTTCAAAAAAATCATCACTTTTCAAAACCTTCCAATTCTAGGACTTCCCGTATTTAGCAGTGTCGGGTCGTGTCTTAAGTTGTCAAGGTCCGTAGCGTCAAAACTCTGTCGATCTTACATCACGAGTTTCTTCCCTTTCCCAGTCTGCCTTATTAGACTAAGGCAAGGCCCACCTACGTAGGACAAACCCCTACAAAGGAGGGCCCGTCAACACGATCGAGTCCAAAAGTCTGGGGATGTCTCACGTGAACCTTCCTTCGAACAGGACTAGGCCCACCCGTCGAATCCTAAGGAAGGCCCACATTTCACAAGTCACCCGTCTAGGCGTCTGTTCCGAGTCATTTTCCCTTTTAGTCTTGTTCGGGATGTACTTTTTATTTCGGGATTTCGGGCTAGTTTCTGATTACGTGGTGTTCTTACAGACAGGCCACCCGAAACCAGACATCAACGCAAAATGGACAAGTTGAAAAATGCTTTGACCAAGATCGAGACCCAATTGGCCGCAATCCAAGCCAATCAAGCGACTTTATCCACCCGCCTGAGCACCGTAGAGAAGACGGTCCCTACCGAAGGAGGTGAGCCGTCGGGCCCATGGCCGAGCTGGTTAGTATTGTTCGTAGGCTCGAAGAACAGGTCCAGCTATCGACGAACAATTCAATCCACACCGAAAATGCTCGTACTTATTCATCTTTGAATGACGAGCTACCTGCCAACCTCAACTTAACGGGAATTCCTATGTTTGAGGGTACCGAAGACCCGGTCCACCACATCCGGGCTTTCAAAGACTTCATGGCGGTCAAGGGGGTGAAGTCAACTATGTTCAAGCACTTGTTCCCTTCTTCCTTGGAGAAACATCCTAAGGCTTGGTTCTACAATCTCGATTCCAAGAAATACAAAACTTGGGACGATGTGGCTACCGAGTTTGCTCGGAACTACGCCGATAACACTGAAATCCAGACTACAATGCGTACTCTGGAGGTAATGGCCCAAGAGCCCAAAGAAGGGTTCACAAAATACTTGCAAAGGTGGAGGGCTGAGAGTGTGAAGATGGTCGAAAAGCCCAGCGAAAAAGTGCTGATGGAGGCCTTTGTTAAGAACCTCCTCCCATCCTACCGGGTCCATCTCCGGTATGCTATCATCCCCAATTTTGCCGCCCTTACTGAAATGGGCACTAGGATCGAGGATGACCTAAGGTTAGAGAACCTGACTAAGGCCTCTACCAAGGGCTATCAAGGGGCTGGTTCGTCTACAAACAAGCCCACACCTGCAGCTGCAACCCGCAACATCTTTGACGAGGTAAATCTGCTCGACACCTCAACCAAAAAGAATACACCAAATCGGGTATTCACAGTTATAGGGACTACCTGTACTTATGCCTTACAGAGGCTATCTTCGAAGGGTCTGATCCAACCAATAGGCCCAACTCCAGAGACTCCAATAGAGAAGAGGCCCAAACATTATAATGCTCAAGCCTACTGTCAGTATCACCGGGGTAACGAGCATGATACTGAAAAATATTGGAAACTAAAGCATCTAATCCAAGATCTTATCGAGAGCGGGAAGATCCCGTTGCCCGGAGACAAACCGAGCAACAAAGAAAACCCGTTCAGCGCCCATGCCATATTTACGGGAGAGGTAATCGATCGTTCCCACCTCATTTCTACTTTTATCCCACAAATCAACGGGATATGGTTCGATGACGAGGACGACGTATACCTAGCCAAAGGGGAAGCTGTCCCCATCACCCTCAAAGAAGTCCGGAAAGCCAAGTCCAAAGCCTTGGCCACCAACCACCTCGCCACTGCTGGGCGCGCCACTCCAACATCCGTCACTAAACCTGCCAGGACGGAACTGACCCCCGAGGAACCAAGCGATGACACGGCCTTGGTCCAACAAATGAAGAGGGTCCGAGCTGACTTAACCATATGGCAACTACTGGTTAGCTCACAGGCTCATCGGGAAGCACTGACTAAGGCTCTCGATGAAATCAAGGTCGATTCAGAAGCTACCCCCGCTGAAATGGTAGCTACTATCATGCCCTACCTCAAGGGCAAGTCCAAGAATGAAGGCCCACTCATAACCTTCTCCGAGGCTGATCTACCTCCATTTGGGCCCAATCACAACCTGGCCCTGTATATCACGATCATCTGCAAGGGTAAATATCTCCCGATGACCCTTATTGACGACGGATCAGCCGTGAATGTCCTACCACTAAGGACTGTTAGGGCCCTCGGCATCACTGATGCCTACTACCTCCCGACAGCGCAAACTATTCAGGCTTTCGATGGAAGCCCAAAACCTATCGCCGGGGCCGTTAAACTGAAGATCATAACGGGCCCAATCGAAAAGGAGCTGGAATTCCAGGTGATAGATGTCACCTCATCATTCAACCTCTTGCTAGGAAGGCCTTGGATCCACGCAGTCAAGGTCGTGACATCTACCCTCCATCGAAAAGTCAAGATGCCCCTTAAAGATGGCATCATCACACTAGAGGCTACTCCTATTATCGTAGCAAGCTACAATGCTACGGGTCGGGCCGACCCACGAGGGTTTGATTTCGTGGGCATGATAGAAGAAGAGTTCCTCTTTAGGCCCTACTTTACAACTAGCATCGACACGATGCTACAAAATCTGGGTTACCTACCCGGAGCTACCTCGAGACCACATCTTCCAGTTGGGAAGATAATCGAAGTCCTGAATGATGGCGAGTCACAATTCGGGTTGGGATATGCCATAACCCCAGAGAATGTGGTCCAGGCCGGTATTCACAAGGCCACTTACATCCTCAAGGGTACTTACATAGGCCCTTATAGCCCGAAATTAACTGATTACTTCGTCACTCCAGTCTTCGGAGCCATCCAAGTGGGCCTCTACCAACCCACCATCACATACCCCGAGACCAAAACGGCTGGGGAATGCAACTATATCCCCGATGATATATTCACCATTATCCAAGCAGAGTCCGAGAAGGGTGAAAACGACTCCGAGCCCGTGCTGGGGCTCTTATTTGGAGAAGACAAGACCGTCCCTGCTCCAAAAGATGACTTGGTCAATCTGATCCTCCGCAGCCATCGGTTTGACCCAACCAAGCTAATCACCGAGGTCGGCGCCAACACCGAGACAAGGGCCTGGAGGAAGACCGTCAAATGGACCGACAGTCAAGGACGGGTCTACAAGCTGACCACCGGCGAGGGAGACATGCCGGATACCGAGTCCGAGTCTGAGTCAGAGTCAGAGTCGGAGTCTGAGTCCGAGTCTAGGGGGTCAGGTGCTAGTATCGAGTCTGTAACTCCCTTTCCTTTAGCCACATTCACTGAGGTCTCGGAGCCTGTCCCAAGACCTCTCCCTATCTCGCCACTGACCAACGATCAGATGGCAGCTCTATTTGAGCTTTTCTCAAAATTTACTATCAATAATAATAACGAACAGCGTTCTGCTTACGACTTGTCTTATTTCCAAAATTTTCTCAATTTCAAAAATTTTATATGCAATGACATTGAGAAACCCGACGAACAGGTACCTCTACCACAGCATCTAGTCGAACAGCTCGAGCAAAGGGAATCCCGAGATCCGGTAATCGAAGAAACCGAGTCCATCAATGTGGGAACCACTTTAGAGCCCCAGATGCTTAAGTTGGGCCTATCTTTAGATCCAGAGGAGAGAAGACAATTCACAGACCTCCTCCAAGAATTTAAAGACGTCTTTGCATGGTCCTACAAGGACATGCCGGGAATAGTTCGAGAATTAGCAGAACACCGAATACCCATCAAAGATGGGTGCAGACCGGTAAAGCAGAAACTCAAAAGAATGAAGCCTGAATGGTCTCTTAAAGTCAAGGAAGAGGTCGATAAACAATTCAAAGTAGGTTTTATACAAGTGTCTGAATATCCAGACTGGGTTGCAAACATCGTGCCGGTACCCAAGAAGGACGGCAAGGTGCGAGTATGCGTAGATTTCCGGGATTTAAACAAGGCCAGCCCAAAAGATGATTTTCCGTTACCACACATCGACATATTGGTGGATAATACGGCCGATCATGCCCTTCTATCGTTCATGGACGGGTATGCCGGATACAATCAGATTAAAATGGCAGAAGAGGATATGGGTAAGACCACCTTCATTACACCATGGGGTACTTACTGTTACACCATCATTACACGACATGATGCATAAGGAAGTGGAGGTCTATGTGGACGATATGATCGTCAAGTCTAAGGACCGAAGCGGGCACATCACGGCCCTAAGAAAGTTCTTTACTAGACTACGGAAATACAACATGAGACTAAACCCACAAAAATGCAATTTCGGGGTAACGTCAGGCAAATTACTGGGCCATATCGTTAGCCAACGCGGCATCGAGGTCGACCCAGCTAAAATCAAGGCCATCACCGAGATGCAACCACCCAAGACCAAAAAACAAATAAGGGGGTTTCTCAGGAAAGTCCAATACATCAGCCGTTTCATTTCAAAACTAACCATGGTATGTGAACCCATTTTCAAGAAACTGAAGATTGGGGAACGGGTGCTATGGGACGACAAATGTCAAATGGCTTTTGACAAAATCAAGGAGATTCTGTCTGCTCCGCCGGTATTAATGCCACCTCAACACGGTCTGCCTTTGTCGTTATATCTAACAACAACCGAGACAACCATGGGGGCTATGCTAGCCCAGACAGTTGATTCAGAAGAACGGGCTATTTACTACATTAGTAAAAAGTTCCTCGAGTATGAATGCAAGTACAAAATACTCGAGAAAACGTGCTTAGCTTTGGTTTGGGCCACTAAAAAGCTCAGACACTACATGCTCAGTCACGAGGTACATGTGTTATCCAAAATGGATCCTATCAAGTACTTATTCGAGAAGCCCATCCTCAACGGCAGAATGTCAAGATGGACTTTAATGTTATCCGAGTTCGACCTCAAGTTTGTACCATTAAAAGCCATCAAAGGCCGGGTAGTTGCCGAGTTCCTCGCTGACAGCCCAATATCCGAAGAAGGCCACACTAATACATGGGCCTTTCCTGATGAAGATATATTCCATACCGATACCGAAACATGGGATCTGTATTTTGACGGAGCATCCAACTTTCGAGGATTTGGGGTTGGAATTCTGCTAATCTCACCCCGAGGAGAGCACACTCCCTTATCCATCAAGTTGGACTTTGACGTGACCAACAACGCAGCCAAATACGAAGCATGCATTCACGGGCTGCAAGCCGCCGCTGATTTAGGGGTAACAAACCTCCGGGTCCACGGTGATTCATCATTGGTCATCAATCAAGCACTCCAAAAATGGAAAACTCGAAACGCCAATCTCGTAGCTTACCAAGCACGAGTAAGGGTTCTAGAGAAACAATTCCAGAAAGTAGAGTATATCTACCTTCCTCGGGAAGAAAATCAGTTTGCAGATGCACTTTCCAAATTAGCATCTTTACTGAACATCCCAGATCACCTGACCAGTATGCCAATCTGTGTCGAAAGGCGGTCAGAGCCAGGATACATCCATGCCATTCAAGATATCGAGATAACTGACACAGAACCTTGGTATCAAGCCGTCCTAACCTACCTGACAACGGGAGAATATCCCCCGGAAGCTGAAAATCGGGCCAAAAAGGCCTTGCGAAGATTGGCGACCCAATTTGTTCGTACTGATGACGGGCAATTGTACAAAAAGACGGCACAGGGGGCTCTCCTCCTATGCATCGACAAAATACAGGCCGAAAAGGTCATGGCCGAGGTCCACAACGGTGAGAACGGCCCGCATATGAACGCCCATATGCTATCCCGCAAAATCATGAGGCTCGGGTATTACTGGAACACCATGGAAACAGACTGCCAGTTATATGTCAAGCACTGCCATAACTATCAGATCTTCGGTAATGTACAACATATGTCATCTTCCCTATTATATACCATGACATCACCATGGCCATTTTCGACATGGGGTATAGACATAATTGGGAAAGTACACCCTTCCGGGACGGGAGGTCATTGCTTCATCTTAGTGGCCATCGACTACTTCACCAAATGGGTGGAAGCCGAGTCATACCGTGTCTTGAACGCCAAGCACGTGGCCAAATTTATCCAAAATAAGATCATATGCCGATACGGGATCCCCCACGAATTTATCAGTGATCACGGACCCACTTCCAAGCTGAAACTACCGCCTTACTGGCGAAATACAAAATTCAGAGGCATACATCTTCACCCTACCGATCCCAAACAAATGGAGCGGTAGAAGCGGCCAACAAAACAATTAAAAAAGATGGCTGAGAATTACCGGGACTGGCCCGATAAGATACCTTTTGCCTTATGGGGGTACCGAACTTCGATTCGCACCGCAACCGGAGCAACTCCATATTACCTGACATATGGAATGGAAGCAGTCCAACCGGTCGAGCTAGAAGTACCATCTCTAAGGATTTTGCTTGAAAGCCAAGTGCCCGAAGCATATTGGGTCCAAGCCCGATAGGATTCGCTAGTCCTTTTGGACGAACGGCGGTCCCGGGCCCTCAACAATATTCAAGTATATCAAAAAAGGATCCGACGGGCCTTCAACAAAAGGGTTGGGCCCAGAAACATCAAAGAAGGAGATTTGGTCCTAAAATCGGTTCGTGCCTTACTGTCGGTTGACCCAAGGGGAAAATTCAAACCCAATTGGGCAGGGCCATACTTAGTCAAGAAGATCCTATCAGGAGGAGCGGTGATGCTAACGGACCTGGATGGCAACGAGTTCGTCAACCCGACCAACTTGGACCAGCTGAAGCGCTACTACACATAAGCCCAATCTCAATGTCATTTGCAAAAATTTATAAAACTTAGTCTTTTTATAAATTTTCAAAATTTTAGACAAGTCAATGAGTTAGAATTAATTATTCTACCGTCGCACATCTCGAATTAATAATCTTGATGTATTTCGAAAATTGCAAAAATCAATCAAATCAATTTTGAACTACGGTTAGTTTGATTCCGCTAATTGTGGATACGTAGGCAACCCCTCAAAAGGGTACAACCACTGCAATAACGAAAAGACGGGAACAATTTCAAATAATACGTCTTTATTAATATCTCGATAAACTCGGGAATTACAAAAAAAAAAAAAAAAAAAAAAACGCCAAAACGGCAAAACAACAACAAAAAAATTACATCAAAAAAAATAATAATAATATTCAAATAATAAAATTAGGAGACTAATATCCCGGCATCTTCCCCTTTCCCTTGTCTTTCGGGTCGCGTGGAGCCCGAGGTCGCCGAGGTGGGGATGTGCGCTCCCTAATCACAAGGGGAACCTCCCTAGCACGAGCCCGCTTCTATGACGACGGGTCTTCAATCACAGTCTTCGGCCCAAGTCGGGCTCGCAAATGCTCAGGTAGCCTATCCCGTGGGCCAAGTCGGTCCTGCACGGTTAGTCTAGGGCCCAGTCTCCTTTCCAAGTCTGTCTGGGGGCTCACCTTCCCCCGAGCATCTTTAGCACTAGACCCTCTAGCTTGAGTCTTAGTCTTTTTTTTTCTGACCTGACATTAGACGAACTAGGGTGGCCGGAGTGTCTCCCTCATCAAAGAACCCCCTGTTGTCTTTAGCTTGCTCCCTTCTCAGCAGGTCGAAGGCCTTATAAACCTTTAAAGCAGCTCGGGCTTTGGCATCACCTGCTTTGGTCCACTTCACATATGAGTCTGAAACCCAGATCGAGTGGCGAGACTTGGGAACGGGCCAAGTATGCCGGGTGTACCATCTTTGCATCCACGTGTCACACATCACATCTGTCAATTGGGTAGGGTCACTCACAATTGCCTCTATTTCTGGTATCCGCTGAGTTCGTCCATACTGCCTTAGTATGCGATCCGGGTAAAGATGAACCGTTTGGTTGAAAGACAAGATGACTTGGTAACGGGCCCTCTCCCTCGGGTCCAAACCTGACCAAACTTGGATGGGCCACCATGGCACGACCCATCGAATCAACCGCCCACCGTGGATTGATAGCACCTCATCCCAATATTTCTGGTTAATTAGGCGAGAAAAATCGATGGCCCGTCTCCTCGTCATCAGCTGGTTATGGCGGTAATTACTAGCATCAAGTGGGGCATCTATCACCGATAGCCTCTCATAAAGCCAAATCTGAAAAAGAAAACAAGGGCATTAGATCTCGAGGCAAAACAGACGACACTCGATCGAGTGCCAGGGTGACTCGATCGAGTGGCGTCACTGAAAGCGGACAAAAGCCTTTCTACGAAGGCACTCGATCAAGTGCCGGGGTGACTCGATCGAGTGCCCACTGCAGTAGCCAGATCCTTGAAAAAAAATAATTCAAAAATCGAAAAAGCAAAAAGAAGATAGAAATTCGACATACTTGCAACAAACGGGTGCTTCCGGTAAGTCGAACGGACGGGTCCCTCTTGCGGTTGTCTAATCCTTGGATGATTTCGCCCGTGATTAACCAAGCCGGACTATGTTCAGTTTCCATCAAGTCCACCACCGTTATGAGACGAGCACTACCCATACAAGATAACAAGTCCATGTGACCTTCAAAAGCATAAACATGGAGCATGCAAAAAGAAAAGGCCCTACGGCTATGGGCTGACCTCACCCGGACATCATGCGGGTTCATGAATTTCTCAGCCTAATCGATCAGAGAAATATTGCCACCTTTCATCATACGGGACACTTTGTTATGGGATAGCCCCAGAAATTCCCTCAACTTCCATTTCGGGTCATAGACTGAATACGGGACGGCGGGCCGAAGCATTGGGTTCCACCCTCCTATCGCATCAATCTCCTCAGGTAAAGGGCAGACTTCGCCCCGAGGAAAGGCAAAGACATGATATATGTCGTCCCAGTAGGCCAAGCAAGCATCCAAGAAATAACGATCAACCACCATCTGACGGAATGGGTACAGCTGAGTTATACCTATCTGGTTCAAGACCACCTTGTCATCGTCCCTAAACTGTCGGGACCACACCTGCAACATACCACTCAACCTGTCGATGCCCATGGCTAGACTTCTTAAGGGGATAAAGAGACTTTCTTTTTGCCTTTAAGGGAAATAAAGAGATTTTCTTTCAAGAGAATTGATTTGTGATCAAATTATGAAGAAAATCAAGAGCAAAGGGGGCTATATATAACATTAGCCTTCCACACCCTTTCCATATCACTTTTAGGAAAGTTTCCTAATTGCAAACAGAATCGAGCTACAAGCCTAGTCCCGACACTAGCTTGAAGATAATCATCCCGAACTTTCCTAATTTCTTTAGGAGTCGATTTCAAAAAATTTCAAAATTTCAAAATTTTCAAAATTTCAAAAATTCAAAAATTCAAAGAGTCATTTTCCCCCAGCATGAGTCACTTTACTACCTACGTGTTGCATGCATTTTATGTAACTTATACAGGTACGACTCAAGCAAGGACATGCAAACCATCAAATCTCCCCAGCAGCATTTTCCGGGATGACACAGGATGGACCAACACACAGGCACACCCAGGGCTTACGCAACAAGCCCAAAGTCCCCACGGAGCGCAGGTATGATTTCTGTCTTATGGCTGGCGAGCCCTTCACGCGAGTCTAATGGACTATAAACGACCCGATCGGAAGTCTACCAGGTCTTAACAGGCTTGGTAGCTACTCTGACTTTCGCCCTGTCCAAGCCTTAGTCAGAGTGGGGGACCCGCATTTTGACTGCCAGGTGTCTATGGTAGTTTCCAAAAAACACCCGATGATGATCGGACGCTAACGTGTCTCTACGCGCTCGGATACGGGCTCAAATCCATTAATCGCTGGCTAACACACTTACGGAGTACAAACCTCACAAAATCAACCTCAAATCCAGGCCCAGTGGATCATTCCGAGTCAAACAAGACTGATTTGGGCCGAAACCGACACCAAAATTAAAACCGACTTTTCACGATTGGGTCAACCCCGGTCAAAGTCGTTTCCGAGACACACAAAACAACCCATCAATCATCAAAAGTCCAAGTCAAACACAAAACCCATCAAACACAAATCACGGTCCAAGGTCAACGGACCTGCGCAACCCAGCTAGGCCACTCGATCGAGTGACCCACCCACTCGATCGAGTGGGCCTGTTTCAAGCCCGACGGCAGGCTTCACGGGCCACTCGACCGAGTTAGCCCTATACTCGGTCGAGTAACCCTAAACCGGTGCCCTAGCCATGCCTATATAAGCAACCCTCATGCAACACAATTAGACATCTTTTTGCAACCTCAAAAAACCCTAGAGCAATCATACACACACTACGTCTTTACAAACCCTAATCAAACCCTAGCAATTCTACACTAGCAAAAACCCTAAATCTAGTTTTAGGAATCAATCCCGAGCCAACACAACTTAACCTACATAAAACCTCGAAGACTCTTGTGTTGAAGCCACGGTTACGAGTCCGCACCGAGACAAGAACATGTAGGTTGAGGGTGTCAAAACCCTCTTTTCTTCTCCCTCTCTTCTCGTCGTCCGTCCTCCTCTTCTCCATCTTTTTTTTTTTGTTTTTTTTATTATTTTATTCATTGCACCGTAATATCAATACATTAAAATACTTATCGATTTGTGTCGAATAAGAAGGATATCGGAATAAGGAAACCTGAATATACAAGTGTACTGCACACAGCGTTGCCGGTCGCTTATTCCGATACCCCGACTATTTGATTATTGAGATAAGTCAACTTAAACAATAATCCGTTTTTATTTTGTTGTCATCATCGTACATCTTGCATCCATCAATTTTCAAATCAATTTTAATAAGAGTCGAAACCCGTTGACACGGATCCGACATCACAATCTCTAGGGATTTATCGATGTCGGAGAAGTCGAGGGAATCAAGTCTTTTTATTATTTATTTAATCAAATAGTCAATTTTTCTAAATCGCATTAAATCAATTTAAGGCACAATTTTCGTTGATGCTAAAATAATTGTCAAAACAATTCGTTAGAATTATGGCATTATTAAACGCGGAGAAAATTTAATCACATCACAACAATCAATTCAAAGCAATTTTAAAACGATTTTTTAAAAAGCAATGCAATTTTCACAAACGAATTGTAATTCGTACAGAGGGCACTCGACCGAGTGCCTAGCCCACTCGGTCGAGTGGCACCTCAAAACCGGATCAGAATGCTTTTTACGACCACCACTCGGTCGAGTCTCACAGTGACTCGATCGAGTGGCCATGTACTCGACCGAGTTGGTCAATAACTCGGCCGAGTACGATCTGCAGCACGAAACAGAATCGTCTTTTCAGGTCCACTCGATCGAGTCCATCGACAACTCGATCGAGTGACCCATAACGATTAACACAATAAATCGTACATTATTCTATTTTCAAAACTCGGTAGTAATCTGTAATTTATGTCAACACGTGTTTAATCAATCATGTGTATTACTATCTTTTCAAACCATGCATCTCATATTTACACCTTTTCATCTCATCTCATATTTGCACAAACCGTTATTATTCGTTATTTCATTACATCGTTACTAACGCGTTTGTTATTTCTTTTGTCAATTTAATTATTGTTCGTTTATTGTACTAAATGAACCCACATGCTAAAATTCCACTTTGACGTAGAATTAATCGCATTAAATTGACTTAGAAACCTGTTTCAATTTCATTCACATGTTTAGGGGAAATAAATCTTTGCATATCATTTTCCCGTTTTACTAACGCGCGTATTGTAAGTCATTCGAATTCTTAGTAGAGGCCGCTAATGTGCGGGCGGGGTTGGGTGTCCTTTGTGGGCTTCCCAACACGTACCCTCACCCCTTACTCAGAACCTCGGTTTCCGGATGCCCGAAACCGTTGGCGCACGAGAGTCATTCAATACACGATATCCGATGATGATGTCGGTATCGGTATCAAATGCAAAGGGACGAGCCCAATAAACTCTGACATCGGAAATGGGCCGTATTTTGTATACGGACCACTAGGACATAGAGTGGGCTCGAATGGTTCTGAATAACCACAAAATTCGGTGGCGACTCCACATAGACCTAAATTTCAATTCGATCCATTCTCATATGGAGATTCATTCGCCTCCCCAAACCCGCGCGTGACCGCGTCGGGGTGGACCTATGTCATGTCCACACATGCACATACACATATACGTACACATACACATGCATGCATTATACTACTCCTACTCACCTTATTCTTTACTAACTTCCTACACCTGCTCCCTACTCCCTCACTCATCTAAGCTACTCCTACCCTACTTACTAGTTACTCCTCTTTTTTTTCTTCTATATATACGTATACTATTATGGAGTACTACTTACCCTACTACTCCCACATTACTACATTACTAAGAGTATTACGGAGTAGTACACTAATACTACATACACTACTATACTACATACTCTCGGTACTATATTACGTACTAGTAATTTTATTTACTATACTATATACTACGTACTACATATTATATTTACTCTCTCGTCTTTCTATATAATTGGAGCATCGGGAATGAGGAGCTACCCAGCAATTGGCAGGATCACTTTTCTGGAATCATATTTGGGTCAAATTATTTCGACCCGAAAATTTCTTTAAAGGAGGAAAAAGATGACTTTCCTAACGTAGACCGTATTATTGACCCAGATGATCTTAAATTTCTAATAACGTTAATAAATAATACTTCGTAATAGCTGAGGTAACCAAACTTTTCTTCTAACAACATTTCTTATATATAAGTATATTATGTTAGTAATTTAATAAATTGCTTATTTAAATATTTAGGCTTGTTTGTATGACTAAATTACTTATGTATATATAAAAATGTTACGTGATATTTTATTATGACTAAATTTAACTTGACTAAACTATCACTTGTTTAAATTATTTATTTATCACCTTTACATTTCTGTTTATATGAAAAATGATAAAATGAATAAAAGAACTTAAATTAATAAAATTTACTTATATCATTTTCATTGTATTTTATTTGCTATGTATATTTATTCTATGTACTTTATATGTTAATTCTATGTACTTTATATTTTGTATAATTGTAATTTTGGTCATATTTAATACTCCCTCTGTTTCTTTGATATCTTCCACATTTCCTTTTTCAACCATTTCTTTGATTTCTTCCACTTTCCGTTTTTCTATCACACTTTTCTCTTACCTAGGTGGTCCACTTACTTTACTCCCTCTCTACTTTTACTTATTTTATTGTTTTTCTTAAGAAATGTGCCACTTTTAAGGTGGAAGAAATCATAGAAACGGAGGGAGTATTCTTTAGTACTTTTACATTTGTTTATATATTATAATGATAGAGTAAATTAGTAACTTGCAAAATGTTTTGTTTTGATAAAACTTCACTTATTATTTTTATATAGGTAAAAATTTATAAATTTCATTTTTATAAAATTAAATGGATTTATTATATTCCGAAATTTTTACACGACATTTATAAATATTAAAAAAAAATGATTTTACGTCAAATTTTGTAAATCAATTAAAAATGACTTAAATTATATTTTTCATAAACTATAAGTTTTAAAACAATATTTTATTATTATACCTAAATTTTATTTTTATAAATTTTCAATTAAAAGATTTACTATTTTAAAAATGGTATACGATATTTGGGATATAATGTTTCGGGTTACACTTGAGGATTAAAGTATAACGTTGTCACACTGAAAGTAAGTATTTGAGGATTTGACTGTTTCAAATGAGTCCGACCAATTATTGAAGGTCACCAAATAATGTATTACTTGTTCACGGGCAACTTTAATATAAGGTTTATGATGCGAGTCTGGGATGAATAGCTTGTGTTGGATCCTACCATGCGTGGTGTTTCGACTGCACTTGTAATGAAAAGCAGACTCGGAGGCTGTGGTCCGAGAGTCGACCTAATGTTTAAGGTAGTCGTCCTACGGCAATGAGTTCTGCGGTTCAAGAGTCTGCGTAGGGTATGTGGCGCACATATAGACAAGTACTTTATCAGTATTACCACCTAGGTAGCGGGGGCAGAACAGGATTCTGAAAACTGCGGGTTCCCTCTTGGTGATGCAGAGAATGTAATCATCAGCTTTCATTTCAGCCCAGAGCCCCGTTTGAATAAACGTATAATATAATAGAAGTTCGGGCCCAATTGAGCCTTATGGGTGAGATGTAAACCTCATAAGATTGGTTCGGTCTACGAGTCGGTAACACAGTTACTTCTATTGGTGAGATGCAAGCCAATATGGAGTAGCGGTGATACTAGGAGCCACGACTCGTGTATTTATTATCTGTTTACGTGAAAAATGATTTTAAAATCAAATGGCTGTCAATGTCCCATCTTTTAAACTTTACCGTTTTCATCACCTCACATGTTGGTTAATTGAATTAAAGGAAACTATCTGTTACGTGATATTTTTTAATATTTTTTATAAGCATATTATTTGTTATTCACATGGTTGTCTTATGTGTTCGAGGTGATGTTAGATGAACGGCTTGGTTGCTATCCCGCTCAGCGTCCACTGTTTAATTTTTTTTTTTGCAGGTCTAAGACGTTGGGGAATCGAGCGAGAGAGATTTAATAATATGTTTGTATAAAATACAATTTATATTCTGTACTAAATGAATCAAGACTATGTAATTAATAGTCGTTTGTTGTAAGGATCCGTAGCAATCCGGATTTATTTACACTCTGATATAATTTAAATTAAATGACTTAGATAACTTTCCGCATTATCTATTATTTTAAGTCATTGAAAATCCGGGTTGTTACAAGAATGCTTAGAAGTCTTATGGAAGCGTGTCCATACCCAATGGTTTTATTTGGTGACTTCAACGAAATAGTGTCACAAGACGAGGAAGAGGGATACAAGGAAAGTAGCGAGAGACAAATGCACCTTGAATGACTGCGGGTTACATAACTTAGGGTACATTGGGTGCATATTGTGGAGACTGCCACTTGCGCGTGCGCACCCGCGTGTTTAGAGACGAAGTCTCCGCGGCGGCCACCCACATGCCCCCCGGGAGGGGGTTGGTCCGATCCCTCGTTCGGGGCGATGTGTCGGACCTCGATTTGGTTGACGCTAGTAATTTAACCCCTTAACTCAGATCAATGTGAAGTTCCTTATGTTTTGAATGTAGTAATTAGCACCTCCCTTAACTTTTGCTAAATGTGAAATACAACTCAATTTTAAGTTTCAATTCAAAATTATTTCATAGAATTCATTTTATATTCATTTTATATACTCATAAATTTATATTAACACATAATTTTTTTTTATAAATTTTAAAGTGTTACATTTTTAAGATAATTTGTATTTGTATGAATTATTTATATGGTTATTTAATGACAATAATACAAACTATAGGGCATCTTCCCAAAATAATACCAATTTCAATAAATCTGAGAATATAAAATGAATATTTAAACTGAGAATAATACGTATCATTGGAGTAGTTAAACAAGAGTGGTATAAGTGACTTTATAACCTACTACATCATGTCACCTAATTAATATTTAAACTGCTACTTATCCTTCATCCTTCTCCTTAGACCTGAATAATGGGTGAACCGTGTCGGGGCAGCTTCGTGTCAGGCCACTTTCGGGTTATAATAATCGGGTTAACTTCAGGTTGGGTTGGATAATTTCGAGTTCGGGTCATTCTCGGGTTTGTTGTTTCAACTTTTGTAGGGATATCGACTCGTTTTCTATAATAATAGTTGGGTTAGTTTCGAGTTAGCTCGGGTCAATTCAGATTACGGGTCAAAATTAGGTCTTCAATCCGAGTGTCGGGTCGGGTTCGGTTTGGCTTATTCGGGCCGGATCAGTTTTGCCAGGTCTACTCCTTACTTCTCTCCTTCATCATTTTTCAGTTTTTTTTGTATACGTTTCGTTTAGATTAACGTGTTGATTTTGGTGTAGAATTGTGTTGTTAGCTGAATTTTGTGAGGTTGAAGACTTGAAGGAAGAGGAAGAGGGAGTACATTAATCACGTTTAAAACCCCTTACACTGAGTAAGTGAAAAAGAGTGAAGTAATATGAAATAAATTAAAGACGAAAAATGAAGGTCAACGGTTCTACCGCTAACTGGTCATCTATACAACTCTGGTTTAACTACTCCAAAAATACATATTATTCTCAGATTTATTAAAATTGAAATTATTTTCGGAAGATGCTCTATAGTTGGTATTATTGTTGTTAAATAACCCTTATTTATAAAATCGTTTTTGTAAAGAAGTACATCAAACATGGTCATTAATTATATTATATTGGTTAATGTTTTAATCATATTTTAAAACTTATGTCCAAACTTATTTGAACTTTTTAATTTTAATTAAATTTGTTTTAATTTATAATAAACATATACTCAATATATAAAATTATTTAGTCATATAATTAAGTCGAAAAAAAGCAATTGTGCTTAATTTCAACTTCAAACAAAGTTCACTTCAAAAAAAAAAACTTCAAACAAAGTTAAGGGACTAAATTACTACCATCATAAGTTAGGGGGCTTAATTTCACCTTTAACTATGCTTTTTATTTTTTTTTATTTTTTTTTGGAATAGGTAAAAAATTGTATTAATGAACGAATATACACAGTTTATGACCCTTGGGTCATTCAGTTACATCCAATTTTCTCAATCCAATTTCTATCACTAGCGGTCAACTTTCCACTAGTACAAGTTCTAATTCTAGCCTTCATGTCCTGTTTTATACGCATCATCACAACCTTTGGCGTGTGAACATATAGTTCCAAACGGCCCTTGTTTCGTTCCTGCCAAATGTTATAGATAAGAGCGTTAATAACTCCATGGATCACTTGTCTTTTAAGTTTAGATCCCCTCCTTCTCATTCTCCACTCATGTAGACCATAGTCAGGTATTTTGATTTGCAGCCACTTATTTATCATGTCCGTAATCTGCTTGCTGTACAAGCATTCACAGAAGAGGTGTTCGTGTGTTTCAGGTTGCAGCCCGCAGATGCAGCACAACTCGTCTTCTAGTACCTGTAATCTAACTAATTTAGCTTTAACATTGAGTGCCTTGTGTTGATAGATCTAGTTCAGCACCCGATGTTTCGGTATAGTCCATCTGTTCCAAATTAGGTGCCACCAATTGACCTCCTCACCTCGTTCTCGTAGCCACTCGTAACCTTTTTTGACAGTATATCTTCTCCCTGCAAGATCATGCCATTCATCAGTCACAAATGCAGGTCTCAGAACGTTTTTAACCTTGCTAATCTTCTTCCATGTCCATGTTGAATCATTGGTTGGCTCGTAATCAAGCCACTCAGCCCCTTTAAGGTAAATTTGATGTACCCACTTCACCCAAAGAGAATCAGCCTTAATATGTATCCACCACACCATTTTTCCGAGTGCCGCTTTGTTCCAGATGGTATCATCTCGCAGTCCTAGACCTCCTTCCTTGATCGGTTTGCAAATCTTCCTCCATGAGACTAATGGAGTCCTCTTGTATTCGGTACCCCCGTCCCACAAGAAATTTCTGCAGAGGGCTTCAATGCTCTTAAGAACACCTGTTGGGAGCATGAAAATCGATGCCCAGTAGGTGTGAAGAGTCTTGAGAACCGATTGCACAAGGACTAATCGGCCAGCGTAAGACAGTTTCTTTGCCCCTAGCATTCTTATTCTCTCCATGATATTATCAATAAGGGGTCTACAGTCTTTAGCATTCAGTTTGGAGGGCTTAATCGGGACTCCAAGGTATTTAAACGGTAGTTTACCCTCCACACAACCTGAAACAGCCACGATATTCTCCTTCACCTGATCCGGGACACCATTAAAGTAGACACTCGACTTGCCAGGACTCATCTTGAGTCCAGAAGCCTTCGAGAAGGTGGCAAAAGTCCTAAGAAGAATCATAATTGATTTGGTATCCCCCTTGCTAAATAATAACAGGTCATCAGCGAACATAAGACTACTCAATCTCATAGGACTACAGAGAGGGTGGAATCTGAAGTCTAAAGTACTCGTGGTATGATCTAGCAGTCTCGTCAAATATTCCATACAGATAGTGAAAAGGAGCGGGGATAATGGGTCACCTTGTCGAAGTCCTCTCTTCCCTCGGAAAAAGCCAAAGACAGTACCATTCAGACTAAGTGAGTATGAAGCAGACGTGACACATTTCATTATAAGAGCAATGATCTCAGAAGGGAATTCCAAAGCCCATAACATTTGTTCCAAAAAATTCCATTCAACAGTATCATACGCCTTCTGAAGATCGATTTTAAACAAACATCTTGGCGAGACCGATTTCCTCCCATATAGCTTGATTAAATCTTGGCAAATTAGGATGTTCTCCAGGATATTTCTACCCTGAATAAAGCCACCCCGAGTTTTAAAAATAATCTGAGGTAGAACCAATGCCAGTCGATTACAGAGGATTTTAGAAATGCATTTGTAAACCATGTTACAACAGGCAATAGGTCGAAACTGCTGAACTGACTGTGGTCTTGTGACCTTGGGAATAAGAGTCAATGTGGAATTGCTAATCTGTTTGAGAAGTTTTCCATGAGTAAAAAAATTCCTGAACAGCAGCACTCACATCCGTGCCAATCACCTCCCAGCTTGCCTTAAAAAACTTACTCGAGTATCCATCCGGGCCTGGAGCTTTGTCATTAGGAATAGAGAAGAAGACTTCCTTTATCTCATCCTGAGAGACCGGTTTCAATAACAGCTGATGATGTGTAGAATTGCAAACTTTCCCCTTCTGCACAATGTACCTGCACACCTTCACTGTTTGTGCATTCGCTCCCAATAGTTCTGTATAGAACTTCAGAAAGCTGTTCTGAATATCCTCAGGGATAGTATGGGTCACGCCCTGCAAATCTCTAATCTGGGTAACCAAATTATGAGCCCTTCGAACTCTAAGAACACTATGAAGGTAAGCCGTGTTGGCATCACCTTCTGCTATCCAATGTGCTTTCGCCTTTTGTTTCAAATATGAAAGTTGATTCTGTTCTAGGATAGCATAAGTTGCAATTGCATCCTTTTCTTGGGCCATAAGCTCCTCATTGGAAGGCTGAGATATTAGTTCTTTCTAGACTTGCATCAATCGGATCTTAGCAATATCAGCCTTTCTCTCAACATCTGAGTATTTACTGAAGTGAAGTTTCTTTAGATGATATTTCATGGCTCTCAATTTGTTAACCAGGATATACATTTTTGTTCCATAGAATTCCATTCCCCATTTGCCTCTAATAATCTCCATGAAATCCTGATCATCCGTCCAAATATTGCAGAAACGAAATGGATTCTTACTAGCAATCTGCATATTTGATCTCCGCACTAAGCATGGGCAATGGTCAAACAATCCTTCAGGTAAGAAACTCGCTCTCATATCAGGATTTGCCGTGCACCATTCCTGATTGACAAGAACCTTTAACTAAACTTAAGGGGGTCAATTACTACTTTCGTGGTAAACGCGAAATAAAAAAAGGATTATTTCATGAGAATAATACCAACTATGCGTGTGTTTCTTGAATTAATCCAAACTATACGTAATCTCATTTTAATATAAACTACGCCTCCATTAACCTCACTTTGCTATGGGTGACCGGTTACCTGTTGAATCTTTCTTATTCAACTCTTCCTCTAACTCTTATTCTTCTGATTCAGATTTCGTGTTCATTTTCAGTCATTCATAAAAATTTAAAAAAATCCAAAAATTTATCTTCCATTTCTTTTTCAATTAGTCTTATAGAAGCTATGAAAAAAAATATTTTTATGATAATTTTGGCTTTCACGATGACTGCAGCGGACCTAGTAAAATCCTGGAAAGTTACAACAAGTCACTATGACCGGTAATAGGAAGTCATAATTTCATACATAGCAAAGTGAGATTAATGAATGCGTAGTTCATATTAAAATGAGATTACATATAGTTTGGATTATTTTAAGAAGCACACGCATAGTTGAGATTATTTCCATGAAATAACCCAATAAAAAAAGTGATAATTTTTCATACTTGTATGTTACACATTTGTACTCAACAATTACTACATTATTGTCACTCTTATTCCCCCTTCCCCTCACAATTACATTAAGAGGTTTTGAGAGAAATCCAAAAAATTCTCAATACTCACAAATTCCATCTCCCTTTACCACCTCACTACGCCGGCGACCACTCCGGCCCACGACGTTGGCCGGCACTCCGACGACCAATTTTTTTTCGCTTTTTCCCTTTTTTTTTATTAAAAGACAATTATTTTTTTTATATGTACAAGGAAAATATTAAAATTAATATTACAAGAGATATTAAAAAATATTACAAGAAAATTAAATCATAATACAATAATAATAAAAATAAAAATACGAGAATTATAACAGTACAAACAAAAATAATTCAATAATTTATAACAAAAATGTAACTACAAAATAATACTCCGTACAATACAATTCAATTCAATTAGAAATTAAAAATACAATACTCCCTCCACTTCTTTTATATCTTCTACATTGATTTTGGGGTTAAATTTAAGAAGGGTGAAATATGTGGATGAAAATGAAAGTGGAAAAAGAAAGTGGAGCCACAAATGATAAGAACCACAAAAACTGTAGTAAAAAGGAATGTGGAAGATAATAGAGAAGTTACCCAAATAAGAAATGTGGAAGATTATAGAGAAGTGGAGGGAGTACAATATAACAGAATTTTTTTTTTTTTTTAAAATCTGCCATCCACCCTCACCACCCCTGCCACCCTCGCCACCTCTGCGTTGTCGGCGGATCACCCCTGCCACCCACCCTCCTCCTCTCGCCGCCCCTCTTCTCGCCACCTCCCCACACCACCCTAAACCCTAGCACCCACAACACCACCACCTACTGTCAGGGCCGATCTTGACTATTTAGAGACCCTAGGCGAAATAATAAAACGGGGCCCCTTTAAAAATAATCGTAATCATTTTTTTCACTATTTTTATTGATATCGTCCTTATTTGGGCCTGTAGACACTCGCATTTTGACTGCCAGGTGTCTATGGCAGTTTCCAAAAAACACCCGATGATGATCGGACGCTAACGTGTTTCTACGCGCTCGGATATGGGCTCAAATCCATTAGTTGCTGGCTAATGCACTTACGGAGTACAAATCTCACAAAACGGACCTCAAATCCAGGCCCAGTGGATCGTTTCCAATCAAACAAGACTAATTTGGGCCGAAACCGACACCGAAAATAAAATCGACTTTTAGCAATTGGGTCAACCCCGGTCAAAGTCGTTTCCGAGACATGCAAAAAACAGTCACACAATCATCAAAAGTCCAATTCAAACACGAAACCCATAGGACATCCAAAGTCGCGGTCCAAAACAATGGACCCGCGCGACCCAGCTGAGCCACTCGATCGAGTGGGCCCTTAAACAGGCCCGTCTGCAGGCACACTGGACCACTCGACCGAGTCAGCCAGTTACTCGGTCGAGTAACCCTAGACGGGGTACCTAGGCCTTGCCTATATAAACACCCCATGCACACAACCCTAAGACAACTTTTCACAAGTTTTACAACCTTCATCAAGATCAAACTCAAACCCTAATTCAAACCCTAAACCTAGCTTTAGGAATCGAAACCCTAAACCACCACAACTTAGCCTACATACTCGAAACTCCCGTGCAAGCCATCACTACGAGTCCCGTCCGAGCTTAAGAAACATGTAGGTTGAGGGTGCCAATTCCCGCTCTTCTCTTTTCTCCCTTTTTCTCGCGTCGCAGTCGTCTCGCTTTTTTATCGTTATTATCGCGTCCTAATATCGATAATATAATTAGTATAAAATATTAAGGTATTCGTCGATTCGTGTCGAGTATGAGTGATGGTGGGATAAGGAAACCCGAATATACAAGTGTACTGCACACAGCGTTGCCGGTCGCTTATCCCATCACCCCGATTGCTTGATTGTTGAGACGAATTAACATCAACCATAATTTTCTTATTTCATCATCGTTATCGCGTATTTCCATCAATTCTAAAATCAATTTTCAAAACAAGTATTTTATTCAATAAGGGTCGAAACCCGTTGACGCGGATCCGACATCACATAATCCCTAGGGATTCGTTACGATGTCGGAAAAGCCGAGAGAATCAAGTCTTTCAATTCAAGCAAAGTGTCGATCTTTTAGATTCGATACCAATTCCATAATTGGATGTCGAATCTAACGATCTAGTCACATAAATTAATTAACGCGATTTCTATTGATGCTAAAATAATTGTCATACAATTCGTTAGAATTACGACATTATTAAACGCGGAGAAAATCCACTCATATCGCGATAGTTAATTTAAGACGACTTAAAGCAATTTTCTTTTATTTTTACTCTAGTATTCCATATCGATTCAATAATCGAATATGGGATATGACGAGCATTCAAACTAGAATCGGGTATAAATCCCATAATATTTATATCCGATTCAACAAAATCAATGATTTATAAAATCCGAGTCGAGCATAAATTGTTCAATATTTATGTCCGATTCGGCAGGATCATCGAATTATCAAAAATCAAAAGCAATTTCGAAAGTTAATAATAAATTGCAAAGCGAATTAAAATTCGTACAGGGGGCACTCGACCGAGTGCCTAGCCCACTCGATCGAGTGGCACCCCAAAAACCGAAACAGAATGCACTTACGACCTCCACTCGGTCGAGTCTCACAGTGACTCGGTCGAGTGGCAACATACTCGGTCGAGTTGGTCAATAACTCGATCGAGTAGGGTCTAAAATACGGGACAGAAGCGTTTTCAGAGGTCCACTCGGTCGAGTCCCTCAATGACTCGGTCGAGTGGCCCCTTCATCACGTCAAACCATGAGTCCTACAAGCCGGTCGAGTCATATTAATATCTTTTCACGACTTCAGTCGACACGTGTCTAATCAATCACGTGAAAACTTCACTTTTCAAAACTTTACATCATCATGTCTACATCATTCATCCATTTGAAAATCGTTATTATTCGTTATACCGTTACTAACAGTTTGTTATTTTCCTTGTTGATTTATCGTTTATTTTAATGTACTAAAATGAACCCACATGCTAAAATTCAACTTTGACGTTAGAATTAATTGCATTAAATCGACATAGAAACCCTTTCAATTTTATTCACATGCTTAGGGAAAACAACGTTTGCATAAGCATTTTTCACCGAATTACTAACGCGCGTATTAGAAAGTCATTCGAGATCTTAGTAGAGGCCGCTAAGTGCGGGCGAGGTTGGGTGTCCTTTGTGGGCTTCCCAACACGTACCCTCACCCCTTACTCAGAACCATGGTTTCCGGATATCCGAATCCATTGGCATACGAGAGTCATTCAATACACGGTATCCGATAATGTCGGTATCGGTATCAAATGCATTGGGACGAGCCCAATAAACTCTGACATCGGAAATGGACCGTATTTTGTATACGGCCCACTATGACATAGAGCGGGCTCGAATGGGTCCGAACTCCCACAAAGTTCGGTGGCGACTCCACTTCGATTTAAATTTCAATTCGATCAATTCTCATATGGAGATTCATTCGCCTACCCAAACCCGCGTGTGGCCACGTCGGGGTGGACCTATATCATGTCCACAATTTGGCGACTCCGCTGGGGATTAACTGATGTGTGACTTACCATTGGCATCCTCAGGGAGAGACTCGAATAGAAATCGTTTGACTAGTACAATACGCGTTTTAGTTTTACGGTTCATGCATAACCCATATTTTCCCGGGCCGGTACTCGCGACCGACGTCCCACTATACCGTTGATGTACTCCAATATGGATATGTCAAAAGGTGTCCATAGTTGATTCGAGTGGGTTTCGCGGCATGTTCTAAGATCAACTCGACTTAGGAAGTCCGTCCCGATCAATGTCTAAACTATGTGCACCGGTATAGACCCTCTATAGACTGACCGAGACTTAGTGTATAGCATACATGGCGTCGTTATAATGCTTGCCTGACTACATGCTACTTGGTTTTTGAGTCGTTTTCAAAAAACCGTCTTTTTTCAAAGATTGCATCTTTTTCAAACTATCCAACTTCAAAACCCGGGGCGCATACCGAATTTAGGACTTATGATTTTACTCAAAATAGCCTATTTTCTAGCCGGTATGCTGCCCAATTCAAAACTCAAAAATACTTTCGAATTTTTAAAACGAGGCCCGATACACTTTCCGATTTTCTCGAAAAGTCGGGCCTTCCCCCGAGTCTTCTCGGGTTTTCCAAAACAATCCATATTCAAAACCTTCCTCTTCTTAGGACTTCCCGTATTTAGCAGTGTCGGGTCTTGTCATAAGTCGTCGAAGGTCTTTAGCGTCGAAACTCCGTCGATCTTACATCACGGGTTTCCTCCCTATCTCAGTCCGCCTTATTTGACTAAGGCATCGCCCGCCTACGTAGGACATACTCCTACAAAGGAGGGCCCATCTACACAATCGAGTCCAAAGTCTGAGAAATATCTCACATGGACCTTCCTTCGAACAGGACTCGGCCCACATGCCGAATTCTAAGGGAGGCCCACCTTTCACAAGTCACCCGCCTAGGTGTCTTTTCCGAGTCAACCTTTTACAAGGCATAGCCCTATAACAAAAGGTTCGTGGTCCTTACGTCTAAGGGTCACTCGTCCGACACTCAAGTATCAACAAAATTTTCAATCCCACTCGGGGGCTACCCTTTAGCAGGGCGATCAATCACGGTTGCCCTAAGGGTCATGT
This sequence comes from Agrostemma githago, assembly GCA_958450325.1. Lineage (NCBI taxonomy): Eukaryota > Viridiplantae > Streptophyta > Magnoliopsida > Caryophyllales > Caryophyllaceae > Agrostemma > Agrostemma githago. The sequence goes on along the minus strand of OY288257.1, from coordinate 56,432,979 downwards.
CGTACACGTGTCTCACGTACCCCACTTTCGAGTCACTTAAGATACCACACCATCTGAGTCCTTAGTCTCACTTGGGGGCTATTCTCCGACGGAGCGATTAATCACAGTCACTCCGAGAATCGCACCCTACACATTTATCTTAGAGAGTCTAACTCGAGTCAAACCGGAGTCGTCTCTCCTCCCACGCTATTTCCTATGCCTTGGTGTACTTGAGTTCCGAAGCAACTTTTCTGATTACGCGGTGTTCTTACAGAGAGGCCATCGCAAACCAGACACAAGAAAATGCAAGGAACTTTGGACGAACTGAAGGCTGCGCTGGCCAAGATCGAGGCCCAATTAACGGCCATCAGGGCCGACCAAACAACCCTTGCCACCCGCCTAAGTGCCGTGGAGAAAGGGACTCCTGTTGATGGATCTGAGCCCACTGGGCCCATAGCTGAACTAATCAGCGTTGTTCGCAAGCTCGAAGAACAGGTCCACTTGTCAACAAGCAACTCGATCCATACGGAGAATGCTCGTTCCTACTCGCCTCTGAATGACGAGCTACCTGCTAACCTCAACCTCACGGGAATACCGATGTTTGAGGGCACTGAAGACCCGGTCCACCACATCCGGGCTTTCAAAGAATTCATGGCTATCAAGGGGGTGAAATCCACCATGTTCAAGCACTTGTTCGCTTCCTCCCTTGAAAAGCATCCAAAAGCCTGGTACTACAGGCTCGATTCCAAGAAATACAAGACTTGGGACGATGTGGCTACTGAATTTGCTCGGAATTACGCTGATAATACCGAGATCCAGACTACAATGCGTACTCTGGAAGTAATGGCCCAAGAGCCCAAAGAAGGGTTCACCAAATATCTCCAAAGATGGCGGGCCGAAAGTGTGAAGTTGGTAGACAAGCCCAACGAGAAGATACTAGTGGAGGCATTCATTAACAACCTCCTACCTTCCTACCGCATCCACCTTAGGTATGCCGGCATTTCAAACTTTGCGGTGCTTACCGAAATGGTCATTAGGATTGAAGACGATCTTCGACATAATAAAGATCTGGGTGAAGCTTCTACTAAAGACTATACTGGACATCAACTCGATTTCTTAGAAGCCGACGACTAATGACAACATCATCCGAGAGTCCGGATTCGATTTGAGTCCGAGTCTGGGATGTACTATTTCCTTTGAAGTCAAAGTCAAAGTCAAAGTCAGAGTCAGAGTCAATTGTATTCTGTCCTCCTTTCCAAAATTCAATAAAATCAGCTTTCCTGTTTCTCATATATACTTTCCTTATGTGTTTCCGAGAATATGATGAACACCGTCATACACTGTGAGCACACGCACGTGACTATTATAGGCACATCTATAATGACTGCAGGGAATCGAGGCCCGTGTTTTCCTTTACCTATTCCATGTCTGACATAGAGAGCCACATAACTACCCTTAGCAGGGGCGTATCGAATCCTATGACAAATTTGGGTAGTCTCCTAGTTTGGGTTCAAGACGGGAGGCAAGCCCGTTTCCCACAATAGACACCCATCCAATAAGATCAACCAACCCCTACCTTAGGTTAGTCTGACCAACAAAAACTGGACGTAAAAAAAAACATTCAAAAAACCCATGACCGGGGCTAAGAGGTCAACCAACATTCAAAAAACCCATGACCGGGGCTAAGAGGTCAACCAAACATTCAAAAACCCATGACCGGGGCTGAGAGGTCAACCAAAATTCAAAAAACCCATGACCGGGGCTAAGAGGTCAACCAACATTCAAAAAACCCATGACCGGGGCTAAGAGGTCAACCAACATTAAAAAAACCCATGACCGGGGCTCAGAGGTCAACCAAAAAATATTCAAGAACCCATGACCGTAGTGAAAACGGTCAAATTCAAAAGTTATCAATACTCATACCATCCAATAGGGGAGTGACAATCAAGCTGGTCAGCTAACACCACACTCAGCCTTCTCACATTACAACCCTCAAGACCTCCTCGAGACCTAGGCTAGAGACAGTCCAGAATTTTGAGGATTCAAGCTCCATAGGACACCCCTAACCATTAGGGCCAGACACAGAAACCAGATCCCGCATTATCAAACCAGCCCGATCGAAGTCCGAGTCATCATTACTCGACTTCCCCCTTTTCTACCATATTACAATACATTACCCTCGAAGCCTTAGCTCCACAAAATCGAGCTCCAGATTTCGAATCATCAAAGCCACTTACTTCCTAGCACCACATTTCCAAAAACATCCAAGCCAGTTACCAGCCCTAAACACGGGAACTCAACTTGCGGTCAGCATAGAACATGCCCAAATAGCTCACACCATCTCTGGGGGCTACCCCGGAGAACGCCCACAGTCACAGGATCAAGGTCCTAACCATTCTAGCCCTTTGATCAAGACATCACTGGGAATGCACCTAGCCTACACCATCGTTATGGCTAGTAACACACAAAGTCCTATTAGACTAGGCACCATAATATATCTTCCAATCCACTGAACTGCGGCATGGTTTGATTTCACTACACGTGAATACGTAGGAAGCCTTTCAACAGAGGCACAACCACTCACATTGACACACATTCAAAAAGCATTATCATTCCGGTCACGACACTGTCATGTTCTCAGTAGCCAGCTTTATCGTCCTGAGGGCTTCTTTTAGGCAGAAGATCCTCATCCACTCACATAATCCAAAAGACTTTAAAAATCTAGCCTCCTTCCTATAGTGTGTCCTAGTACTCGGCTCAGTCAAAGACGAGAATCTGTCAGGACTCGAAGCAATACCCATTTTGGACTGTACCCTAAAATCAAAAATCCAGAAGGGCACCAGACTAAAACAGTCTTATTACAGACTACTGCAAGTCCCCCATAGCATATCTACCCCATTTCGATGTACGAGCGTGTTGCCACCCGCCTAGGCTACGGAATAGCGCAACTTAAGAGCCTTGTTAGGTGGCCCACCCCCTACCAAGTCACGGTCCAACCCCTCGAGAGTCCAGTCGTGTCAGTCAACTCGTCCGGTCACGTCTAGAGTCGAGTCTGTCGGTAGGCCTCTCTCTTCAAATTTCACTTTGAAATTTGCAAAATTTAGCCATTTGAAAAAAGTCCTTTTCGACAAGGTCAAATTTCGGTCTATTTAAACTGCAAATTTCTTTTCTACCCCTTTCCATTTTGAAAACCTAGTCCGTGAGCTGCTTTCAGGATTTAAATTTCAAAAATTTCGAAAATTCAAAAAAATTCAAAAATTCATTTTTCCCCAGCGCGAGTCATGTTACTACCTACGTGTTGCATGCAAATTTTATGTGACTTATACAGGTACGACTCGAGCAGGAACATGCAACCCACTAAATCTCCCCAGCGGAAGCCCAAGGCGGCATTTACACAGGGATGGACCCATATACAGGCGCACCCGGGACTTATACGACAAGTCCAATTCCCCAGCTGATAGCCCAAGGCGGCGTTTTCCTCGGAATAGCACGGGATGGGCCTACACATAGGCACACCCAGGACTTATGCGACAAGTCCGATTCCCCACGGAGGTATTATCAGTAGCTCAGGTATGACTTCTATCTTATGGCTAGCGAGCCCTTCACGCGAGTCTAATGGACTATAAACGACCCGATCGGAAGTCTACCAGGTATTAATTGACTTGATAGCTACTCTGACTTTCGCCCTGTCCAAGCCTCAGTCAGAGTGGGGGCTCTGTAGACACTCGCATTTTGACTTCCAGGTGTCTATGGTAGTTTCCAAAAAACACCCGATGATGATCGGGCGCTAACTTGTTTCTACGCGCTCGGATATGGGCTCAAATCCATTAGTTGCTGGTTAATGCACTTACGGAGTACAAATATCACAAAACGGACCTCAAATCCAGTCCCAGTGGATCGTTTCCAGTCAAACAAGACTAATTTGGCCCGAAACCGACACCGAATATAAATTCGACTTTTAGCAATTGGGTCAACCCCGGTCAAAGTCGTTTCCGAGACATGCAAAAAACAGTCACACAATCATCAAAAGTCCAATTCAAACACGAAACCCATAGGACATCCAAAGTCGCGGTCCAAAACAATGGACCCGCGCGACCCAGCTGAGCCACTCGATCGAGTGGGCCCCCTAAACAGGCCCGACTGCAGGCACACCGGGCCACTCGACCGAGTCAGCCAGTTACTCGGTCGAGTAACCCTAGACGGGGTACCTAGGCCTTGCCTATATAAACACCCTATGCACACAACCCTAAGACAACTTTTCACAACTTTCACAACCTTCATCAAGATCAAACTCAAACCCTAATTCAAACCCTAAACTTAGCTTTAGGAATCGAAACCCTAAACCACCACAACTTAGCCTACATACTCGAAACTCCCGTGCAAGCCATCACTACGAGTCCCGTCCGAGCTTAAGAAACATGTAGGTTGAGGGTGCCAATTCCCGCTCTTCTCTTTTCTCCCTTTTTCTCACGTCGCAGTCGTCTCGTTTTTTTATCGTTATTATCACGTCCTAATATCGATAATATAATTAGTATAAAATATTAAGGTATTCGTCGATTCGTGTCGAGTATGAGTGATGGTGGGATAAGGAAACCCGAATATACAAGTGTACTGCACACAGCGTTGCCGGTCGCTTATCCCATCACCCCGATTGCTTGATTGTTGAGACGAATTAACATCAACCATAATTTTCTTATTTCATCATCGTTATCGCGTATTTCCATCAATTCTAAAATCAATTTTCAAAACAAGTATTTTATTCAATAAGGGTCGAAACCCGTTGACGCGGATCCGACATCACATAATCCCTAGGGATTCGTTACGATGTCGGAAAAGCCGAGAGAATCAAGTCTTTCAATTCAAGCAAAGTGTCGATCTTTTAGATTCGATACCAATTCCATAATTGGATGTCGAATCTAACGATCTAGTCACATAAATTAATTAACGCGATTTCTATTGATGCTAAAATAATTGTCATACAATTCGTTAGAATTACGACATTATTAAACGCGGAGGAAATCCACTCATATCGCGATAGTTAATTTAAGACGACTTAAAGCAATTTTCTTTTATTTTTACTCTAGTATTCCATATCGATTCAATAATCGAATATGGGATATGACGAGCATTCAAACTAGAATCGGGTATAAATCCCATAATATTTATATCCGATTCAACAAAATCAATGACTTATAAAATCCGAGTCGAGCATAAATTGTTCAATATTTATGTCCGATTCGGCAGGATCATCGAATTATCAAAAATCAAAAGCAATTTCGAAAGTTAATAATAAATTGCAAAGCGAATTAAAATTCGTACAGGGGGCACTCGACCGAGTGCCTAGCCCACTCGATCGAGTGGCACCCCAAAAACCGAAACAGAATGCACTTACGACCTCCACTCGGTCGAGTCTCACAGTGACTCGGTCGAGTGGCAACATACTCGGTCGAGTTGGTCAATAACTCGATCGAGTAGGGTCTAAAATACGGGACAGAAGCGTTTTCAGAGGTCCACTCGGTCGAGTCCCTCAATGACTCGGTCGAGTGGCCCCTTCATCACGTCAAACCATGAGTCCTACAAGCCGGTCGAGTCATATTAATATTTTTTCACGACTTCAGTCGACACGTGTCTAATCAATCACGTGAAAACTTCACTTTTCAAAACTTTACATCATCATGTCTACATCATTCATCCATTTGAAAATCGTTATTATTCGTTATACCGTTACTAACAGTTTGTTATTTTCCTTGTTGATTTATCGTTTATTTTAATGTACTAAAATGAACCCACATGCTAAAATTCAACTTTGACGTTAGAATTAATTGCATTAAATCGACATAGAAACCCTTTCAATTTTATTCACATGCTTAGGGAAAACAACGTTTGCATAAGCATTTTTCACCGAATTACTAACGCGCGTATTAGAAAGTCATTCGAGATCTTAGTAGAGGCCGCTAAGGCCGGACGGGGTTGGGTGTCCTTTGTGGGCTTCCCAACACGTACCCTCACCCCTTACTCAGAACTATGGTTTCCGGATATCCGAATCCATTGGCATACGAGAGTCATTCAATACACGGTATCCGATAATGTCGGTATCGGTATCAAATGCATTGGGACGAGCCCAATAAACTCTGACATCGGAAATGGACCGTATTTTGTATACGGCCCACTATGACATAGAGTGGGATCGAATGGGTCCGAACTCCCACAAAGTTCGGTGGCGACTCCACTTCGATTTAAATTTCAATTCGATCAATTCTCATATGGAGATTCATTCGCCTACCCAAACCCGCGTGTGGCCGCGTCGGGGTGGACCTATATCATGTCCACAATTTGGCGACTCCGCTGGGGATTAACTGATGTGTGACTTACCATCGGCATCCTCAGGGAGAGACTCAAATAGAAATCGTTTGACTAGTACAATACGCGTTTTAGTTTTACGGTTCATGCATAACCCATATTTTCCCGGGCCGGTACTCACGACCGACGTCCCACTATACCGTTGATGTACTCCAATATGGATATGTCAAAAGGTGTCCATAGTCGATTCGAGTGGGTTTCGCGGCATGTTCTAAGATCAACTCGACTTAGGAAGTCCGTCCCGATCAACGTCTAGACTATGTGCACTGGTATAGACCCTCTATAGACTGACCGAGACTTAGTGCAAAGCATACATGGCGTCGTTATAATGCTTGCCTGACTACATGCTACTTGGTTTCTGAGTCGTTTTCAAATAACCGTCTTTTTTCAAAGATTGCATCTTTTTCAAACTATCCAACTTCAAAACCCGGGACGCATACCAAATTTAGGACTTATGATTTTACTCAAAATAGCCTATTTTCTAGCCGGTATGCTGCCCAATTCAAAACTCGAAAATACTTTCGAATTTTCAAAACGAGGCCCGATACACTTTCCGATTTTCTCGAAAAGTTGGGCCTTCCCCCGAGTCTTCTCGGGTTTTCCAAAATAATCCATATTCAAAACCTTCCTCTTCTTAGGACTTCCCGTATTTAGCAGTGTCGGGTCTTGTCATAAGTCGTCGAAGGTCTTTAGCGTCGAAACTCCGTCGATCTTACATCACGGGTTTCCTCCCTATCTCAGTCCGCCTTATTTGACTAAGGCATGGCCCGCCTACGTAGGACATACTCCTACAAAGGAGGGCCCATCTACACAATCGAGTCCAAAGTCTGAGAAATATCTCACATGGACCTTCCTTCGAACAGGACTCGGCCCACATGCCGAATTCTAAGGGAGGCCCACCTTTCACAAGTCACCCGCCTAGGTGTCTTTTCTGAGTCAACCTTTTACAAGGCATAGCCCTATAACAAAAGGTTCGTGGTCCTTACGTCTAAGGGTCACTCGTCCGACACTCAAGTATCAACAAAATTTTCAATCCCACTCGGGGGCTACCCTTTAGCAGGGCGATCAATCACGGTTGCCCTAAGGGTCATGTCTTACACGTGTCTCACGTACCCCACTTTCGAGTCACTTAAGATACCACACCATCTGAGTCCTTAGTCTCACTTGGGGGCTATTCTCCGACGGAGCGATTAATCACAGTCACTCCGAGAATCGCACCCTACACATTTATCTTAGAGAGTCTAACCCGAGTCAAACCGGAGTCGTCTCTCCTCCCACGCTATTTCCTATGCCTTGGTGTACTTGAGTTCCGAAGCAACTTTTCTGATTATGCGGTGTTCTTACAGAGAGGTCATCGCAAACCAGACACAAGAAAATGCAAGGAACTTTGGACGAACTGAAGGCTGCGCTGGCCAAGATCGAGGCCCAATTAACGACCATCAGGGCCGACCAAACAACCCTTGCCACCCGCCTAAGTGCCGTGGAGAAAGGGACTCCTGTTGCTGGATCTGAGCCCACTGGGCCCATAGCTGAACTAATCAGCGTTGTTCGCAAGCTCGAAGAACAGGTCCACTTGTCAACAAGCAACTCGATCCATACGGAGAATGCTCGTTCCTACTCGCCTCTGAATGACGAGCTACCTGCTAACCTCAACCTCACGGGAATACCGATGTTTGAGGGCACTGAAGACCCGGTCCACCACATCCGGGCTTTCAAAGAATTCATGGCTATCAAGGGGGTGAAATCCACCATGTTCAAGCACTTGTTCGCTTCCTCCCTTGAAAAGCATCCAAAAGCCTGGTACTACAGGCTCGATTCCAAGAAATACAAGACATGGGACGATGTGGCTACTGAATTTGCTCGGAATTACGCTGATAATACCGAGATCCAGACTACAATGCGTACTCTGGAAGTAATGGCCCAAGAGCTCAAAGAAGGGTTCACCAAATATCTCCAAAGATGGCGGGCCGAAAGTGTGAAGTTGGTAGACAAGCCCAACGAGAAGATACTAGTGGAGGCATTCATTAACAACCTCCTACCTTTCTACCGCATCCACCTTAGGTATGCCGGCATTTCAAACTTTGCGGTGCTTACCGAAATGGTCATTAGGATTGAAGACGATCTTCGACATAATAAAGATCTGGGTGAAGCTTCTATTAAAGGCTATACTGGACATCAACTCGAGTCCTTAGAAGCCGACGACTAATGACAACATCATCCGAGAGTCTGGATTCGATTTGAGTCCGAGTCTGGGATGTACTATTTCCTTCGAAGTCAAAGTCAAAGTCAAAGTCAGAGTCAGAGTCAATTGTATTCTGTCCTCCTTTCCAAAATTCAATAAAATCAGCTTTCCTGTTTCTCATATATACTTTCCTTATGTGTTTCCGAGAATATGATGAACACCGTCATACACTGTGAGCACACGCACGTGACTATTATAGGCACATCTATAATGACTGCAGGGAATCGAGGCCCGTGTTTTCCTTTACCTATTCCATGTCTGACATAGAGAGCCACATAACTACCCTTAGCAGCGGCGTATCGAATCCTATGACAAATTTGGGTAGTCTCCTAGTTTGGGTTCAAGACGGGAGGCAAGCCCGTTCCCCACAATAGACACCCATAAAATAAGATCAACCAACCCCTACCTTAGGTGTTAGTCTGACCAACAAAAACTGGACGTAAAAAAAAACATTAAAAAAACCCATGACCGGGGCTAAGAGGTCAACCAACATTCAAAAAACCCATGACCGGGGCTAAGAGGTCAACCAAACATTCAAAAACCCATGACCGGGGCTGAGAGGTCAACCAAAATTCAAAAAACCCATGACCGGGGCTAAGAGGTCAACCAACATTCAAAAAACCCATGACCGGGGCTAAGAGGTCAACCAACATTAAAAAAACCCATGACCGGGGCTCAGAGGTCAACCAAAAAATATTCAAGAACCCATGACCGTAGTGAAAACGGTCAAATTCAAAAGTTATCAATACTCATACCATCCAATAGGGGAGTGACAATCAAGCTGGTCAGCTAACACCACACTCAGCCTTCTCACATTACAACCCTCAAGACCTCCTCGAGACCTAGGCTAGAGACAGCCCAGAATTTTGAGGATTCAAGCTCCATAGGATACCCCTAACCATTAGGGCCAGACACGGAAACCAGATCCCGCATTATCAAACCAGCCCGATCGAAGTCCGAGTCATCATTACTCGACTTCCCCCTTTTCTACCATATTACAATACATTACCCTCGAAGCCTTAGCTCCACAAAATCGAGCTCCAGATTTCGAATCATCAAAGCCACTTACTTCCTAGCACCACATTTCCAAAAACATCCAAGCCAGTTACCAGCCCTAAACACGGGAACTCAACTTGCGGTCAGCATAGAACATGCCCAAATAGCTCACACCATCTCTGGGGGCTACCCCGGAGAACGCCCACAGTCACAGGATCAAGGTCCTAACCATTCTAGCCCTTTGATCAAGACATCACTGGGAATGCACCTAGCCTACACCATCGTTATGGCTAGTAACACACAAAGTCCTATTAGACTAGGCACCATAATATATCTTCCAATCCACTGAACTGCGGCATGGTTTGATTTCACTACACGTGAATACGTAGGAAGCCTTTCAACAGAGGCACAACCACTCACATTGACACACATTCAAAAAGCATTATCATTCCGGTCACGACACTGTCATGTTCTCAGTAGCCAGCTTTGTCGTCCTGAGGGCTTCTTTTAGGCAGAAGATCCTCATCCACTCACATAATCCAAAAGACTTTCAAAATCTAGCCTCCTTCCTATAGTGTGTCCTAGTACTCGGCTCAGTCAAAGACGAGAATCTGTCAGGACTCGAAGCAATACCCATTTTGGACTGTACCCTAAAATCAAAAATCCAGAAGGGCACCAGACTAAAACAGTCTTATTACAGACTACTGCAAGTCCCCCATAGCATATCTACCCCATTTCGATGTACGAGCGTGTTGCCACCCGCCTAGGCTACGGAATAGCGCAACTTCAGAGCCTTGTTAGGTGGCCCACCCCCTACCGAGTCACGGTCCAACCCCTCGAGAGTCCAGTCGTGTCAGTCAACTCGTCCGGTCACGTCTAGAGTCGAGTTTGTCGGTAGGCCTCTCTCTTCAAATTTCACTTTGAAATTTGCAAAATTTAGCCATTTGAAAAAAGTCCTTTTCGACAAGGTCAAATTTCGGTCTATTTAAACTGCAAATTTCTTTTCTACCCCTTTCCATTTTGAAAACCTAGTCCGTGAGCTGCTTTCAGGATTTAAATTTCAAAAATTTCGAAAATTCAAAAAAATTCAAAAATTCATTTTTCCCCAGCGCGAGTCATGTTACTACCTACGTGTTGCATGCAAATTTTATGTGACTTATACAGGTACGACTCGAGCAGGAACATGCAACCCACTAAATCTCCCCAGCGGAAGCCCAAGGCGGCATTTACACAGGGATGGGCCCATATACAGGCGCACCCGGGACTTATACGACAAGTCCAATTCCCCAGCTGATAGCCCAAGGCGGCATTTTCCTCGGAATAGCACGGGATGGGCCTACACATAGGCACACCCAGGACGTATGCGACAAGTCCGATTCCCCACGGAAGTATTATCAGCAGCTCAGGTATGACTTCTATCTTATGGCTAGCGAGCCGTTCACGCGAGTCTAATGGACTATAAACGACCCGATCGGAAGTCTACCAGGTATTAATTGACTTGGTAGCTACTCTGACTTTCGCCCTGTCCAAGCCTCAGTCAGAGTGGGGGCTCTGTAGACACCCGCATTTTGACTTCCAGGTGTCTATGGTAGTTTCCAAAAAACACCCGATGATGATCGGAAGCTAACTTGTTTCTACGCGCTCGGATAAGGGCTCAAATCCATTAGTTGCTGGCTAATGCACTTACGGAGTACAAATCTCACAAAACGGACCTCAAATCCAGGCCCAGTGGATCGTTTCCAGTCAAACAAGACTAATTTGGGCCGAAACCGACACCGAAAATAAAATCGACTTTTAGCAATTGGGTCAACCCCGGTCAAAGTCGTTTCCGAGACATGCAAAAAACAGTCACACAATCATCAAAAGTCCAATTCAAACACGAAACCCATAGGACATCCAAAGTCGCGGTCCAAAACAATGGACCCGTGCGACCCAGCTGAGCCACTCGATCGAGTGGGCCCTTAAACAGGCCCGACTGCAGGCACACCGGGCCACTCGACCGAGTCAGCCAGTTACTCGGTCGAGTAACCCTAGACGGGGTACCTAGGCCTTGCCTATATAAACACCCCATGCACACAACCCTAAGACAACTTTTCACAACTTTTACAACCTTCATCAAGATCAAACTCAAACCCTAATTCAAACCCTGAACCTAGCTTTAGGAATCAAAACCCTAAACCACCACAACTTAGCCTACATACTCAAAACTCCCGTGCAAGCCATCACTACGAGTCCCGTCCGAGCTTAAGAAACATGTAGGTTGAGGGTGCCAATTCCCGCTCTTCTCTTTTCTCCCTTTTTCTCACGTCGCAGTCGTCTCGTTTTTTTATCGTTATTATCACGTCCTAATATCGATAATATAATTAGTATAAAATATTAAGGTATTCGTCGATTCGTGTCGAGTATGAGTGATGGTGGGATAAGGAAACCCGAATATACCAGTGTACTGCACACAGCGTTGCCGGTTGCTTATCCCATCACCCCGATTGCTTGATTGTTGAGACGAATTAACATCAACCATAATTTTCTTATTTCATCATCGTTATCGCGTATTTCCATCAATTCTAAAATCAATTTTCAAAACAAGTATTTTATTCAATAAGGGTCGAAACCCGTTGACGCGGATCCGACATCACATAATCCCTAGGGATTCATTACGATGTCGGAAAAGCCGAGAGAATCAAGTCTTTCAATTCAAGCAAAGTGTCGATCTTTTAGATTCGATACCAATTCCATAATTGGATGTCGAATCTAACGATCTAGTCACATAAATTAATTAACGTGATTTCTATTGATGCTAAAATAATTGTCATACAATTCGTTAGAATTACGACATTATTAAACGCGGAGGAAATCCACTCATATCGCGATAGTTAATTTAAGACGACTTAAAGCAATTTTCTTTTATTTTTACTCTAGTATTCCATATCGATTCAATAATCGAATATGGGATATGACGAGCATTCAAACTAGAATCGGGTATAAATCCCATAATATTTATATCCGATTCAACAAAATCAATGATTTATAAAATCCGAGTCGAGCATAAATTGTTCAATATTTATGTCCGATTCGGCAGGATCATCGAATTATCAAAAATCAAAAGCAATTTCGAAAGTTATTAATAAATTGCAAAGCGAATTAAAATTCGTACAGGGGGCACTCGACCGAGTGCCTAGCCCACTCGATCGAGTGGCACCCCAAAAACCGAAACAGAATGCACTTACGACCTCCACTCGGTCGAGTCTCACAGTGACTCGGTCGAGTGGCAACATACTCGGTCGAGTTGGTCAATAACTCGATCGAGTAGGGTCTAAAATACGGGACAGAAGCGTTTTCAGAGGTCCACTCGGTCGAGTCCCTCAATGACTTGGTCGAGTGGCCCCTTCATCACGTCAAACCATGAGTCCTACAAGCCGTTCAAGTCTCGTTAATATCTTTTCACGACTTAAGTCGACACGTGTCTAATCAATCACGTGAAAACTTCACTTTTCAAAACTTTACATCATCATGTCTACATCATTCATCCATTTGCAAATCGTTATTATTCGTTATACCGTTACTAACAGTTTGTTATTTTCCTTGTTGATTTATCGTTTATTTTAATGTACTAAAATGAACCCGCATGCTAAAATTCAACTTTGACGTTAGAATTAATTGCATTAAATCGACATAGAAACCCTTTCAATTTTATTCACATGCTTAGGGAAAACAACGTTTGCATAAGCATTTTTCACCGAATTACTAACGCGCGTATTAGAAAGTCATTCGAGATCTTAGTAGAGGCCGCTAAGTGCGGGCGGGGTTGGGTGGTCTTTGTGGGCTTCCCAACACGTACCCTCACCCCTTACTCAGAACCATGGTTTCCGGATATCCGAATCCATTGGCGTACGAGAGTCATTCAATACACGGTATCCGATAATATCGGTATCTGTATCAAATGCAAAGGGACGAGCCCAATAAACTCTGACATCGGAAATGGACCGTATTTTGTATACGGCCCACTACGACATAGAGTGGGCTCGAATGTGTCCGAACTCCCACAAAGTTCGGTGGCGACTCCACTTCGATTTAAATTTCAATTCGATCCATTCTCATATGGAGATTCATTCGCCTACCCAAACCCGCGCGTGGCCGCGTCGGGGTGGACCTATGTCATGTCCACAGGGCCGTATTTTTCATTAACTACGTTTTTAACAACAAGTATATCAATAACATCTTGTTATTAGTTATTAGTATGATTTTATAAAATCTACGACATTCCAATGCAATTCAAGCGTGGTATCGCACAATTTAACAAATGATTCAAACAAAGCCATCAAATGATATTGTGAGTATGATGAGTTGATGAATCATAGGTAGTGTATAAATTTACAATCCCTGAAACTAATGATTCATAAATACTGGAAAAAAAAAACTGGACTAAAAAATCAAAATTCCTAGCAAAAAGCAAAAGGCCAAAACAAAAGACCTAGCTATGATCAAAAAGAATTGTCAACATCCCCGACCAGACACGGTCAATCCCTCGACCAGAGTACGGTCAGTCCGAATGAAGAATTCCATGACCGGGGCTAAGAGGTCAGCCAAAAAAATTCAAAAATCCATAACCGTGGTCAACGGTCAACTCAAGTGAAATTCCCTTGACCGGGGTACGGTCAATTAAAAAATTATCGATGCCCATACCATCAAATAGGGGAGAGACAATCAGGTTGGTCAGCTAACACCACATTTAGCCTTCCCACATTACAACCCTCAAGACCTTCTCGAGACCTAGGCTAAGAGACAGCCCGGAATTTTGAGAATTCAAGCTCCATAGGATACACCCTAACCACTAGGGTCAGACATGGAAACCAAATCCCACATTATCAAACCTACCCCGATCGAAGTTCGAGTCATTTTTACTTGACTTCCCCCTTTCCTACAACATTACAATACCTTACCCTCGAAGCCTTAGCTCCACAAAATCGAGCTCCAGATTTCGAACCATCAAAGCCACTTGCGACCTAGCACCACATTTCCAAAAAAATCCAAACCACTTACCAACCCCAAACACGGGAACTCAACCTTCGGTCGGCATAGAACATACCCAAATAGTTCACACCACGTCTGGGGGCTATCCCGGAGAACGCTCACAGTCACAGGATCAATATCCTAATTTTTCTAGCCCTTTGATCAAGACATCATTGGGAATGCACCTAGCCTACACCATCGCTATGGCTAGTTACACACAAAGCCCTAATCAACTAGGCACCATAATATATCTTTCAACTTACTGAACTACGGCTTGGTTTGATTTCACTACACGTGAATACGTAGGCAGCCTTTCAACAAAGGCACAACCACCCACATCGACACAAATTCAAAAAGCACCATCATTCCGGTCATGACACTGTTATGTTCTCAACAGCTAGCTTTGTCGTCCTGGGGGCTTCTTCTAGGCAGAAGACCTCCATCCCCTCATAAAATCCAAAAGACTTTCAAAATCTAGCCACCTTTCTATATTGTGTCCTAGTACTCAGCTCAGTCGAAGACGAGAATCTGTCAGGATTCGAAGCAATACTCACTTTGCGAATATACCCCAAAACCAAAAAAAATTCAAAAGAACACCAGACTTTAACATTGCTACTTCTAAGTCCTGTCATGCAAAAATAGTCTCATTACAGGCTATTGCAATTACATCCCCTATAACAGATCTTTCCCATTCCGAGGATTCGACCATGTTGCCACTCGCCTACACTACGAAATAACGTTGCTTAATAGTCTTGTCATCTTAGGTGGCCGACCCCCCTACCGAGTCACGGTCCAACCCCTCGAGAGCCCAGTTCGTGTCTGTCAACTCGTCCTGTTCAGAGTCGAGTCTGTCGGTAGACCTCTCTCTTCAAATTCTTTCTTTGAAATTTGTAAAACTTAGCCATTTGAGAAAATCCTTTTCGATAAGGTCAAATTTTCAGTCTATTTTAAAATGCAAATTTCTTTTTTACCCCTTTTAATTTTGGAAACTCATCTCCTAGCACATGAGTTGCTTTCAGAACTTCGATTTCAAAAACTAATCAAAAAATCACTTTCCCCAGCGCAAGTCAGTCTATAGATGCTAACTGCACGTGCTATCTGCTATTTCTGCCTATATAACTAATATTTCAGGTACCAGCTTGTGCTTCCTAACGGAACGTCAAGTTTTTATCTTCCAAGCGTGAGACAGTGTTTCACCTAAGTGACACATGAAAATTGGGATGTATCTGCAAACAGATACACCCAGGGCTTCAGAAACAAGCTCCGACGTAGTTCCGAGATGGGATGTATCTGCAAACAGATACACCCAGGGCTTCTTAGGCAAGCTCCCGCGTAGTACCATGATGGGATGTATCTGTAAACAGATACACCTAGGGCTTCTTAGGCAAGCTCCCTCGCAGCTCCAAGATGGGATGTATCCGCATACAGATACACCCAGGGCTTCAAAAACAAGTCCCCACAGAGCTATCCCGAATAACGGAACTCAGGTATGATTTCTATCTTATGGCTGGCGAGTCCTTTTACGCAAGTCTAATGGACTATAAACGACCCGACTAGAAGTCTGTCGGGTCTTAATCCTCGATTGGCATGATAGCTACTCTGACTTTCGCCTTGTCCAAGCCTCAGTCAGAGTGGGGGCTCTGTAGACACCCACATTGGGCCGCTAGGTGTCTATAGCAGTTTCCAAAAAACACCCGATGATGATCGGACGTAAACGTGCTTTAACATACTCGAATATGGGCTCAAAATCATTAGTATTTGGCTTGGGCTTTTTACAGAGTACAAATCTCACAAAACCAACCTCAAATCCAGGCCCATTGGGTCATTTCCAATCAAATAAGACTAATTTGGGTCAAACCGACACCAAGGGCAAAACCGTCTTTTAGTGATCGGGTCAAACCCCGGTCAAAGGCATTTCCGAGACATAAAAATCAGTCGCGCAACTTCGAAAGTCTGACTCGAAGTCAAAGACTACACAAAAATCAGCTACAAGAAAGATCCAAGCAACTAAACTTCTCCTTTAGAGATAAAATTTTATCTCTAAAGAGGTCTCCCACCCGTCCAGACCCACTTGATCGAGTGAACCAGCCCACTTGGTCGAGTAGGCTCATAAAATCCGCAGAGATTGGCATCAGACCGGGCACTCGATTGAGTGCAACACACCACTCGATCGAGTGGCTCCTTTTCTATCCAAAATCGGACTCATTTTCTATCCAAAACCGAGTCCTTTCCTATCTAAAAACCGGGTACCTTTCCTATCCAAAGCCGGGGTATTTTCCTATAAATACACCCCTTTGCAACACACAATACACAATAATTCACAACCAAAATTTCAGCAATCCTATACTTTTACAACCCCGATCTTTCCTATAGAAATCCTTTAGGAAACCCGAGATCAAAACTCGTCAAATCCCTTCCCAATTATACACACCATAACTCTCCTATATACATCTCGACGCTCCCGTGTCTAGGCCACTACTATACGAGTCTGTTTTCGAGATAATTAAGCATGTAGGTTGAGGGTGTTAATGAAAATCCCGATTCTCTTCTTTCTCTTTTATTCATCTCGTTTTCTTCTTCTTCTTCTTCTTTGCTTTTTTATTTTATTTCGTCAACAGCATTTTTATCATCATCAACATCGCGCATATATCGATTTTCGATCTAGTCAAACAAATAAAACGTTATTCTTAAGATGCGATATCGACTCCGTAGTCGAATATTATGTGTAAAAGAATCAGTCAATAAATCGAGCAAACACGAACCCGTTGATGCCGAAATAATCGTCACATAATCCGAAAGGATTAATTACGACATTATAACGCGGAGAGAATTATTTCGTCTTAGTTCAATTTAAAACGACTTATAAACGTCTTTTCTAAAATTTCCCGATAATAGATCTCGTAATATTAGCATAGATATCACGAGCATCGAAAATTAAGTCGAGTATAAATCGTATCATATTTTTACGCGGCTCAATAAATTATCGACTTAAGAATTAAAAGCAAATTTGAGTTTAACAAAAACGGACAGCAGCCCGTACAGGGGGGCACTCGATTGAATGTCATTGCCCACTCGATCGAGTGGCACCCCAAAATCGGAGGCAGAAGATTTTTCGAGGACCACTCGATCGAGTGTCACGCCTGACTCGATTGAGTGTTAAAATCGCGAGCCTTCCACATAACTCAAGCTTCGATAAATCTTTTTTTTATGACTCCGGTCAACACGTGTCAAGTCCATCACGTGTCCTACCCTTTTCAAAATCGTGCATCATATCTTTTTATAGCATCCAATATATTTACATTCCGTTAATGTGCGATTGATATATATTTTGTTTGTCGTATTGTATTTCCGAGTTGTATACCGCCCGTGTATGTTGTAATCTTTTGTTTTAAGCTTTATTTTTTTTTGTTTTATTGTACTAAAACGAACCTCACATGCTAAAATAACTTCGACGTTAGTTTAGATGCATTAAACGATGTAGTCAAACATAATTCACATGTTTAGTCAAAACGCTGTTTGCATAACATTCAACCGAATTACTAGAACGCGTATTCTAAAATCAAACGATATCTTACTAGAGGCCGCTAAAGTGCGGGCGAGGTTGGGTGTTCTTTGTGAACTTCCCAACACGTACCCTCACCCCCTTACTAAGAAGCTCGGTTTCCGGATGTCCGAAACAGTTGGCGCACGAGAGTCATTCAATACACGGTAACCGATAAAGTCGTATCGGTATCGCAATGCAAAAGGACGAACCCCATAAACTCTGAAATCCAAATGAGCCGTACTCTGTGCACGACCCACCAAGATATAGAGTGGGTTCGAATGGGCCCGAACTCCCACATAGTTCGGTGGCGACTCCATTTCGATTTAAATTTCAACCCGAAAACTATCTCACACGAGATTCATTCGCTTCCCCAAACCCACGCGTGGCCGCGTCGGGGTGGAACTATGTCATGTCCACAGGAGTATAAGATAATTGATTGGGGGCCCGGAAGATACCAAAAAATAAAGAGTAATAACAAAAAGACTCATTAAATAACGAAAAAAAAAGAGTAAAAAAAAACTACGGAGTATAAGATAATTGATTGGGGACCCATAAGATAAGGAAAATAAAGAGTAATAACAAATGAAGACCCATTAAATAACGAAAAAATAGAAATTCATCAAAAAAAACTAAGAAGTACTCGTATAAGATAATTGATTGGGGGCTCGTAAGATAAGGAAAAATAAATAGTAGTAACAAAAGATAAGAAAAAATAAATAGTAAAAAAAACTAAAAAAGGCTTGCAGCTTGAATCAAACCCACTACTTCTCCCTCCTACATTGACTTAAGCATGCTCACTCACCAACTACACCAAAGGAGATCTAGTATTATTATTAATGTTAAATTTGTACTATTATATAGATGTATGTGTCAAGCTTTTCCCTCTACTTTGGGCCCCTTCCCAGCATGGGCCGTCGCCCCACCAAACAAGCCTCAGGTCCGGCCCTGCCTATTGTCACCCTAAACTCTAACATTCTAAAATTAAGTAACCTTAATTATTAATTAAATCATAATTTTCAATTAAAATAAAAATATCGATTACTGTAGACACCCGCATTTTGACTGCCACGTGTCTATGGTAGGCTCCGAAAAACACCCGATGATGATCGGACGCAAACGTGACTTGGTATACTCGGATTTGGGCTCGGAATCAATAATATCCAACATGGACTTTTAGCGGAGTAAAAATCTCACAGAACAGACCTCAAATCCAGGCCAAGTGGGTCGTTCCGAGCAAAATGAGACTAATTTGGGCCAAAACCGACACCAAAGATAAATCCCGTCTTTTGGCGACCGGGTCAAAACCCTGTCAAAGATTAAACCGTCTCATAAATCAGCCAAATTCAGCTGGCGCACAAAATCAAATTCAAAAATCAATCAAAACAAACAAGATCAATTCCTTCCTATTTTATCTCGATTTTGCTTGATCCACTCGATCGAGTGGATTGACCCACTCGGTCGAGTGAAGCGCCTTAAACTGGATAAGGCCCGTTTTGAAGGGCACTCGATCGAGTGCACTAGGGCCACTCGATCGAGTGCCCCTATGTCGTGGGATGAAGTCTATAAATACCGCTTCACCCCCATGCATTTCACAACTTTTTTCAGAACTTTTACCCTACATTCAGCCACAACTCACCTACACAAAGCATTAGAAACCCTAAGCCAAACATACCAATCCCGAGCCCTTTGTCCCTCGGAAACCGGCGAAACATACACACATACCCATACACACCATAACTCGCATACATCCTCGATACTCCCAAGCCCGTGCCGCTATTACGAGTCCATCTCCGAGGTCCTTACTAAGCATGTATGTTGAGGGTGTCCCAAACCCCATCTCGATCTCTTTTATCTAGTCTCATTTTCATTTTATTTATCGTATTTTTTGCATCATACTTATAATCGTAGTAACACTAACACTAACGTTTTTATACTTTTTGCATCTTTATTTTTTTATATCATCATTTTACTACTAACATTAATAATACCGCATATACGTAAACTAGTATCAAAATCCGGTTTTAAATCCGTTTGACTACGATGTTTGCCTAAAATCCGTCTAATCCCTTTACGAGCAACAACGGAGGTGGAGCCCTTTCGAGGAGCCCCGCCCCAACGTACTCAAGGGCGTGATGCGATTGCAAACGGTCGTAGTTGAACGTATTTAATCCCATTTCCATAATTGGTACGAAACCCGTTGACACGAAACCGACATCACGTAATCCGAAAGGGTTAGTTTCGATGTCGTGACGTAGAGGGACATCTTTCGTTACTAATTCAAAATTTCTAATATAATAAAAACATTTTCGTAAAACTCCGATAACGATATTATAATCGTATATACACGATTATAATACCGGAGGTTGAGTTGAATACAAATCGTGCGATGTTTGTATTCAATTTAACCAACCATCGATTTTAAACCAAAAAACAAAGCGAGTTATCCCTCGTACAGGGGCTACTCGACCGAGTACATATGCCACTCGATCGAGTAGCACCCATAAAAATGGGCAGTAGCCACGTAAAAGGTGCACTCGATCAAGTCACACCACAACTCGGTCGAGTGGGTCCTGTAACCCAGAAAACCGAGGGCTTGGACACACATTCCAAGCCCCGCTCTTTTATCGACTTTGGTCATCACGTGCAAAGACCATCACGTGACATTCCTATTTTCAAAACCATGCACATCACGACACGTAGAACGACTTTGATCAACTTTTGATATGATAAGTTGGGACAAGGCTACGGGATATGAGATCGGGCTAGCAATATGCCACAGTCTCATGTTTCCGTCCTTCGTTTAGTACACGATATAATGTGTATTTAATCGGGGTAGTCCATTTACATATTTCGCGGTCTAGTTTACATACGGGTCCGTTCCTATCATTGTATTGCGTTATTTTTATTTTGTTTATTATTTTTACGTAATGTTGTATTGTGAATTCCGGGTTGTATTTCCGCCCGTGTAACTTGTACGCTATTTCTATTTATTTTCGAGCTTTATTTATTTACTTGCTTTACGCTTTATAAATGAACCTCGCATGCTAAATTACTTCGACCATATCTAAGATGCATTAAATGACGTAGCAAATCAATAATTCACATGCTTAGCCCGAAAACGCTGTTTGCATATCATTCAATTATTTAACTAGCGCGCGTACACGAAAACGAACGATGTCTTAGTAGAGGCCGCCATGTGCGAGCGGGGTTGGGTGTCCTTAGTGGGCTTCCCAACACGTACCCTCACCCCTTACTCAGAACCTTTGGTTTCCGGATGTCCGAAACCCTTGGCGCACGAGAGTCATTTTATATACGAAAGCCGGTGTAAACGGTATCGGTATAACAATGCAAAGGGATGAGCCCCATGAACTCTGAAATCGAAGTGGGCTTACTTTGTGTATAGCCCATGACGACATAGAGTGGGCTCGTATGGTTCCGAATAACCACAAAATTCGGTGGCGACTCCATTTTGACTTAAATTTCGAACCCGAGAACAATCTTACCACGAGATTCATTCGCCTACCCAAACCCGCGCTTCGCCGCGTCGGGGTGGACCTATGTCATGTCCATAATTTGGCGTCTCCGCTGGGGATACCTGATGTACCACATGTCATCGGGGTTCCCAGGGTGAGACTCGAAGAGAAATCGTTCGTAGATTAGTGTGCGCGCATTAGTTTAATGATTCATGCATAACCCAAATTTGCCCGGGCCGGTTACTTGTGACCGACGTCCCACTATACCACGGTGCATTCCTACATGGGTGCGCTAAAGACATCGATGGTGGAACTCGTCTCGGTTTCGCGGCATGTCCTAAGACCAACTCGGCTTAGGGAGTCCGTCCATCACACGAGAAAGCCATCGTTGTTGGTATAGACCCTATTTTGACCGACCGAGACTTAGTGTAAAGCATACATAAGCGTCGTTATAATGCTTGTTTGACTACATGCTACTTGGTTTCCGTGTCAATTTTCAAAAAACCGTCATTTCAAAAAAATTGCATCTTTCCAAAAAAACCCACCTTTCGAAAAACCCGAAATACTGTCCATTTCGGGACCCGTATTTCCAAAACGCCCAATTTCGAAAACCCGAAATGCTGCCCATTTCGGGACTCACCTTTTCAAAAATATCCCATTTTCAAAACTCGGAATGCCGCCGAAATTTAGGATCAACGATTTGACTCAAAATATCTTTTTCTGTAGTCGGCATGCTGTCCGTTTTAATTCTCGAATTTCCACCCCCCACCACCTTGATTTTCGGAATTTTTCTTTTCAAAATTCTAATCTCGGTTTTCGAAATTCCGTTTTCAGTTTTCAAAACTCTCGGAAATTCGTTCATTTTGCATTCAAACCTCAACCTTTCCAAAACTTTCAACTTTCCTAAAATAAACCTTCCTTATTATAGGACCTACCGTCTATCCGTGTGTCGGGTCTTTGCATAGTACGTAGAGGGTTTATAGCGTCGAAACTCCGTCGATCTTATATCACGAGTTTCCCCCCTATCCCGAGTCCGCCTTATCTGTCAAGGCACGACCAACCCGCGTGGGGCATACCCCTACAAAGGAAAGTCCGTCCATACACTCGAGTCAAAAGTCTGGGGAATAATCTCACGTGGACTTTCCTTCGAACGGGACAAGGCCCACTAAGCCAAAATCCTAAGGAAGTCATACCACCTACGAGTCATCCGTCTAAGTGTCTTTCTCGAGTCTTTTCCACTCAGTCCTTTTCCTTTTGGGTCGCTCGGGATGTACTTTTTTTACGGTTCCGAGATCTGGGTTCGGTTTCTGATTACGTGGTGTTCTTACAGACAGGCCACCGGCAACCAGACACACTCGCAGGATGGAAACTGCTTTAGCTGATCTGAAAACCTCTGTGGACGCCATGGTCGACAAACAGGCCGACATCGAAGCCCAACTATGAGGGCTGGACAAGTTGCTATCGTCAATCGATTGGCTACGGTGGAGCACAGGACTCCAAATACCGGGACTAATGGGCCTCTGGCTGAACTGGTTAGCTCAGTACGCCGACTGGAGGAGCAAGTTCACTTGACTGGGAGTAATAATACCCATCCGGAGAATAGTCGTGAGTACAACCCGGTGAGTGACAAACTGCCCGCAAACCTGAATCTCACGGGTTTGCCCATGTTTGAGGGAACTGAAGACCCGTTACTACATGTACGGGCCTTCAAGGAGTTCATGGCCATCAAGGGAGTGGATTCCTCCATGTTCAAGAACCTTTTTGCTGCATCTCTTGAAAAGCACCCTCGGGCCTGGTACTACAGGCTAGACCCGAAGAAATACCCTACTTGGGACGATGTGGCCACCGAGTTCGCTCGGAACTATGCCGACAACACCGAGATCCAAACCACAATGAGATCTCTGGAGGTTATGGCCCAGGAGCCGAAAGAAGGGTTTACCAAATACCTTCAACGCTGGAGGGCCGAGAGTGTGAAGCTGGTCGATAAGCCCAGCGAGAAGACTTTGGTGGAGGCTTTTGTCAAGAACCTCCTCCCCTCCTACCGGGTTCACCTCCGATATGCTGTCATACCCAATTTCACCACTCTTACTGAAATGGGTATGAGGATCGAAGATGACTTAAGACTGGAAGGCCTCACTAAGGCCGCTGCCAAGGGTTACCAAGGGGCTTCTTCCTCCACTACCAAGCCCCAAGCTGCAACCCGCAGCATATTCGACGCGGTTAATCTACTAGATGCCCCGTCCAAGAAGAACACCCCACCTCGGGTTTTCACTGACATAGGTACGACCTATACTTATGCCTTACAAAGGCTATCCTCAAAAGGCCTAATCCAACCGATAGGCCCAACTCCTGAAGTTTTGGTCGAGCGACGCTCCAAGAACTACAATGCCCAAGCCTACTGCCAGTACCACTGAGGCAATGGGCATGATACCGAGAAGTGCTGGAAGCTGAAGCATTTGATCCAGGACTTGATCGAAAGCGGTAAAATACCGCTACCCGGAGATAAGCCCAGCAACAAGGAGAACCCTTTCAGCTCCTACGCCATCTTTACCGGGGAGGTGGTTGATTGCTCTCACCTTATCTCTTCATTTATCCCGAAAGTGAACGGGATCTGGTTCGACGACGAGGATGACGTCTACCTCGCCAAAGGGGAAGCTGTCCCCATCACCTCCGAGGAGATTCGAAGGACTAAATCCCGAGTCCTAACTAGTAACCACCTTGGTCGTCCCTATCAAGCCACTAGCTCTAGGGACACCCCTGTCCCGACAACCGTCACTGAACCATTCAGGACGGAAGTCGCCCCTGAAGAGCAAACTGCTGAAATGGCTCTCGTGAAACAGTTGAAGAAGACCCGAGTTGACCTCACTATATGGCAACTCCTGGTTAGCTCTCAAGAGCATCGAGAAGCACTTACAAAGGCTCTCGATCAAATTAAGGTTGACTCTTTGGTTACCCCTGCTGAGATGGTAGCCACGGTCCTGCCCCACCTGAAGGGAAAAGCTAAGGAAGGAGGTCCGATGATCACTTTCTCTGAAGCCGACCTACCGCCATTCGGGGCCTCCCACAATCTGGCCCTCTACATTACGGTCGTTTGCCGAGGAAAATACCTCCCTATGACCCTGGTTGATGATGGGTCCGCTGTGAATGTCCTTCCTCTAAGGACCGCAAAAGCCCTCGGCATTACCGAGGCTGACTATATCCCGACTGCTCAGACCATCCAAGCTTTCGATGGGAGCCCAAAGTCGGTAGCTGGGGCTGTGAAACTGACCATCATAACCGGCCCAATAGAAAAGGAGCTCGAATTCCAGGTGATCGACGTCACCTCGTCATTCAACTTGCTCCTAGGTAGGCCTTGGATCCACGCGGTCAAGGCGGTGTCCTCCACCCTCCACCGAAAGATCAAGGTGCCTCTGCTTAACGATGTCATCACTTTAGAGGCAACACCAATGACTGTGGCTAGCTGTAACGCCACGGGACGCTCGGATCTCTGGGGGTTCGATTTTGTGGGGATGATCGAGGAAAAGTACCTCTTTAGGCCTTACTTCACTACGAGCATCGACACGATGCTCCAAAACCTAGGGTACTTTCCGGGGGCTACGTCTCGACCCGATCTTCCAGCTGGGAAGATCATCGAGGTTCTCAAAGATGAAGAATCTCACTTTGGTCTCGGGTATGCCATAACCCCCGACAATGTTGTCCGAGCAGGAATTGAGAAGGCATGCAACATTATTAAGGGTATCCACTTGAGCCCTTATAGCCCACGGTTGGCTGACTACTTTGTCACACCGGTATTTGGGGCTGTTCAGGTTGGTCTATACCAACCCAATGTTATGCATCTCGGGACCCACTTGGCCCGGGACTGCAACTACATCCCGGATGATGTGTTCGCCCTCATCCAATCCAACGGAGCTGAAGATGCTGAGCCCGCACTAGGGCTACTATTTGGGGAGGACACCATAGCCCCAACTCCAAAGGAAGACCTGGTCAACCTGATCCTCCGCAGCAACAGATTTGACCCGACCAAGCTGATCTCGGATGTTGGTTCCGAGATGGGAAACAGAGCCTGGAGAAAGACTGTCAAGTGGACTGACAGTCAGGGAAGGATCTACAAGCTGGTCACCGGAGAGGGAGACATGCCTGAGTCTGAGTCCGAGTCCGAGTCTGAGTTAGAGTCTGAGATCGAGTCTAGGGAAGTCGGTGCTAGAGTCACTCCTGTAACCCCTCTCCCTTTTATCATTCCTGCTGCTGGCACTTCGGGGTCTGTCCCGAGTGCCCTACCTATCCCGCCACTGACCAATGATCAGATGGCTGCTCTCTTTGAGCTGTTCTCCAAGTTTTCAATCAATAATAACAACCGTTCTGCTTACGACTTGTCTCTTTCAATATCTGCTTTTAAAAATGTTTTATGCTATGACATTGAGAAACCAGACGGACAGGTACCCTTACCTCCACATCTGATCGAGCAACTAGAGCAAAGGGAGTCCCGAAACCCGGTGATCGAAGAAACCGAGTCCATAAATGTGGGAACAACCTTAGAGCCGCCTTAGACACTTAAGATAGGGTTATCCTTAGATTCCGAGGAGAAACAACAGTTCATAAGCCTCCTCCAAGAGTTCAAGGATGTCTTCGCATGGTCCTACAAGGACATGTCGGGGATAGACCGGGAAATAGCCGAGCACCACATATCAATCAAAGACGGGTGCAAACCGGTCAAACAGAAGCTTCGTCGGATGAGGCGCGAGTGGTCTCTCAAGGTAAAAGAAGAAGTCGACAAACAATTCAAAGCCGGCTTCATACAAGTGTCCGAGTATCCGGACTGGGTGGCAAACATCGTGCCGGTTCCTAAAAAGGACGGTAAGGTGCGGGTATGTGTAGATTTTCGGGATCTTAACAAGGCGAGCCCGAAAGATGATTTTCCGTTACCACACATCGACATACTGGTGGATAACACGGCCGATCATGCCCTTCTATCATTCACGGACGGGTATGCCGGGTATAATCAAATCAAGATGGCGGAAGAGGACATGAGTAAGACTACCATCACAACACCTTGGGGTACTTACTGCTACACCGTCATGCCATTCGGCCTCATTAATGCCGGAGCCACATATCAGAGGACCGCTACCACTTTATTACACGACATGATGCATAAAGAGGTAGAAGTTTATGTAGACGACATGATCGTCAAATCCAAAGAACGGGACGGACACATCACCGCCCTAAGAAAATTCTTCACCCGATTGCGCAAATACAACATGAGGTTAAACCCTCAAAAGTGCAGTTTCGGGGTAACATCAGGCAAATTACTGGGTCATATCGTTAGCCAACGAGGTATCGAAGTCGACCCATCTAAAATCAAAGCCATTACCGAGATGCAACCTCCCAAAACCGAAAAAGAAATAAGAGGATTTCTCGGGAAAGTCCAGTACATCAGTCGGTTCATTTCCAAGCTAACCATGGTGTGTGAACCAATTTTCAAAAAACTGAAAGTAGGAGAATGGGTACTATGGGATGACCAGTGCCAAACTGCTTTCGACAAGATCAAGGAAATTCTGTCCGCACCGCCAGTCTTAATGCCACCTCAACCCGGTTTGCCTCTGTCGTTATACCTAACGACGACCGAGACAGCCATGGGGGCTATGCTGGCTCAGACAGTTGACTCCGAAGAAAGAGCCATTTATTACATCAGCAAGAAGTTTTTAGAATATGAGTGCAAATATACCATGCTCGAAAAGACGTGTTTGGCTCTGGTCTGGGCCACTAAGAAACTCCGGCACTATATGCTCAGTTACGAAGTCCATGTACTATCCAAAATGGACCCGATCAAATACATCTTCGAAAAGCCCGTTCTCAACGGCCGAATCTCTAGAT
The DNA here is from genome assembly GCA_958450325.1 of Agrostemma githago. Classification (NCBI taxonomy): domain Eukaryota; kingdom Viridiplantae; phylum Streptophyta; class Magnoliopsida; order Caryophyllales; family Caryophyllaceae; genus Agrostemma; species Agrostemma githago. The sequence continues at coordinate 56,405,504 of OY288257.1, read as the reverse complement.
GGACTCTAATGCTGGCAGAGTTCGACTTAAAGTTTTTACCGTTAAAGGCTATTAAAGGTCGGGTAGTAGCTGAATTTCTCGCCGACAGCCCGATAACCGAAGAAGGACACACCGACACCTGGTCCTTCCCAGACGAAGATATTTTCCATACTGATACTGAAACTTGGGATTTATACTTCGATGGCGCATCTAATTTTCGAGGGTTCGGAGTCGGGATCCTCCTAATTTCACCAAAAGGGGAGCACACTCCCGTCTCCATCAAACTAGACTTTGATGTTACCAATAATGCGGCAGAATACGAAGCATGCATTTACGGGCTACAAGCCGCCGCCAATCTGGGGATTACAAATCTCCGGGTAGATGGTGACTCATCCTTGGTCATTAACCAAGCACTTCAAAAATGGAAGACTCGAAATGATAATCTCGTGGCCGACCAGGCACGAGTAAGGGATCTCGAGAAACAATTCCAAAAGGTAGAGTATATATATCTGCCTCGGGAAGAAAATCAGTTCACAGATGCACTCTCAAAATTGGCATCTTTACTGAATATTCCCGACCACGTGACCAGTATGCCGATTTGCGTCGAAAGACGGTCCGAGCCAGCATACATTTGCGACATTGAAGACATTGAAATAACTGATCCCGAACCATGGTATCAGGTTGTGTTAACGTACCTGACAAACGGAGAATATCCTCCCGGGTCGGAAGGTCGAGCCAAGAAAGCCCTACGAAGGCTAGCTACCCAGTTCATCCGTACCAATGACGGACAGCTGTACAAAAAGACAGCACAGGGGGCTCTTCTCCTTTGTGTTGACAAGTATAAGGCTGAAAAGGTTATGGCCGAAGTACATGATGGTGAAAACGGCCCACATATGAATGCCCACATGCTGGTCCGAAAAATCATGAGGCTCGGTTATTACTGGAATACCATGGAAGCCGACTGCCGATCGTATGTCAAACATTGTCATAACTGTCAAATCTTTGGCAATGTGCAACATATGCCGTCGTCACTGCTTTATACCATGACGTCACCCTGGCCATTCTCAACATGGGGTATTGACATAATCGGGAAAATAAATCCCTCTGGTACTGGTGGGCACTGCTTTATTTTGGTAGCTATCAACTATTTCACCAAATGGGTCGAAGCTGAATCATATCGCATTCTCAATGCTAAGCATGTCGCCAAGTTTATCCAGAACAAGATAATATGTCGATATGGGATTCCGTCTGAATTTATCAGTGATCACGGGACTCATTTTCAAGCCGAGACTGCGGCCCTGTTGACCAAATATAAAATCCAAAGGCATACTTCCTCGCCTTACCGTCCCCAAACAAATGGAGCAGTAGAGGCGGCTAATAAAACAATTGTCACCATACTCAAAAAGATGGCTGATAATTACCGGGACTGGCCCGACAAAATACCTTTTGCCCTATGGGGATACCGAACGTCAATTCGCACCGCAACCGGAGCAACGCCGTATTACCTAACCTATGGGATGGAGGCGGTCCAACCAGTTGAGTTAGAGGTACCGTCCCTCAGAATTCTGCTAGAAAGCCAAGTACCCGAAGCTGACTGGGTTCGAGCACGATATGACTCATTGGTTCTACTAGACGAACGACGGTCCCGTGCCCTCAATAATATCCAAATCTACCAGAAGAGGATCCAACGGGCCTTCAACAAGAGAGTAAGGCCCAGACACATTAAAGAAGGCAATCTAGTCCTTAAGTCTGTTCGAGCTCTACTACCAGTCGACCCAAGGGGAAAATTCAAATCCAATTGGGCTGGTCCATATCTGGTGAAGAAGATCCTATCAGGGGGAGCAGTGATGCTGACGGACCTGGACGGGAACGAGTTTGTCAATCCAACCAACCTGGACCAACTGAAGCATTACTACCCCTAGCCTCTTCTTAATGTCATTAGCAAATTTTATAAAAATTATTTTTTACAAAAAGCAAGTCAATGAGCTAGAATTACTTATTCTACTGTCATAAACATCTTGAACCAATAGTCTTGGTGTAATTCGAGATTGCAAATTTCCTATGCCTGAACTACGTTTGGTTTGATTCTGCTAGTCGCGGATACGTAGGCAACCCCTCAAAAGGGTACAACCAATGCAATCGAGAAAAGACAGGAGCGGTTTAATAATAAACTTTTTTTATTTATTCAAAAAAAAAATCCCGATAAACTCGGGAAATTACAAAAGTGCAGGAATTCAAAAATACAATAAAAAAAAAGCACACGACAAAAAAATAATAATAATACTTAAATAATAATAAAATCTAAGGACTCGGCATCTAGGGCATCTTGCCCTTTCCTTTGTCCTTGGCCTCCTTAGCCGTCCACTGGCGACGACGCGGAGGGAAGCGTTCCCGAATCACCACGGGAACTTCTCTAGCTCGGGTCCGATTAGTTGAGCCCGAATCCTCTACCACCTCAATAGGCCCAAGTCGGGCCCTCACGGGCTCAGGGAGCCGGTCACGCGGACCTAGTCGGTCCCGGGCCGCCAGCCTTGGCCCAAGTCGTCGTTCCAAGTCAGTCTGTCCCCGTGTGCTGCTAGAACCGACTTCCTTAGATCGAGTCTTAGTTTGTGACTTAAGACCCGATTCTCCCCGGACTGTAGCTTCAGGAATATATTCCCCGGTGAAAAAGTCCCTGTTGTCCTTCGCCGACTTGCGATGAACCAATTCAAAGGCCTCCTCAAGCTTCAGGGCCTTTCGAGCTTCCTCGGACTCCTCAGAAGTCCATTTCTGATAAGCCCGTGACACCCAAGCGGATTGGCAAGGGCTGGGTATAGTCCATGTAGGACGAATGAACCATCTTTGCAACCAGGTGTCGCATATAGCGTCCGTCAATTGGAGCGAGACGCTGATAATGGCTTCAGTCTCAGGGATGCGCTGAGACGAACCGAACTGTCTTAGGAGACGATCCGGATAAATGTGAACTGTCCAGTCAAGGGACAAGATCACCAGGTAGCGAGCTTGGTCCCTCTTGGCCAGTCCAGCCAACTTCGAAAGAAACCACCAAGCAACGGTCCACCTGATCAAGGGACCCCCGTGGAACACCAACTCCTCGTCCCAGTAAGCTCGATCTATCCGATGACTCGAGCTTATCTTCCGCCTTCGGGAGCTAATCTGACTGCTCCGATAATTGGGAATGCTCGGAGGGGTCTCTATGATCGATAACCGCTCCGACAGCCATATCTGAAGAGAATACACAAATTTTATAAGCAACGGAATGGTTCGCCAGGTTCCACTCGATCGAGTGCAGCAGATGACTCGATCGAGTTAGCCCTCTGAAAGCAGGCAGTAGCTCGGCATGAGTGTCACTCGATCGAGTGACAGGTCCACTCGATCGAGTGACTTGCGTACTTCAGATATTTCGCGTGAAAAAAAAAAAAAAAAAAAATTGAGATGCATACTTGCAGAATACGGGTACTCCCCGTCAGAAGTCGAGTTGGGTCAAGCCGCCTGGCATCCAGACCCATGATGATTTCTCCAGTGGCTAGCCAGGCAGGGCTATGACCAGTCTCCATCTGGTTAACCACTCCAATCAGCCTAATTTGACCCCTGCATGAGTCAAGTTCCATCAGCCCTTCGAAAACATAGCAGTGCAGCATGCAAAAGGCGAATGCCCTACGCCTGTGAGCAGGGGTGGCCTTCACATCCCGGGGATTCATGAACTTGTCGGCCAGGTCAAACAGGGAAACGGTGTCTCCCCGTACCATCCGATTTGTCTCAGCATGAGACAAACCCAAAAACTCCCTTAATCTCCTTACTGGATCCGGGTAGAACGGAGGAATAGCTGGCTGAGTAGCAAGGCTCCAACCACCTATAGCCGCAACCTCCTCGGGTAAAGGACATATTTCTCCCCGCGGGAACGCGAATACATGATGGGTGGTGTCCCAAAACGACAAGCAGGCGTTCAGGAAATGCGAGTCAACTATTAGACGCTGGAAAGGGAATAAATTGACAATTCCCATCTGGGTCAGTCGGACTTTCTCCTCATCCCGAAAATATTGGGACCATGCGAGAAGCATAGCTGTCAAGTGATCGATACCCATGACAGGAATTTCTAACTTTCTTGAAAGTCTAAAAGATTTTGCGAAGGAAAAGAAGAATTTGAGTTGAGATGCAGAAACTGAAGCAGGGATTCTCATATTTATAATGAGAAAACCTAACTGAAAACCTAACTACTCTGCCTCCTCAGCAAACTGGGCCCTATGCGCGCGCATGCCTGATTTCAAACTAGAACCCAGAATAGGAATCAAGCTGTCCCGAGCTTTCCTAAGAGTCTCCAAAAATTTTCTGTGATAAAATTTCTTTGCGATAAAAATTCTTTTCAAAATTTTGCCCCTTCGAAAATTCAAATATTTTTATCTCCCCAGCACGAGTCAGTGTTTTGCCCATGTGTTACATACAAGTTGTTATGTGTCAGCATGCAGGTACACTCCAGACTTCGGAAGCAAGTCTCCGTGAAACTATTCAAATTCCCCAACGAAGTCAGCTTTTCCCGGTATGCTACATCCAAGATATGATGTGTCGGCATACGGGTACACCTACTCCCCAAAAGAGGCAAGCTTTACTCCCTACGGAGCATCATCATCAGCTCAAGTACGACTCCAAGCTTCAAAAGCAAGCCCGTACAGCTCACATACTTCCCCAGCGGAACGCCCAAGGCGGCATTTTCCCCGAAATGGTACGGGATGGGCCCACATATAGACGTGCCCAGGACTTACGCTACAAGTCTAACTTCCGACGAAGCTATCATCATCATGACAGGTATGACCCTCTGCTTATGGCTGGCGAGCCCTTCACGCGAGTCCACTGGACTATAAACGACCCGACCGGAAGTCTACCAAGTCTTAACGGGCTTGGTAGCTACTCTGACTTTCGCCTTGTCCAAGCCTCAGTCAGAGTGGGGGCTCTGTAGACACCCGCATTTTGACTGCCACGTGTCTATGGTAGGCTCCGAAAAACACCCGATGATGATCGGACGCAAACGTGACTTGGTATACACGGATTTGGGCTCGGAATCAATAATATCCGACATGGACTTTTAGCGGAGTAAAAATCTCACAGAACAGACCTCAAATCCAAGCCCAGTGGGTCGTTCCGAGCAAAATGAGACTAATTTGGGCCAAAACCGACACCAAAGATAAATCCCGTCTTTTGGCGACCGGGTCAAAACCCGGTCAAAGATGAAACTGTCTCATAAATCAGCCAAATTCAGCTGGCGCACAAAATCAAATTCAAAAATCAATCAAAACAAACAAGATCAATTCCTTCCTATTTTATCTCGATTTTGCTTGATCCACTCGATCGAGTGGATTGACCCACTCGGTCGAGTGGAGCGCCTTAAACTGGATAAGGCCCGTTTTGAAGGGCACTCGATCGAGTGCACTAGGGCCACTCGATCGAGTGCCCCTATGTCGTGGGATGAAGTCTATAAATACCGCTTCACCCCCATGCATTTCACAACTTTTTTCAGAACTTTTACCCTACATTCAGCCACAACTCACCTACACAAAGCCTTAGAAACCCTAAGCCAAACATACCAATCCCGAGCCCTTTGTCCCTCGGAAACCGGCGAAACATACACACATACCCATACACACCATAACTCGCATACATCCTCGATACTCCCAAGCCCGTGCCGCTATTACGAGTCCATCTCCGAGGTCCTTACTAAGCATGTATGTTGAGGGTGTCCCAAACCCCATCTCGATCTCTTTTATCTAGTCTCATTTTCATTTTATTTATCGTATTTTTTGCATCATACTTATAATCGTAGTAACACTAACACTAACGTTTTTATACTTTTTGCATCTTTATTTTTTTATATCATCATTTTACTACTAACATTAATAATACCGCGTATACGTAAACTAGTATCAAAATCCGGTTTTAAATCCGTTTGACTACGATGTTTGCCTAAAATCCGTCTAATCCCTTTACGAGCAACAACGGAGGTGGAGCCCTTTCGAGGAGCCCCGCCCCAACGTACTCAAGGGCGTGATGCGATTGCAAACGGTCGTAGTTGAACGTATTTAATCCCATTTCCATAATTGGTATGAAACCCGTTGACACGAAAACCGACATCACGTAATCCGAAAGGGTTAGTTTCGATGTCGTGACGTAGAGGGACATCTTTCGTTACTAATTCAAAATTTCTAATATAATAAAAACATTTTCGTAAAACTCCGATAACGATATTATAATCGTATATACACGATTATAATACCGGAGGTTGAGTTGAATACAAATCGTGCGATGTTTGTATTCAATTTAACCAACCATCGATTTTAAACCAAAAAACAAAGCGAGTTATCCCTCGTACAGGGGCTACTCGACCGAGTACATATGCCACTCGATCGAGTAGCACCCATAAAAATGGGCAGTAGCCACGTAAAAGGTGCACTCGATCAAGTCACACCACAACTCGGTCGAGTGGGTCCTGTAACCCAGAAAACCGAGGGCTTGGACACACATTCCAAGCCCCGCTCTTTTATCGACTTTGGTCATCACGTGCAAAGACCATCACGTGACATTCCTATTTTCAAAACCATGCACATCACGACACGTAGAACGACTTTGATCAACTTTTGATATGATAAGTCGGGACAAGGCTACGGGATATGAGATCGGGCTAGCAATATGCCACAGTCTCATGTTTCCGTCATTCGTTTAGTACACGATATAATGTGTATTTAATCGGGGTAGTCCATTTACATATTTCGCGGTCTAGTTTACATACGGGTCCGTTCCTATCATTGTATTGCGTTATTTTAATTTTGTTTATTATTTTTACGTAATGTTGTATTGTGAATTCCGAGTTGTATTTCCGCCCGTGTAACTTGTACGTTATTTCTATTTATTTTCGAGCTTTATTTATTTACTTGTTTTACGCTTTATAAATGAACCTCGCATGCTAAATTACTTCGACCATATCTAAGATGCATTAAATGACGTAGCAAATCAATAATTCACATGCTTAGCCCGAAAACGCTGTTTGCATATCATTCAATTATTTTACTAGCGCGCGTACATGAACACTAACGATGTCTTAGTAGAGGCCGCCATGTGCGGGCGGGGTTGGGTGTCCTTAGTGGGCTTCCCAACACGTACCCTCACCCCTTACTCAGAACCTTTGGTTTCCGGATGTCCGAAACCCTTGGCGCACGAGAGTCATTTTATATACGAAAGCCGGTGTAAACGGTATCGGTATAACAATGCAAAGGGACGAGCCCCATGAACTCTGAAATCGAAGTGGGCTTACTTTGTGTATAGCCCATGACGACATAGAGTGGGCTCGTACGGTTCCGAATAACCACAAAATTCGGTGGCGACTCCATTTTGACTTAAATTTCGACCCGAGAACAATCTTACCACGAGATTCATTCGCCTACCCAAACCCGCGCTTCGCCGCGTCGGGGTGGACCTACGTCATGTCCACAATTACCGAAATATAATGCATAGCGAATTCCCAAATAATAATTGATTGATTTTTGAAATTGATGAGGTTTAAGCAAGAATTTGGATTAAAAAATTGTTTAGAATTGAAATAAAACACTCAATTGTTTTTGGAATAGAGAAGGGTGATATATGAATAACAGAATTATTTTTTTATACTTCAATGTTACTCAATCATCCTTAAAATTTCCAAAATTTTTAAATATTACCCTTTTCTCTATTCTAAAGAACTTACATTGTTTTATGCTATTCTAAACCAATTTTTTCATCATAATTCTTTACTTAAACCTCAATCATCCTAAATCGATCAATTATTATTTGCAAATTCACTATGGACCATAAATCGATAATCGATATTTTATCATATAGAACTTTTATAATTAATTGATTGAAATTAGGGCTAATTAGTGTTAATTAATTATTTAGGGTTCTTGTATAATCACAAATGAGGACTTTTTCGAAAAAATACTAATTGGTGCAATTGATTTGAAATTCATCGCAAATTAGTACTTTTCCGAATAACCCTAATTGGTGCAATTGATTTCAAATTCATCGCAAATTAGAACTTTTCCGAAAAACCCCAATTGGTGCAATTGATTTAAATTTCCTAACCTCAGTTTCTACTTGTATCATCGCAAATGAATACTTTTTCGAAGAACCCAAATTAGTGCAATTGAATTTGAAATTTCAAACCTTAATTTGTACTTGAATCATCGCAAATTAAGTTTTTTTTTTTCAAAGAACAACCCTAATTGATGCAATTGAGTTTTGGAATTTTATCTCTCTAGAAACTTAATTAAGTGGTGAGCGGGTGGGGAAGGGAAATGAAAAGGATATGGTAGTAATTTTGAAGTATGATTGAGTAAAGTCGAAGTACAAAAAAGTACAAAAAAGTACAAAAAAGGATGATTGAGTAACATGCAAGTATGAAAAAGTAATTTCATACTCCCTCCGTTCCAATCAATTCCATACGTTTGCTTTTTCACACTTGCTGATGCACGTTTTCTTTTATCTATATCTTTAGCTACATATTTCTAAAAATTATAAAAATTTGATATTCATGATGCATTCGATTAGACAATTTAAACAAGATCTCACATGACTATATTTTATCGTATATATTAAAAGTTATATCGATAATTCTTCTCATCTATGAATAGTGCATAATATCCAAATGGATGGAAATGATTGGAATGGAGGGAGTAAAAATTAAGTAGATATCATTTCTTCTTTTAATTAAATTTCAAAAAAGTTTTCAAAAATGGTAATTTCAAAAATGGAAATATATCGATATTGAGATTATGATATTATACCAATACTAACTTATTGTAAGAGTGTGAACTGGCCTATATAGATAAGTACTCCGTAAGTACAAGTATAAGACTCACTCTCATTAGCAAAAAGTATCAATTATACAAATCCTCTATCACCCTAGTTAATTAAAAATCTCTATTGTGCAAATGGCAGCGTCTTCCTCATTCGACAAATTGAAGCCTACCATTTTAGTTTTCTTTTTGCCGCCTTATCAGGTATAATCGTCTCAAATAAAATGTTTTTGTTATCATGTTATAATTGGTCCATATCACCTAGTAGAAAAGTAGTGTTTAGTAACCATTACTCATATGATTTATTTTATCATCTAGATATAACAATTGTCTTAATTTTTAGGGTTATTTAACAGGAATAATACCAACTTTGGGTGGTATTCCATCAATAAAACCAACTTTAATTAATACGGGAATAAAAGCAAGTATGAGATATATTATACGAGAATGAAATTGCCTCTTAAATGACCGGATGAAGTCGGTTTTTGTGGTCATACTATTAATAAACAACCATCTTCATCTTCTTCATTCCCCTAAATCAAATTATCTCTCCTAAACCTACGCTTTAACTTAGGGTTTAGGGTTGGATCAACCTACGTTTTCAATCAAACCAATTAAAAAAGAACATTAATTGGACACTTAAATCCTCAAATTAAACCAATAAGAAAACCCTAAGTTTACCCAGAAAAATCGAAAACCTAAGTTAAACCCAGAAAAATCGATTTGGGGAAAATGAAAAGAAAACTCACCGTTGACATTGCCGAACCACAAGATTGATGAATGAACTTGACAATACCCATGAAAATTGATTTTCGACAAAATTAATGATAATCAATTATAAACACGGACGTAGAAAAGTCGGAGAAAGATAAACAAACAAAAGTTTCGTAAAAAATTACCTTCGACGAAGTGAATGATGAAGTGATGAATTGACGACAAGTGATTAGTTTGAAGTTTGAAGTTTGAAGTTTGAAGTTTGAGAATTAATGAAGTTAAAAAGTGAATTGCTTGTATTAGTGGTAATATTGACGGGTGTAGGCGGTAGCAGATAAGGGTATTTCATTCTCGTATAATATGTCTCATACTTGGTTTTATTCCCGTATTAATTAAAGTTGGTTTTATTGATGGAATACCACCCAAAGTTGGTATTATTCCTGTTAAATAACCCTAATTTTTAAACTATAATTACAGGAATACTAATTAGTATATAAGAAAACTTGATATTTCTATCAGAATGTATAGTGTAATACTTATTCTAATAGTTTGTTGAATGAGTGCAGAACACAAGTGATGAGAACAATGCTTCATCCCCGGTGTAGAATAAGATATTACTTAGGCCGTTACGCAAATTTATGTAATGTGATTGCATCGTGACTTTGAGTTCATCATGTGGGTGTTTAGAATACACTTATACTAAAATACTCATTGCTGCGTTTTTACCTTTGATTGATAATAATAAAGTGTAATGGCCATTTGAATTATCATCATAAATTTAGTTTTCTCATATCTTTAGCAACCTAAAGTGATATTCCAAATTAAATAATTAATCAAATTAGTTGATATAATATAGTAATAATTTTTGAAAAATAAAATAGCATCAATGGTGAACTTAAGTGTTTTTGTTCAACGAAGCGCGCACTTAATCCCATTACAATCATACCTAGCAAAGTTGACCTGGCCCGACCCGTATAACCCAGCAAAGAACTCAACCCGACACCCAAATTGAATATTTGAGTTTGACCCGGTCTAATCCGGAAGTGACCAGAATATTTGATAACAAACGAGTCGATACCCCTAAAAAAGTTGAAAATAACAAACCTAAAAATGACCTGAATCCGAAATAATCCAGCTTAATCGGAAGTCAACCCAATTTTTCTAACTTGATAGTGAGCCGACATGGTTGACTCATTTCTCAGGTCTAATTACAATAGAGGGGGAGGGGAGATTCAAACCCGCGACTAATTGTTACAGGATACCTAGTCTTAACCACTAGATTAAAACATTTTAACATTGCTAAAATATTAGATGTGACTATGTGATCGAGCGTGATAGTATTGACCATTACCAATAAAAACATAATCTATATTTCTTAACATCTATATTTAGAAAATGGTACAACGGGTTACACGGGTAATCGAGTACACACTTGAAGGTCATAATTAATACTCCATAACTCAGGGTTCAATAAATTTATTTCTTAACTCAAGAAAATTTACAAACAACTTAATAAAATCAGCCAACAATAATATTGATAGACAAATATAATCTCGACATGATATTTGTAAATACGTAATCTAAGTTATAAAAATAATTAATTAAAACACAAACGATGATAAAAGCATTAGTTAGATTCGATGAAAATCAAACCTTTTTTTATAGTAGTTTCTGAATAGGTAGAAAATAGGTTTGAAATTGATAAGTGAAGTAAGAGTGATCAAATGGCTCAAGCCCATAGGCTCGACCCGGCCCACATTTTTGAAGGGCTTGAGCCTTATATTATGACCCAAAAAAGACAATGAGGTCAGCTCTAAAAAACCAGTAATTAGGTTACACAATGATCGACGTATTAGTAGGAGAAAGTATACCGTTAATAATAACAATCAATTAAGAAAAATAAGCAAACGATTAACCGTAGGAAAACAAAACAACATTGTGTTGTACCATATTACTCCCTACGTATATTTTGCATTTGATCTTCAGTGAGATGATCCCACGGTAATTTTATTGTGTGACCTCTCACATAGGGGTGATTAATAAATTAGTAATAAGCTCCATTGTGAGAGGTTTCATAGACACGTACCCCATTTTGTACCGGGTATTTAGTTGAATAGTGTCCCAACAACAAGCGACGATGATGATCATAATACAACATTGGATAGGATTCTCGTGAGCCTCCAAATTATATTTTTTATCCACTGTTAACTCAAACAAGTAGTAAGGATAAGTAGGGTCGATCCCACAAGAAAAATCTATAATTGATATTTATGTACGTGTATGTGATAGGGCTTGTCATGCACCCAACAATCAAGTAATATTTTTACTCAACAAGCACGAATTAAGAATGTAGTAGTGGTAAGTCGAAGTCGATCCTAGGGACGGAACTATAAACAATCGAGTCTAAGTAAACGGGTGTAAGGGGTCTTTTTAGGGGGGGGAGAGAGGTTTGAAATGATTTGAGACTAGACTAAGAGAATAAACTAGAGTGACTAAATGGAAATCTATAAGAGAAAAGACATACGTACAAAATTGACAAAGGGAGAGTCATCTTTCGGTTTCCCAACTCGGCCTCACTAAAACCCATTTTCGCGGCGAAAAAGGTATGATCACTAAAAGAAATTACCTAAATACCGAGTTTCCCACGTCAATAAAGGTGAATATAAGTCAACTAAGTTGGCCAAACAAAGTTAACACATACACAACATTTTCAATTTAGGTAACTCAATACTTCCTTCCCTTCTTAATGATCTTCCACATTAGGTTTGGAGAGGAAATTAAAAAGAGTGAAATATGTGGAGGAAAATAAATGTAGGAAAAGAGGGTGGGATCACAAGTAATGACAACAACAAAAGATGTACTAAAAAGAAAAGTGAAATATCTTAGTGAAGTTTCTTAAAACAGAAATGTGTAAGGTCTCAGTGTCGGTTTGGATAGAAGAAAATGGAGAGAAAAGGAGGAAGCAAATTCCTTTGTTTGGTTGGGAACGAAAATGGGGGTGAAGGGATTTGGAGGGAGGAAATGGATCCCTCCTCAAAGGCAAATCATTTATTTATCTAAAGGAAAAAAAAAATTGTTTGAATTAAAAAAAAAATCCCAAAAATAAAAAAAAGGAGGGCAAGATTTGGAGGAAAAACTACATGTCTTCCTTTTCCCTTCCCCATTTCTCTCTCATTTTCTTATCCAAACGAAATGAACGGGGGGAGTACATTTTTATCACCTTCAAAATTTCCTAATTCATGATACCCAATCTTCCTCCACTTACTCCTGACTAAGAATCTATTCACTATCCATGAAGTATTTGGCAAAAACAATAAACAAGGAATAAAAGTGGCAATACATACTAGAATTAAAAAAAAAAATTATATCTAACACAATAATGGGGAAATAAAACCAAGAACAGGAAAAACTAATAGAATATTAGCATAATTAGGAGATATTCTTAAGAAATCATGATATTTCGTGATTAGTTACGTTAACATAATTAGGAGATATTCTAGGAGAGATTGATTATGCTTTGATCGTGTTTACATTGGATTGGGAAACGTCTCTTGTATTCTATTTAAACGATCCCTTAAGATGAACTAGTATTAAGCCCCGTGAAAATTCACGGGGTTGTATTAATATTATTCTGTAGTCTATACTCTGTATACGTAGTTTGTTACACGATTTTTGTTACGGAGTTAGAATAATTAAATAATTGGTTTTGACTCATAACTAAATCCATAGAGTAATGCAATTTATAGCAAATCAAACATTGTACGTACTTATGTAGTTACGTAACATATCAAAAAAATTCTTATATCATTGTGAGATCTCTCACATGAGAATTTATGTAACAATAGTTAATCTCATGAATTGTGTAACAAAGAGTATATAAGATTAACTTTCTTAAATTTTGTTAACCTTTTATTTTCAAAAACTTGTACTTCGTATTTTCTTAATTCAAATCTTTGTGACATACTCCATATCTTTTATGATAAAACTTCATGATGACATACATGTCATTTTTTTACTTACGTATTACAGTAAAATACAAATGTCAACTCCTGTGGTAAACGCATGAATTGCATTTAAACAATTTGTTATAATGAAAAAACTTCAAAATGTTGATAATAATCTTACAAAATTTTTAGAAATTTCTTTTACTACTCCATATATCAATTGGTTTTTAGTTTTTGTTTTATTAATGATGATCAATTTGACAATATATTGTATCCATGTGTGGACATGACATAGGTCCACCCCGACGCGGCCACGCGCGGGTGTGGGGAGGCGAACGAATCTCCATATGAGATGGATCGAATTGAAATTTAAATCGAAGTGGAGTCGCCACCGAACTTTGTGGGAGTTCGGGCCTGTTCGAACCCACTCTATATCTTAGTGGGCCATGCACAAAGTATGGCCCATTCCGATGTCAGAGTTGATTGGGTTCGTCCCTTTGCATTTGATACCGATATCGACATTATCGGATACCGTGTGTTGAATGACTCTCGTGTGCCAATGAATTTAGACATCCGGAAACCATGGTTCTGAGTAAGGGGTGAGGGTACGTGTTGGGAAGTTCACAAAGAACACCTAACCCCGCCAGCACATTAGCGGCCTCTACTAAGACATCGTTTGATTTTGAAATACGCGTGTTAGTGATAAGTGATATTTTAGTAGTGATTTACCTCTATTTTTACCCGTTATTTAGTCCGATTTTGTGTTCTATAACTATTATATAGCTCATTATATGTTATTAGTTGTTAATTAGGGCCCGTTAATTGTTTTAGTTATAATTGTAGTAATAATTGTTATTTTCCGAGAACTTTTTACTATTCCACATTATTTTGTCTGGTAGGTCGTAGCAACTCGGGAAGAAAGCAAGTCAAGACTATTAGACGAGTCAATGGACGGAAACCAAGACAAATATGAGATAGCGGATAATTGGTCTTCTATGGTCCAAATTTGTGCAAAAATTTACCGATGACTTTAATTTTGGTGGATTCTTGGTGTATCAGCCAATTGGGCCCAAACACAAAATAAAAAAATATAAATAAAAGGAGGATTAGTGGGGGTACGTAGAGGGGTGTGAGGAAGTAGGGTGTTAGTTTAGGAATTACTCAGGAGGATTTTGTGAGAACACTCGTAATTTAGATTGAAACAACGGTTTACTCTATGGATACATTCCAAGATTTATTCTTCTTCATTTTGATTCAATCATTGCTATTCCAGTTGGCAGTTGGTATAGTTTCTTCTCTTAATTATTTCTAGTTCTATTTTATACTTTGTATCCTGTTTTAGTTGATAACTAGATTAAAGTTTTAATCTTTACTATATAATCATGCTTATTTCATATTTAATCTTAGTGGGTAGATTAATTTATTTAGTTTTAATTATGTCGGAGTAGTAATTTCTGGGGTTAGGGTTAGCACGGTTCGTCTTAATTGGGGTTTTGTCGCGAGTTGATTTAATTGTTGATTAATCGTTATTAATCTCTGTTTGAATGTTATAATTATATGATTCACTTGTCCTGGCCAGATTAGTTAATCAATTTAGTTGACCTGAACTTAAGATCGAGAGCCGAGTTTAGGATAGACTTACGTTCATTGGTGTAGGTCGACCTATTAAGTAGCGAGAGCCCGCTAGGACCGTCCTATGGTAGATAGAGACTCGAGAGAGCCTATCTTTTGCCTATTACTGACCTTAATCGACTATTTTAGGGCTCCGACAACTCCCCTGAGACTACCCTGTTAACCTTGACCCTAGTACTTTTTATTATATTTGTTACCGTTTTCCTTTTTTGTTAGTTTAATTTATTAGTTTAGACTTATTCAACCCAAACCGATTTTCTCCGACTAATACTTTAACTAGACCGAGACTTTTCATTTAGCTCACCGTCCCTGTGGATTCGATACCCGACTTACCTTAGCTACCCAGTTAGTAGAGTTAGGTTCTTGTTTGATTGTGGGGATCTGCGACAAATCTCTACATCAGTTAGTAATACGATGAGTGATATGCAAACAATATTTTAGACTAAACATGTGAATTATGTTTGATCTACGTCATTTAATGCATCTTTGAATCTATGTCGAAGTTGTATTTAACATGCGAGGTCCGTTTTAGTATAATAAAACAAATAACGATTAACAAGATACAAAGACAAAGAACAAACGGGTTAGTAACGGTTTGCAAATTGGATAAAAGATGTAAATATGATATGATGCATGGTTTTGAAAAGATGAATCACGTGATAGACTTGACACGTGATGACCTAAGTCATAAAAATATTTATCGAGACTCGAAACATGCTGAAAAGCTCACTGTTTTGCTAAACCAGGAGCCACTCGATCGAGTCATTGTGGGGCTCGACCGAGTGGTCTTGAAAAAGGCTTATGTCTCGGGTTTTGGGGTGCCACTCGATCGAGTGCCCCCTGTACGAACTGCTGTCCGGTTTGATTTGCTCTCGAAATTTAGTTAAGTCGTGTAAAAATATAATACGATTTATACTCGACTTAAATTTTTGATACTCGTTATATTTGACACTTGATTATAGAATCAATATCGAATATTCGGAGTGACTTTTAGAAAGGACGTTTTTTGTAAATTGTTTTGAAAATCGAACTAAAAAAATAATAATAATGAATTCTCTCCGCGTCGAAACCGTCGTATTTTGTTTTTAGGACTATGTGACGATTTTCTTTGCATCAACGAGATTAATTTGATTCTTGTAGATACGATATTCGACTATATAGAGTTGGTATCATATTTTAAGAATGATCGTTTGTATGAAAATTAGATAGTTGTAACAATACTTGATATTAGGAACGAGAAAAACTAAAAGGAGTAAAAAATGCGACGATGACTCGAGGACGAAACCGACACAAAAAACGAGAGAAAGAGGGGAGAAAAGGGAGAAGACGGGGTTTGAATTTACACCCTCAACCTACATGCTTTGTATTCTTGGAACGGGGCTCGTCGGGATGTGGCTTAGACACGGGAGCGTCGAGACAATGTGGGTGAGTTATGGTGGTTTAGGTGTGACGGTGAGGCTACCGAGGTGATCGGATTTTTGGGGTTCGGACAGTGTATTCTCGGGTATAAGGTTACGTCGGATCGTATGTATGCTTGGTGTATTATGTGGAATTGTAATTGTGAATGAATGTGTCGATGTTGTGTCGTTATAATAGATAGATTTGTATGTGTGCAAAGGGGGGTTTATTTATAGTAGAGGTTCCCGATTATAGCTAGGAGAGGTAACCTCGATTGGGTGACAATAAATGCCGCTTTGGATAGGAAAAGCAACAATTCGAGAGGAAGGAGGATTCCGTTGCTTGGTGGGAAAGAAATCCTCCTCGGGCTGGAAAAGGAGTCACTCGACTGAGTGATGTCTGGTACTCGGTCGAGTGCCCGATTTTGACACCGGTTCAGCGTGTTTCGTGAGCTTACTCGACCGAGTGGTCCGGTCCACTCGATCGAGTGGGTCTAGCTCGGGTAGAACTCTTCCTTAGAGATCGAATTTTATCTCTTACGAAATTGTTTATTATTTTGTGTGGCTGATTTTGTAGTATTGGATTTCAGGTAGGATTCGTGGGGTGTCACGGCAGATATTTATGCCTCGGAACGTCTTTGACTGGGGTTTGACTCGGTCGCTAAAAGACGGTTTTGCTCTTGGTGTCGGTTTTGACCCAAATTAGCCTTATTTGATTCGAAATGACCCACTGGGCCTGAATTTGAGGTTGGTTTTGTGAGATTTGTACTCCATAAAAAGCCCAAGCCAAATGCTAATGGTTTCAAGCCCATATTCTAGTATGTTAAATCATGTTTGCGTCCGATCATCATCGGGTATTTTTTGGAAACTGCTATAGACACCTAACAGCCAAATGTGGGTGTCTATAGAGCCCCCACTCTGACTGAGGCTTGGACAGGGCGAAAGTTAGAGTAGCTACCAGGCCAATCAAAGATTAAGACCTGGCAGACTTCCGGTTGGGTCGTTTATAGTCCATTAGACTCGCGTGAAGAGCTCGCCAGCCATAAGATAGAAATCATACCTGAGCTGATGATGATAACTCTGTGGGGAATCGAACTTGTTGCATAAGTCCCGGGTGTGCCTGTATATAGGCCCATCCCGTGTTATTTTTAGGAGAAATGTCGCCTTGGGCTTTCTGCTGGGGAGTTTTAGCGGGTTGCATTTCCCTGCTCGAATCGTACCTGTGTAAAGTTTTACATGTAACATTTAGGCAAAAATGACTTACGCTGGGGAATAGAAATTTTGAAATTTTTTGGATTTTTTTTTTGAAAATCCGACTCTGAAAAGGAATAGGAATGCTCGGGATGACTTAGCTAAAGACTCTGAGATGGGGCCTGTATACTAAACCCTCTGGGATAAGGAATCCTAAAAGAAGGAGGAAAGTTTGGGCTTAATGTTATAAATACCCATCTCTTGCTTTTAGTTTTTTCATAATTCTTACAATTCCCTCTCCTTTAAAGAGAAAATAGCCTCGAGAATCCATAAGAAATCTAGCTATGGGAATCGACCGTCTGATCGGAATGCTACAAGATTGGTCCCGATACTTTAGAGACGCAGATAAAGTAATTCTGAATCAGAATGGTATTACTCAATTATTCACGATCCGTGAAATGCAAGTAGATCGTCACTTTATGGATGCTTGCCTGTTCCACTAGGACGATACTCATAACGTTTTCGCTCTTCCTCGAGGCGAGATTTGTCCTATCCTTGAGGATATTGCTTCTATTTGAGGATGGAATCCCATACTTCGTCCTGCTATCCCGTTTTCAGTTTATGATCCGAGGAGGAAACTGATAAGTGTGGTTTGTAGTGCCTATTTTGTTGTGTTTTGGTCCCATTTTCCTTGTAGAATCGCTCCTTGGGAGCAGTTTAGGGGCTTCTTATGCTTCCTTTAGTTCGTTTCAGGTTCCCGAGACCGATTTGGAAGAGTTGGAGCGATTCCGACTCGATACATACACATTTTGGAGCCAATGGAGTAAAGGAAGGATGACTCGATGCCTTGGAATCGACCCCGAGACCTTGGGGCCCAATCCCGAGCCTCCGAGACCCGATCCCGAGTCCCGAGATTCGATGGGAAGCCCATGAGAGGCAAGGAGGGACCAAAAAGCTCTTAAGAGAAGCCTACAAGACCCATCCCGTTCGGGATGGCCTCATCCCGTTCGGGATGGGGTGCGCAAGAAGGATGGCTGCTGTGGGTCCGCCCCGGTCGGGACCAACCCGTCCCGGTCGGGACGAGAGCCCGTCCCGGTCGGGATGATCCGTCCCGGTCGGGACCGTGCTGCTGCTGCACGCCTTCCTTTCTTTCTTCTCCTTTCCACTTGTAACCCTATATATACTCTTCCCTTGTTTTGTAAAGCTTATGCCTTGAATATTACACTAAACCCTAGACTACTTTAGGTTAGATTAGATTAGATTAGATTAGATTAGTCGGTAATTAGTAGTTAATCATAGATTAGCCTTGTATTAAGGGAATTCTTCAAGATCCATCCAAGATTGACAACCTTGGGTGTTTGTTTTAGGTTTTCTTCATTAATGCAAGTTTTGTTCTTTCTTCTTCACTAGTATGGTATTCTCCTCTTCCTCTTTCTCTTAATCTTATTTTTGTTATTCAAGTTTGAATCTTTAGTTGATTTTATTGTTCTTAGTTCATTGTTATTACTAGTTTGTTTATGTATGTTTGGTTTCTTATGTTAGATCTTCTTGTTCTTGTTAGTTTTAGTTGGATTATGTTAGAGTAGTGTTCTTGCTAGGGTTATTAGGGTGATTAGGGTGTTAATTGGATGATTAAGGGATTGTTGGAGATGTTGGTGGAAGATTTGGGTTTCCTCTTGTTTGATGCACATCACATGTTTGTTGAAATGCTTGAATGACTAAGTAGTTGCGAATGCTTGTTTTTCTTGCCTTTCTCTTGTGGGTGATAGTTTGTTTGTGGGTTCGGTTCCCTCACTAAGTTGCGAGAGCCCGGTGAGGACGACCCCTAGGTCGGTCTAAGTAGCGAGAGCCCGGATGCGACCTAGGCCACCATAGCGCGCTAGAACCCCGTTTGTCGTGTGCGTCGCCGAGATGGGTTATAGGATGAACCTCTAGGTGGGTCTAAGCTGCGAGAGCCCGGACCAACCTAGATTACCCTACTACCTTCTTCGCTCTAGTTCTCCCTCGACCATTTCGTTACCCCTTTGACCCCGACCTAATCCTAGTCCGTTTTCCTTGTTTGTTCTCCTTAGTCATAGTCTAGCTTTCTCCCCTCTTTATCATTTATAGTTTAGCCTAGCTCGTTGACTTAGTCTAGTATTTGGGCCGACCTAGTCTAGGCTATACATTACCGTCCCCGTGGATTCGACCCGACTTGCCCTATCTACCGTATGAATAGCCGGTTTATTATTGACGGTTGGGATTCCACGACAAACCCCTCCCATCAATTTGGCGCCGTTGCCGGGGACGGTGCTAGTTTGGACTTTGTTTTCCTATTTGCTTGACTTAGTCTTTGTGTTTGTGTTTTTCTTTTTTCTTTTTGTTTCTTTGCTTCTTGTGTGTGTGAAGTTTATTTCTCTCTTATCTAGTGCCCAAAAAGCACTAGACTTCTCACGTTTGTTCTTAGTCTACAGTTTGTGCTTAGAGGTGGTGATTATCTTCTTCTTGCAACTCAGAGCCGCTTAAACGGACGATTGCTAGAATGAGTGGTTTCCAACCGGGTATGAGCTACGATTTTCGAGCGAGCATGGGGTTTGATCTAAACTCCCCACACATGGAAGCCGATATGAGCTACCTCTCTTCTTCCATGAACCAAGGGTATGACATGACATCCCCCTACCATTATCAAGCTTTTTGGGGTAATCAAGACGGGTATGATCTTCAAGATTATGGAAATGGCTACCAACAAGTGAATGACTATCACTCCTACGATCATGGTGGCCATTACTCAAGCTATGATTGTGAACCCACCATGTTCAATCAAGGTTCACCTTATGGAAGCCAATACCCCCAATACCCACAATATTACCCTCCACCCCAACCACAATATGAACCCCATGACCCACAATACTACCAATCACTCCAACCTTGCTACCAACAATATGATGCCCCACCCCTTGGGCATCATCAAGATTTTCAAGGAGCTTTACAAGACCCCAATGATCACCAATTGCCCGACACGGAGGTGTTTCATTCTATGCTTCAAATGCAAAGGAGCCTCCAAGAAACGGCCATTCAATTGCAAAAAGAACAAGAGGAATTAATGGCCCAAATTCGAAGGGGAAACGAGGTGAGGAATGCTCAATTAAATGCATTATCGGTTCAAACCGTAATGTCTTTATCCCGAGCATCGCATTTAGATGAAGGGTGCCCACTTGAGAAAGAGGAGCAACCTAATCACGAAGCCGCCAACGTAGTTCCCTTTGATAGAGAAGTTTGCTTTGAAGAACCTCAATCGTCTACCCAAAAAGAGACGAATGAGGATATGACCCTTGGTGAAGGCATCGTTGGTGAAGAATTGGAGGAGGATAATGAGTTGGATGATTTGGTGGAGTTTGTTAGGATGTTGGGTGAAATTGATAGCCTCGAGTTGCCCATGTCCGATAATGAGGATAAGCATCAAGAGCCCCTTATATGTACACCAAGCAATGACTTGGAAGAGATTGAAACCGCCGGTAGAAGTTTCGATTCTCTTCTCCAAGATGATGTGGGGCCGAGTGATGATGATGGGGAACCACAACTTGAGGAAAGTGTGGGGGTGTGCAACGAGGAAGTGAGGCCAAAACCGCTTTTTGTGCCTCGTTTCTTGGAGATGAAGCTTGCTTGTGATTGGAGGCAATGCTTAGGGAGGAAGAGGTCGGTGAAGCTCGTAGGATGGATAGACCCCGGAGACAACTTTGAAGATGATTTTGGGTCTTTTGATTCCTACTTCTTGCCTCCTCCTTGGAGGCCGTGGAGGTTGGCTAGGCTCGAGCGCTTCTTGGGCCTTCATTATGATGTCGGTAGCGCGTTCGACTTGCTCCTCCATGCCCTTGAGGGCTACGGTTGAAGAAGAGTCCACCATCCTAGGTTTGACGGAGTTCCTAAAGAACCGTCATGTTGTATATTTCCCCTCTCCTCTTCTTTAGAGTACTTGTGCTTGTATTTGTGATTTTTGTTTTTAGGACTCTTTTGTTTTTGTGGGATTCTTGTAATTTTACAAGATTTTCACTTTCTTTTTGAGGATTTAGTCGGATTTAGGAGGAATCCGGGCTAGGTGACTTGATTACACCTAGCCCTCCCCTCCCATTTCCTTTTATTTCCTTCATTTATTTCTTCCCCCATCCATATCTTTTTCTTGTCTCGTCCCATGGTGACTTGACTACACCCCGGCCGGACACCTTCTACCCTTTTCTTCACTTTATTTTTGATTTTTAGCTTTATTTTCGTAGTTTCTTTTCTTTTTCTTTTGACTCTCCGCACACTACGATTGTGCATATGAGGACATTGCTCGGTTTAAGTGTGGGGGAGCGATATTCTAGCATAGTTAGTTTTATTTCCATAGTTTTTTCGAAAAAATCTTTAAAAACCATAAAAATTTGAAATTTTTTCACAAAAATCAAAAAGATTTTCCTTTTGTGTGTTTTCCTTTTGTGTCATTGTGTCGTATATTTGTTTTGTATTGTGTGTGTTTTGCCTCCCTTTTCCTTATAGGTCGCTTAATCACCGTTGTTTGGAAGGCTTTGAAGACATCCGGTAACATCTTCTAACCCTCTTTCCCTCTTTATTCCTTGTGATGCTTGGAGAAGGTTGTGTTGAGGTGTGCTCGGGTGGAGCTTGTACATACTTGTGGTGGATTTGATGACTTGTTTGGAATTTCGGGGTGGTGTGTGCTTTGTTTATGTGTTCGTTTTGTCTTGTTTTGTTCTTGTTTCTTTTTCTTTCGTTCTCGTTGAGTCTTTGTTTTATGTTGTGTTGTGTGTCTTGTGCGTAAACCGTTTTCAAAAACACGGTTTAGAGGCTAGTGTGCGAGTGCTTACTTTCCCTTCCTAGTAGTGTAAATCGAGTCTTGGACTTTAGCCTAGTAGAATGACCCTAAATCAATGAATTTGTTGGTCCTTTACCTTGAGTCCACCTAGCTTACTAGGGATTTACTGCGGGATTTGCACTTTTGACCATTATGACCACACACGGTGTGAAAAGGCCTTGGTTGCCGAGTCCCGTCCCCTAGGTGACCGTGTTTGGGATTGTTTGATTAGTCCAAGTTTTTCCCTTTTTGTGGGTTTGAAGGGAAAGCGTGCTCCCGACTCACCCATTTCCCTACCTCCTACACATATCACACAATAAATTGCAATTTGTTGATTCTCTCTTTCTTAATTGTCAAGAAATGCCAAAAAGCCAAATCTTGCAAAAAAAAAAGGGCAAAGAAAAGAAAAGAAAGAAAAAAATAAAAGAAAGAAAAGAAATGAAGAAAAAGAAAAGGCGCAAAAGCCAAAAAGAAAATAGAAAAGAAGAAAAAGAATGGCATGACAAAACAAAGCAAAAATGCAAAACAAAAGAGAAAATGCCAAAAGAAAACCCGATTCACAAAAATAACCCCTACCTCTCAAAATAAGCCTTTTTCCGATTTTTGCCGTGAAGAGCCTACCAAAGGACCGAGTCCCGAGGAAGGATGATAGCGGCATTAGTCGGTCTTCCCTCATTTTGCATGTTTTCCACCTTTTTACTTGGATTAGTTAGGCGGTTTTGGACACGAGACGACCCTCTTGGCTCACGCTAAAGGGGGCGGGGTCTCACTTACCTACAGTGTCGACTAACACCGTGGTTCTTCACTTTTCCACTCCGCCGATCGTCCCGTAGTACGTTTTTAGAAAGTTAGGAGAACCTAGGTAAGTTACCAACGTTTTTGTTGCTTTATCGTCATACTATTAGGGTTTAGTTCACCTTGGTTTGTATGTCTAGCTTGGGAACGTTGTCACTTGCCTCGAGTCCTAAACCGGTGCTTCTTTCACCGCTTGTTTGAGGGAAGCGGTATTTGTTTTCTTTTGGGTGCAACCGATTATGTGTTTGTTTCTGTGTTTGTTTGTTTGTGTGTTTTGTGTCCGGTTGCATCCACTGTTTTGTCGCAAGACCCGACTTGCCTTGCGGAGTACACTTGTCCTCAAAGTGTACTCACGTGAGTTGAAAGGGCGTAGGGTGCGCTAATACCCATTCGGCTAGTATAGTAGTTAGTATGTGCTTACTCGAGGGCGAGTAAGGGTTAAGTGTGGGGGAGTTGATAAGTGTGGTTTGTAGTGCCTATTTTGTTGTGTTTTGGTCCCATTTTCCTTGTAGAATCGCTCCTTGGGAGCGGTTTAGGGGCTTCTTATGCTTCCTTTAGTTCGTTTCAGGTTCCCGAGACCGATTTGGAAGAGTTGGAGCGATTCCGACTCGATACATACACATTTTGGAGCCAATGGAGTAAAGGAAGGATGACTCGATGCCTTGGAATCGACCCCGAGACCTTGGGGCCCAATCCCGAGCCTCCGAGACCCGATCCCAAGTCCCGAGATTCGATGGGAAGCCCATGAGAGGCAAGGAGGGACAAAAAAGCTCTTAAGGGAAGCCTACAAGACCCATCCCGTTTGGGATGGCCTCATCCCGTTCGGGATGGGGTGCGCAAGAAGGATGGCTGCTGTGGGTCCGCCCCGGTCGGGACCAACCCGTCCCGGTCGGGATGAGAGCCCGTCCCGGTCGGGATGAGAGCCCGTCCCGGTCGGGATGATCCGTCCCGGTCGGGACCGTGCTGCTGCTGCACGCCTTCCTTTCTTTCTTCTCCTTTCCACTTGTAACCCTATATATACTCTTCCCTTGTTTTGTAAAGCTTATGCCTTGGATATTACACTAAACCCTAGACTACTTTAGGTTAGATTAGATTAGATTAGATTAGATTAGATTAGTCGGTAATTAGTAGTTAATCATAGATTAGCCTTGTATTAAGGGAATTCTTCAAGATCCATCCAAGATTGACAACCTTGGGTGTTTGTTTTGGGTTTTCTTCATTAATGCAAGTTTTGTTCTTTCTTCTTCACTAGTATGGTATTCTCCTCTTCCTCTTTCTCTTAATCTTATTTTTGTTATTCAAGTTTGAATCTTTAGTTGATTTTATTGTTCTTAGTTCATTGTTATTACTAGTTTGTTTATGTATGTTTGGTTTCTTATGTTAGATCTTCTTGTTCTTGTTAGTTTTAGTTGGATTATGTTAGAGTAGTGTTCTTGCTAGGGTTATTAGGGTGATTAGGGTGTTAATTGGATGATTAAGGGATTGTTGGAGATGTTGGTGGAAGATTTGGGTTTCCTCTTGTTTGATGCACATCACATGTTTGTTGAAATGCTTGAATGACTAAGTAGTTGCGAATGCTTGTTTTTTCTTGCCTTTCTCTTGTGGGTGATAGTTTGTTTGTGGGTTTGGTTCCCTCACTAAGTTGCGAGAGCCTGGTGAGGACGACCCCTAGGTCGGTCTAAGTAGCGAGAGCCCGGATGCGACCTAGGCCACCATAGCGCGCTAGAACCCCGTTTGTCGTGTGCGTCGCCGAGATGGGTTATAGGATGAACCTCTAGGTGGGTCTAAGTTGCGAGAGCCCGGACCAACCTAGATTACCCTACTACCTCCTTCGCTCTAGTTCTCCCTCGACCATTTCGTTACCCCTTTGACCCCGACCTAATCCTAGCCCGTTTTCCTTGTTTGTTCTCCTTAGTCATAGTCTAGCTTTCTCCCCTCTTTATCATTTCTAGTTTAGCTTAGCTCGTTGACTTAGTCTAGTATTTGGGCCGACCTAGTCTAGGCTATACATTACCGTCCCCGTGGATTCGACCCGACTTGCTCTATCTACCGTAGGAATTGCCGGTTTATTATTGACGGTTGGGATTCCACGACAAACCCCTCCCATCAGAAACTACGGTAATTTTTTGGACTTTCTCACATGGAGGTATCTCGTATGGCAGAAGGAGATACTGTTTCTTTGATTGATCTAGCTGAAAAGTTTATGAATCCACACGATGTCCGGGTCAGGCCGGTCCATAGCCGTAGGGCCTTTACTTTTTGTATGCTCCATATTTATGCTTTCGAAGGTCATATGGATTTAGTGTCATGCATGGGCCATGTCCGACTTTTTACTGTGGTTGACCTAATGGAGACGAAGAACAGTCCGGCATGGTTAATTACTGGGGAAATCATTCAAGGCTTGGATAACCGCAAAAGGGATTCGTTGATGCGTCTGACTGGGAGCACCCGTCTTTTACAGGTATATCGCCTCGGATTCTTCTGATTTTTTTTTCAAACACATTTTTTCTCGCGATCTTCTGCTACAGCAGGCACTTGATCGAGTCACCCCGGCACTCGATCGAGCGTCTTCTCAAAAAGCCTTCTGTCCGGCTTCAGGAGTATCACTCGATCGAGTGACCTCCAAGCACTCGATTAAGTGCCCCTGTGCAGACATCAATTTTGCCTTGATAATCATATTTTCTGTTTCTTTTTCAGCTTTGGCTATTTGAGAGGCTATCAATCATAGATCCTCCCCTTGACGTAAGTCGATATCGCCCTAATCAAATAATGATGAGGAGACGGACCATTGATTTTTCTCGCCATAATACTCAGATCAGAAATATTGGGACGAAGTGTTGTCTTTCCATAACGGCCCTTTGATCCGGTGGATAGTACCATGGTGGCCCATTTATGTTCGAACCGGCTTGGAATTGAGGGATAGGGCGCGATATCAGGTGATCCTATCTTTTAGGCAGACAATCCATCTTTTCCCCGATCGCATACTTAGGCAGTACGGTCGGACCTAGAGAATCCCGAAAATTGAAGCGGTTGTGAGTGAATCCACCCAATCAACGGACGTGATGTGCGATACCTGGATGCAGCGGTGGTATACCCGGGCTACTTGGTCTATTCCCAAGTCTCCTCATTCGATTTGGGTATCAGACTCTTATGTGAATGGACAAAGGCGGATTCTGCTAAAGCCCGAGCTGTCCTGAAGGTTGACGAGGCTTTTGACCTGCTACGCCGAGAGCAAGCTAAAGACAACAGAGGTTTCTTTGACAAGGGCGAGACTCCGGCTACATTGGTTCGACTGATGTCAGGGCAGAAAGGGAAGACCAGGACTCAAGATGAAGGGTCCAGTACTAAAAGTGCATGGGGGAAGGTGAGCCCCCGGACAGACCTGGAAAGGAGACTTGGTCCGAAATTGGCGGTTCAGGACCGACTTGGTCCTCGAAACAGATTGCCTGAGCACGTACGAGCTCGACTTGGACCGATGACAATTTTAGAAGACCCGCTGTCAAAGAAACGAGTTCGAGCAAAGGAGATTCCACTCGTGATTCGGGAACGCTCGCCCCCGCCCCGGGGACCTCGGGCTCCGCGTGATCCAAAGGACAAGGGAAAGGGCAAGATGCCTTAAGTACTAGTCTCCTTAGTTTTTATTATTTAAGTATTATTACTATTTTTTGTGGTGTGATTTTTTGTGTTTTTTTTGTGTGATGTAATTTTTTGAAATTTCCGAGTTTATTGGTTTTTTTAATAGAACACATATTAGTGAACACCATTCCCGTCTTTTCGTTATTGCAGTGGTTGTACCCTTTTGAGGGGTTGTATACGTATCCACGAGTAGTGGAATCAAATCAAACGTAGTTCAAACATAGATTTTTTGCAATTTTCGAAATACATCAAGACTATTAGTTCGAGATGTGCGACAGTAGGATAAATAACTCTAACTTATTGACTTGCTTATAATTTTTTTGAAAATTTATAAAAAAGACAAATTTTATAAACTTTAGCAAATGACATTGAGACAAGTTTTAGGGATAGTAGCGCTTCAAGTGGTCCAGGTTGGTTGGGCTGACAAATTCATTCCCGTCCAAGTCCGTTAGCATTACTACTCCACCAGAAAAGATTTTCTTTACTAAATACGGCCCAGCCCAATTAGGTTTGAATTTTCCTCTTGGGTCGACCGGTAGTAGTGCACGGACTGACTTTAGAACTAGATCCCCTTCTTTGATATTTCTAGGCTTAACCCTTTTGTTGAAAACCCGTTGTAACCTCTTTTGGTATATCTGAATATTGTTAAGGGCCCGGGACCATCGTTCGTCCAAAAGAACTAACGAATCGTATCGGGCTTGGACCCAATCGGCTTCGGGCACTTGACTCTCAAGTAAAATCCTGAGGGATGGTACTTCTAGCTCGATCGGTTGGACCGCTTCCATTCCATACGTCAAGTAATATGGGGTTGCTCCGGTTGCGGTGCGGATTGACGTTCGGTACCCCCATAGGGCAAAAGGAATTTTGTCGGGCCAGTCCCGGTAATTATCAACCATCTTTTTAAGTATGGTGACAATCGTTTTATTAGCTGCCTCTACCACTCCATTTGTTTGGGGACGGTAAGGCGAAGATGTATGCCTTTGAATTTTATATTTTGCTAGCAAAGTAGCGGTTTCAGCTTGGAAATGGGTCCCGTGATCACTGATAAATTTGTGTGGGATCCCGTATCGGCATATGATCTTGTTTTGGATGAATTTGAACACATGCTTGGCGTTCAAAATCCGGTATGACTCGGCTTCGACCCATTTGGTGAAATAGTCGATAGCCACCAAAATGAAACAGTGACCTCCCGTCCCGGAAGGGTTCACCTTCCCAATTATATCGATTTCCCATGTCGAGAATGACCATGGTGACATCATGGTATACAATAGGGATGACTGCATATGCTGTACGTTGGCGAATATCTGACAGTTATGGCAGTGTTTGACATATAACTGACAGTCGGTTTCCATGCTATTCCAATAATATCCGAGCCTTATGATCTTTCGGGCTAACATATGGGCGTTCATATGCGGGTCATTTTCACCATCGTGTACCTCGGCCATAACCTTTTCGGCCTGTGTTTTGTCGATACATAGGAGGAGAGCCCCCCTATGCCGTCTTTCTTTATAATAGTTCATCGTTCGTAGAACAAATTGGGTGGCCAACCTTCGTAGGGCTTTCTTGGCCCGGTTTTCAGTTTCCGGAGGATATTCCCCCGTTGTCAGGTAGGTTAGAACAGCCTGATACCAAGGTTCCGGATCAATTATTTCGATGTCTTGAATGGCATGGATATATGCCGGCTCGGATTGTCTTCCGACACAAATCAGCATGCTGGTTAGATGCTCTGGGATGTTTAGTAAGGATGCCAGTTTGGAAAGTACATCGGCGAATTGGTTTTCTTCCCGGGGTAGATAAATGTATTCTACCTTTTGGAATTGTTTTTCAAGAACCCTTACTCGCGCTTGATTGGTGACTAGAGATGAGTCACTGTGGACTCGGAGGTTCGTTACTCCTAAATCAGCGGCGGTTTGCAACCCGTGAATGCATGCTTCATATTCGGCTGCGTTGTTAGTCACGTCAAAGTCCAGTTTAATGGATAACGGTGTGTGCTCCCCTTGTGGCGAGATTAACAGAATTCCGACCCCAAATCCTTGGAAGTTGGACGCCCCATCAAAATACAAATCCCATGTCTCGGTGTCGGTTTGGAATATGTCTTCATCCGGAAAGGCCCATGTATCGGTGTGCCCCTCTTATGGTACCGGACTATCGGCGAGGAATTCCGCTACTACCCGGCCTTTGATAGCTTTTAAAGGTACGAACTTAAGGTTAAATTCTGCTAGCATCAAAGTCCACCTGGATATCCGGCCGTTAAGGATGGGCTTCTCGAACAAGTACTTGATATGATCCATTTTGGATAAAATATGTACCTCGTGACTAAGCATATAGTGTCAGAGCTTTTTAGTGGCCCAAACCAAGGCTAGGCACGTCTTTTAGAGCATTGTGTACTTGCACTCGTACTCCAGGAACTTCTTACTGATGTAGTAAATAGCCCGTTCTTCTGAATCGATTGTCTAGGCCAGCATAGCCTCCATGGTTGTCTCAGTCGTTGTTAGGTATAACGACAAAGGTAGGCCGGGTTGAGGTGGCATTAATACCGGCGGAGCAGACAGAATCTCCTTGATTTTATCGAAAGCCGTTTGACATTTATCGTCCCATAGCGTTTGTTCTCCTATCTTCAGTTTCTTGAAAATGGGCTCACATACCATGGTTAGCTTTGAAATAAACCGGCTGATATACTGGACTTTCCCGAGAAACCCTCTTATCTCTTTTTCGGTTTTGGGTGGCTGCATCTCAGTAATAGCCTTGATTTTAGCTGGGTTGACCTCGATGCCGCGTTGGCTAACGATATGGCCTAGTAATTTGCCCGACGTTACCCCGAAACTGCACTTCTGAGGGTTTAGTCTCATGTTGTATTTGCACAGCCGGGTGAAGAACTTCCTTAGAGCCGAGATGTGCCCGCTTCGTTCTTTGGACTTGACGATCATGTCGTCCACATAGACCTCCACTTCTTTATGCATCATATTGTGTAATAACGTAGTGGCGGTTCGTTGGTAAGTGGCCCCGGCGTTGATGAGCCCAAATGGCATAACGGTGTAACAGTAAGTACCCCAAGGTGTAATGAAGGTGGTCTTACTCATATCTTCCACCGCCATTTTGATCTGATTGTATCCGGCATACCCGTCCATAAATGATAGGAGGGCATGATCGGCCGTGTTATCTACCAGTATGTCGATGTGTGGTAACGGAAAGTCATCTTTTGGGCTGGCCTTGTTAAGGTCCCTGAAGTCTACGCATACCCGTACTTTACCGTCTTTTTTAGGTACCGGCACGATATTTGCTACCCAGTCTGGATATTCAGATACTTGTATAAAGCCTGCTTTGAATTGCTTATCGACTTCTTCTTTGACTTTGAGAGACCATTCGGGCCTCATTCTTCGGAGTTTCTGTTTTACCGGCTTACACCCGTCTTTGATGGGTATCGGTGCTCAGCTATTTCCCGATCTATCCCCGGCATGTCCTTGTAGGACCATGCGAAGACGTCTTTGAATTCTTGGAGGAGGTCTGTGAATTGTTGTCTCTTCTCGGGATCTAAGGATAAACCTAACTTAAGCATCTGAGGCTCTAAAGGGGTTCCTACATTGATGGAATCGGTTTCCTCAATTACCGGATCTCGGGATTCCCTTTGTTCGAGTTGCTCGATTAGATGCAGAGGTAATGGTACCTATTCGTCGGGTTTCTCAATGTCATTGCAAATAAAATTTTTGAAAATATTTTGAAAATAAGACAAGTCGTAAGCAGAATGGTTATCGTTATTATTGATAGTAAATTTTGAAAATAGCTCAAAGAGAACGACCATCTGATCATTGGTCAGAGGCGGGATAGGGAGTGCTTTCGGAACAGACTCCGAGACTCTAATGGGCGTGACTAAAGGAAAAGGGGTTACAGACTCAATCCTAGTACTGGACCCTCTAGACTCGGACTCACACTCCGACTCTGACTCAGACTCAGACTCGGACTCAGACTCTGTATTTTGCATATCTCCTTCACCGGTGGTCAGCTTGTAGACTCGACCCTGGCTGTCGGTCCACTTGATAGTCTTTCTCCAAGCACTTTTTCCGGTGTCAGCACCAACTTCAGAGATCAGCTTGGTTGGATCGAACCTGTTGCTGTGGAGGATCAGGTTCACTAATTCTTCCATGGGGGTCGGGACAACTTTGTCTTCCCCAAATAGGATCCCCTGCATAGGCTCGGCATTGTTCGCACCCTCCTTTGATTCAGCCTGGATGAGGGTAAAGATGTCGTCTGTGATGAAATTGCATTCCTGAGCCAATTTGGTCTCGGGATAAGTGATGGTGGGCTGATAAAGGCCCATTTGAACAGCCCCGAATACTGGAGTGACGAATTTGATTACACTTGCCTGGTCCACATTTCCCGGAGTCATAGTGTAACCCAAACCGAATCGAGACCCCCCGTCATTTAGGACCTCGATAATCTTCCTAGCCGGAAGATATGGCCTCGAAGTAGTCCCTGGTAGGTAGCCCAACTTCTTTAGCATCGTGTCGATGCTAGTAGTGAAATAGGGCTTGAAGAGATATTCTTCTTCAATCATTCCCACGAAATCGAATCCTCGTGGGTCAGTTTGACCCGCCGTGTAACAACTTGCCACAGTTATGGAGGTGGCCTCGAGAGTGATGACATCGTCCTGTAGAGGTAGTTTGACCTTTCTGTGGAGCGTGGAGGATACGGCTTTGACTACGTGGATCCAAGGTCTCCCGAGTAGCAGATTGAAAGATGAGGTGACATCAATCACCTGAAATTCTAACTCTTTTTCGATTGGGCCTGTTATAATTGTTAATTTAACGGCCCCAACAACCGATTTTGGACTTCCGTCAAAAGCCTGGATAGTTTGCGCTGTCGGGAGGTAATTGGCCTCGGTGATGCCGGGGGCCTTAGCGGTCCTTAAGGGAAGCACGTTGACAGCAGACCCGTCGTCAATCAGGGTCATCGGGAGGTATTTTCCTCGGCAGATCACCGTAATATAGAGGGCCAAGTTGTGGGTGGCCCCGAACGGTGGTAAGTCGGACTCTGAGAAGGTAATGAGCGGACCTTCTTCCTTAGATTTGCCCTTGAGATGAGGCATCACTACAAGAAAAACTGTCCCGGGCGTCCACCTGATTGGCGTCCTGGGCATATGGACGCCTAAATGACGTCCGAAAAGTCAACCGGGCGTCCGCAGTCGGACGCCAAACTTGGCGTCCGACTGAAGGTGGGGACGACAAAATTGAAGACGAAAGGCGTCCACAGGCGGACGCCATTTAACCCAAATGGCGTCCTCTATCGGATGCCATATTCTGCCGATATGGCGTCCACATGTGGCGTCCGATAGTGGACGCCCGTAGTCCTCAATGTGGCGTCAAATACCCGCTCACCCCTCTCTCCCCCTTCACTTCTTAAAAAAAAAACTCTCTCTACGTTCTCCCTCTACGCTCGCCGACCCCAATCGCATTCCTCTCCCAATTTTCATCCTTAATTCCTAATTTTTGGTACGTTTTCTTAGTTTATTTCGTTTCTATTCATTATAATTAGTTCGTATTCTTCATTGTTAGCGTTATTTATTGATAATTTGTTAGTTAATTTCGTCTAGGTCTAAGTTTTGATTAGGTTGATTAGTTTAGGCCAAGTTCGATTAGGTTGATTAGTTTATCCCAAATTCGCTTAGTTAGATTATTTTTGCCCATCGCTATTTTGACTAGGGTTTGATCAATTTGGTTGAATTGAGCTAGAATGACCTCTAGGGCCTTCCGTGAGGTTTTGTGTGACTTGGGACGGACCAAAAGGTGTCGTAATAATGCCGGATTTTCTCCGAAACCACTTCTATCCTGATCGGGGTTGTAAATAGGTGTTAGCGACGCTTTCGGAATTTTGATATCTGTATCCGAAAATTTGACCCTTTTTTGACCTGTTTAAGCTGCTTCTGTGTGACCTAAGCCATGAATTGTTGTGTTTTGTTCGGTTGAATTGGGATTACATTGATAAATTAGCTAGGGTTTTTGTAAATTGGGATTAAATTGTGATTAAATTCGATGACTAATTTTTGTAAGGTCAATTAATAATTAATAAGACATTTGCAAATTAAAAATTGGGTTTACTAAATTTTTGTAAGGTCAATTCTAAATTAATAAGACATTTGGGTTTACTTTGACGTATTAGTTAGAGAAATGAAGTTTAAGTTAAATGGTGATTAAATATTCGTTTAGTAAGTTATAAATTAAAGTAGGGAAATTAAACTTTAATATGTTATATATATTTTTTGAACATAGAAAATGAAGAGAATTGAACGGAAATGGATGTACGAGGGAAGACTTGATAAGAAGAGATGTCCAACCGTCAAAGTTTTGAGGGGTGTTGATTCATTTGTCGAGGTCGCTAAAAAGTCGGTAGACTACGCATCGAGGGGGGAGGTTAGGTGTCCGTGTACTAAATGCAAGAACCTAAACTTTCTTGAGGTCCTTGTAGTGAAGGAAAATGTCATCTATAGTGGTTTTTCACCCGATTACTATTATTGGATTTGTCATGGTGAGTCATCTCAGTCTGAGGGAACCGAAAACCATCAAGATGAGGGGGGATTGAGAGGTATGATAGTTGATGTTGTGGAGTGCAACTTGTTTAACTCACCTAACCCACGAGACTCACCTAGCCCACGAGACTCACCCAACCCACAAGACTCACCTAACCGACAAGAGCCTAAACCACAAGCAAAGACGTTTTTTTGACATGTTGGAAGCTTCGGAGAAACCGTTATACGGAGGGTGCGATGTGACTTTGTTAGAAGTCGCGTCTATGGTAGTTAGCCTTAAATGTGAGTTCAACCTGCCCTTTGCTTGTGTCGATGGTATTGCTGCCTTGCTCGAGAGAGTTATTCCAAAAGACAATATCATGACCCAATCATTCTACACAACCAAAAAGGTTGTGAAGGGACTTCAACTCCCGCATCAAAAGATTGACGCTTGTCCAGATGGATGCATGCTATTTTGGAAGGACGATGCGATGCTTGATGAATGTAGGAGATGTGGTAAGGGTAGGTATAAGATGGTCGAGGGGGATATTGTTTTGAGAGGTAGAAAAGGGAAAAGTAGTGTCAGGGGTAAGAAACCAATCCCAATAAGTCAGCTTACGTACTTCCGTATTGCACCTAGGCTTCAGAAATTGTACGCCACAAAAACCATAGCTGAGCAAATGAGGTGGCACAAGGAGGACATTAGGGTACTAGGGAAGATGTGTCATCCGAGTGATGGTAAGGAGTGGAAGCGTTTTGATAGACTACATCCCCACTTTGCGTTAGAACCCCGAAATGTAAGGCTTGGGTTGTGCACTGATGGATTTGCACCGTTCGGCCAATTTGGTAAATTGTACTCTTGCTGGCCAGTGATGATCACACCTTACAACCTACCTCCTTGGTTGTGTTTGAAGCAGCCTTTCATCTTCCTATCTCTTATTGTGCCCGGACCAAAAAACCCGAAAAATCATTTGGATGTTTACTTGCAACCTGTTATTGAGGAACTGAAACAACTGTGGGAGGTAGGGGTGGAAACTTATGATGTCTCTCTGAGACAAAACTTTCAGTTGAAAGTAGCTTTGTTGTGGACTATAAATGACTTTCCCGCGTACGGTATGCTCTCGGGGTGGTCTACTGCGGGTCAGAAAGCATGTCCGTGTTGTATGGGTGAGAGCAAAGCTTTTTATCTTCCAAATTCTTGTAAAATAAGTTGGTTTGACTGTCATCGGCAGTTCCTACCAGAAGGTCACCCATATAGAAAGAATAAGAAGGCGTTCAAGAAGGGTGAGGAGGTGCTTGACGACGCACCTGATCGACTCCCAGGAGATGAAATATGGGAGTTGATTTCTGATTACCCGTCTACTGTCGACGGAACCGAGCAGGAGTTCAAAGACCTCAAGAAGTTGAAAAATGGTTGGTTTAAACGTAGCATATTCTTCGAACTATCATATTGGAGGACCTTGTTAATTCGTCACAATTTAGATGTGATGCACATAGAGAAAAACTTCTTCGAGCAGTTGATTCACACGGTGATGGATGTGGAGGGGAAGAGTTGTGACACTACAGGCTCCCGGCGAGATGTGAAGAATTTCTGTCACCGTCCTCAACTGCACATAAAACAGGATGGGTCGAAACCGAGAGCCTTGTTCACACTTGACAAGGCTTAGAGAAAGGCGTTGTTGGAGTGGGTAGAGAAGTTGAAGTTCCCTGATGGGTACGCCTACGACTTCAAACGCTGTGTTGATCTTAAGAACCTGAAGCTTCAAGGGTTAAAGAGTCACGACTGTCACGTTTTCATGGAGAGGTTTCTTCCGGTATCACTAAAGCACCTTCTGCCACCGACGGTGTGGAATTCTATAACTGAGATATCTCAGTTCTTCCGAGATTTGTGTTCCTCTATAGTATCAATTGAGGACATGTCTCGGCTCGAGGATCAAATTCCGCAGATACTATGCAAACTTGAGATGATCTTTCCACCGTCGTTCTTTAATTCCATGGAGCATCTACCTGTCCACTTGCCCTACGAGGCTAAGGTCGGAGGACTTGTCCAGTATAGATGGATGTACCCATTTGAAAGGTACGTAACTTTTAGTAACTTCATTTAAAAAAAATAAGCTTAACTATTTTGTATTGATTGAAATATATAACTTGTTTATTTAGGTTCCCGAATCATTTGAAGAAGAAAATTGGTAACAAGGCTAGGGTAGAAGGTTCTATTTGTAATGCATATTTGACAAAAGAGATTGCAAACTTCTGCTCCCTCTACTTCGATAAAGATGTGCAAACAAAAACCAAGAACCTGAACCTAGGACATTCGGTGTCCATTGACCCCACTATACCTGAGTTTTTTCAAAAGAAGGACGATGAAGGAACTTCATCCGTTGAGGGTTCTAGGACACTAGATGAGAAAGAGTACAACTGAGCGCACCTTTACCTACTCTCGAATTGTGAGATCTTAGAGCCTTATGAGAAACAATTTGTAACTGAATATGTCGCTGCGAACCCTGCCGGGAACCCTGATGACGTTTGGAGTAAGCACGACGAACATTTCCCGAAGTGGCTCAAGGATCACGTAGTTGCCTTAGACATACGTGATGATTTGGTTAGAAGTTTGGCATTTGGTCCAGTGCGAGTGGTTAAAACCTGGAACCGGTACTCGGTGAATGGGTACAATTTTCACACATTCAACTACGGGAAGAACAAGGCTAGATGCAATTTTGGTGTGAGTGTGTCATCTCTTGATGGTGATGAGTACTATGGTATTTTGGAGGAAATTTTTGAGTTGTGTTATGCTGGCAAAGAACGAAGGTATAGAGCTGTGGTATTCAAGTGTGAGTGGAAAGACAGCTCCGTGAACGGGACCCGAGTGCACGAACGTTACAAGATTGTGGAAGTTAATCACACAAGGAAATATCCTACGTACGATCCGTTCATACTCGCGCATCAGGCGAAGCAAGTCTATTTTGCTCCTTCTCCTTAAACGAAAAATGACAGAAATCAAAGTCAATGGTGGGCAGTCTTTACGACTAAACCACGGGGACAAATAGACAGTTCTCTGTTCCAGGAAGATGTTGCTTCAACTGGTACACGCTTATCTTCTATTGAAGAGAACATATTCTCCGTACAAGATCAGAATGAAGGGGCAGAGGAAGATTTTGAGGATGACGATGATGATGGACAAGGAGAGTACATGGTCAGGGATGTTCCGGAGATCCTTGAGGAGGATGACGGACACGATGAAGAGAATTCAGAGGACGATCAAGTGGAGGGCGAGGAGACCGAGGAGGAGGATCAGACTGAGGAGGATGAGGCTGAAGAAAATAACGACAGCGACGGTGACTACTAGAGTTTATAGCTGGTCATGGGACGTACCGCCCGATTGGCCCGTCCCGTCCGGCCCGAATTTTTAGCGGGCTTGGACACAACATTTTTAAAAATATACAAAGGCCCGGCCCGCAAACCCGTCCCAAACCCGCTAACTCGTCCCGAACCCGCTTGTCCGTGGGCCAAAATTTCACAATTAGCCCGGCCCGTGTCCGGCCCGAACCCGCATATGATCACCTCTACTAGAGTTGTATGTTTACATGTTTACATGGTTAAGTTATTTTGATGTTTACTATAGTAGGCTATTTTACTTGAATAAAGTTAGAATGTAATTGTTGTTTACATGGCTAATTGTTGTTAACATTGTTTAATTTTTTGGCAGGTTAAGATAATGGCAGGCGGTAGATCGACTAGGAGATGTGGTGGGGGTAGTAGGTCTGCTCACACGTCCACCACCCAGCAGGAGGATGAGGAGATGGTCCCCGAAACGGGACCGGAGCAGACCGCTGAGCATGAGGAGGAGGAGCAGCAACAGGGGCAAGAGGAGGAACTGGAGAAGGACGAGGAGGGGCGGTATGTTCTCAAACCAACAGGCACATGGTAATATCCTCTAACATGTTGATTATTCTTTTGTAAATATTCATTTTTGTACTACATTTTGTATGATTGACTACATATATGGTCTTCTCGACTCGGTGCAGGTTTCTGCACAAACAGGTCGTCAAAGGCTGTACCAACAGCTTCATGGTCGACAAAGGGCAAGGGTATGCATGTTGGTCTCAGGTACCGGCTGAGATACGAGAGTGGTGGTTCAACCAATTCAAGGTACGGGGATTGTTTTTGCTACCGAGTGTTTATTTTATAATCTGGACTTTGTAAATATTTTTCATACTAATTATTAATCTGTCTTGACTGTATAGTTCAAGTTCAGTTGGGGCTCAGAGTTTGATGGAAGGGTCTGGGAACGTTACAATGAAACGTGCACACGATGTTTCGCAGATGTGATGAATAAACGACGTACGCGGGGGACTCCATTGAAGGACTTTAAAGGTGTTAGTTATTTTTTTTTGGGTAATCAATTTTAACAAATAAACAATCTAACTTCAATCTTTCACTGTATTAAATAATATATTGGGTCGTCATATTTTAGGGGAGGCGTTGGAGAGATGGATTGCCTACCACGATAAGAAAGACTTTAAGGTGAGGTCTGAAATTGGCCGAAGGAACAAGTTGGCGAACTGTGACCATGAGGGCCACGTAAACCCGACACATCATCGGGGTTCTCAGTCTTCTTTCACTCGTGTCAAGAGAGTATGATTTCTACTAATTAATACCGTACTCTTCCTTGAATAATCGTAAACTACGTTTGCATAATTTATATTCGCCTAACGTTCGTACTCATTTAATAGCTGCGTGCTGAGCTCGGGAGGGAGCCAACCGCGGCGGAGATATTCTACGACATGCATGGGCAGACCGATGAAGAAGGGACTACCTTCAAGTCGAAAAAGGATAAGGCGACCTGGGTGAGTACTAAATCGACTGTAGGTGGTGGATAACTATCTTCAATAATTTCATCTAATAACAACTTAAATTGAAATCGTTCTTCTGTACGCAGAACGCCTACCAAGAAGAGCTGGCGAGACTCGAGGCTGACCCTGATGTTGAGGAAGTCGACCCAAATGCTACTTGGTTCAAGGTCGTCAAGGGTTACAAAAAAGGAAGTGTGTACGGTGTAGGAAATGCGCACGGTATGTACTTCACACCTCCCACATCGCGTTTGAGCACCTCCACACAAATGGAGTACACGCCGACAGGATCTCAGCAGCCTGACCCGGAGAAGGAGGCCATGAAGGAACAGCTGACGGAGCAGCAACAACAACTGAAGGACCAGGCAGAACACATCAAGAAAATTGAGGAACAGATGGCGATGTTTCAGGCCGTGCTTCAGAAATGCAACCAAGGTCGTCCCCCATCCCCTCCAGACGACAGAGACCCGTTTAGCGGGGGTGGCGGTAACTCTGGTGCTGCAGCTAGCTTCACAGTTAGTTGATTGTTTTTTGTTGTTGTTGTTTTAACTGTATATACGGATTATGTATCTTTGAACTAGTTTAGAATTGTGTACCTTCAAACCGTATGTTCAATCTTTTTATATAAGTTTTTTTAGCATAAATGAGTCGAGAGATGAACTCTTTTGGTTGACTGAGAGTGACTGTGGTTGCGGTATTGTGGATAGTCGACACTTGTGGTTGGTTGAGAGTTGGTTGTGGTTTATTTTGCAGGTTTTGGCTAAACATTGAACGCATGTTTACGGTCATGCAGCAGCGTAAATAGCGTCCAATAACGGACGCCAGGGGAAGCTGAAATGGCGGCCGATTGTGGATGCAAAGTCTCCCTAGGTGGCGTCCACAGTCGGTCGCCAACTCAAGAAACATGGCGTCCGACTGTGGACGCCACTCAGGGGCATCTGGCGTCCACAGTCGGACGCCATTCATGGCGTCCATTGTCGGTCGTCAATTCCCGTGGCGTCCGATAGTGGACGCCCGGTTTGAAAATGGGCGACCGGTCGTGGCTTCCGCTTCCTGGCGTCTGTTTGTGGACGCCTGGATCCTTATAGCGTCCACTGACGGACGCCACTGGGTGGACGCCTGGGGCATGTTTTCTTGTAGTGCATGATGGTGGCTACCATTTCTGTTGGGGTAACCAGCGAGTCGACCTTGATTTGATCGAGAGCCTTAGTAAGCGCTTCCCGATGTATTTGCTAACTGACCAAAAGCTGCCATATGATGAGATCGACCCGAGCCCTCTTCAGTTGTCTGACTAGAGCCGTATTAGTGTTTGGCTCTTCAGGGGTTGGTTCCGTCTTAGAAGGCTCAACGACGGTTTCCGGGGTAGAACGACCGGCGATGACGAGGTGGCTGTTGGCCAAAGCCTTGGATTTAGCCTTCCGGATTTCCTCAGGAGTGATAGGGACAACTTCTCCCTTGGGTAAGTAAACGTCATCTTCATCGTCATTCAATATCCCATTAATTTGTGGGATGAGAGGGGAAATTAGGTGAGAACAATCGATTACGTCTCCGAAAAAGACGGCATGAGTCTCAACGGCTTTTCCTTGTTGCTCGGCTTGTCTCCGGGCAATGGTATTTTCCCGCTTTCGAAAAAGTCCTGGATGAGATGTTTCAATTTCCAGCACTTTTCTGTATTGTGCCCATTACCCCGATGATACTGGCAATAGGCTTGGATATTGTAGCTTTGGATCGTTTTTCGACCGGGACTTGCGGAGTTGGGCCTATCGGTTGGATAAGACCCTTGAAAGATAACCTTTGTAAGGCGTATGTATAGGTAGTCCCTATATTGGTGAATACCCGGGCTGGACTATTCTTTCTGGACGAGGCATCTAGTAGGTTGACCTCGTCGAAGATGCTGCGGGTCGCAGCTGCAGTTGTGGGCTTGCTGGCGGACGAGCTAGCCCCTTGATATCCCTTGGCAGAGGCCTTAGTAAGGCTTTCTAACCTTATGTCGTCTTCGATTCTCGTATCCATTTCAGTTAAGGTAGCGAAGTTGGGTATGACGGCATACCAGAGGTGGACCCGGTAAGAAGGGAGGAGATTCTTCATGAAGGCCTCCACTAGCACCTTTTCTCTGGACTTATCGACTAACTTCACGCTTTCGGCCCTCCACCTTTGAAGGTATTTGGTGAAACCTTCCTTGGGCTCTTGGGCCATGACCTCTAGAGTACGCATAGTAGTCTGGATCTCGGTGTTATCTGCGTAATTCCGAGCGAACTCCGTTGCTACATCGTCCCAGGTCTTGTAATTCTTGGAGTCGAGCCTGTAGTACCAGGCTTTTGGATGCTTCTCAAGGGAGGAAGTGAACAAGTGTTGAGATGTTAGAGAGAGAAAGCTCTGGATTTTCTCCTCAAAATTAGCAATGGCTAATCGCAAGAGAGGAAAATCTAGATCTAGTACTAAGCACAAAAAAGTAAATAATAATTCATTCAATAATAACTCTTCAGAAAATAATAGTAATAAGGCACATAATACAAAATCAGGAGCGAAGAATCACGGTAACGAACAAATACACTTAGAAACACTGGATCATGATAATACTTTTTCTGATGAGGAACTTGACCAAATACAGGTTGAGCAAGAGATTGACAACATATTTTAGGAAGTGGAATTGCAGCCATGGCAAGAGGTTGGCGAAGCTTCGAAGAAGAAAGGATTACAACTAAATAGTGCGGATGTGCAACCAGAGTTAGACAACTGGGCTAACGCAGTGGTTTGCTATGTCCTGGGTTACAATCCTCCCTGGTATGTGTTGAATGGATTCATTAAGAAGGTGTGGAAAGAGCAGGAGATTGATAAGATTGCACATCAGCCGAATGGGGTTTGCCTGGTTAGATTCAAATTAGAGGAGAAGAAGCTTGAGGTATTGAATACTGGCCATCTTATCTTTGATAGCAAGCCTTTCATTGTTAAGAATTGGACACCATCAGTATCACTAAAGAAGGAGGAGGTAGCAATGATTCCGATTTGGATTAGATTCTACAATCTTAACCTGAAATTCTGGGGTCTGGCCTTGCGAAAGATTGCCGTCCTGATTGGAAATCCGATTCGAATTGATGATGCAACTCAGACGAGGAACTTCCTAGGATATGCGCGGGTAATGGTTGAGGTCAAATTTAGGGAGCCTTTGCCTGATTTTGTGGAATTCCATGATGAACTTGATATACATTACAAACAGTTGGTCCATTATGAATGGAAACCATCGAAGTGCGACAAGTGTAAAGGGATAGGGCATGAAACTCAACATTGCAGGAAGAAGGTAGAGAAGGCAGGTGGTAAGACATGGCAACCTCGTCCTATTACTGGGGCAACTGTGCAGGCTGATCCACCTCCTCCTGCGACTGGAATTGTGGAAGGAGGGTCTGCTATTGTCACACCGGTGGTTAGTCAAGGGATCCCCCTTCTTGCTTCAACTCCGGTGCGAATTGTGACCAGGATGACACAACAAGAAGGAGGAGGGATTAGAGCCATGGGTAAGACATTCTATGAGGTTCTGAATTCGTCCCTAAAGGATGCAACAACATACAATCAGAAGAATGGAGCGGAAACTAGTACTAATGACCATGGGTAGCATTAGCTTTTGGAATGTCCGAGGAATGAATAACCCAAATAAACAACTCGAAATAAAGTGGTTCCTCCACAAGAATAATATGGGTTTATTTTGTTTGTTAGAAACTAGAGTGCGTAGTAATGCTATTACTAAGGTCCATGAAGGAATTGGGAATGAATGGAAGCTTGTTCACAACACAATGGGGAATAAAGGTAGGCGTATATGGGTTATTTGGAGGATTCTTTGTTTACTTTGAGTCAGTTGGTGGTAGAGGAGCAGGTTATCCATGCTAAGGTAACTGCTCGAGCACATAACAAGAGCTGGTGGCTATCTGCAGTGTATGGAAAGAACAAAGGGGCGGAGAGGCAACCTCTGCGGGAATCTATTAGAAATTGTAATAGTCTGATTGATGGTCCTTTGTTAATGATTGGAGATTTCAACAATATACTGTCTGCAAATGAAAGAATTGGAGGGGCTCCTGTAATGGAGAGTGAAATGGCTGACTTTAGAGCATGTAATGCCTATTGTGGACTGGAGGATTTACCTGACACTTGGAATAATAAGCAAGAGGTAGGAGAGAGGATTTTTAGTAGGATTGATAGGGCAATGGGTAATGATGAATGGATGGTGGAGATGCCTGAAACACAAGTTTCCTTTCTCCCTGAAGGTCTTTATGATCACAACCCATGCTCAATTGTAATCGAGCCCAATACTGTCAAAAGAAAAGCAAATTTCAAATACTTCAATATGTGGGGTAAGGAAGAGCAATTTCAACAAATTGTTCAGGTACATTGGATGCATTACGTTCAAGGTACACCAATGTATCAAGTTGTCCGGAAATTGAAGAGTCTTAAACATCCTCTTCGAATGCTCAATAAAGCAGCGTTTGATAATATCGAAACCAGTGCAAGGATTGCTCGGGAGATATTGGAGGAGGTACAAAGTAAATTGCACCAGAATCCAATTAATGATGTGGTGCAACAGGAGGAACGGGTAGCAGCTGAGACATTTAGGCAACTGAATGAAGCTCGAACTAGTTACCTTGCCCAAAAAGCAAAAGTCCAATGGTGTATGGAGGGTGATGATAATACGAGCTACTTCCATAGCGTCATCAAAGCTAGGAGGAGTAGTAACAAGGTTCTTAGCATTAAAGATAGTGATGGAGTTACCTGTACTAATCCCGAATCAATTGAAGAAGCGTTTTTGGTGTTTTATAAACAGTTTCTTGGTACGAACACTGCAGGAACTGCCATTAATTTTGAGGTGGTGCGCAGAGGGGCAGTAGTTACTGAAGAGCAGGCTAGTTGTATGATCAGACAGGTGACTATTGAGGAAATTAAACAAGCATTATTTTCTATTCCGAATACAAAATCTCCGGGGCCGGATGGATTTACGAGCACATTCTGTAAGGATGCTTATAATATAGTTGGGCCGGCTATTACTGAAGCATTCCGGTATTTTTTTGCCCATGGACGATTACTCAAGCAAATTAATTCTACTAACATTACTCTCGTGCCAAAGAAGGATAGACCAGAAAGTGTAATGAAATTCCGACCTATTGCTTGTTGCAATGTGATATACAAATGTATCACCAAAATTATTTGCAACAGGCTGATGGATGTTCTGCCGATGATTATAAGTAGTAACCAAAGTGCGTTCATCAAGGGGAGAGATATCGTTGATAATATCCTCATTTGTCAATATTTGGTAAGGTTATACAACCGAAAGTCGTGTTCGCCTAGGTGCCTAATGAAAATTGATCTGAAGAAAGCTTATGACCGATCTATTCATTGGAAGTTTATTCAGCAAATGCTCCAGGGATTGAAGTTTCCTAATAAGATGATTGGGTGGATCATGGAGTGTGTCACTACTCCGTCTTATACCTTGTGTTTAAATGGAAGTAACTTTGGTTTCTTTCCTGGAAAGCGTGGAATTAGGCAAGGGGACCCAATGTCTCCCCTTATATTCACGGTGTGTATGGAGTACCTCACTCGGTTATTTGAAGTAATGACCAGGAAGAGGGGGTTCAGCTTTCACCCACTTTGCAAACAATTGAGATCAACCCACCTGTGTTTTGCGGATGATATCTTATTGTTTTGTAGAGGAGATTTAACATCCGTAAGAATCCTTAAGCGATCTTTTGAATATTTTTCTCAAGCTTCTGGTTTATTGGTTAATCACCAAAAGTCAGAATTGTATATGAACGAGATAGATGAGGTTGTAGCAGCAAGATGTACTGTAACACCCCCATTTACCCAAGAGCCTTATCAAGACATCCCGAGTAAATAAAGGTGTTACCAACTCGGTTTCCCGAGGTAGTAGCTCATTACAATACAATATGGAATGCCAAACCAGTCATATGATTTAAACATTACAACTCATTAACTATTACAGCATAAGATACACAT
The DNA here is from genome assembly GCA_958450325.1 of Agrostemma githago. Classification (NCBI taxonomy): domain Eukaryota; kingdom Viridiplantae; phylum Streptophyta; class Magnoliopsida; order Caryophyllales; family Caryophyllaceae; genus Agrostemma; species Agrostemma githago. The sequence goes on along the minus strand of OY288257.1, from coordinate 56,361,229 downwards.
TATATAAAAACGGAAATGCCTACACATTCACTCGTGCTATGTCTGGACTCAAGTCGCGTTCACCCCAACCCCGTACATGCATCCAAACATCCAAACACATCACGATATACATAACTTGCATTATAGACTGCTCCCCAATTGATTGAAAACGTCAATCGGATCATCACAGACACGTAAGACATACACACCAGATCAGTTTACGATAATATTAAATAATATTAGTACAACCAACATCACAAACATCAGTATCAATATCATCATCATCATCATCATCATCATCATCATCATTCCTATTATCTATCGCGACCGCAGTCATGCCCCGTCAATCCGAGTGTGCACACCCCTCCTAGGCTCTCCTAGGAGGAAACATCAGGGAAGGTCCCGAGATCAACCGGGCCTAGCTAGTCCTAGCTAGCTTCTCTCAATTGGCACACAGCCGAAATTTCAGTAGGCACACAGCCTCAATCTCAATAGGCACACAGCCTCAATATCAATATCATCATTTATACCATTACATATCATAAAACATGCATACATACAACGTAAACTGAGTAAGGATAATCTTACCTAGTTAGCAGGTCACCACCGCGCCGGTAGTACAATTCACCACAAAGATTCTACGAAGTCCGATCCTAAAAAAATATTATATATTATATCGAACCTAATGTAATTAGATTATGAAATAATGAAACTCGACACTGATTGTCAAAATATATTACGGAGTACTATATACTCGATACAGACTTAGTCATAACTTGTTAATATATAACCGATACCGCCCAATTAAATTACATCAGGGCAACCTATTATCATTATCATAATTATACGACATCTAACCCATTATTATTATTATTATTATTATTATTATTATTATTATTATTATTCAACTACAACACCATCAACAATAGGACAATGTCAACCCCTACAAAGAATTCACGTACTCGGCAACTACATAACACGCAACAACCCGAAAATCAACGACCCGACTACTCCACTTCGACAACCACACTAAGCCGTCAACGACCAAACTCTTTGGCTCCTCCCCGGCTACCCAACAATGACGACACAACCTACTAAGATACTAGTAACAACAATCTGACCAAATACCGTAACAACAACAATAACGTACTACAAGGGCCGACCCGACAAATACCGATACCGATCCCGATCCCGACATTATGACATTAGACATTCACTAACAATGCTACGGAGACATAAAAAGATGGTTTGTCATACCTATGTGGCGCATATGATCGTGCTCTAACCTACCGGTGGTTTGGCCCGACTCCTAGGGTCTTCCTCTCCCTTGTTGCTCCTAGCGGTTGCCCTACGTGGTGTTTGTGTGAGTTATGTGTTTTACGTTAAGGTTGCTAGGGTTAATGGTAAGGGTATTGAAAGTGGAGCATGAGTGAACGTGGGAATTAAGTGGACCATGGGTTATTCCACTTGATTACAATTTGGGTGTAGGTTTAGGCACACGTTAAAGAATTGGGCCTAGGTCGCTTAAATTGTTCGGTTTAAAACTTACTACGTGTTTGCTCAGGTATTAAAATGTTAACAACTTGTCGCTATTCCTACTCTTATGTTTGACTTAGTGTAAAGTAATGACTCAGTTTGACTTACGATACACAATGACTTGGTTCGACTTACTATAAAGTACGATTATTACAATCTACCATCCTTATAAGGAACTTCGTCCCGAAGTTCACCGTTCACTGATTTGACTATCTATGCTAACTTGAGTGACCAACTAATCACCAACTGACATACGTAACGCAATATGGGTAAGCAGGATGAGGTAACGCAATGTGGGTAAGCAGGATGGGGTACTACAGTCTACCCACCTTACAAGGAACTTTGTCCCGAAGTTCGCTCTTCTCACCACGTTCTACCTACATTTCGAGTACTATAGTAATACGTTCCACAGAACCGTCTCCCAACAGACACCTAAACTAAAAGGCGGGCATTACAATCTACCCTCCTTATTAGGAACTTCATCCCGAAGTTCACCAACCCTATATTCATGTACCCAACACCTCTAATATATTGTGACACTATCTTGACGCTAATAACGAGATCTATCTTTTCTCGAACTTATTACATAATACTTTATTCAAATATTATAGGACACCACTACAAACTTTTCAAACGAATATAGTTACATGCCTTGACTATGGGTGAGTAATTCAGTAATATTTGCAATCAACTCATGCGATCTAGCATAATGATTTTCAACATGTTCCTCATATACAAAGTATCACATGGTCATTTCACGACCTCAAACTCTTTTGGCATCAAGTCTAACATAACAACTCATTCATGTTTCAGATACATTTCCCAACTTACTCACCCATCAACTGGTCACGAGGGGTTCTACCCCTACATTCATCTACATTTCACAACATAAATTCACATTTTACTAACAACTGCAGGCATCATCAGTTAGATTGTTCTCACGGTTCAACATAAGTACCAACAACCTATTTGCATACTCATTCTCATGTGTCACAAGTTCACATAATTTAAGCTAAACATGCTGCTGATTAGTACCACTATGTTTATACTCATTATACTTGTCATGACAAATCACATGTTGGCATATCACATCTAATACACTTCTAACTTTACACAATTGTGTGAACCCTTACTCCGAGGTACTCTTACCTATAAGGACACCATGACTATCACGCAAGTCCAACGATTAGTTGGACACATAAGACGGTTTGTCCATGCTCAAAACCGGATTTCCCGTAAAATTCTACTCTATTGCATGGACTCAGGATTGTGATGTTACTACCCTGTGTTATAACCCTACCTTCTGACATCTAAACATAGGTGAAAACAAGATGAATTCACAGGTATACCTTGGACCCCATTTGTTATTTCAGATCCTTTTACCATCGCTATACCTATTATCCATCTTTAATGGATCTTAAAATCGTGACTCTCTTTCCACCATGTTGATGTTGTTACTCTTATTTATACTGTTAGGCTCGTTAACAACCATTGTTGTGATATTCTAACAAGTGATTTAAACGACACCGTGTTCACAGGACATTCTTTCATTATATCTCACAACTTGGTTTTATTATTAAGACACGTACTCTCAATCTATGTTACGATAACATGCTGACACGGTTGTATCGTTAACAAGTTCGAATTCACATGCCTACATACGTGCAAGAAAACATTTAGGAAAGTAATATAACTATTACGGCAAAATGGTAACACAATTGGACACTATTAAATGACCATGTTAATAACCTCAGACTCTTAGACAGATGACAGATGACATTCATTCCCCAGGACTCCAACAATTGATCAAGTAGCATTTGATTTAGACATTAGCATATGACTTAAAACAAGAACCACTCCACCAACATCATAAAACAGTCACTTATCTAAGCATATGTACTCAATGACAGGTCACTTAAGGACGAAAGCTCATTACGGTTGAACGAGGACAATTATGACCAACACTTGGCTGATTTACCAATGGCAAACATGTCGAAATTCTTTACATATATTACGACCAAAACTCGAAAGTGGCGTTTTCTTCACTTAGATGCAGATATTATACTCTGTCTGTAGTTTAAAGACTCGATGTTTCTTAACTCCTCAATGAAACGATCTCACCTAATGGATACACGTATCGATGTTCTTGATCACATAAGCGACTTATGACCATAATAAATTTATCAAACAACAACACAGTTGTTGATCCATAAGATCCACGTTAAGACAATTATGCAATACGAACCAGTATGACCTCTCGTAACTCGAATTTACTCAGAATTCATCATTAACATATAAGTCTAACTCTATTGCATCATGTGATAAGGTAGACATTTTCAAATTAGTGCATTCACTTGAACAAGACGAAACAATGACCATTCAGTGGACTTAGACACTTTTTCAGAACATTGCCGTCATGATAGGAAAAAAAATCATAATTAAATTATCGTACTTAAAACAGTGTATAAAAGGTAGAGTTAGATTTTGGAAGACGGACGTGTACAACATTCTAATTAAACTATTTTCAACTTCCTAATGTAACGGTGATTTGCAAAACCATGTTCATGAACCGGCAGATTTCGACCTCGAAATTTTTTTTTGGTAAAACAAGTTTCAAATCATATTATCGAGAAAAACCAAGTACCAACATTAACCAAACCCTTCTAAATGATCTCAGTAAAAATTCTCAATGATAATTTAATCTCTAAGTTAGGTGTATAATAGAAAATTTGACCGCCAGCAAATAGATCCTAAGTACTTGGATTTAAATCCCAAACTTTTACAGTGAAGAACTAGACTTAAAATAGATGTGAGTCTCTTTTCAAACTTTTGTGAAATAGGCAACATAAACAGGTGGACACAATTCAATAACACATTGTTCATGTTAACGAAGGTATTTTAAGTTGGTCTGACATTATCTTAACACGGTTAGCAATCGTATTTGTTTAGGCCATCAAAACAGAACTCCGTAAACACATTATCTAGGTTAGATGAGGTGATGTAAATGTGTATGTCATTGACTCAACACGGATTTTTTTTATAAATACTCAGATCATTTAAACCATCAAGAATAAATATCAACAATAACAAGGTATGACTCGGAACCTATCACATTGACATGGAAGCATATAAACTCGGAACGAAACACGAATATCCAAGTGACTTTGACAGAAATTCACAGTGATGAATACGACACCACATATATATCATTAAAAAAAACACGTGTACTCAAATTCAATAATAAACAGGATTCGATTTCAGACTTTATCTTGTCAATCACGTTATATTAATCATGGTGAAATAGAAACGACACATTTATATATACATTGTTGCTACCCATAATACGAACAGGTCGACATAATCTAGATACAACATACGCTTTCAAGAACCGATAATAGAGAAGTTCATTTACGCCATTACGAGAGAAGGATGAGAACCAGTAAAGAACTCTCAATTCGATATAAAGCAAGTAACTCACGTTAACTCAAAAGGGACTTCAACTATTTCTTACATTGTTCGATTATTAACTGCTACTTGATTCACATACGACAAAGCTTCATTAATACGTCATGACACAATTAAACTCCTAGATACCGATCCTAGATAAAACATGAAGACAATTTGTATGTTACATTGGCAGGGAAACATATAACAATCGAAACAAAATGTACTTTTGAATAGTATTCTCATTACGACACACCTAAACCACGTAATTCATTGACCCTCTTGACATATTACGATACCCGTACCGTCACCAGATACATCCCCCTTCCAAGTAATGCGATGCGTCCATAGTATACTAATTCTATGAGATAGACACGGAATACCACTGAAACATCTAATTAAAACCATTTATCGCTCAAAACACTGTTAGTACAGACACCATGGTAGTGTACTCAGCGTTACTACCACCTTTAGTTATGACTCACCCTTCATTCATGAACCATCGATTCCTATCATAACCTTATGTACTGTGACATATAGCTCATATTGCCTCGTACTAATTGTTATAACACGCTAACACCGTAACTACGTACTACTCATACCTTAGCTTATACAATTCACTACGTCACATATGTCAAACAACACGATCAGTTATCACAAACAATTATAACAAGACATTCATTGCATCACAGCGTATCCCTTCCTAGAATATATGCCCATCTCATTCTCACACGTGGTTACCGGGTCAAGACCAGGAGGGCCGGAGGTGGTATAAGGACGTCTCCTCAACCAAATTTTAAAGGGGCTTCTGATGGTCCATCACCGAGGTTCATTTTATTTTTCCTAGGTTCATTTATTTTAGGCTCCAGGATCGTTCGCTCTGATACCACTTTGTAACACCCCCATTTACCCAAGAGCCTTATCAAGACATCCCGAGTAAATAAAGGTGTTACCATCTCGGTTTCCCGAGGTAGTAGCTCATTACAATACAATACGGAATATCAAACCAGTCATATGATTTAAACATTACAACTCATTAACTATTACAGCATAAGATACACATTATATAAAAACGGAAATGCCTACACATTCACCCGTGCTACGTCTGGACTCAAGTCGCGTTCACCACAACCCTGTACATGCATCCCAACATCCAAACACATACGATATACATAAGCTGCATTATAGACTGCTCCCCAATTGATTGAAAACGTCAATCGGATCATCACAGACACGTCAGACATACACACCAGATCAGTTTACGATAACATTAAATAATATTAGTACAACCAACATCACAAACATCAGTATCAATATCAACATCATCATCATTCCTATTATCTATCGAAACCGCAGTAAGGCCCCGTCAGTCCGAGTGTGCACACCCCTCCTAGGCTCTCCTAGGAGGAAACATTAGGAAAGGTCCCGAGATCAACCGAGCCTAGCTAGTCCTAGCTAGCTTCTCTCAATTGGCACACAGCCGAAATTTCAGTAGGCACACAGCCTCAATCTCAATAGGCACACAGCCTCAATCTCAATATCATCATTTATACCATTACATATCATAAAACATGCATACATACAACGTAAACTGAGTAAGGATAACCTTACCTAGTTAGCAGGTCACCACTGCGCCGGTAGTACAATTCACCACAAAGATTCTACGAAGTCCGATCCTAAAAAAATATTATATATTATTATTAATATTGAACCTAATTTAATTAGATTATGAAATAATGAAACTCGACACTGATTAGTCAAAATATATTACGGAGTACTATATACTCGATACAGACTTAGTCATAACTTGTTAATATATAACCGATACCGCCCAATTAAATTACATCAGGGCAACCTATTATCATTATCATATTTATACGACATCTAACCCATTATTATTATTATTATTATTATTCAACTACAACACCATCAACAATAGGACAATGTCAACCCCTACAAAGAATTCACGTACTCGGCAACTACATAACACACAACAACCCGAAAATCAACGACCCGACTACTCCACTTCGACAACCACACTAGGCCGTCAACGACCAAACTCTTTGACTCCTCCTCGGCTACCCAACAATGACGACACAACCTACTAAGATACTAGTAACAACAATCTGACCAAATACCGTAACAACAACAATAACGTACTACAAAGGCCGACCCGACAAATACCGATACCGATCCCGATCCCGACATTATGACATTAGACATTCACCAACAGTGCTACGGAGACATAAAAAGATGGTATGTCATACCTACGTGGCGCATATGATCGTGCTTTAACCTACCTGTGGTTCGATCCGACACCTAGGGTCCTCCTCTGCCTTCCTTCTTGCTCCTAGCGGTTGCCCTACGTGGTGTTTGTGTGAGTTATGTGCTTTACGTTAAGGTTGCTAGGGTTAATGGTAAGGGTATTGAAAGTGGAGCATGAGTGAGCGTGGGAATTAAGTGGACCATGGGTTATTCCACTTGATTACAATTTGGGTGTAGGTTTAGGCACACATTATATAATTAGGCCTAGGTCGTTTAAATTGTTCGGTTTAAAACTTACTACGTGTTTGCTCAGGTATTAAAAGGTTAAAAACTTGTCGCTATTCATACTCTTATGTTTGACTTAGTGTAAAGTAATGACTCGGTTTGACTTACAATACATAATGACTTGGTTCGACTTACTATAAAGTACGATTATTACAATCTACCATCCTTATAAGGAACTTCGTCCCGAAGTTCACCGTTCACTAATTTGACTATCTATGCTAACTTGAGTGACCAACTAACCACCAAATGACATACGTAACGCAATGTGGGTAAGCAGGATGAGGTAACGCAATGTGGGTAAGCAGGATGGGGTACTACATGTACGCAGGCTACTGGTTTCAACAGAGGGGTTTTTCCATTTCGATACCTTTGAATCCCTATAATCTAAAAGCGAATTCCGGCTGGGGATTGTACGATATTGGTTGATAAAGTAACTGCGAAATTGAGAGGATGTGGACATAGGAAGCTTAGTTATGCAGGAAGGCTAGTACTTGTTAAATTCGTACTGTCTCAACTACATTCTTACTGGGCTCGTATCTTCATTATACCAAAAGGAGTAATTGTGAGAATCAACAATATGTGCAGGAACTATCTTTGGGATGGCGCTGGCACATATCATAAAGCTACATTAGTCTCGTGGGAGATTTGTTGCCGATCTAAGAAGGAGGGAGGTTTGGGCATAGTCAGTGCCATTAAATGGAATCAAGCTTCAATTGCCAAATATACTTGGTGGATTGCCACTAAAAAAGACCATTAATATATATGGGTCAAATGGGTGAATGGAATATACATAAAAGGTCGGCCATGTTTTGAATATCAACCAACTCAACAATCCAGTTGGACCTGGCGGAAAATATGTCAGGTGAGAGATCTTTTCAGGGACGAGTATAGAAATTGTGGCTGGCAAAGTTCAACTGGCCATTACACAGTTGCAACAGGCTATTCATGGTTACAAGAGCATCATAGAAAGGTTACATGGTATAACCAAATCTGGGGAAAGATGATTATACCCAAGCATTCTTTTATCGGCTGGATTGTGGTTCAAGACAGGCTATTAACAATGGCCAGATTGAGGAGATTGGGTATTGTGCAACAGGACCTTTGCTACCTATGTGGTTATGGTTCTGAGGATTGTGCACACTTGTTTTTTCAATGCAGATATAGCTTGACATGCCTCTGTCTTTTGCAACAATGGCTGGGAGTGCAGCTTCCAGTTACGGATGTGTTGGAATGGAATGGGACGAGGCACTACAAGTCCTTGTGTAAAAAACAGGTGGTCCATGCTGCCCTTGTGGCCCTTGTTTATTACATTTGGATAGAAAGGAACCGTGCTTGCTATGAATTAAGCATAAGACGACCTGAAATTCTTATGCAGCTTCTTCAATCTACTGTTCGTATGCGTGTGTAGACACCCACATTTTGACCGCCAGGTGTCTATAGCAGTTTCCGACAAACACCCGATGATGATCGGACGCAAACGTGCTTTAAATACTCAGAAACGGGCTCAAAATCATTGGCATTTGGCTTGGGCTCATTATGGAGTACCAACCTCAAAATCAGGCCCAACGGGTCGTTTCGAGTCAAATAAGACTAATTTGGGTCGATTCCGACACCAGGGGTAAAACCATCTTTTAGCGACCGAGTCAAAACCCGGTCAAATATTTTCCCGAGACACGTGAGTCAGCCATGACACCTCACACGGCTGATTCATACTCCAATCCTACGAAAAATCAGCTACATAAAATATTAAACAAATCCGTTTAAGGATGGAATTCGATCTCAAGTAGGAATCCTATCCGAAAACCGATTCAGACACCCGACCGAGTGCAAATACTCGGCCGAGCAGCATATTCCAGTCGTGTTCCCTTTCTTCCTTGACAAGAAAGCGGAATTCTCATGCCTTACAGCTTCCTATGTTTCCTATCTCTAGCGGTAGTTCAAACTCTCTTAGCCAAGGTCGGGAATTCCCTATAAATAGCCCCTTGCACGCACACTTTTACACATCAATAAGCATCTACAATATACATTCATAAAAGCATCACACACACTTTTACACATCAATTAGCATCTACAATATACATTCATAAAAGCATCACAAATTATTCCCATACACACACACTCGTAAGCATAAAATCTAGCATCGATACACCGATATTACAAACCTGAAGGAAACCGGCCCGATACCCGACACCCTTCACTCGTCACGCCCGAACCGAACCACCACCAACTCACCGACATCCACTCGACGCTCTTGTGCCCAAGCCACGTCCCGACGAGCCCCGATCCGAGTAAACAGAAGCATGTAGGTTGAGGGTGTACCAAACCCGACTTCTCCTTCTTCTCTTCTCCCTCCGCGTCCGTTTTTTTATTTACGGGTCCTCGTCATTCTTTTTTTTACGGGTCGTGTGCCATCCTTTTTACGGGTCATTCATCACTTTTTTTTATTTTCTAATATCGATATTAACAAAAACTATTTTCATATAACAACATTCTTAAAAATATGATATCGATTTTCTATAATCGAGTATTGTATCAAAAAGAATTATATTAAGATCTCGACGATGTTAAAAATCGTTACATCTTTTTTTGTTCAAAACTTTTTTTACAAAACTTTTTTTTATTCATTCCGAATATTCGATATCGATTTCATAATCGAATATCGGGTACGACGAAGATCAAAAAAATAAATCGAATACGAATTACATCATATTTTGTACGCGATTTATCAAAATTAGCAATTTCGAACAAAAAAATAAAATCGGACAGACTCGCACGCGAGTCGCGCCACTCCCAGGCGACTCGCGCACGGGCCTGGAACCCGAGTCCTTTTTTTTAACTTTTTCGTTCGTTTTATTTTATTATTCTACGAAACGATTTCAAAATTTATATCTTTTCTAAAACTATTCGAAGTATTTGATATTGATTTCGTAGTCAATTATCGAATATAACGAATATTGAAAATATTAAGTCGAGTACGAATTATGCAATATTCGTACGCGGTTTAATAAAAGCATCAAATTTTCAAAAAACCGCTTTCGAAATCAGCCCGACACGCGACTCGCCGGCGCCCCGGGCGAACCGCGCGGCCGGCTGCCTTGACGCGCCTTTCTCGTTTTTTTATTATTTTTCGAACTTCGTTTTTTTATACAAAACAGCGTTTTAGCGATAAGATTTCGATTAATATTTATTTTCTCGATCTCGTATATTTATTTTATTTTCTATATTATTATTTACAAATCGATACTAACTCGTTTGTTTATTTTGTAGCAAACTCATTCTTTTTCATCATTCGTTTTATTATACTAAAACGAATCTCACATGCTAAAACAACTTTGACGTTAATTTTAGTTGCATTAAACCGACTTAGCAACCCATTCAATTCCTCGCATGTTTAGGAAAAACAATGTTTGCATATCATTCATCGTATTACTAACGCGCGTATTAAAAAAATCATTCGATATCCTAGTAGAGGCCGCTAATGTGCGGGCGGGGTTGGGTGTTCTTAGTGAACTTCCCAACACGTACCCTCACCCCTTACTCAGAACCGTGGTTTCCGGATGTCCGAATCCATTGGCAACGAGAGTCATTCAATATACGATTAACCGCTCAAGTCGGCATCGGTATCGAACTGCAAAGGGACGAGCCCAATAAACTCTGACATCGAAAATGGGCCGTATTTTGTATACGGCCCACTACGACATAGAGTGGGCTCGAACGGTTCCGAATAACCATAAAATTCGGTGGCGACTCCAACTTCGATTTAAATTTCAATTTGACCATCTCATATGGAGATTCATTCGCCTCCTCAAACCCGCGCGTGGCCGCGTCGGGGTGGACCTATGTCATGTCCACAATTTGGCGACTCCGGTGGGGATAAGCTGATACGTTACTGACCTTCAGCATCCTCAAGGTGAGACTCGAATAGAAATCGTTTGACTAGTACAATACGCGTTTTAGTTTTACGGTTCATGCATAACCCCGTATTTTCCCGGCCGGTACTGGTAACCGACGTCCCACTATAATATCGATGTAGTCCAAATTGGATATGTCGAAGGTGTCCATTAGCCGATTCGTATGGGTTTTACGGCATGTTCTAAGCTCAACTCGACTTAGGAAGTCCGCCCCGATTCTCGATAGGCTGTGTACACTGGTATAGACCCTTTCAGACTGACCGAGACTTAGAATTAAAGCATACATGGCGTCGTTATACTGTTTCCATGACTACGTGCTACCTGATTTTACAAGTCTTTCCAAAAACCGTCATTTTCAAAATTGCATCCTTTTCAAAATATCCAATGTCAAAACCCGGGACATATATCGAATTTAGGATCCACGATTTTACTCAAAATAGCCTATTTTTAGCCGGTATTATGCCCATTTCAAAACTCGAAAATATTTTCGAAACTTTTCAAAACCGTCCCCGGTCCGCCTTTCCGTTTTCTTTCTCGAAAAAAAAGGCCGGCTCTCCCTGATTTTACTCGGGCTTTCAAAAATCAATTTCAAAACCTTCCTTTTCTTAGGACTTCCCGTATTTAGCAGTGTCGGGTCGTGTCATAAGTCGTCAAGTCTTCTAGCATCGAAACTCCGTCGATCTTATATCACGGATTTCATCCCTATCCCAGTCCGCCTTATTATACTAAGGCAAGACCCACCTACGTAGGACATACTCCTACAAGGGTCGGCCCGTCTACACAATCGAGTCTAGAAGTCTGGGGAATGTCTCACGTGAACCTTCTTTCAAACAGGGCCAGCCCACACAGCTGGATCCTAAAGGAGGCCCACCTCTCACGAGTCATCCGTCTAGATGTCTTTTCCGAGTCGTTTCCTCTCTAGTTTCCCTTTTCCTTGCTCGGGATATACTTTAGTTCTACGATTTGGGTTAGTAGTTGATTACGTGGTGTTGTTACAGACAGGCCACCTCACACCCGAACCATGACTAAGGACTCAATTGATCAACTGAACGCCGCATTGGCCATGACTAAGGACTCAATTGAACAACTCGACCAGATCAGGGGCGACCAGATCGCCATTGTTACCCGGGTTAGCGCCATAGAACAGGATAGGCCGAGTGATGAAGACGAAACTAAGGGCCCATTAGCCGAATTGACCAGCGCGGTCCTCAAGCTACAAGAGCATGTCCATTTGTCGACCCACAACTCGATCCATACGGAGAATGCTCGAACGTATTCTCCCCTGACCGACCAACTGCCTGCCAATCTCAACTAGACAGGCCTCCCGATGTTCGACGGAACCGAGGACCCGGTATTACACATCCGGGCCTTCAAAGAGTTTATGGCCCTAAAAGGAGTCAAGTCAGACATGTTCAAGCATCTGTTTGCTTCCTCGCTAGAGAATCACCCGAAAGCTTGGTTTTATAAGCTCGACTCCAAAAAATACAAGTCTTGGGACGACGTAGCAAAGGAATTCGCTCGGAACTACGCCGACAATGCGGAAATCCAGACGACCATGCGTACTCTCGAGGTCATGGCCCAAGAGCCAAAGGAGGGTTTTACCAAATACCTCCAAAGGTGGAGGGCCGAAAGTGTCAAGCTGGTCGACAAGCCCAGCGAAAAGGTATTAGTGGAGGCCTTTGTGAAAAATCTCCTCCCATCTTACCGGATCCACCTCCGGTACGCTATCATACCCAATTTCGCCACCTTAACCGAGATGGGTACAAGAATCGAAGACGATCTAAGGTTAGAGAGCCTTACTAAGGCCTCTACAAAGGATCATCAAGGAGCGAGTTCATCTTCTGGTAAGCCCGCAACTACAAGTGCGGCCCGAAGCATCTTCGACGAGGTTAATTTGCTAGAAACCTCAACCAAAAAGAATACTCCCGCCCGAGTATTCACGGACATAGGGACTACTTATGCCGACGCCTTACAAAGGCTATCTCCCAAAGGCCTGATCCAACCTATAGGCCCAATGCCAGAAGTTCCTGTCGAGAAGCGGTCCAAAAGCTACAACGCTCAGGCCTATTGCCCCTATCACCAAGGCAACGGGCATGACACCGAAAAATGCTGGAAGCTAAAGCATCTCATTCAAGACCTGATCGAGAGTGGGAAGATACCATTACCCAGCGATAAGCCCGGTAACAAAAACAACCCTCTTGCTACTCACGTCATTTCTACTGGAGAAATAATCGATTGCACTCATCTCATTTCCCCTTTCATTCCCCAAATCAACGGGATATTGAATGACGATGAGGATGATGTTTACCTGGCTAAGGGGGAGACTGTCCCCATCACGACGGAAGAGATCCGGAAGGCCAAAACCAAAGCCCTGGCCGGTACTCATGTCATCACGGCCGGATCTTCCGCCCCGGGATCCGTCATTGAGCCCGCCAAGACGGACTCTATACTTGAAGAGCCAGACACCGACACGGCCCTAGTCAAGCAACTAAAGAGGGTCCGAACTGACCTTACCATATGGCAACTTCTGGTTAGTTCTCAAGAACATCGGGCAGCACTTACTAAGGCTCTCGATGAAATCAAGGTGGACTCGTCGGTTACCCCCACTGAAATGGTAGCCACTATCCTGCCTCACCTCAAGGGCAAGCCCAAAGGAGAAGGCCCACTTATCACCTTCTCTGAATCTGATCTACCACCATTTGGGGCCACCCACAACCTGGCCCTATATATCACGGTGATTTGTCGAGGCATGTATCTACCCATGACCCTAATCGATGACGGGTCAGCTGCGAACGTCCTTCCCTTAAGGACTGCAAAGGCTCTCGGCATTACCGAGACTGACTATCTTCCTACTGCACAAACTATCCAGGCTTTCGATGGAAGCCCGAAATCAGTTGCTGGGGCCGTCAAGCTGACCATCATAACAGGCCCAATTGAAAAAGAGCTCGAATTCCATGTGATCGATGTCACTTCATCTTTCAATCTGCTACTTGGAAGACCCTGGATCCACGCGGTTAAAGCCGTATCCTCCACTCTTCACAGAAAGGTCAAGCTACCTTTACAAGACGGGGTCATCACCCTCGAAGCTACCCCAATAGCCGTGTCAAGCTGCAACACGGCTGGTTCAATCGACCCGCGAGGATTCAATTTCGTGGGAATGATCGATGAAGAGTATCTCTTTAGGCCCTACTTCACAACCAGCATCGACAAAATGCTGCAAAACTTGGGTTACTTATCGGGGGCTACTTCAAGGCCTGGTCTCCCTGCTGGCAAGATCATCGATGTTTTAAGCGATAAAGATTCGAAGTTCGGTTTGGGGTACGCCTTAACCCCGGAAAATGTGGTCCGGGCCGGCATCCAAAAGGCCTGCAATATTCTCAAGGGTACCTACTTGGACCCTTACAGCCCAAAACTGAGCGATCACTTTGTCACTCCGGTATTCGGAGCTGTCCAGACGGGTCTTTACCAGCCCACTATAACCTATCCTGAGGTCAATTTCATCCCAGATGATATCTTTGCTCTCATTCAGGCCGAATCAAAGGAGGATTCGAACCAAGCCGAGCCCATGCTGAGGCTCTTGTTCGGGGACAGCAAGATAATCCCGACCCCTAAGGAGGAATTAGTCAACCTGATCCTCCATAGCAGCAAGTTCGATCCAACCAAACTGATCTCTGAAGTAGGTGCTGACACTGGAAAGAGGGCTTGGAGGAAGACGATCAAGTGGACCGACAGCGAGGGTCGAGTCTACAAGCTCACTACTGGTGAAGGAGACATGCAGGGTGACGAGTCCGAGTCTGAATCCGAGTCCGAGTCATAGTCAGAGTCGGAGTCTGAGTCTAGGTCTAGAAGGTCCAGTACTAGGGTCGAGTCTGTAACCCCTTTTCCTTTAGCTGCACCTCAGGGAGTCTCGGAATCTGTCCCGAGAGCACTCCCCATACCGCCTCTGACCAGTGATCAGATGGCAGCTCTCTTTGAGCTATTTTCAAAGCTCTCTATCAATAATAACGATAACCATTCTGCTTACGACTTGTCTTATTTTCAAAACATTTTCAAAAACTTTATTTGCAATGACATTGAGAAACCCGACGAACAGGTGCCACTACCTCAGCATCTAGTCGAGCAGCTCGAACAACGGGAATCCCGAGATCCGGTCATTGAAGAAACCGATTCCATCAATGTAGGAACCCCTTTAGAGCCTCAGATGCTTAAGTTAGGTTTATCCCTAGACCCCGAGGAGAAACAACAATTCACAGATCTCCTCCATGAATTCAAAGACGTCTTCGCATGGTCCTACAAGGACACGCCGGGAATAGATCGGAAGATAGCCGAACACCGTATACCCATCAAAGACGGGTGTAACCGGTAACGCAAAAACTCCGAAGAATGAGGCCCGAATGGTCTCTCAAAGTCAAAGAAGAAGTTGACAAACAATTCAAAGCGGGCTTTATCCAAGTGTCTGAATATCCAGACTGGGTTGCAAATATCGTACCGGTACCCAAGAAAGACGGAAAGGTACGAGTTTGTGTAGATTTCCGGGACCTTAATAAGGCCAGCCCGAAAGATGATTTCCCGTTGCCACACATCGACATACTGGTGGACAACACGGCCGACCATGCCCTTCTATCCTTTATGGACGGGTATGCCGGATACAATCAGATCAAAATGGCGAAAGAAGACATGAGTAAGACCACCTTCACTACACCTTGGGGGACTTACTGTTACACTGTTATGCCATTTGGGCTTATCAACGCCGGTGCCACTTATCAACGGACCGCCACTACCTTATTACATGACATGATGCATGAGGAAGTGGAAGTCTACGTGGACGATATGATAGTCAAGTCCAAAGAACGAAACGGGCATATTCCGGCCCTTAGAAAGTTCTTCACCCGACTACGCAAGTACAACATGAGACTAAATCCTCAAAAATGCAGCTTTGGGGTAACATCGGGTAAATTACTGGGCCATATCGTCAGCCAGCGCGGCATAGAGGTTGACCCAGCCAAAATCAAGGCCATTACCGAGATGCGGCCGCCTAAAACCGAAAAGGAGATTAGGGGGTTTCTCGGGAAAGTCCAATATATCAGTCGGTTCATTTCGAAGCTAACCATGGTATGTGAACCCATTTTCAAAAAACTGAAGATAGGAGAACGGGTACTATGGGACGACAAATGTCAAGCAGCTTTCGATAAGATCAAAGAGATTCTGTCATCTCCGCCGGTATTAATGCCACCTCAGCACGGTCTGCCTTTGTCGCTATACTTGACAACGACCGAGACAGCCATGGGGGCTATGCTAGCCCAGACAGTCGACTCGGAAGAACGAGCCATTTACTACATCAGTAAAAAGTTCTTAGAGTACGAATGCAAATACAGGATGCTCGAAAAGACGTGTCTAGCTCTAGTTTGGGCCACTAAAAAGCTCCGACATTACATGCTTAGCCACGAAGTGCACGTACTATCAAGAATGGATCCAATCAAGTATCTGTTCGAAAAGCCCATCCTCAATGGTAGAATATCTAGATGGACTTTAATGCTAGCTGAGTTCGACCTCAAGTTTGTACCATTAAAAGCCATCAAGGCCCGGGTAGTAGCCGAGTTCCTCGCCAATAGTCCGGTATTTGAAGAGGGACACACCGATACTTGGGCCTTCCCTGACGAAGATATATTCCATACCGACACAGAGACATGGGATCAATATTTTGACGGGGCATCCAACTTTCGAGGATTTGGTGTCGGGATTTTACTAATCTCACCACAAGGGGAGCACACCCCTTTATCCATCAAGCTAGACTTCGACGTGACTAATAACGCAGCCGAATACGAAGCATGCATTCACGGGTTGCAAGCCGCCGCTGATTTAGGAGTGACGAACCTTCGGGTCCACGGTGACTCATCATTAGTCATTAATCAAGCACTCCAAAAATGGAAAACTCGGAACGCAAATCTCGTAGCTTACCAAGCACGAGTAAGGGTTCTCGAAAAGCAGTTTCAAAAGGTGGAGTACATTTATCTACCCCGGGAAGAAAACCAGTTTGCAGATGCGCTATCCAAATTAGCATCTTTACTGAATATCCCGGAACATCTTGCCAGCATGCCGATCGGCGTCGAAAGACGATCCGAGCCGGCATATATCAATGCTATCCAAGACATCGAAATAACTGATCCAGAACCTTGGTACCAGGCTGTTCTAACCTGCTTAACGTCGGGAGAATATCCTCCGGGATCGGAAAACCGGGCCAAGAAAGCCCTACGAAGATGGGCCACTCAGTTCATCCGCACGGATGATGGACAGTTGTACAAAAAGACGGCACAGGGGGCTTTACTCCTGTGCATCGATAAAACACAGACCGAAAAGGTCATGGCCGAGGTACACGATGGTGAGAACGGCCCACATATGAATGCCCATATGCTAGCTCGAAAAATCGCCAGACTCGGGTACTATTGGAATAGCATGGAAACCGACTGTCAGTTATATGTCAAGCACTGTCACAACTGTCAGATTTTCGGCAACGTCCAGCATATGCCGTCATCCCTGTTATATACTATGACCTCACCATGGCCATTTTCAACATGGGGAATTGATATAATTGGGAAAGTGAACCCTTCCGGGACGGGCGGTCACTGCTTTATTCTAGTGGCTATTGACTATTTCACTAAATGGGTCGAAGCCGAGTCATATCGTGTCTTGAACGCCAAGCACGTTGCAAAATTTATCCAAGATAAAATTATATGCCGATACGGGATCCCACACGAATTCATTAACGATCACGGGACCCTTTTCAAGCCGAAACCGCTACTTTGCTAGCAAAATATAAGATTCAAAGGCATACATCATCGCCTTACCGTCGCCAAACAAATGGAGCGGTAGAAGCGGCTAACAAAACGATTGTCACCATACTTAAAAAGATGGCAGATAACTACCGGGATTGGCCCGATAAAATCCCTTTTGCCTTATGGGGATACCGGACATCAATCCGCACCGCAACCGGAGCAACCCCATACTATCTGACGTATGGGATGGAGGCGGTTCAGCCGGTCGAGCTTGAGGTACCATCCCTGAGGATTTTACTCGAAAGTCAGGTGCCTGAAGCAGATTGGGTCCAAGCCCGATACGATTCGTTGATTCTCTTGGACGAACGACAATCCCGAGCCCTTAACAATATCCAGATATATCAAAAAAGGATAAAACAGGCTTTCAACAAAAGGGTTAGGCCCAGGAATATCAAAGAGGGCGATCTAGTCCTAAAATCTGTCCGGGCTTTTCTACCAGTCGACCCAAGAGGAAAATTCAAACCTAATTGGGCCGGACCGTATTTAGTGAAGAAGGTTTTATCAGAAGGAGCCGTAATGCTGACAGACTTGGATGGGAACGAATTTGTCAACCCAACCAACTTGGACCAGTTGAAACGCTACTACCCCTAACCTTGTCTCAATGTCATTTGCTAAATTTTTTATAAAATCTTTTTTACAAAACTTTCAAAAATTAAGCAAGTCAATGAGTTAGGATTACTGATCCTACTGTCGCACATCTCGAACTAATAGTCTTGATGTATTTCGAAAATTGCAAAAATCTATGTCCGAACTACGGTCGGTTTGATTCCACTAATCATGGATACGTAGGCAACCCCTCAAAAGGGTACAACCACTGCAATAACGAAAAGACAGGAACGGTTTTCACTAATATGTCTTTTATTATTTCAAAAAAATGCCTCACGCAAAAATAAATCACACAAAAATAGTAGTAATACTTAAATAATAAAATTTAGGAGACTACTCGTACATTTTTCCCTTCCCCTTATCTTTCGGGTCACGCGGATCCCGAGGTCGACGAGGTGGGGGCGAACGTTCCCTAATCACAAATGGAACTTCCTTTACTCGAACCCGCTTCTTCGACTTCGGTTTCTCCTGCACCGGTTCGATCCGAGCCCGTACGTGCTCGAGTAGTCTATCCCAAGGACCAAGTCGGTCCTTAGCTGCCAGTCTTGGACCAAGTCTCCTTTCTAAATCCGTCTGGGGGCTCATCTTCCCCCATGTACCTTTAGTGCTGGACCCTTTAGTCAAAGTCTTAGTCTTCCCTTTCTGGCCTGACATCAATCGGACCATCGTAGCCGGGGTGTCGCCATCATCAAAGAAGCCCCGATTATCCCTAGCCTGGTCTCGGCGCAGCAAGTCAAAGGCTTCATCAGTCTTTAAAGCAGCACGGGCTTTAGCACAATCTGCTTGGGTCCACCTCATATAAGAATCTGATACCCAGATCGAGGGAGAAGCTTTAGAGACGGGCCAAGTGTGCCGGGTATACCATCTTTGCGCCCAAGTATCACACATCACGTCCGTTAACTGAGTAGATTCACTCACGACCGCCTCGATTTCTGGAATTCTCTAGGCCCGACCATATTGCCTAAGTATGCGATCGGGATAAAGATGAATCGTCTGCCTAAAAGATAGGATCAGTTGATAACGGGCCCTATCTCGCAATTCTAACCCGGTCCAGACGTAAATGGGCCACCAAGGTACGGTCCAACGGATCAATGGGCCTCCATGGAAAGATAGCAGCTCGTCCCAGAATTTTTGGGTAGTAAGGCGAGAAAAGTCAACAGTTCGTCTTCTTGTCATCACTTGGTTCGGACGATATCGGTTTACATTTAGAGGAGGATCCAAGATCGATAGCCTCTCAAAAAGCCATAGCTGAAAAAAAATCAAAATCGTGAAAAGTCAAAGCGGTCAAAAAAAAAATCGCAAAAATCGAAAAAACCGAGAAAAACGGGAAAATCGAGAAAAGACCGCGGAAATCGCGAAAAAAATCGAAGACCGAAAAATCGGAAATTGAAAAATCAAAAAATTGCAAAAATCGAGAAAAAATCAGCCTACCTGTAGAAGACGGGTGCTACCGGTCAGCCTGATCGATGGATCCCTCTTACGATTATCTAAGCCTTGGATAATCTCCCCAGTAATCAGCCAAGCTGGGCTATGCTCTATCTCCATTTGATCCGCTATGGCGAGAAGTCTAACATGGCCCATACAAGATAGCCAATCCATATGGCCTTCAAAAGCGTAGACATGGAGCATGCAAAAAGTAAAGGCCCTACGGCTATATGCCGGCCTGGCCCGAACGTCATTTGGACTCATAAATTTTTCATCCAGGTCGATCAAGGAGACTGTATTTCCTTCCAACATACGGGACACCTCCATATGAGAAAGCCCCAAAAATTCTCTTAATTTCCTCCTTGGATCATGAACTGAAAAGGGGATATCAGGACGAAGAACGGGATTCCACCCTCCTACAGCAGCTATTTCCTCAGGAAGGGGACAGATTTCGCCCCGAGGAAACCTAAAAACATGATAAGTATCATCCCAATAGGACAGGCAAGCATCCAAAAAGTGACGATCCACTTGCATCTGACGGATTGTGGATAGCTGGGTGACGCCATTCTGATTCAAACTAACTTTGTCAGCATCTCTGAAAAATCAGGACCAATCTTGCAACATTCCGACTAATCGATCAATACCCATGATGAATTTCTAAAAAGAAGAAATAAGTTTCTCAAGGCTTGTTTTTCTTTGAACGGAAAAGAGAATTGTGAATTGTGAATAAATTGTGAGCAGGGAGATGAGTATTTATAGCATGAAATCAGATTCTCCTCCTCACTTTGGGATTCCTAATCCCAAGGGATTTAGCATACAGGACTTTTTCCTAAGATCTGGCTAAGTCATCCCGAGCATTCCTAGTCCTTCTCAGAGTCAAAGTACCTTATTTTCAAAAATTCTCCCAAATTCAAAATTTCAAAAAATCTTCTTCAAATTTTAATTCCCCAGCGCGAGTCATTTCTCCTAAAAATGTGTTACATGCAAACTTTGCATAAATCATTATACAGGACGACTCAAGCAAAACCGTGCAATCAACTCCCCAGCGGCATAGACTTATACGACAAGTCCGATTCCCCACGAAGTTATCATCGTCAACTCAGGTACATTTCTAGTCTCCGGCCGGCGGGCCCTCCACGCAGGTCTAATGGACCTTAAACGACCCGACCGGAAGTCTGCCAGGTCTTAATCCTTGATTGGCCTGGTAGCTACTCTGACTTTCGCCTTGTCCAAGCTCAGTCAGAGTGGGGGCTCTGTAGACACCCACATTTTGACCACCAGGTGTCTATAGCAGTTTCCGACAAACACCCGATGATGATCGGACGCAAACGTGCTTTAAATACTCAGAAACGGGCTCAAAATCAGGCCCAGCGGGTCGTTTCGAGTCAAATAAGACTAATTTGGGTCGATTCCGACACCAGGGGTAAAACCGTCTTTTAGCGACCGAGTCAAAACCCGGTCAAAGATTTTCCCGAGACACGTGAGTCATCCGTGACACCTCACATGGCTGATTCATACTCCAATCCTACGAAAAATCAGCTACATAAAATATTAAACAAATCCGTTTAAGGATGGAATTCGATCTCAAGTAGGAATCCTATCCGAAAACCGATTCAGACACCCGACCGAGTGCAAATACTCGGCCGAGCAGCATATTCCAGCCGTGTTCCCTTTCTTCCTTGACAAGAAAGCGGAATTCTCATGCCTTACAGCTTCCTATGTTTCCTATCTCTAGCGGTAGTTCAAACTCTCCTAGCCAAGGTCGGGAATTCCCTATAAATAGCCCCTTGCACACACACTTTTACACATCAATTAGCATCTACAATTTACATTCATAAAAGCATCACACACACTTTTACACATCAATTAGCATCTACAATATACATTCATAAAAGCATCACAAATTATTCCCATACACACACACTCGTAAGCATAAAATCTAGCATCGATACACCGATATTACAAACCCGAAGGAAACCGGCCCGATACCCGACACCCTTCACTCGTCACGCCCGAACCGAACCACCACCAACTCACCGACATCCACTCGACGCTCTTGTGCCCAAGCCACGTCCCGACGAGCCCCGATCCGAGTAAACAAAAGCATGTAGGTTGAGGGTGTACCAAACCCGACTTCTCCTTCTTCTCTTCTCCCTCCGCGTCCGTTTTTTTATTTACGGGTCCTCGTCATTATTTTTTTACGGGTCGTGCGTCATCCTTTTTACGGGTCATTCATCACTTTTTTTTATTTTCTAATATCAATATTAACAAAAACTATTTTCATATAACAACATTCTTAAAAATATGATATCGATTTTCTATAATCAGGTATTGTATCAAAAAGACTTATATTAAGATCTCGACGATGTTAAAAATCGTTACATCTTTTTTTGTTCAAAACTTTTTTTATAAAACTTTTTTTTATTCATTCCGAATATTCGATATCGATTTCATAATCGAATATCGGGTACGACGAAGATCGAAAACATAAATCGAATACGAATTAATTCATATTTTGTATGCGATTTATCAAAATTAGCAATTTCGAACAAAAAAATAAAATCGGACAGACCCGCACGCGAGTCGCGCCACTCTCAGGCGACTCGCGCACGGGCCTGGAACCCGAGTCCTTTTTTTTAACTTTTTCGTTTGTTTTATTTTATTATTCTACGAAACGATTTCAAAATTTATATCTTTTCTAAAACTATTCGAAGTATTTGATATTGATTTCGTAGTCAATTATCGAATATAACGAATATTGAAAATATTAAGTCGAGTACGAATTATGCAATATTCGTACGCGGTTTAATAAAAGCATCGAATTTTCAAAAAACCGCTTTCGAAATCAGCCCGACACGCGACTCGCCGGCGCCCCGGGCGAGCCGCGCGGCCGGCTGCCACGACGCGCCTTTCTCGTTTTTTATTATTTTTTGAACTTCTTTTTTTATACAAAACAGCGTTTTAGCGATATTTTTCAGATTTCGATTAATATTTATTTTCTCGATCTCGTATATTTATTTTATTTGCTATATTATTATTTACAAATCGATACTAACTCGTTTGTTTATTTTGTAGCAAACTCATTCTTTTTCATCATTTGTTTTATTATACTAAAACGAATCTCACATGCTAAAACAACTTTGATGTTAATTTTAGTTGCATTAAACCGACTTAGCAACCCATTCAATTCCTCGCATGTTTAGGAAAAACAATGTTTGCATATCATTCATCGTATTACTAACGCGCGTATTAAAAAAATCATTCGATATCCTAGTAGAGGCCGCTAATGTGCGGGCGGGGTTGGGTGTTCTTAGTGAACTTCCCAACACGTACCCTCACCCCTTACTCAGAACCATGGTTTCCGGATGTCCGAATCCATTGGCAACGAGAGTCATTCAATATACGATTAACCGCTCAAGTCGGCATCGGTATCGAACTGCAAAGGGACGAGCCCAATAAACTCTGACATCAAAAATGGGCCGTATTTTGTATACGGCCCACTACGACATAGAGTGGGCTCGAACGGTTCCGAATAACCATAAAATTCGGTGGCGACTCCAACTTCGATTTAAATTTCAATTTGACCATCTCATATGGAGATTCATTCGCCTCCCCAAACCCGCGCGTGGCCGCGTCGGGGTGGACCTATGTCATGTCCACAGCGTGTAAGTAATAGTTTAGGGAGTATTCACTCTAGACTTGATGATAATTGGAGAATTAGAATTGGAGTATAGGAGAAATGATGTTTAAGGAGGAAATTGAATTGTATTGAATGTATGTAATTGCTGATTATTGATATAATACTACTTACAAGTTACCAAAAAATGAAGAAGAAGTGAACAAGTGTTTGAACATGGTGGACTTCACTCCTTTGACCGCCATGAACTCTTTGAAGGCCTGGATGTGGAGTACCGGGTCATCGGTGCCATCGAACATTGGCAGGCACGTCAAATTTGAGGTTAGCGGGCAATTCATCGGTCAGGGGCGAATAGGCACGGGCATTCTCCGTGTGGATGGTATTGTTGGTCGACAAATGGACCTGCTCCTGCAGCTTGCGGACCGCGCTGGCCAACTCAGCTAAAGGCCCAGTAGTCTCAATTCCACCGCTAGGAGTTCCTTGTTCCACGGCGCTTACACGGGTAAGGATGGCGATTTGGTCCTCCCTCATTTTCGCCAATTGGGTCTCCAACTTAGCCAACGAGGCTGTCAACTGGTCTACGGCTTCTTGCGTTATGGCTCGGGTGAAGGGCGGCTTGTCTGTAAGAATACCGCGTAATCAGTAACTAACCCAGATCTTGGAACAAAAGTACATCCCGAGCAAGGGAAAAGTAGACTGGAAATGAAATGACTCGGAAAAGACACCTAGACGGGTGACTTGTGAAAGGTGGGCCTCCCTTAGGATCCGGCTATGTGGGTCGGGTCCTGTTCGAAGGAAGGTTCACGTGAGATATTCCCCAGACTTTGGACTCGATTGTGTAAACGAACCATCCTTTGTAGGAGTATGTCCTACGCAGGTGGGCTTTGCCTTCGTCAAATAAGGCGGACTGGGATAGGGGGGGAAACCCGTGATGTAGAATCGATAGAGTTTCGACGCTAGAGACTTTTGACGACTTGCGACTTGACCCGACACTGCTAAATACGGGATGTCCTAAAGGGAGGAAAGTTTTTTTTTTTGAAAAGAGGTTTTTTTTATAGAAAACCCGGAAAAGAATGGCGGATGGCCCAACTTTTTTTGAAAATCGGAAAATCGTTATCGGGCTTAGATTTTGAAGTTTCAAAGATATTTTTGAGTTTTGAAATGGGTAGCATTCCGGCTAGAAATAGGCTATTTTGAGTAAAATCATAAGTCCTAAATTCGGTGTGCTTCCCGGGTTTTGAAATTGGATAATATTTTGGAAAAGATGCGATTTTTGAAAACGACGATTTTTTTGAAAAAAGATGTCATGTAGATCAAGTAGCATGTAGTCATGGAAGCAGTATAACGACACCATGTATGCTCTTAAACAAAGTCTCGGTCGGTCTATAAGGGGTCTATACCAGTGTACATAGCCTATCCGAGAATCGGGGTGGACTTCCTAAGTCGAGTTGAGCTTAGAACATGCCGTGAAACCCATACGAATCGACTATGAACACCTTTGACATATCCAATTTGGACTACATCAATGGTATAGTGGGATGTCGTTCACCAGTACCGGCCCGGGAAAATATAGGGTTATGCATAAACCGTAAAACTAAAACGCGTATTGTACTAGTCAAACGATTTCTATTCGAGTCTCACCCTGAGGATGCCGATGGTAAGTCACGCATCCGTTAATCCCCAGCGGAGTCGCCAAATTGTGGACATGACATAGGTCCACCCCGACGCGACCACGCGCGGGTTTGGGGAGGCGAATGAATCTCCATATGAGATGGATCGAATTAAAATTTAAATTGAAGTGGAGTCGCCACCGAACTTTGTGGGAGTTCGGGCCCGTTCGAACCCAATCTATTTCTTAGTGGGCCATGCACAAAGTATGGTCCATTCCGATGTCAGATTTTATTGGGTTCGTCTCTTTGCATTTGATATCGATATCGACATTATCGGATACCGTGTATTGAATGACTCTCGTGTCCAATGGATTCGGACATCCGGAAACCATGGTTCTGAGAAAGGAGTGAGGGTACGTGGGTGGAAGTTCACAAAGAACACCCGAACCCGCCCGCACATTAGCGGCCTCTACTAAGATATCGTTTGATTTTGAAATACACGTGTTAGTAATACGATGAATCATATGCAAATAGTATTTTAGACTAAACATGTGAGTTATGTTTGATCTACGTCGTTTAATGCATCTTTGAATCTATGTCAAAGTTGTATTTAGCATGCGAGGTCCGTTTTAGTATAATAAAACAAACAATGAATAACAAGATACAAAGACAAAGAACAAACGGGTTAGTAACGGTTTGCAAATTGGATAAACGATGTAAATATGATATGATGCATGGTTTTGAAAAGATGAATCACGTGATAGACTTGACACGTGATGACCGAAGTCATAAAAATATTTATCGAGACACGAAACATGCTGAAAAGCTCGCTGTTTTGCTAAACCAGGAGCCACTCGATCGAGTCATTGCGGGACTCGACCGAGTGGTCTCGAAAAAGGCTTTTGTCTCGGGTTTTGGGGTGCCACTCGATCGAGTGGGCTAGGCACTCGATCAAGTGCCCCCTGTACGAACTGCTGTCCGGTTTGTTTTGCTCTCAAAATTTCGTTAAGTCGTGTAAAAATATAATACGATTTATACTCGACTTAAATTTTCGATACTCGTTATATTTGACACTTGATTATAGAATCAATATCGAATATTCGGAGCAACTTTTAGAAAGGACGTTTTTTGTAAATTGTTTTGAAAATCAAACTAAAAAAAATAATAATGAATTCTCTCCGCGTCGAAACCGTCGTATTTTGTTTTTAGGACTATGTGACGATTTTCTTTGCATCAACGAGATTAATTTGATTCTTGTAGATACGATATTCGACTATATAGAGTTGGTATCATATTTTAAGAATGACCGTTTGTATGAAAATTAGATAGTTGTAACAATACTTGATATAAGGAACGAGAAAAACGAAAAGGAGTAAAAAACGCGACGATGACTCGAGGACGAAACCGACACAAAAAAATGAGAGAAAGCGGGGAGAAAAGGGAGAAGACGGGGTTTGAATTTACACCCTCAACCTACATGCTTTGTATTCTCGGAACGGGGCATGCGGGATGTGGCTTAGACACGGGAGCGTCGAGACTATGTGAGTGAGTTATGGTGGTTTAGGTGTGACGGTGAGGCTGCCGAGGTGACCGGATTTTTGGGGTTCGGACAGTGTATTCTCGGGTATAAGGTTACGTCGGATCGTATGTATGCTTGGTGTATTATGTGGAATTGTAATTGTGAATGAATGTGTCGATGTTGTGTCGTTATAATAGATAGATTAGTATGTGTGCAAAGGGGGGTCTATTTATAGTAGAGGTTCCCGATTATAGCTAGGAGAGGTAACCTCGCTTGGGTGTCAAGAAATGCCGCTTTGGATAGGAAAAACAACAATTCGAGAGGAAGGAGGATTCCGTTGCTTGGTGGGAAAGAAATCCTCCTCGCGCTGGAAAAGGAGTCACTCGACCGAGTGATGTCTGGTACTCGGTCGAGTGCCCGGTTTTGACACCGGTTCAGCGTGTTTCGTGAGCTCAGTCGACCGAGTGGGCCGGTCCACTCGATCGAGTGGGTCTAGCTCGGGTAGAACTCTTCCTTATAGATCGAATTTTATCTCTTACGAAATTGTTTATTATTTTGTGTGGCTGATTTTGTAGTATTGGATTTCAGGTCAGATTCGCGGGGTGTCACGGCAGATATTTATGCCTCGGAACGTCTTTGACCGGGGTTTGACTCGGTCGCTAAAAGACGGCTTTGCCCTTGTTGTCGGTTTTGACCCAAATTAGCCTTATTTGACTCGAAATGACCCACTAGGCCTGAATTTGAGGTTGGTTTTGTGAGATTTGTACTCCGTAAAAAGCCCAAGCCAAATGCTAATGGTTTCGAGCCCATATTCTAGTATGTTAAAGCATGTTTGCGTCCGATCATCATCGGGTGTTTTTTGGAAACTGCTATAGACACCTAACAGCCAAATGTGGGTGTCTACACCATGATAATTTGTATAGTTATTGATATAATTTTAATGAGTGATTTCATTTTAATTTAAGTAGTTGAAGACCGCGCGCGATGCGCGCGTATGGTTAGGTACGATCTGTTGATGCGATTTGACGGTGGTTGTTGTTTGTTTTGGGTATGCAGAATTGTTTGGCTAACTTGTGGTCGGTGCCTGAGATTCTGTGGGAGCAGTCGGATGCACAATTTTATATATGTATTGCTTGTGATTAGCATTACATCTTGGAAGTTAGATATGGTTCACGGATTTTAAAACCGTTGTATGAGCGCTCTGTGAAAGGATTGTCTTCAGTCGCAAGGTGTGGAGAAGTGACCGTAATTAGCAAACTACGGTAGTGTTATAGTTGACAATATAGTTGAAGATCGCGCGCGATGCGCGCGTTTGGTTAGTCACAGACCGTAAAGGCGATATGTTGGCCCTTTTTTTTTTGTTTTTTGTGTTTTGCCTTTTTTCAGAACTTCAGCGTGGTCGTTGCCTAAGTTTGTGTTTGAGTAGTCGGCTGCACAAGTTTATAGCTTTGTTGGTTTATGGTTGTCAATATATCTTGGAATTTAGATTTGGATTAAGGATTATAATATCGCTGTATGATTGCTCCGCGAACTACCGTTGTCAGTCAGAAGTGTAGCTAAAGCGTCCGAGATTAGCAAACTGTAATGGTGCTACAGTCAGGCATGCTGTCCATTTGCTCTAACGGGAGCATTAGGCCAGGAGTTGTTTCGCATGTGCCAACGTACGTGTACAATTAGGTTTCTGTAATTGTCCGTAACGCGTTGAGTCTCCATATGTTTGTGTTCATATGCTAATCTACGTGAGTTAATTACATCCAGTCATTTGCCTTTGACCTGTGTACGAGAATCTATGGTGTTTTATATTTTTGTTATTTCGGAGGCCCTAAGTAACTTGTTATTAGTCAATGAACTGTACGTCTGCATGGCACTAACCGGACTACGCATGCAAACCTTCCATGAGGGTGAAGGTTTGATCTCAAAAATGACTGCTAATAATTACCATGGATTCCAAGGAGCCATAACGTGATCGTGGCACAGTAAGCTGTAGACTAATGTGTGAGTGGTCTATTTCATTAATATTGAGCAATATGTACGTCTTGAGTTTCTTCTTTTATGGGGAGCACCGTTGTATTGTGCGATAACTTTGACCTAGAAGTCAAGGCGTATGTTGACCAACGTATTAGAGTAATATAATGCAAAATAATAGCATAATGACATGACTAAAGCAAAATCAGGAGAAAACAACCCCAAATAATTCAAAATTATAATCGCGAATCCAGTCCTGCAAGTAAACTCATTGATTTTGCTCATGTTGTTGATGAGCAATTTAATTACAAAGCATGCCTAACTTCATCTGGAAGTCTAATTGACTACCCAAGCTAGCATTACATCCAAAAACCTCATCTCATGATCTGCTCCATGAATCAGTACTTTAGTACTTCACACAATGAATAACAACCACTCAAATGAGTAAACAACCTGAAAAATCTCAAAAGGTCAACAAAAGATCAAATCTTGCAAAGTCAGAAAACAGCATAAAGCTCTTCCTCTCTCTCCATCTCCCTCCCCCCTCTCTCCCTTTCTCTTGCTCTCTTTCTTTCCCCTCTCTCCTTCTCTTTCCCTCTCTCTCCCTCTCTACCTATTTCCCCGTTTCTCTCGTCCTCCCCCTCCCCCTCTCTCTTTCCCCCTTTCTCCCTCTCCCTTTCCCCTCCCCTCCCCCCCTCTCTCTCTCCCCCTCTCCCTCTCCCTCTCCTTCTCTGTCTCCCTCCACCTCTTTCTCTCTCTCCCTTTCTCTCCCCCTCCCCCTATCTCCCTCTCCGTCTCTCTCTCTCTCACACTCTCTCCCCCTCCCTCTTTCTCTCCCCTTCTCCTTCCCCCTCTTTCCCCTCCCTCTCCTTTACCGCGCGCGTTGTACATTCCACATTCCGCGCGCATGGGAAGAAGGCTGTAATCGTTCCACATTCCATGGGCGTGTTGTACTTTCTCCATTTCATGAAGTGGGTTGAGGCTCCGGCTCCAATGGGAGGAGGCGGTGGTTCAGATTGGTGTGCCAAACACATTAAATCTGTGATGAATATTGGCGGACCATTTTTAGGTGTTCCCAAGGCTGTTCCTGGTCTACTGTCAGCTGAAGCCAGAGACATTGTTGTCGCTAGGTAATTACTGTCTATTCTCACATGTAAGACCGTCTTGTATATCTATTCCAGGAACTAAACTTGTTATTTTAGTGTGCTTATGTAACAGAGCGATTGCACCGGGGGTTCTGAACAATGATTTATTTCATTTTCAGACGTTGCAGCATGTGATGAGGATGACTCGTACGTGAGATGCTACTATGTCGATGGTACCGAGAGGTGGAGACACTATATGGGGCGGTCTTGACTGGTCACCCGAAGAAGATTATGTTTTCCATAAGCGAAAGCATATCAACAATGATAACACATCGTCCAAAAACACCAGCGATGATGAATCTCACGTTGCTAATAAAAAGACAGTCAATTATGGGAGGATGCTATCTTATGGCAAGGATGTTGCTGAAGTTTCTTCTTCTGAAATCGAGAGGATTGAATTCAGGGTAACGGTTAAGGTTCATTTCATTGTCGAGATTAAACCTCCTGACCCACCTGACCCGTTTTTTCGACCCTCGACCCGTTTGACAGGTCTAGTTGAGATACAAATTTGTAATGCTATTTGACCAATGTGAGTTTCTTGTCGTTCAGGGTGCTCGATAAGACCTGTAAAAACTTGATCTGACCCACCTGACCCGTTTTTTCGACCCACGATCCGTTTGACAGGTCTAGTTGAGATACAAATTTGTAATGCTATTTGACCAATATGAGTTTCTTGTCGGTCAGGGTGCTCTAAAAGGCAGTAATTTCGCAAATACTACTTGTCGAGATGTTTGGACAGAGTATCATGATATGGGGATCGGTGGAGTGAAAGCTGTTGCTGACTACAAAGCGTACACGGCTGGTGAGATTATCGATCTACTTTATTTTGTTGCTCCGAAAATGATGGCTCGTGGTGATGCACAGTTCTCTTACGGCACTGCTGGCGACTTAGACGATCCAAAGTATCAACATTTCAAGTATTGGTCCAACCCCTTAGAGACCAAGTAAGTCTCTTTAGCATCTATTTCAAATTATCAGCTCAAAATCTCTCAAATCATCACTAAAACTCGGACTTTGTTGTTATAATATGCAATTTAGACTACCGAATGCACCTGATATGGAGATCTTCAGTCTATACGGAGTTGGCATCCCGACTGAAAGAGCTTATGTATACAAAGTAACCCCTTCAGCAGACCGCAGCATCCCATTTCAGATCGATATATCAGCTAACGTGGGATCCGAAGGCAGTACTCTAAAAGACGGAGTTTTTCTAGTTAATGGTGACGAGACAGTACCGGTACTAAGCTCGGGGTTCATGTGTGCCAAAGGTTGGCGAGGAAAGAACCGGTTTAATCCTTCAGGACTCAAAACTTACATCCGAGAATACAATCATTCTCCTCCGGCCAATTTCCTGGAAGGCCGTGGGACACAAAGTGGTGCACACGTTGATATAATGGGAAATTTCGCGTTGATTGAGGATATCATGAGGGTCGCTGCTGGACAAAGCGGTGAAGATTTAGGTGGTGATCGTGTCTATTCCGATATCTTCAAATGGTCCGACAAGATTAACTTAAAGTTATGATCCGATGATGACATTAATTTTCAGGTCACATCTGTATATTCTCCTTAATCCTTACTATTTAGTTATATAGTTCCCGTGATGGAGGATGGGAACAAGGTGGCATTCGACAATGTATTCTTTGCTATCTTTCATAGCCGATTCTTACAATGTGTCGGAAAAGCATTGAAGGTGGGCTTCGAAGAACCCTTGAAGCATTTTCCGAAATGATATGACAGTAACTCATCTTCTTCTTCTTCTAGTTTTTAAGCAAATCGAACTGAACTTAGTTGAAGTTCTTCAAGTTTGTACCTTTCTGTTTCATATGACAATAATGTTGCTGTCAACCTCTACCTTACGTGCCTCGGGTTTCAGAGCTAACAAAGCTTTCCTCTTTTCTTCGAGGACCTTTTCATACTCTTCCAGTGTCATCTCCTATTTTCAAGAAGAAATAAAACATAATATCAATGTGACATCATAACATTAAGAAAGAATCCCGTAAATTCTGAAATATTAAAATGCCTAGCATTCACTACAAGAAGTTCTAATACTGTAGTATGTATTTAGATCGGCAATTTTGTGAGATACAAATCAAGAAAAACATTACAACCAAATATGTGGTTCAATTGCTTCCCAAAGGTGTGCCTACTACTTGAGTTATCTTCTCCATTTCCAATAAAGTTGAATTCATGGAAAATCATGAGGAAGACTAAGTTGGAAATTATGTAGGCTAATACCGATCCACGTTTTGCAAGAATTTGTATGTTCAAACCAAAGACACGCGGGAAAATAGAAGGCAAAAATTAAGAGCAAAGCAGAAAAGAAAATCTTGCACGCTACAAAGATACGTAAGAGTTTGCAACCGATTCCCAATATTACCTTCTCTTCTGGTTCTTTCTCTTCAGTTTCATCTGGCTTGACTTCTTTGTTTCCATCCACAACCTCTTCACCAGCAGGAAGATTCTCAGCACTCACATTCTTCTCAGTCTCTTCCACAACTTCCTCAGTTGCTCTGATAAAATCATAATAATATCATAACGCATGTAGAACAATAACCATGAACAACACTCCCACAGGAAGTTTAAGTTTTAATCAACGGAAGACAAACCAAATGCTATCAGAAACTTACGGAGTAACTTCATCAGACTGACTTTCCCAATTTCCACGACCAGATCCCTCACGTTTGAACTCATTTCTAGTAATAAAAAAAATTTAATATTTAAGTAAAGGAGAAAATATATATATATATAGTGAGGATCCGGTGAGTCTTCATATTTAAATGAATCGGTCCCGTAATTTAGGACCGTTAGATCTAAGGAGATGGACAGATCAGATTGATCCACGTAATTAGATAATACTCTCTCCGAGTTCCTATTATTGTCCCATAAGGGTTTGGGGTGAAAAATAAGAAAGGGGAAATGAGTGGTTAAAAAAAGAAGTAGGAAGAGAGAGAAACAGGAGAGTAATTGTGAACCACACATTGATGGCCTAAAAAAGAAAGTGGGACAAAAATCAAACTCAGCCCAAAAAGGAAAGTGGGACAATAATAGGAACTCGGAGGGAGTACTACGTAGTCCCCAGCTAAAACCTACGGAATAAATTAGAGCAAATCTCTAATCACAATTCACAAGAGCAGTTACTTAATTTCTCTCTCATGCATCTCTCTCTGCTCTAAATATAAAACTCCACAAAATAACAAAAATTAAGCGATAATTACAAACAACATCACGAACACCTTATTCTTCAGTATTTTGTGAAATTAAAGGCATCGATCCACATATTTCACAAGGTTTTTTTAGAAAAGGGCTTGTGTGATTGGCTGCAGCTGGATTATTATTGCATCTTTCGATGTATTTTTCATCGGAGAAGGGTTCATCTGCGGTTGACGATTGGAAAGAAATGGTGGAATCGACATTATATTATTGAAGGCAAAATCAAAGGGTGAACCGGTGAACCCACAAGAGAGTGATCCAATCTATATCCGTCGTCGATTGTATTTATTGTGAACTTAACAAAATCGATACCGAATTGCAAAGAAACTTTCGTCACAGTAAAATTATTATTAATTTGTTGATTAAGTAGTGTTATTCTAAATGATAACTAGTGTTACTGTGTTAGCGATTTAACTTGTTTGAGTGTACGTAGAACACGTAGTTGGATTGATGTATCAATGTTACGGTGAAGATATTACTGTGACAATGTTACAGTAATCATTACTTTGACAACGTTATTGTAACGTACACATCTATATTATTACTGTAATAGGGTTACTCCATAGAGTAAATAATTTTTTTTGTAAAGCACAATTATATCTTTGTCGTAACAGTGACACTGTTTACACTTTATAGAGTATGACGTTACTGTGACATTGTTACGGTAACACATCTCTATTATTATCTTAACAGGGTTACACCATAGAGAATAATTAATATTTTTTTACACTTCTTCCATCTTGTTCATTTGTTTGTATTTTATATTTATTGAAAGAGTATTACTGATTTCACTGGTTGGAGTCTAGAACGTATAACAAATGTGACAAAATAAAGTTACTGTATCAATGTTACGGTAAGAACATTACCGTGACAATGTAACAGTAACGACATTACCGTGACAATGTAACAGTAACTACATTACTCTGACAATGTGATTGGAACACATCTATATTATTATCGTAAAAATGTTACTCGATAGAGAATTGTTAATGTTTTATATGACACGATTATATTTTTACGTAACATAGTTGCACCATTTACACTTTAGTTTATCGAGTAATGATACTAATGTGACAAGTTGACAACGTTACATACTGTAACACATCTATGTTATTATCGTAAGAGGGTTACACTATAGAGGATAAAAAATATCTTTTAACAACACGATTATATCGTTGTCGTAATATAATTACACCATTTCAACTTTTTCAGTAACGAAATAAATGTGACAACAGTAATGTAACACCTATATTATTACAGTAACAGGGTTACACCATATAGAGTAAATGATATTTTTTTAATAACACATTATTCGTATCACATTAGTACAACAATGTTATTGTAATTCTATTATAGACGTGGTATTCAATGTTGTAATATTAGAGTGTGAATAATAAAGTGATAATGTTACTGTAATATTCCTGTAATCTTTTTACAGTAATAGTGTTACAGTAATGTTACTGTAACATTAGTAATAAAAAGAAATGACACCACGCCACCATGTACGCAACCCAAAATTAAAATTGCAAATTAAGTAGAAACATAATTCTAAGAGCAAACGTATTTTAATATATGCAACTTCAAGTGGCTGAATTGTAAATTATTTAATGAATTGAGATACAAGATACCGGGGAAGTGTATAAACCCGCCTAATTAGAAGGGTTAAGAACTCTGAGATATTACACTATAATCATCATTTGTCAACTAATTAACATAGAAATTAGTTCATAAAATTGCTGCCATCACACCTTTCCTTTTGATTCTTGATCAAAAAATCAAATTAAAATAATTGTACGGAGTAACATTGAAATTGGAGTAGAAGAAGTCTATTTAACCGATGATCTACCACATATACAAGTCGAATTGTATCTCTAGGTTTGAAATATACCAAATAATAGAATTTGACCAAGAGAAAAATGATTGAAAAATTAAAATTATACCCGACATTTGTGTATGGTGAACACAAAGCATAGTCATCGGACTTAGAGAGGTCTCGTTTTTAAAGGACAAGCGGCAACTGATCTAGTAGAAGCCATGGTAAAAGTTAATAAACACGAGGTTGAAGAAACAGAGAGGCAGAGGAAGTGATGCTTAGAGAGAGAAAGTGTGGAGAGGCAGAGGAATTTATATATAATGAAGAGGACGCTGAGATTGAATCTCAGCCACTCATCTCATCGGATCATGTGGTATAGATTCAGAGGACCGACTCACCTAAATAATGAGGATGCACGAGATGCAAATTCTATATATATATATATATATATATATATATATATATATATATATATATATATATATATATAAACTTATAAGACTGGAACTTATGAACTTATAAGAGTTGTTGGCCTTATGTGAACCTATCTCTATATATAGAAGGGATCAAATAAGTTCCCCATATGTAATTAAGTCTATATTAAAGTTACAGATGACATACGTTAAAGTTGCATTTTTTCAGAATTGATATGTAACTATAACATTCAGCTCTTTTATCACTTCTAGTGATAAAGTGCAACTTTAACACTCATCTCGTGTAACTTTAAGCACCTTTTGTGTAACTTTAACACCGGAACTTATGAACTTATAAGAGTTGTTGGCCTTATGTGAACCTATCTCTATATATAGAAGGGATCAAATAAGTTCCCCATATGTAATTAAGTCTATATTAAAGTTACAGATGACATACGTTAAAGTTGCATTTTTTCAGAATTGATATGTAACTATAACATTCAGCTCTTTTATCACTTCTAGTGATAAAGTGCAACTTTAACACTCATCTCGTGTAACTTTAAGCACCTTTTGTGTAACTTTAACACTGGAACTTATGAACTTATAAGAGTTGTTGGCCTTATGTGAACCTATCTATATATATATATATATGCATGAAAAAAAAGAAATTATTGTATGAGACCACGTATTGTGCAACAGAAGAGAAAATGATCGTTTCATGGTGAAAAATATCAAAAAGTGATCACTATAAACTTATATTTTGCCTCCGTTGCACCATAACAATAGTAGTAGTATAATTTGTGAAAAATAATTGGTATTTAGCCATGCCCGGTTCCACTATGGCGTTCATATGTCCGGCGAGGGCGTTCACCATCTCTGCCCTCATCATTGGTAAAGCCACCTTGGCGACCACCACGGTAGGGTCCACGAGGAGCTCCATAAGACCTCCTTTCACCGGCCCTACCCCCTTCACCATCTCCTTGGTGTCCAGCAACTCCGGAGTTGTTAAAAGCATTTTCATTGCTGGAGTAGTCTCGGTCTCGGGTGTACCCACCACGGCCACCACGACCTCCTCCTCCTCCTCCTCGCCCAGAGCCACGACTTCCCCCACGACCACTTTTATTCCTTGCCTCCCTTACTGAACATATTAATTGCCATAATAAGCCGTCACTATGAGAAATTTGATACAATATAGCACATAAAAACAGAAACTACACCCCTCGATTCCAATCAATTCTATATATTTAATTCAAATATAAATCACGTGTTACACAAACATATAAAAATGATTGGAATCTCCTCTTGCAAGCAGGGGA
This sequence comes from Agrostemma githago, assembly GCA_958450325.1. Taxonomy (NCBI): domain Eukaryota; kingdom Viridiplantae; phylum Streptophyta; class Magnoliopsida; order Caryophyllales; family Caryophyllaceae; genus Agrostemma; species Agrostemma githago. The sequence continues at coordinate 56,324,317 of OY288257.1, read as the reverse complement.
ATCTAGCTAGTAGCAAAGGATAGCATGCTACCCCAAACTTTAAAATATTGATTAAGATTATTCACTTTTGCTACCCAAAACTCGTTAAAATGACACATTTTTGTATATAGTAAGCAAATATGATGAACTCGCTACCCAAAATTTTGACTCTAGATTCACCCTGCTTGCAAGGGTAAATACGAAGACCATAAGATTCAAAAACATAGAAGAAACACCAAAATACCAATCATACCGATCAAATAGAATAGATTCTAGTAGAGAAGAAAGGATATACCCCATACTAATTTCAGTTGGGCAAATGGGATTTGTTAGAAGACAACTAATTTCTGTTTCTTAAACTGAATGTTTTGTTTCCCAAGTCAAAGACAGAAGTATACAGCTCAGATGTCAGAAAACAGAACAGTCAAAACCAAAATCACACACTCAACACTCGTACTTCTTCTCCACAAAATGGAAGTTATTGTGTAAGACAATCTCACAATACAAAAGTTCAATCAAAGATCTATAACAAAAACAACAAAATAAAACAACAAATACTGCATTACTGCATTACCGCTATCGCCGATTAGAAGATGCTTGGTTAGGTAATCATAATCAGCTCTCGATTTCGCCGGTTGAGCCGCCACTAAATAATAATCAACAAATCACCTCCATAAAACCCTAGGTATTCGAATCGATAACTTATTCCTACACATAACATCAAAAATCGACAATAAATCAATCTGAAATCAAGCTACAACACGCCAAAAACAACCAGATCAAGAGCAGCGATTACAAAATTTACGATACCGATCAACGCGATTAAATTCGACCCAAAATGAGATATCATGAACCTAAAAACGCAATTTACTGTGATATTACCTAAATAACCACCTTCACGGAAACAATGTGGTTGCCTGCTCCAAACATTTGCCCCACGACCGGATGACGGTATTTGGTTTCTGATGTTTGACCTTCAAGACTCACAAAAAACATCAAGCATGAATTCCCCAGAAATTAACCAAGAAAAAAGAAGATGAAAAGGCAATAACTTTCCCCAAATTCAACAACAATTATGAATCATCAAAAAAACGATAGAAAAAAGACCAAAAAAATAAGAGAATCGATTAAAGTTGAAACCTTTGATGACTGAAGTGCCCTTCCAAGTGTAATCTTCGTGCCTCCTTCTGCATCGTCTGCTCCGCCAACGCCTCACCCGACCACCTCCACTGCGACTGGCTGTGTCACTTTGTGAGCAAAACGAACATCAACCCACATCAATAAAAATCAAACAACAAAAGAAACAGAACCAGCTAAATTAATCCCTATCTCACCAAACCCTAATGTTAGAAACTGAAACCATACATTGCTAAGCATAGCAGAATCGATTAGTCATCGGAAACTGCATCTTAAAAATCTACAAACAGATGAATCGAGGAAATGAGCAAATGAAAGGAAAGGAGGAAGGAAGAGAAAGAGTGAGGCAAAGATACGATAGAACAGAAATGGAAGATAAGGAAAGCTCGACGACAGAATCGAAAGGCTGTCTATGAGTATCATCATTGCAAGAAGAGCAAGAGATGACAAAGTGAGAAGTTAGTGGTACTCTGATGCAAAACAAGAAGAAAACGGAGAACGAGAGTGTCGCTTTCCATGGGTTGGACTGATCAATACAAGCACAGTTCAAGAAGATTCTGAACTTTTTTAAGTCGTCATAGTCTTCTAAGCTGCTGATGCGGATCCTGCTGAAAAATAACATCAAAAATAGATCTAACCCTAAAAAAGAGGGAAATTTAGAAAGAAAATGTGAAATCGAAATGAAAAACGAATAAGTAGAGAGAGAAAATGCAAAAGACAGAAAGGGAAAGCAGAGAGGAGCGTGAAGAAGAGGTAGCGTGTAGAAGAAGCAGAGGAAAGGCACTAAACGGCTGACAATTGCTGGCAAAGATGAGAGAAGGAGCAACGAAGGGGGAAAGTAGAGGATATAAGTAAAGGAGGGAGGCGTGTAAAACGTTAACGAAGTACAGCACAGTAGCACTATTCTACTGTTCCTAAGAGTAGGACACTATTCATAAGAAAAACACTATTCCTAAGGCACATTTTTGGAAGAATGTTTCTTTTAATATGTAAAGATAAGCGGTTATTTTATTATAATTGTACATTAGGTAACTAGTGTAGATCCTACGCACTAATCCGCGGTATATCTAGGATTTTTTATGTAGTTACTATATCACTTATTTAGTATTCTGTATCTAATTGGCAACATTTTAATTTTTCACATTTTTAAGTTTTACCTTTTAATTTTAGAAAATAATTTAAAGTTTCAAAGATAATCAAGTACTTTCATTTAATATATACTTAAATAAATATGTTTTTTTTTGCTATAAAACTAATGATAATATTTTATAATTTTTAACCTAATTAATTAATTAAAAGTTTTGTTTCTTATCATGAAACAAAGCCTCTCGAATAATTTTTTTATATATATTTAGATTAGTTAGAACTTTTTCCAACAAATTTAAAGATAACATAATACTCCAAATATTATCAGATTAAAAAATTTTATTTATATATTAAAATCAAAAATTGAAAGTATTTTATACTCCATATATTTTTTCATCATCAAATATTTTATAGTATTTGTTTATGTCATATATGATCTCGATAGTTTGTAACACTTATATTTGGTTTAAAAAAAAAGTCTCATAAATGTCTTTTTTAATAACCCATACAATAATAATATTATTTATTGTCTTATTGAATTTTTTTTCCTGATTTTGACATCAATATTTATTTTCTCTTGAATTAAGATATTATAAGTTTATAACTATTTGAGTTTAATCTTTTATTTGTTTCTTATTTGAATGATAGTATTTGGAGGGAAAATTTTTAATGAGGTTTTGACACCTCATCACCTCCTATCCTCTTAGTAGTAAGTGGACTTCTCCTCAAATTAATATTTTACTCCCTAAAAAATTGTGGTGCCGACACATCATCGTTTTTTGGTGAGGATGAATGTGAGAGCTTTATTTGACATTACTTTAATAAAATAGGGATACAGTACGACATCTTTTACCCAATTATCTGTGTGCGTCTTTTATCATGGTATCAGAGCCACACAATGTCCATCCTCTCACCTAAAAAAAAACACATTACCCAGGAACAATTTCTTCATCACCTCGTCAACAATTTCTTCATCACTTCATCACCTCGGTAACGAAGAAACCAAATCAACAAAAATCAATATCCAATCACCCTATTATCTCGGGTCTCATGAAGGTCCGGAAATGCTCATTACTCACCTCAAACTCACACAAGATAACTACGAAGAATGAAGTCGATCAATGCGTATGTCACTTAAATCCAGACGTAAGTTTGGATTATGTGACAGGACCGTTAAAAAGTCGACCGAATCGGTACTTCTTGATCAATGAGTAGTTGTGAACTGCACGATCATCCAATGGATTATGAGTACGGTAGACGACAAACTCAAATCCAGTGTCATGTATTTTGAAGAAGCCCGTGACTTTTGGGTCGATCTAGCAGAACGTTTTTCCGTCGTCGACGGATCTAAAATTCGTGCCCCGAAATCTCAAATTACCCATTGTACTCAAACAAAAGGTATGTCGGTTATGGATTATTTTGGTAAATTCAAAGTACTGTAGGACGCATTAGTGTAGACACCCGCATTTTGACTGCAAGGTGTCTATGGCAGTTTCCAAAAAACACCCGATGATGATCGAACGCTAACGTGTTTCTACGCGCTTGGATACGGGCTCAAAACCATTAGTTGCTGGCTAATGCACTTAAGAAGTACAAATATCACGAAACTGACCTCAAATTCAGGCCCAGTGGGTCGTTTTCAGTCAAACAAGACTAATCTGGGTCAAAACCGACACCGGAAATAAAACCGACTTTTAGCAATTGGGTCAACCCCGGTCAAAGTCGTTTCCGAGACATACAAAAACAGCCATACAATCATCAAAAGTCCAATTCAAACACAAAACCCACAAAATATCCAACTCAAGGTCCAAAACAATGGACCCGCGCGACCCAGCTGAGCCACTCGATCGAGTGCTCAATCCACTCAATCGAGTGGGCCTTATTCAGGCCCGACTGCAGGCATACCGGGCCACTCGACCGAGTCAGCTGGTTACTCGGTCGAGTAACCCTAGACTGGGTACCTAGGCCTTGCCTATATAAATACCCCATGCACACAACCCTAAGACAACTTTAGACAACTTTGACAACCTTCATCAAGATCAAACTCAAACCCTAATTCAAACCCTAAACCTAGCTTTAGGAATCGAAACCCTAACCACCACAACTTAACCTACATACTCGAAACTCCCGTGCAAGCCGCCACTACGAGTCCTCGTCCGAGCATAAGGAACATGTAGGTTGAGGGTGCCAATTCCCGCTCTTCTTCTTTCTCCTCTTTTCCCGCATCACGTCATCGTTATCATCGTAGATGTCTCGCTTTTTTTGTTTATTTTATTCGCATTCTAATATCAATAATATAACTAGTATAAAATATTAAAGTATTCATCGATTCGTGTCGAGCATGAGTGATGGTGGGATAAGGAAACCCGAATATACAAGTGTACTGCACACAGCGTTGCCGGTCGCTTATCCCATCACCCCGATTGCTTGATTGTTGAGACGAATTAACATCAACCATAATTTTCTTATTTTATCATCGTTATCGCGTATTTCCATCAATTCTAAAATCAATTTTCAAAACAAGTTTCTTTTTTTTTAAGGGTCGAAACCCGTTGACGCGGATCCGACATCACAATCTCAAGGGATTTATTTCGATGTCGGACAAGCCGAGGGAATCAAGTCCTCTAATTCAAAGCAAGGTGTCGATCCATTAGATTCGATACCAATTCCATAATTGGATGTCGAATCTAGCGATCTTGTCAAATAAATTAACTAAAGCGATTTTTTCGTTGATGCTAAAATAATTGTCATACGATTCGTTAGAATTATGACATTATTAAACGCGGAGAAAATCTATTCATATCGCGATAGTTGATTTAAAATGACTTAAAGCAATTTTCATTTATTTTCACTCTAGTATTCCATATCGATTCAATAATCGAATATGGGATATGACGAGCGTTCAAATTTAGAATCGAGTATAAATCCCATAATATTTATATCCGATTCAACAAAATCAATGATTTATAAAATCCGAATTGAGCATAAATTGTACAATATTTATGCCCGATTCGGTAGAATCATCGAATTATCAAAAATCAAAAGCAATTGCAAAGCTAATTATAATTCGTACAGCGGGCACTCGACCGAGTGGCACCCCAAACACCAAAACAGAATGCACTTACGACCTCCACTCGGTCGAGTCTCACAGTGACTCGGTCGAGTGGCAACGTACTCGGTCGAGTTGGTCAATAACTCGATCGAGTAGGGTCTAAAATACGGGACAGAAGCGTTTTCAGAGGTCCACTCGGTCGAGTCCCCCAATGACTTGGTCGAATGGCCTCTTCATCACGTCAAACCATGAGTCCTACAAGTTGGTCGAGTCATATTAATATCTTTTCACGACTTAAATCGGCACGTGTCTAATCAATCACGTGAAAACTTCACTTTTCAAAACTTTACATCATCTTGTCTACATCATTCAATAATTTGCAAACTGTTATACCGTTACTAACCGTTTGCTACTTTCCTTGTTGATTTATCGTTTGTTTTAATGTACTAAAATGAACCCACATGCTAAAATTCAACTTTGACGTTAGAATTTATTGCATTAAATCGACATAGAAACCCTTTCAATTTCATTCACATGCTTAGGGAAAACAATGTTTGCATAAGCATTTTCACCGAATTACTAACGCGCGTATTAGAAAGTCACTCGAGATCTTAGTAGAGGCCGCTAAGTGCGGGCGGGGTTGGGTGTCCATTGTGGGCTTCCCAACTCGTACCCTCACCCCTTACTCAGAACCATGGTTTCCGGATATCCGAATCCATTGGCATACGAGAGTCATTCAATACACGTTATCCGATAATGTCGGTATCGGTATCAAATGCAAAGGGACGAGCCCAATAAACTCTGACTTCGGAAATGGGCCGTATTTTGTATACGGCCCACTACGACATAGAGTGGGCTCGAACGGGTCCGAACTCCCACAAAGTTTGGTGGCGACTCCACTTCGATTTAAATTTCAATTCGATCCATTCTCATATGGAGATTCATTCGCCTCCCCAAACTCGCGCGTGGCCGCGTCGGGGTGGACCTATGTCATGTCCACAATTAGCAATTCTCGAGCTTCCGTTTGCTTGTAAGTGCGGCTTGTGCAAATGTGGGATCGGGAAGGATGCCACGAACCGACAAGATACTAAAAGGCTACATCAATTTATGATGGGCCGGGGCACGAAGCTTTATGGCTCGGTTTCGTGTCAACAATTGGCTCTTGACCCACTCTCGTCTCTCAATCGAGTGTACCATATTATGCTACAAGAGGAGCGGCTCAAAGGTGCAGCACCAAAATTTGAGGAAACGCTTGACATAGCAGCATATGCGGTTCGTTCTGTCACAAAACCAGACTGACGTGAACTCCGGGACAATGATCATGTCGTGATAAGTGTAGTTTGTAGTGCCTAATTTGTTGTGTTTGGTCCCATTTTCCCTCGTGAAATCGCTCTTTGGAGCGATTTCTGGGCTACTTATACTTCTTCTAGTTCGTTTTAGGTTCCCAAGACCATTCATGGAGAATTGGAACGATTCCGACTCGTTTCCTACACTTTTGGAGCCAACGAAGAGAAGGAACGATCACTCGGTGCCTTAGGTTCGACCCCGAGACCTTTGGACCCATTCCCGAGCCCCTTAGACTCGATCCCGAGCTCCGAGAATCGATGAGAAGCCCATGTGAAGCAAGGAGGGACCTTAGAGCTCATAATGGGGGCCTACAGACCCTTCCCGGGCGGGAAGAGCATCCTTTTCGGTCGGAAAGGAGTGCACGAATGAGTAGGCTTCTGTTTAGGCCTTTCCGGCCGAGACCATGAACCGTCTTGGTCAGGACCATCCTTTCCGGCCGAGACCAATGTCTTCCCGGTCGGGAAGAGCGTGTTGTAGCCGCGCCTCCTCTTTTCATTCTCCTTCACTCTTGTAACCTTATAAATACTCCTCCCTTGTATTGTTTAAGGACCTTACATTATCTTAGACCCCTCTACATTACTCTAAACCCTAGATAGACTTCCTCCTCTCATTAGTGTAATCTTTTCTCAAAACTTTTGTTAATCTTAGATTAATTTAGTTAATTAGTCTTGTATTAACGAGATTCTTGAAGACTCATCCAAGATTGACAACCTTGGGAGATTTATTTGGGTTTCTTATTAATGCAAGTTTTCATCATTTTATCCTCTTGTTAGTTGGTATAATCTCTTTTCTCTTAACCTTTGTTAATCTTTCAAGTTTTAATCTTTACATATTGTTTATTGTTATTGTTAGTTCATAATGAATGTATTGTTGTTTATGTTGATTTCTCTTATCATTGTTATTGTTAGTTTGATTATGAGTGAGTAGACTCTTTGTGGGGTTAGTAGGGGGATTAAGTGTGGATTATGGGTAATTAGGGTTTGATTAAGGGAAAAGGTGGAATCTTTATTACTAGTCACATGTTGAGCACTCTATGTGTTTGTTGAATTGCTTGTTTGAGTTGTAGTGGCCATGCTTCTTATACTTGTTTTCATCTTCTCATCTTGTAATCGATTTGTGGTTGAATGCTTATGTTTTGGGTAATACTTTGCATGAGTATTCGGGTCTAGTCTTTGACACGAGAGTGCGGAATTTGGCTTTGAGGCGAGAGCGTAAACCGACCTTAGTGACTAGGAGAAACCTACACCCTTGACCTCCCTACTATCCTACTACACTTATGAACCCAAACTAACCCTACTCTTTCCCATATTTGATTTCTCTATCTCTTCAGTCGATCATTTTCTCTAGTTTATTTGTGTAGTTAATCTTAGTTGTTTTAATTAGCATATGTCATATATAGTTCATTGCTAGTCTACTTTCATCCCCTCCAACCATCATACATCTTTGTGTTTGTTTGTGACTTAGCCTCATTTTTAGGTAGACCTAGTCTAGACACCTATAACCGTCTCCGTGGATACGACCCGACTTACCCTAGCTACCCGTTAGGATTAGTTGGACTCTATTTGACGGTAGGGAACCACGGCAATTCTCTTACCATCATGCTGAAAGACGGAAGCTTTCTTGTACTCACTGTACGGCTCGGTGACATGATGTGAATTCCTGCTACATTAAGAATCAGAAATTTCCGGAATGGTGGGGCAATCGACCCCATTCTTTAGCTAAATTAAAATAGAGGGGAACGGGTTCATCAAGTCTGAAACGCCAGCCATCTTCCAGAGTCTCCGCTACTGGAGACTTTGCCACTTTCATCCAGACAAACGTGGTTGTGACCGCACCCGATAATTCGGACCGTCTTAGCGGTATGTACGATACTTAGTTGATTGACACTGGTGCCTCGAATCTTGTGACCAGAAATTTAACGTGGTTTCAAGACACAAATCCGATTTCCCCTCGACCCATAGGCCTTCCTTATGGCTCGTTTAGCGAGGCCACGCTCGAGGGAACGGTTAAATTGTCATAAACTATTATTTTAACGCATGTTTTATATGTTCCATGTCTCACATGCAGCTTAATTTTCGTCTCACAGTTACTTGCTAGTAGCCGTATCTTGCCATATCCTTCTCTAATAATAATTTTCACATCCAGCACCTTATCTCGAGGATGAGGATTGGAGTAAATGAGCTGCGGGGCGGACTTTACTATTTTTGAGACGTAATCACTAAATCGGCGGTTCATCGGGTCCACCATGGAGAGAGTTTTGAGCTATGGCATAGACGTCTTGGACATCCGGGTGATAATATTATGAAATTTATTCCTTCCGTTTCTAGTTTACCTATTACAAATAATGTGTGTGACGTATATCACCTTGCTAAACAACATCGAAAAAGTTTTACGTTGAATAGTAGCTTTGCTTCTGAACCGTTTGAATTAATTCATTGTGACCTATAGGGTCCTTATCGGGTCTCATCGTCTTGTGGTGCTAAATATTTTCTCACAATAGTCGATGACTATTCTCGGTCCGTGTGAGTTTATCTTTTACTTGACAAAACAGAAGTTACTACATGTTCATGAATTTTCTAGCTGTGGTCGAAACACAATTTTATAAACAGATCAAAATGGTGCAGTCTGATAATGGGACAGAATTTAACTGTATGGCGGGTTATTTTTTTCAACGTGGTATTCATTTTCAGACGTCCTGTGTTGGAACGCCCTAACAAAATGTTCGGGTTGAACGGAAACACCGTCTAATTTTAAATGTTGCCCGCACTCTATTATTTCAGGGTCATTTACCCAAGTCTTTCTGGGGCGAGTGCATATTAACTGCGGCCTATCTAATTAATCGGACTCCAATAACTATTATAGGCCATAAAACACCGTACGAATTATTGTTCGGTAAGCCCCCATTTTACAGAAATTTACGGGTGTTTGGGTGTCTCGGTTTTGCCCACAATCAATATACGGGTGGTGATAAATTTTCAAAGAAAAGTCGTCGGTGTGTTTTTCTCGGTTATCCTCAAAATAAAAAAAGGTTGGAGGTTGTACGATCTTGAGACTAGGGATGGCAATGGGTCGGATTCGGATCGGGTGGAGCCTCACCCGCATCCATCACCCGTCTCTATCCGCTCATCCGATCCGCCCATCATCCACTAAAGGTGTCATCCATATCCGATCCACCCGTCATCCACGGGTGAAACGGATAGTCCGGGTTTTTAACGGGTGATTCACTTGGTCCATTATTTTATCAAATAAATACCAAATCGGAAAAAAATTCTTGCGAGCCCTAGCTTGCGACTCGACGTCTTTCGTTGCCTTGCGAAAATACAATATAAATTTAAATATTACAAATCCGACATGAAAATTAAATCCATACATGGAAGCTTCATAGTCTTGACATGAAAATTAGACATTATAAAATCTCCATCACAAACTAACATGTGATACAAATATTAAGCTTCATAGTCTCGACTCTCGACTCTTGAAGCCACATATTTTTTTTAAATGGATGATGTCGGATCGGGTGGTTAACGGATTACGGGTGGAATGATGCTCCACCCGGATCCGACCCAATCCATCACCCGTTTCATCCATCACCCGCTATTCATCCATTTATTCGGGTTTTCACCCATTTAATTTTCGCGGATGGGTCGGATGCGGAATGGATGCGAGTGAAATTGCCATCCCTACTTGAGATCAAGACGTTTATTGTGTTTCGCGACGTCATATTTTATGAGGATCAATTTCCATATGATCCTGCATCTCAGGCCAATCCAGAATCTAACATTTAGGCTCCTCCTTATATGGATTATAGTGGTGATGAGTCCACTTCAGTTTTTGAGTCTAATTCAGCCCATTCTGAAAAATACCCAAATGGATCAAGAGGAAAATAGGGATGGAACAAGTGGGCCTTCTCATGACAGCCCACCTGAATCCCCTCCCTCTCATGGACTCACTCCTAACAGCTCTCCACAAACCGCACATTTTTCTACTAGGCCGTGTGATGCCCACCATATTGAGCCTCATGACGACGCTCCCCCCGGACGAGGTTATCGATCCAAAGTTCCATCTTCTCGCCTTCGTGATTACGTTCTCGGTTCTATTCATAGTCCCCCCTCACCGCTCACTCCTGTGTTTGTGCGAATAAGGAAAGTACTAAAAAACCAACACCGAATCGACTTTACGCTTTCCTAATAGAACAATTCGACCCTTATTTCAGTGCAGAGTTGTACCGAATTTTCTACTGAGATAAGACGGTGTTCCTCTAAATTTGCACAGTAAACAGAGATAAATCTATGAATTATTTTGTGCAGATTTTGCTTACGTTTTCCAATTTGATCAAACCTCTCTTATATAGACTTTGAAGAAGCAGAGATACGAGTTGAAGAGTTGCAACTCTTCATAAATTCCCACCAAAATCTGTTCAAACAGATTTGGTGCCAACCCCCGTAACCAGAGCGCTGCGCCCCTGGAACCCCGACTCACTGACCGGGCAATGAGACCCCGTCATAGTGTACCATATGAACCTGGTACCGTGAATTCGCAATTAATTATATATAAGCGTACACTCCGTACTTCCCCCGGACCTATATTATATTATACTGAATTCATACATCTGTAAAACCAAACTCGAGTACGCTAAAATGAACCGGTATTTACACTTAAATCACCAGCATCCTGTCTCGTCATCTTCACGTCCTACGCTTTGACTAATTTTATTGATTGTCACAATTTTTCTGACCGTCATAAAAAATTTCTTGCAGCTATTTCCACTAGAGTGGAAACTTCTTCTTTTTCCGAAGCCATTAAGGACGAAGGTTGGTGTCGGGCGATGCAAGATGAAATTTCTGCTCTTGAATCCAATCAAACATTGGACTTTACGGAACTTCCCGCTGGTAAGAAGGCTCTCGGTTGCCGATGTGTTTATAAAATCAAATATCGCTCCGATGGCAGTATTGAGCGTCTAAAGGCTCGTTTGGTTTTTTGGTAATCATCAAATTGAAGGAGTTGATTTTGGGGAAACTTTTTCTCCTGTTGTTAAAATGACCATTGTTCGGACATTTCTACCCGTCGCATCCATTAAAAACTGGGAACTCCACCAAATGGATGTCCATAATGCATTTCTCCACGGTGATTTGTCTGAAGAAGTGTATATGAAGCTCCCCCTGGGTTTTACTAAAGGGAAGTCTAGACAGGTTTGTCGTCTAAAAAAGGCGCTATACGGGCTTAAACAGGCTCCGCGGTGTTGGTTTGCGAAACTCACAGCCGCCCTTTGTGACTATGGCTTCACTTATTCTTATTCTAACTATTCTTTATTCAATTACTCTCAAGGAGCTGTGTGTTTTCATGTTCTGGTATATGTTGACGATCTTGCTATTGCCGGAAATGATTCGGTCGCTATTTCTGATTTTAAATCCTATCTTGGGCCGTGTTTCCACATGAAAGATCATGAGCTTCTAAAATATTTTCTTGGCATTGAGGTTGCTCGTAGCAAAGAAGGTCTTTTCCTATGCTCTCGACATTATCTCTGGAACCGGTAACTTAGGTTCCCGCCCGGCTGTCACTCTTATTGAATAGAATCATCAGTTGGGGTTAGCTACCGATGCACCGATAGAGGATGTTGAGAGCTATCATCGTCTTGTGCGCCGTCTTGTCTATCTTGATGTTAATTACCCGCTTCGAGTTGTCATATGCGGTTCATGTTCTCTCTCAATTTTTGCAGTGTCCTCTCAGGAACACTGGGATGCAACTCTTCAAGTTGTCAAGTATCTTAAAAGTTGTCCGAGACCAGGAATCTTACTCCAGGAAAATAGTGACATTTCTCTTACGGGATGGTGCGACTCCGCTTATGTCAGCTGCCCCCTTACTCGACGGTCTGTATCGGCTCGGGTTGACTCGTCTCACTTGGCGGATCTCCTATTTCCTGAAAAACTAAGAAACAACACACGGTCTCTCGTTCCTCCATCGAGGCCGAGTATCGGGCTATGACTGCCCTTGTGTGCGAATTGAAATGGCTGGTTGAGCTTCTCTCTACTCTCGGCGTGGACATTCCTCTCCCAATTTCCGTCTTCTGCGACAATCAATCCACCTAACACATTGTTCGGAATTCCGTTTTTCATGAAGACACGAAACATATCGAGGTAGATTGTCATTTTGTTCGTGATTCATATCTAGAAAATTTCATTCCTCCTGAATATCGTTATACTCTTGATCAGGTTGGCGATGTATTTACTAAGGCTCTCGGCTCGACCCAATTTTTTTTATCTCTTGTCCAAGCTGGGCGCAACCAACCTCCATGCTCCAGCTTGAGGGGGGTAATAAAATATTAGCATAATTATGATATATTCTTAAGAAATCATGATATTTCGTGATTAGTTACCTTAACATAATTAGGAGATATTCTAGGAGAAATTGATTATGCTTTGATTGTGTTTACATTGGATTAGGAAACGTCTCTTGTATTCTATTTAAATGATCCATTAAGATGAATACAGTACCACATCTTTTACCCAATTATCTGTGTACGTCTTTATCAAAAACAAGAGAAAACTAGAACAAAGCAATCAAGAAAAACAAGAAGAAAACTAGAAACAATGGAGAAAACAAAGAGGAAAACAATAACTAGATAAGGGAGAAGAAGAGAAAGTACCAACAATTGAGGAAATTATCACTAAAGAAGATGAGGATTCATAAATACAAGCTTGAAGACGAAAAAAACTAGAGTTTTCTCTCACAAAACCCTCTAAAAACCCTTGAAAGCTAATTGGATCTAAAACAAGGCTAATACAGGATAATGTAAGATGGTGTAGTAGGAAATTAGATTTTAGATATATATATATATATATATATATATATATATATACACACACACACACACACAAGGGGTCCTAAATGAGTCATTACGACAAAGCCCAAAACAAATTCAGCTCATAGGGTGAAATCTTGCCATGCGGATCTTCATAGAGCGAAACTTTGCCCTGCGGACTTCTCTTCAATTTGGGCGGAATTATCTTTGAGCAAAACTTTGCCTGGTGGAGTGAAAGTTGCGCCCAATGACTTTACCCATATAAATTGGTAATCCGGGGTAGAAACACTGTCAGGTGAAACTTCGCCCGGGGAAATTCTCTAGAAGTGGTGGAAATATCGTCGGGCAAAACTTCGTCCAGTAAGTGGGGTGAAAGTTTTGTCCGGTGGGCTGGAGTTTTGCCTTGTCAATCTATCATTGACTTTTGCCCCTTTTCTCATGGTTTCACTTCTCGGGGTATGGACTTTGACTTTTTCCCATGTCTCCGGACGATGTTCTACTCTCTCGTGGCCTCGTAGGCTCGGATACTGTGGACATGACATAGGTCCACCCCGACGCGGCCACGCGCAGGTTTGGGGAGGCGAATGAATCTCCATATGAGAATGGATTGAATTGAAATTTAAATCGAAGTGGAGTCGCCACCGAACTTTGTGGGAGTTCGGGCCCGTTCGAACTCACTCTATGTCGTAGTGGGCCATGCACAAAGTATGGCCCATTTCTGATGTCAGAGTTTATTGGGCTCGTCCCTTTGCATTTGATACCGATACCAACATTATCGGATATCGTGTATTGAATGACTCTCGTGCACCAACGGTTTCGGGCATCCGGAAACCGAGGTTCTGAGTAAGGGGTGAGGGTACATGTTGGGACGTTCACAAAGAACACCCAACCCCGCCCGCACATTAGCGGCCTCTACTAAGATATCGAATGACTTTCTAATACGCGCGTTAGTAAAACGATGAAAATGATATGCAAACATTATTTTCCCTAAACATGCGAAAAATTGAATGGGTTGCTATGTCGATTTAATGCAACTAAAACTAACGTCGAAGTTATATTTAGCATGCGAGTTCATTTTAGTATAATAAAATAAACAACAAAAATAAAATCGACAAAGATGGAAACAAACATGTTAGTAACGGTACAACGATAATAACGGTTTGCGAATAATATAATATGGAATGACGTAAATAGGATGATGCATGGTTTGAAAAGTAATGTTTCACGTGATGGATTTGACACGTGTTGATTTAAGTCATAAAAAAGTATTAACGAGACTCGAATGACATTATAGGACTCACGGTTTGACGTGATAGAGGGGCCACTCGACCGAGTCATTAAGGGACTCGACCGAGTGGACCTCCAAAGAAGCTTCTGTCCGGATTTCGCGACGTCACTCGACCGAGTTATGAGGGAACTCGACCGAGTGCACGGCCACTCGATTGAGTCATTGCGAGACTCGACCGAGTGGTTGTCTAAATAACCTTCTGTCTCGTCTTTGGGGTGACACTCGACCGAGTGGACTAGGCACTCGATCGAGTGCCCCTGTACGAACTAGGGTTCGTTTGTAATTTTTATTGATCTCGAATTTGCGTTTTAATTTTGGATAAACCGTTGATTCGGCTAAATCGGGCATAAATATTATATAACTTATGCTCGATTCGGATTTTGATGCTCGTCATACCCGACATTCGATTATTGAATCAATATCGAATATTAGAGCGAAGCTAAAAAAAAGATGCTATAAGTCGTTTAAATTAACTAAAACGATATAGATTTTCTCCGCGTTTATAGTGTCGTAATTAATTCTATCGAATTAGGTGACAACTATTTTAGCATCAACGAAAATCGTATTAGTTTAATTTATTGACTAAATCGTTTAGATTCGACATCCAACTATTGAGTTGGTATCGAATCTAAATAGATTGACGCTTCGCGATTACTTTAATTAAAACGGACTTGATTTGAATCCATCGGCTTCCCGACATCGTAATAAATCCTCGCGGATTGTGTGATGTCGGATCCGCGTCAACGGGTTTCGACCATAACTAAAAAAGATGCTCGATCCGACAATAGTTTTGAAATTGACGGAATATGCGATGAGCGATGATATGAACGAAATAAAAAAACTATTATTTACGTTGACCTACTTCAACAATCAAGCGCTAGGGGTGTCGGGATAAGCGACCGGCAACATCGGATGAAACATCCTTGTATATTCGGGTGTCCTTATCCCGTCACCATTCGCACTCGACACGAATCCGTAAGTATTTTAATGTTTTTATACTAGTAATTATTATCGATATTAGAGACGCGATAATAAAATAAAAAAAACGAAAGAAAAAAAAAAGGACGACGACGACGCGAGAAGAAGAGAGGAGGGGAAGAGAGAAGAACGGGATTTTGCACCCTCAACCTACATGTTTCTTAGTCTCGGATAGATCTCGTTAGTTGTGGCTTTAGCATGGGAGAATCGAGGTGTATGTAAGTTAAGTTATGGTGGTTTAGGGTTTGCAAGTTGCTCGGGTTTAAGGTTGAAGATGATGAGTTGTGATGGGTGAAGATTAGGTTTTTTTTAGGGTTGTAAAAGTTGAGTTAATTGCATGCAAGGGGGTGTATATATAGGCAATTGCTCCCCCTTGTTGTCTAGGGTTTAGTGCCTTGATGGACTTGATTGGGTGGCCCACCTGAAAGAGGACAGCGAGTTTGCTCTCGGAAACGGCTTTGACCGGTTTTTGACCCGGTCACTAAAAGACGGTTTTATTTTCGGTGTCGGTTTTGACCCAAATTAGTCTTATTTGATTGGAAATGACCCGCTGGGCCTGAATTTGAGGTCAATTTTGTGAGATTTGTACTCCGTAAAAAGCCCAAGTCGAAAACTAATGGTTTCGAGCCCATATCCGAACGCGTAGAAGCGTGTTTGCGTCCGATCATCATCGGGTGTTTTTTGGAAACTGCTATAGACACCTGGCGGTTAAAATGTCAGTGTCTACAAAGCCCCCACTCTGACTGAGTCTTGGACAAGGCGAAAGTCAGAGTAGCTACCAGGCCAATCAACGATTAAGACTTGGTAGACTTCCAGTCGGGTCGTTTATAGTCCATTAGACTTGCGTGAAAGGGCCCGCTAGCCATAAGATAGAAATCATACCTGAATTGATGATGATAACTCCGTGGGGAATTGGACTTATCGTATAAGTCCCGGGTGCGCCTGTAAATGGGCCCATCCCGTGATGATTTGAGAGAAAATGCCGCCTTGGGCTTTCTGCTGGGGAGATATGTGAGTTGCGCAGGCGCTGAAGAATAAAAAACTTGATGTTCCTTTCGGAAGCCAAGCTGGTACCTGAAATGTTAGATATGTAGACAGAAATAGCAAACATAGCAGATACATACAGGAAATGCAGTTAGCATCTATCGACTGACTTGCACTGGGGAAAATGATTTTTGCTTCATTTTTGAAATCGAAGTCCTGAAAGCAACTCACGTGCTAGGAAATAGGTTTTCAAAATCGAAAAAGAAATTTGCAGTTTAAATAGACCAAAATTTGACCTTGTCGAAAAGGATTTTCTCAAATGGCTAAGTTTTGCAAATTTCAAAGTAGAATTCGAAGAGAGAGACCTATCGACAGACTCGACTCTCGACATGACCGGACGAGTTGACAAACACGACTGGACTCTCGAGAGGTTGGATCGTGACTCAATAGAGGGGGTGGGCCACCTAACAAGACTCTTAAGTCGCGCTATTCCGTAGTCTAGGCGAGTGACAACATGGTCGAATCCTCGGAATGGGAAGGATGTGCTATGGGAGGGATTGCAATAGTCTGTAATGAGACTGTTTTGGCATGACAGGACTTGGCAATAGCAATACCGTAGTCTAGTGCTCTTTTGTGGTGCTGTTTCGAGTCCTTAACAGATTCTTGTCTTCGACTGAGCCGAGTACTAGGACACACTATAGAAAGGAGGCTAGATTTTTTTGAATTTATCTGGATTTTGTGAGTGGATGGAGGTTTTCTGCCTAAGAGAAGCCCCCAGGACAACAAAACTAGCTGTTGAGAACATGATGGTGTCGTGAACGGAATGATGGCGCTTTTTGAGTGTGTGTCAATGTGGGTGGTTGTGCCTCTGTTGAAAGGCTGCCTACGTATTCACGTGTAGTGAAATCAAAGCATGTCGTAGTTCAGTGGATTGGAAGATATATTATGGTGCCTAGTCTAATAGGACTTTGTGTGTAACTAGCCATAGCGATGGTGTAGGCTAGGTGCATTCCCAATGATGTCTTGATCAAAGGGCGAGAATGGTTAGGATGTTGATCCTGTGACTGTGAGCGTTCTCCGGGGTAGCCCCAAGAGGTGGTGTGAACTATTTGGGCATGTTCTATGTCGACTGCAAGCTGAGTTCCCGTGTATGGGGCTGGTAACTAGTTTGGATGAGAAGAATCGGGATGGGAGAGTTTTGCTCTCGGGTCTTTGACGAGTTTTGATCTCTGGTCTTTGACGAGTTTTGATCTCGGGTCTTTGACGAGTTTTGATCTCGGGTCTTTGACGAGTTTTGATCTCGGGTCTTTGTATGGTGATTGTGAATTTTGTTACGTCGTGTTGTGTTGTGTTGTAGTTGTTGTGCAAGGGGGAAGTCGAGTAAAAATGGCTCGAACTTTGATCGGGATAGGTTTTGATAATGCAGGATCTGGTTTCCATGTCTGGCCCTAATGGTTAGGGGTATCCTATGGAGCTTGAATCCTCAAAATTCCGGGCTGTCTTTAGCCTAGGTCTCGGGAAGGTCTGAGGGTTGTAATGTGGGAAGGCTAGATGTGGTGTTAGCTGACCAGCTTGATTGTCACTCCCCTATTGGATGGTATGAATTTTGACCGTACCCTGGTCATGGGACTTTCACTTGAATTGACCGCTGATCATGGTCATGGGTTTTTGGAAGTTCTTTTTGATCATGGCCAGCTCTTTTATTTTGGGCCGTTTGCTTTTCTTTTTTTCTCTTTGGACTTTTTTTTCCAGCTTTTTTCTTCTTTTTTCTAGGACTTTTGATTTTTTTTTCGTCTGATTTTATTTGTTGGTCAAACTAACACCTGAGGTAGAGATTGGTTGATCTTATTGGATGGGTGTTTATTGTGGGAAATGAACTTGTCTCCCGTCTTGAACCCAAACTAGGAGACTACCTAGATTTGTCATAGGATTCGATACTGCTCCCTAAGGATAGTTATGTGGCTTTCTATGTCAGACATGGAACATGTAAAGGAAAACACGGGTCTCAATTCCTGCAGTCATTATAGATGTGCCTATAATTGTCACGTGCATGTGCTCACAGTGTATGATGATGTCCATCATGTTCTCGGAAACACACAATGAAAGCATATATGAGAAATAGAAAAGCTGAGTTTATTGAATTTTGAAAAGAGGACAGAATACAGTTGATTCTGACTCTGACTTGGAAATGAGGATGTAGGGTATCCTAGACTCGGACTTAGACTTAGACTCGAATCAAATCCGGACTTTTGGATGCTTGGTTGGTTGTTTCTTCTTTTTTCTTTGGTAAGGTCCTTGACTGGAGAGAACGACGGGTGCCACGACTCGCCTAAACTCGGCTTTGCGCAAATGCAAGAGAGGGAGTCAAACTCGACATGGCCCGGGGTGACGGGGTGACTAAGACTCTTGGACCAGGATACTCGAATGTTGACCTAAACGAGGTAACGACCACGAATTTGACTCGAGATGCGGAAGGGTGAGTCCGAAAATGGGGCGACCGTGTTTGATCGCGTCACGTGCTCGGACCAACCGTGATGACCTAACCCTAGGTGACTCGAGTATTCGTAGTATAGGTACGACTCGAAGAAGGCATCATAAGGACGCCGGTGTAGGATGAAGGTGGGGTACCCCTTAAGGTGACCGTGGTTGACTGCTCGGGTGGAGGACAACCCCCGAGTGAGACTAAAGACTCTGGTAGGACTCAGATGGTGTGACATCTAAGTGACTCAAAAGTGGGGTATGTGAGACAACACGTGTAAGACATGACCCTTAGAGCAACCGTGATTGATCGCTCTGCTGAAGGGTAGCCCCCAAGTGAGGAAAAGCCTGAAAAGGAAATGACTCGGAAAGGACACCTAGACGGGCGACTTGTGAAAGGTGGGCCTCCCTTAGGATTCGGCGGGTGGGCCGAGTCCTGTTCGAAGGAAGGTCCATGTGAGATATTTCTCAGACTTTGGACTTGAATGTGTAAACGGGCCTTTCTTTGTTGGAGTATGTCCTACGTAGGTGGGCCATGCCTTAGTCAAATAAGGCGAACTGGGATAGGAAAGAAACTCGTGATGTAAGATCGACAGAGTTTCGACGCTAAAGACCTCGACGACTTATGACACGACCCGACACATGTTAAATACGGGAAGTCCTAAGAAGAGGAAGGTTTTGAAAATGATTTTTTTTTATCCGAAAGAAATTCGGTGGAGGGGGGCCCGATTTTTCAAAAATTAGAAAAAAAAATGTATTGGGCCTCAATTTTGAGAGTTCGAAAATTTTTTCGAGTTTTGAAATGGGCAGAATACCGGCTAGAAATAGGCTATGTTGAGTAAAATCATAAGTCCTAAATTCGGTATACGTCCCGGGTTTTGAAATGGGTAGAATACCGGCTAGAAATAGGCTATTTTGAGTAAAATCATAAGTCCTAAATTTCGGTATGCTTCCCGGATCGAGAATTTTAATATGGAAATGGACAGCATGCCGGCTAGAAAATAGGCTATTTTGAGTAAAATCATAAGTCCTAAATTTCGGCAGCTTTCCGAGTTTTTGGAAATTGGATATTTTTTGAAAAGATGCATTTTTGGAATTTCGGAATTTTGAATATCAAAAATGAATTTCCGAAAATTTGAAAATCGAAAGCAGGATCCCGACTTTTAAAATCGGCGAAAATGCCGTCAGGTCCGAATTTTTTTGAAAAGTCGGGAATTTTTGAATTTTTTTGAAATGGATAGAATACCGACTAAAAATAGGCTACTTTGAGTCAAATCGTAAATCCTAATTTCGGTAGCAACCGGGTTTTTGAAAATTTGAATATTTTTGGAAAGATGCACTTTTTGAAATGACGTTTTTTGAAAACGACACGGAAACCAAGTAGTATATTGTCACGCAAGCATTATAACGACACTATGTATGCTCTATACTAAGTCTCGGTCGGTCTATAAAAGGTCTATACCAGTGCACATAGCCTAGACGTGAATCGGGACGGACTCTCTAAGTCGAGTTGAGCTTAGAACATGCCGCGAAACCCATACGAATGTGCTATGGACACCTTTGATATATCCATATTGGAGTACATCACGGTATAGTGGGACGTCGGTCGCGAGTACCGGCCCGGGAAAGTAGGGTTATGCATGAACCGTAAAATTAAAACAGGTATTGTACTAGTCAAACGATTTCTATTCGAGTCTCACCCTGAGGATGCCGATGGTAAGTCACGCATCAGTTAATCCCCGGCGGAGTCGCAAAATTGTGGACATGACATAGGTTCACCTCGACGCGGCCACGCACAGGTTTGAGGAGGCGAATGAATCTCCATATGAGAATGGATTGAATTGAAATTTAAATCGAAGTGGAGTCGCCACCGAACTTTGTTAGAGTTCGGGCCCGTTCGAACCCACTTTATATCGTAGTGGGCCATGCACAAAGTATGGCCCACCTTATTTATCTTGACACACTTATATCATCCCATGCAAAGGTCATCATCACCTAGGTCACCAATTATTTATCACTTTTCAACATAACCAATCATTTTCACATTCTCCACCTCACCAAAACCTCTCTTACTTTTACAATTATTAACCAATTATAAATAAATTAAATCTCTAATTTACTAATTTTGTAAATATATATATCATAACAAAAAAATAATTATTTGAATAAGATAAGTATTTTAATTTTATTTTGAATATTAGGAAAAAGATAATTAAATAACGACGTTAAAATTTTAAAATGACAAAGACGATTTCAGTCATAATTTTCATATACTCTACTCCCTCCGTTCAAGTCCAACGTTCCCTTTTGCTTTTTCACGTTGGCCAACTCGCATTTTGCATCGTAAATATCTTTTGTAACGTATTAGATAAAAATTATGGAAATTGGATATTAATAATGAACTTTTAAAGACGAATCAAACAAGATCCCACATGGATATATTTTATATAATATATTGTCGTGAATATCACAAGTTCTTCTTGATTGTGAATAGTATCCAAAAGAGAAAGAGGAAGGTTGGACTTAGCGGAGGGAGTAATATAATGGGCACTAGGCAAATTTGTAATATAATGCAAAATAATAGCATAATGACATGACTAAAGCAAAATCAGGAGAAAACAACCCCAAATAATTCAAAATTATAATCGCGAATCCAGTCCTGCAAGTAAACTCATTGATTTTGCTCATGTTGTTGATGAGCAATTTAATTACAAAGCATGCCTAACTTCATCTGGAAGTCTAATTGACTACCCAAGCTAGCATTACATCCAAAAACCTCATCTCATGATCTGCTCCATGAATCAGTACTTTAGTACTTCACACAATGAATAACAACCACTCAAATGAGTAAACAACCTGAAAAATCTCAAAAGGTCAACAAAAGATCAAATCTTGCAAAGTCAGAAAACAGCATAAAGCTCTTCCTCTCTCTCCATCTCCCTCCCCCCTCTCTCCCTTTCTCTTGCTCTCTTTCTTTCCCCTCTCTCCTTCTCTTTCCCTCTCTCTCCCTCTCTACCTATTTCCCCGTTTCTCTCGTCCTCCCCCTCCCCCTCTCTCTTTCCCCCTTTCTCCCTCTCCCTTTCCCCCCCCCCCTCCCCCCCTCTCTCTCTCCCCCTCTCCCTCTCCCTCTCCTTCTCTGTCTCCCTCCACCTCTTTCTCTCTCTCCCTTTCTCTCCCCCTCCCCCTATCTCCCTCTCCGTCTCTCTCTCTCTCTCTCACTCTCTCCCCCTCCCTCTTTCTCTCCCCTTCTCCTTCCCCCTCTTTCCCCTCCCTCTCCTTTACCGCGCGCGTTGTACATTCCACATTCCGCGCGCATGGGAAGAAGGCTGTAATCGTTCCACATTCCATGGGCGTGTTGTACTTTCTCCATTTCATGAAGTGGGTTGAGGCTCCGGCTCCAATGGGAGGAGGCGGTGGTTCAGATTGGTGTGCCAAACACATTAAATCTGTGATGAATATTGGCGGACCATTTTTAGGTGTTCCCAAGGCTGTTCCTGGTCTACTGTCAGCTGAAGCCAGAGACATTGTTGTCGCTAGGTAATTACTGTCTATTCTCACATGTAAGACCGTCTTGTATATCTGTTCCAGGAACTAAACTTGTTATTTTGGTGTGCTTATGTAACAGAGCGATTGCACCGGGGGTTCTGAACAATGATTTATTTCATTTTCAGACGTTGCAGCATGTGATGAGGATGACTCGTACGTGAGATGCTACTATGTCGATGGTACCGAGAGGTGGAGACACTATATGGGGCGGTCTTGACTGGTCACCCGAAGAAGATTATGTTTTCCATAAGCGAAAGCATATCAACAATGATAACACATCGTCCAAAAACACCAGCGATGATGAATCTCACGTTGCTAATAAAAAGACAGTCAATTATGGGAGGATGCTATCTTATGGCAAGGATGTTGCTGAAGTTTCTTCTTCTGAAATCGAGAGGATTGAATTCAGGGTAACGGTTAAGGTTCATTTCATTGTCGAGATTAAACCTCCTGACCCACCTGACCCGTTTTTTCGACCCTCGACCCGTTTGACAGGTCTAGTTGAGATACAAATTTGTAATGCTATTTGACCAATGTGAGTTTCTTGTCGTTCAGGGTGCTCGATAAGACCTGTAAAAACTTGATCTGACCCACCTGACCCGTTTTTTCGACCCACGATCCGTTTGACAGGTCTAGTTGAGATACAAATTTGTAATGCTATTTGACCAATATGAGTTTCTTGTCGGTCAGGGTGCTCTAAAAGGCAGTAATTTCGCAAATACTACTTGTCGAGATGTTTGGACAGAGTATCATGATATGGGGATCGGTGGAGTGAAAGCTGTTGCTGACTACAAAGCGTACACGGCTGGTGAGATTATCGATCTACTTTATTTTGTTGCTCCGAAAATGATGGCTCGTGGTGATGCACAGTTCTCTTACGGCACTGCTGGCGACTTAGACGATCCAAAGTATCAACATTTCAAGTATTGGTCCAACCCCTTAGAGACCAAGTAAGTCTCTTTAGCATCTATTTCAAATTATCAGCTCAAAATCTCTCAAATCATCACTAAAACTCGGACTTTGTTGTTATAATATGCAATTTAGACTACCGAATGCACCTGATATGGAGATCTTCAGTCTATACGGAGTTGGCATCCCGACTGAAAGAGCTTATGTATACAAAGTAACCCCTTCAGCAGACCGCAGCATCCCATTTCAGATCGATATATCAGCTAACGTGGGATCCGAAGGCAGTACTCTAAAAGACGGAGTTTTTCTAGTTGATGGTGACGAGACAGTACCGGTACTAAGCTCGGGGTTCATGTGTGCCAAAGGTTGGCGAGGAAAGAACCGGTTTAATCCTTCAGGACTCAAAACTTACATCCGAGAATACAATCATTCTCCTCCGGCCAATTTCCTGGAAGGCCGTGGGACACAAAGTGGTGCACACGTTGATATAATGGGAAATTTCGCGTTGATTGAGGATATCATGAGGGTCGCTGCTGGACAAAGCGGTGAAGATTTAGGTGGTGATCGTGTCTATTCCGATATCTTCAAATGGTCCGACAAGATTAACTTAAAGTTATGATCCGATGATGACATTAATTTTCAGGTCACATCTGTATATTCTCCTTAATCCTTACTATTTAGTTATATAGTTCCCGTGATGGAGGATGGGAACAAGGTGGCATTCGACAATGTATTCTTTGCTATCTTTCATAGCCGATTCTTACAATGTGTCGGAAAAGCATTGAAGGTGGGCTTCGAAGAACCCTTGAAGCATTTTCCGAAATGATATGACAGTAACTCATCTTCTTCTTCTTCTAGTTTTTAAGCAAATCGAACTGAACTTAGTTGAAGTTCTTCAAGTTTGTACCTTTCTGTTTCATATGACAATAATGTTGCTGTCAACCTCTACCTTACGTGCCTCGGGTTTCAGAGCTAACAAAGCTTTCCTCTTTTCTTCGAGGACCTTTTCATACTCTTCCAGTGTCATCTCCTATTTTCAAGAAGAAATAAAACATAATATCAATGTGACATCATAACATTAAGAAAGAATCCCGTAAATTCTGAAATATTAAAATGCCTAGCATTCACTACAAGAAGTTCTAATACTGTAGTATGTATTTAGATCGGCAATTTTGTGAGATACAAATCAAGAAAAACATTACAACCAAATATGTGGTTCAATTGCTTCCCAAAGGTGTGCCTACTACTTGAGTTATCTTCTCCATTTCCAATAAAGTTGAATTCATGGAAAATCATGAGGAAGACTAAGTTGGAAATTATGTAGGCTAATACCGATCCACGTTTTGCAAGAATTTGTATGTTCAAACCAAAGACACGCGGGAAAATAGAAGGCAAAAATTAAGAGCAAAGCAGAAAAGAAAATCTTGCACGCTACAAAGATACGTAAGAGTTTGCAACCGATTCCCAATATTACCTTCTCTTCTGGTTCTTTCTCTTCAGTTTCATCTGGCTTGACTTCTTTGTTTCCATCCACAACCTCTTCACCAGCAGGAAGATTCTCAGCACTCACATTCTTCTCAGTCTCTTCCACAACTTCCTCAGTTGCTCTGATAAAATCATAATAATATCATAACGCATGTAGAACAATAACCATGAACAACACTCCCACAGGAAGTTTAAGTTTTAATCAACGGAAGACAAACCAAATGCTATCAGAAACTTACGGAGTAACTTCATCAGACTGACTTTCCCAATTTCCACGACCAGATCCCTCACGTTTGAACTCATTTCTAGTAATAAAAACAATTTAATATTTAAGTAAAGGAGAAAATATATATATATATATATATATATATAAATATAAATATATATATATATATATATATATAGTGAGGATCCGGTGAGTCTTCATATTTAAATGAATCGGTCCCGTAATTTAGGACCGTTAGATCTAAGGAGATGGACAGATCAGATTGATCCACGTAATTAGATAATACTCTCTCCGAGTTCCTATTATTGTCCCATAAGGGTTTGGGGTGAAAAATAAGAAAGGGGAAATGAGTGGTTAAAAAAAGAAGTAGGAAGAGAGAGAAACAGGAGAGTAATTGTGAACCACACATTGATGGCCTAAAAAAGAAAGTGGGACAAAAATCAAACTCAGCCCAAAAAGGAAAGTGGGACAATAATAGGAACTCGGAGGGAGTACTACGTAGTCCCCAGCTAAAACCTACGGAATAAATTAGAGCAAATCTCTAATCACAATTCACAAGAGCAGTTACTTAATTTCTCTCCCATGCATCTCTCTCTGCTCTAAATATAAAACTCCACAAAAAAACAAAAATTAAGCGATAATTACAAACAACATCACGAACACCTTAATCTTCAGTATTTTGTGAAATTAAAGGCATCGATCCACATATTTCACAAGGTTTTTTTAGAAAAGGGCTTGTGTGATTGGCTGCAGCTGGATTATTATTGCATCTTTCGATGTATTTTTCATCGGAGAAGGGTTCATCTGCGGTTGACGATTGGAAAGAAATGGTGGAATCGACATTATATTATTGAAGGCAAAATCAAAGGGTGAACCGGTGAACCCACAAGAGAGTGATCCAATCTATATCCGTCGTCGATTGTATTTATTGTGAACTTAACAAAATCGATACCGAATTGCAAAGAAACTTTCGTCACAGTAAAATTATTATTAATTTGTTGATTAAGTAGTGTTATTCTAAATGATAACTAGTGTTACTGTGTTAGCGATTTAACTTGTTTGAGTGTACGTAGAACACGTAGTTGGATTGATGTATCAATGTTACGGTGAAGATATTACTGTGACAATGTTACAGTAATCATTACTTTGACAACGTTATTGTAACGTACACATCTATATTATTACTGTAATAGGGTTACTCCATAGAGTAAATAATTTTTTTTGTAAAGCACAATTATATCTTTGTCGTAACAGTGACACTGTTTACACTTTATAGAGTATGACGTTACTGTGACATTGTTACGGTAACACATCTCTATTATTATCTTAACAGGGTTACACCATAGAGAATAATTAATATTTTTTTACACTTCTTCCATCTTGTTCATTTGTTTGTATTTTATATTTATTGAAAGAGTATTACTGATTTCACTGGTTGGAGTCTAGAACGTATAACAAATGTGACAAAATAAAGTCACTGTATCAATGTTACGGTAAGAACATTACCGTGACAATGTAACAGTAACGACATTACCGTGACAATGTAACAGTAACTACATTACTCTGACAATGTGATTGGAACACATCTATATTATTATCGTAAAAATGTTACTCGATAGAGAATTGTTAATGTTTTATATGACACGATTATATTTTTACGTAACATAGTTGCACCATTTACACTTTAGTTTATCGAGTAATGATACTAATGTGACAAGTTGACAACGTTACATACTGTAACACATCTATGTTATTATCGTAAGAGGGTTACACTATAGAGGATAAAAAATATCTTTTAACAACACGATTATATCGTTGTCGTAATATAATTACACCATTTCAACTTTTTCAGTAACGAAATAAATGTGACAACAGTAATGTAACACCTATATTATTACAGTAACAGGGTTACACCATATAGAGTAAATGATATTTTTTTAATAACACATTATTCGTATCACATTAGTACAACAATGTTATTGTAATTCTATTATAGACGTGGTATTCAATGTTGTAATATTAGAGTGTGAATAATAAAGTGATAATGTTACTGTAATATTCCTGTAATCTTTTTACAGTAATAGTGTTACAGTAATGTTACTGTAACATTAGTAATAAAAAGAAATGACACCATGCCACCATGTACGCAACCCAAAATTAAAATTGCAAATTAAGTAGAAACATAATTCTAAGAGCAAACGTATTTTAATATATGCAACTTCAAGTGGCTGAATTGTAAATTATTTAATGAATTGAGATACAAGATACCGGGGAAGTGTATAAACCCGCCTAATTAGAAGGGTTAAGAACTCTGAGATATTACACTATAATCATCATTTGTCAACTAATTAACATAGAAATTAGTTCATAAAATTGCTGCCATCACACCTTTCCTTTTGATTCTTGATCAAAAAATCAAATTAAAAAAATTGTACGGAGTAACATTGAAATTGGAGTAGAAGAAGTCTATTTAACCGATGATCTACCACATATACAAGTCGAATTGTATCTCTAGGTTTGAAATATACCAAATAATAGAATTTGACCAAGAGAAAAATGATTGAAAAATTAAAATTATACCCGACATTTGTGTATGGTGAACACAAAGCATAGTCATCGGACTTAGAGAGGTCTCGTTTTTAAAGGACAAGCGGCAACTGATCTAGTAGAAGCCATGGTAAAAGTTAATAAACACGAGGTTGAAGAAACAGAGAGGCAGAGGAAGTGATGCTTAGAGAGAGAAAGTGTGGAGAGGCAGAGGAATTTATATATAATGAAGAGGACGCTGAGATTGAATCTCAGCCACTCATCTCATCGGATCATGTGGTATAGATTCAGAGGACCGACTCACCTAAATAATGAGGATGCACGAGATGCAAATTCTATATATATATATATATATATATATATATATATATATATATATAAACTTATAAGACTGGAACTTATGAACTTATAAGAGTTGTTGGCCTTATGTGAACCTATCTCTATATATAGAAGGGATCAAATAAGTTCCCCATATGTAATTAAGTCTATATTAAAGTTACAGATGACATACGTTAAAGTTGCATTTTTTCAGAATTGATATGTAACTATAACATTCAGCTCTTTTATCACTTCTAGTGATAAAGTGCAACTTTAACACTCATCTCGTGTAACTTTAAGCACCTTTTGTGTAACTTTAACACTGGAACTTATGAACTTATAAGAGTTGTTGGCCTTATGTGAACCTATCTCTATATATAGAAGGGATCAAATAAGTTCCCCATATGTAATTAAGTCTATATTAAAGTTACAGATGACATACGTTAAAGTTGCATTTTTTCAGAATTGATATGTAACTATAACATTCAGCTCTTTTATCACTTCTAGTGATAAAGTGCAACTTTAACACTCATCTCGTGTAACTTTAAGCACCTTTTGTGTAACTTTAACACTGGAACTTATGAACTTATAAGAGTTGTTGGCCTTATGTGAACCTATCTATATATATATATATATATGCATGAAAAAAAAGAAATTATTGTATGAGACCACGTATTGTGCAACAGAAGAGAAAATGATCGTTTCATGGTGAAAAATATCAAAAAGTGATCACTATAAACTTATATTTTGCCTCCGTTGCACCATAACAATAGTAGTAGTATAATTTGTGAAAAATAATTGGTATTTAGCCATGCCCGGTTCCACTATGGCGTTCATATGTCCGGCGAGGGCGTTCACCATCTCTGCCCTCATCATTGGTAAAGCCACCTTGGCGACCACCACGGTAGGGTCCACGAGGAGCTCCATAAGACCTCCTTTCACCGGCCCTACCCCCTTCACCATCTCCTTGGTGTCCAGCAACTCCGGAGTTGTTAAAAGCATTTTCATTGCTGGAGTAGTCTCGGTCTCGGGTGTACCCACCACGGCCACCACGACCTCCTCCTCCTCCTCCTCGCCCAGAGCCACGACTTCCCCCACGACCACTTTTATTCCTTGCCTCCCTTACTGAACATATTAATTGCCATAATAAGCCGTCACTATGAGAAATTTGATACAATATAGCACATAAAAACAGAAACTACACCCCTCGATTCCAATCAATTCTATATATTTAATTCAAATATAAATCACGTGTTACACAAACATATAAAAATGATTGGAATCTCCTCTTGCAAGCAGGGGAATCTAGCTAGTAGCAAAGGATAGCATGCTACCCCAAACTTTAAAATATTGATTAAGATTATTCACTTTTGCTACCCAAAACTCGTTAAAATGACACATTTTTGTATATAGTAAGCAAATATGATGAACTCGCTACCCAAAATTTTGACTCTAGATTCACCCTGCTTGCAAGGGTAAATACGAAGACCATACGATTCAAAAACATAGAAGAAACACCAAAATACCAATCATACCGATCAAATAGAATAGATTCTAGTAGAGAAGAAAGGATATACCCCATACTAATTTCAGTTGGGCAAATGGGATTTGTTAGAAGACAACTAATTTCTGTTTCTTAAACTGAATGTTTTGTTTCCCAAGTCAAAGACAGAAGTATACAGCTCAGATGTCAGAAAACAGAACAGTCAAAACCAAAATCACACACTCAACACTCGTACTTCTTCTCCACAAAATGGAAGTTATTGTGTAAGACAATCTCACAATACAAAAGTTCAATCAAAGATCTATAACAAAAACAACAAAATAAAACAACAAATACTGCATTACTGCATTACCGCTATCGCCGATTAGAAGATGCTTGGTTAGGTAATCATAATCAGCTCTCGATTTCGCCGGTTGAGCCGCCACTAAATAATAATCAACAAATCACCTCCATAAAACCCTAGGTATTCGAATCGATAACTTATTCCTACACATAACATCAAAAATCGACAATAAATCAATCTGAAATCAAGCTACAACACGCCAAAAACAACTAGATCAAGAGCAGCGATTACAAAATTTACGATACCGATCAACGCGATTAAATTCGACCCAAAATGAGATATCATGAACCTAAAAACGCAATTTACTGTGATATTACCTAAATAACCACCTTCACGGAAACAATGTGGTTGCCTGCTCCAAACATTTGCCCCACGACCGGATGACGGTATTTGGTTTCTGATGTTTGACCTTCAAGACTCACAAAAAACATCAAGCATGAATTCCCCAGAAATTAACCAAGAAAAAAAGAAGATGAAAAGGCAATAACTTTCCCCAAATTCAACAACAATTATGAATCATCAAAAAAACGATAGAAAAAAGACCAAAAAAATAAGAGAATCGATTAAAGTTGAAACCTTTGATGACTGAAGTGCCCTTCCAAGTGTAATCTTCGTGCCTCCTTCTGCATCGTCTGCTCCGCCAACGCCTCACCCGACCACCTCCACTGCGACTGGCTGTGTCACTTTGTGAGCAAAACGAACATCAACCCACATCAATAAAAATCAAACAACAAAAGAAACAGAACCAGCTAAATTAATCCCTATCTCACCAAACCCTAATGTTAGAAACTGAAACCATACATTGCTAAGCATAGCAGAATCGATTAGTCATCGGAAACTGCATCTTAAAAATCTACAAACAGATGAATCGAGGAAATGAGCAAATGAAAGGAAAGGAGGAAGGAAGAGAAAGAGTGAGGCAAAGATACGATAGAACAGAAATGGAAGATAAGGAAAGCTCGACGACAGAATCGAAAGGCTGTCTATGAGTATCATCATTGCAAGAAGAGCAAGAGATGACAAAGTGAGAAGTTAGTGGTACTCTGATGCAAAACAAGAAGAAAACGGAGAACGAGAGTGTCGCTTTCCATGGGTTGGACTGATCAATACAAGCACAGTTCAAGAAGATTCTGAACTTTTTTAAGTCGTCATAGTCTTCTAAGCTGCTGATGCGGATCCTGCTGAAAAATAACATCAAAAATAGATCTAACCCTAAAAAAGAGGGAAATTTAGAAAGAAAATGTGAAATCGAAATGAAAAACGAATAAGTAGAGAGAGAAAATGCAAAAGACAGAAAGGGAAAGCAGAGAGGAGCGTGAAGAAGAGGTAGCGTGTAGAAGAAGCAGAGGAAAGGCACTAAACGGCTGACAATTGCTGGCAAAGATGAGAGAAGGAGCAACGAAGGGGGAAAGTAGAGGATATAAGTAAAGGAGGGAGGCGTGTAAAACGTTAACGAAGTACAGCACAGTAGCACTATTCTACTGTTCCTAAGAGTAGGACACTATTCATAAGAAAAACACTATTCCTAAGGCACATTTTTGGAAGAATGTTTCTTTTAATATGTAAAGATAAGCGGTTATTTTATTATAATTGTACATTAGGTAACTAGTGTAGATCCTACGCACTAATCCGCGGTATATCTAGGATTTTTTATGTAGTTACTATATCACTTATTTAGTATTCTGTATCTAATTGGCAACATTTTAATTTTTCACATTTTTAAGTTTTACCTTTTAATTTTAGAAAATAATTTAAAGTTTCAAAGATAATCAAGTACTTTCATTTAATATATACTTAAATAAATATGTTTTTTTTTGCTATAAAACTAATGATAATATTTTATAATTTTTAACCTAATTAATTAATTAAAAGTTTTGTTTCTTATCATGAAACAAAGCCTCTCGAATAATTTTTTTATATATATTTAGATTAGTTAGAACTTTTTCCAACAAATTTAAAGATAACATAATACTCCAAATATTATCAGATTAAAAAATTTTATTTATATATTAAAATCAAAAATTGAAAGTATTTTATACTCCATATATTTTTTCATCATCAAATATTTTATAGTATTTGTTTATGTCATATATGATCTCGATAGTTTGTAACACTTATATTTGGTTTAAAAAAAAAGTCTCATAAATGTCTTTTTTAATAACCCATACAATAATAATATTATTTATTGTCTTATTGAATTTTTTTTCCTGATTTTGACATCAATATTTATTTTCTCTTGAATTAAGATATTATAAGTTTATAACTATTTGAGTTTAATCTTTTATTTGTTTCTTATTTGAATGATAGTATTTGGAGGGAAAATTTTTAATGAGGTTTTGACACCTCATCACCTCCTATCCTCTTAGTAGTAAGTGGACTTCTCCTCAAATTAATATTTTACTCCCTAAAAAATTGTGGTGCCGACACATCATCGTTTTTTGGTGAGGATGAATGTGAGAGCTTTATTTGACATTACTTTAATAAAATAGGGATACAGTACGACATCTTTTACCCAATTATCTGTGTGCGTCTTTTATCATGGTATCAGAGCCACACAATGTCCATCCTCTCACCTAAAAAAAAACACACTACCCAGGAACAATTTCTTCATCACCTCGTCAACAATTTCTTCATCACTTCATCACCTCGGTAACGAAGAAACCAAATCAACAAAAATCAATATCCAATCACCCTATTATCTCGGGTCTCATGAAGGTCCGGAAATGCTCATTACTCACCTCAAACTCACACAAGATAACTACGAAGAATGAAGTCGATCAATGCGTATGTCACTTAAATCCAGACGTAAGTTTGGATTATGTGACAGGACCGTTAAAAAGTCGACCGAATCGGTACTTCTTGATCAATGAGTAGTTGTGAACTGCACGATCATCCAATGGATTATGAGTACGGTAGACGACAAACTCAAATCCAGTGTCATGTATTTTGAAGAAGCCCGTGACTTTTGGGTCGATCTAGCAGAACGTTTTTCCGTCGTCGACGGATCTAAAATTCGTGCCCCGAAATCTCAAATTACCCATTGTACTCAAACAAAAGGTATGTCGGTTATGGATTATTTTGGTAAATTCAAAGTACTGTAGGACGCATTAGTGTAGACACCCGCATTTTGACTGCCAGGTGTCTATGGCAGTTTCCAAAAAACACCCGATGATGATCGGACGCTAACGTGTTTCTACGCGCTTGAATACGGACTCAAAACCATTAGTTGCTAGCTAATGCACTTACGGAGTACAAATCTCACGAAACTGACCTTAAATTCAGGCACGATGGGTCGTTTTCAGTCAAACAAGACTAATTTGGGTCAAAACCGATACCGGAAATAAAACCGACTTTTAGCAATTGGGTCAACCCCGGTCAAATTCGTTTCCGAGACATACAAAAGCAGCCATACAATCATCAAAAGTCCAATTCAAACACAAAACCCACAAAATATCCAACTCAAGGTCCAAAACAATGGACCCGCGCGACCCAGCTGAGCCACTCGATCGAGTGCTCAGTCCACTCAATCGAGTGGGCCTTATTCAGGCCCGACTGCAGGCATACCGGGCCACTTGACCGAGTCAGCTGGTTACTCGGTCGAGTAACCCTAGATGGGGTACCTAGGCCTTGCCTATATAAACACCCCATGCACACAACCCTAAGACAACTTTAGACAACTTTGACAACCTTCATCAAGATCAAACTGAAACCCTAATTCAAAACCTAAACCTAGCTTTAGGAATCGAAACCCTAACCACCACAACTTAACCTACATACTTGAAACTCCCGTGCAAGCCGCCACTACGAGTCCCCGTCCGAGCATAAAGAACATGTAGGTTGAGGGTGCCAATTCCCGCTCTTCGTCTTTCTCCTCTTTTCCCGCATCACGTCATCGTTATCATCGTAGATGTCTCGCCTTTTTATTTATTTTATTCGCATTCTAATATCAATAATATAACTAGTATAAAATATTAAAGTATTCGTCGATTCGTGTCGAGCATGAGTGATGGTGGGATAAGGAAACCCGAATATACAAGTGTACTGCACACAGCGTTGCCGGTCGCTTATCCCATCACCCCGATTGCTTGATTGTTGAGACGAATTAACATCAACCATAATTTTCTTATTTTATCATCGTTATTGCGTATTTCCATCAATTCTAAAATCAATTTTCAAAACAAGTTCCTTTTTTTTAAGGGCCGAAACCCGTTGTCGCGGATCCGACATCACAATCTCTAGGGATTTATTTCGATGTCGGAGAAGCCGAGGGAATCAAGTCCTCTAATTCAAAGCAAGGTGTCGATCCATTAGATTTGATAACAATTCCATAATTGGATGTCGAATCTAGCGATCTAGTCAAATAAATTAACTAATGCGATTTTTTCGTTGATGCTAAAATAATTGTCATACGATTCGTTAGAATTACGACATTATTAAACGCGGAGAAAATCTATTCATATCGCGATAGTTGATTTAAAACGACTTAAAGCAATTTTCTTTTATTTTCACTCTAGTATTCCATATCGATTCAATAATCGAATATGGGATATGACGAGCATTCAAATTTAGAATCGAGTATAAATCCCATAATATTTATATCCGATTCAACAAAATCAAAGATTTATAAAATCCGAATTGAGCATAATTGTACAATATTTATGCCCGATTCGGTAGTGTAATACCCGTCTTTTAAGTCTATCAAGTCTCGATTAATGAGTCGCAGTCTATGTAGTTAAGTGGGCTAAATCGAGCGTTCATTCTTATATACGAGTAGTTGTTAAACCTGTTTCTTTTAACCCAATTCCCGATGCCCATATAATGGTTACGCTCACCCCACAATTTCTTTTTCATTCATATTATATACATCATATACACAACCCTAAACTACGTTCACTCACAATGCACGCTCAAGAAGAAAGAAAGGAAAAGAGAGAAATAGGAAGAGAGAAGAGGATTAGATCCCAAATCGTATCCTAGCAATCCATTTATATGATTGAGTCATGTAAGTTCCTTAATTTTATTTTAACGTTCTTTTAAGAGTATAATTAGGGTTTAATCGTGCCATTCCCAATATGAATTAGGTGGAAGATTAGATTAAAGACATTAATTAGAAAATAGTTACTGAAATTCTCAGATTCGTAGTACTGTCTTGTGTTCATTGATAGACGTGTTTATGTTTTGAATTGAGAAAAAAATTAAAGAACAAACCCTAGTTTATTTCAAGTCTAGTTTATGCCTGTTAAATTTCGTAATCAGATTCAGAGCCGTTTCTTCTAGAGAATTTATTTGTGAACCGTCGTTTATAAATCAGTGATTCAGTAATGCTATATAGTAATGGGTGTAAAAACGAATTTATATATCATAATTGAGTTTGGATTTCAGCCAACATTAAAGTTATTGAGTCTAGTTGATAATAGAAGTTGGAATGGAGTTAAAAGGATTAGTCTAGCATTAGTAATTCATCAATAGATTTTATGCGACGAATTCTGTCAGTATGTAGAGATCAGGTTTTAAGTCAATGTTAAGATGATATTTAGATGAAGATCATGAAATATAAATGGTAGACAAGACAATCACGGTTCCAACACAGTTGGTCTCGTGTTAATTTAAGTAGTAGTTAGTTAACTATGAATTTTATAACAAGACAGCACAATGCTGTAAAATCGGAAGTTAACATTAAGTCTTTAATGCTAGTAACAGGTTAGAGCGTGATCAATCTAAGTGGTACTTATATGTTAATATGAATTGATTGTAGGTGATGAATTTTTTAGAGGAGGTATTTTAACCCGCTTGATTGTGGTTGTGACCTGCTATCTAGGTAAAGTTATCCTTACTCAGTTTACGTTGTATTTATGCGTATTGTATGATATGTAATGATATAATGATGATATTGAGATTGCGGCTGTGTGCCTATTGAAATTTTGGCTGTGTGACTATTGAGAGAAGCTAGCTAGGACTAGCTAGGTCCGGTTGATCTCGGGACCTTCCCTGATGTTTCCTCCTAGGAGAGCCTAGGAGGGGTGTGCACACTCGGACTGATGGGGCGTGACTGCGGTCACGATAGATAATAGGAATGATGATGATACGGATGCTGATGTTTGTGATGTTGGTTGTACTAATGTTATTTAATGTTATCGTAACTGATCTGGTTTGAATGTCTGATGTATCTGTGATGATCCGATTGATATTTCCGATCAATTGGGGAGCAGTCTATAATGCAGGTTATGTATATCGTGATATGTTTGGATGCTGGGATACATGTACGGGATTGAGGTGAGCGCGACTTACGAGTCCAGACGTAGCACGGGTGAATGCATAAACGTTCCCGTTCTTATAGTTAGTGTAACTTCCGCTGTGTAACCAGAGTTGTATAAGTTAATGAGTTGTAATGTTCAAATCTTGTAACCGGTTTGGCTATCCATATTGTATTGTAATGAGCTACTACCTTGGGAAACCGAGATGGTAACATCCTTATTTACTTGGGAATGTCTGGTAAGGCTCTTGGGTAAATGGGGGTGTTACAAAGTGGTATCAAAGCGAACGATCTTGGAGCCTAAAATAAATGAATCTAGAAAAATAAAATGAACCCCGGTGATGGACCATCAGGAGCCCCTCTAAAACTCTGTTGAGGAGACGTCCTTATACCACCTCTGGCCCTCTTGGTCTTGACCCGGTAACCGCGTGTGAGAAATGAGATGGGGTACAATAGGAAGGGATACGTTGTGATGCAGTGAATGTTTTGTGATGACTGTATGTGATAATTGATTGCTCGGTTTGATGTGTATGATGTTGTGAGTAACATAAGCTGAGGTGTGACTAGCACGTAGTTACGGTATTTAGCATGTTATAGTAATTAGTACGGGGCCATAGAGCTATATGTTATAGTAGGTAAGGTTATGATAGGAGTCGATGGTTCATGAATGAAGGAAGAGTCATAACTAGAGTTGGTAGTAATGTTGAGTACACTACCAAGGTGTCTGTACTAATAGTGTTTTGAGCGATAAATGGTTTTAATTAGTCGATTTGGTGGTATCCTTTGTTTATCTCGTCAAACTAGTATACTAGAGCCGCATCGCATTACTTGGATGGGGACGTTATCTGGTAATGGTACGGGTATCATAATATATCAAGAAAGTCGATAACTTACGTGGTTTAAGTGTGTCGTAATGTGAATGTTATTCAAAAGTACCTAGATACTTGCATTCTGTTTCGAGTATTATATGTTTCCTTGCCAATGAAATATACAAGTTGCCATCATGTTAACAAGGATCGGTATCTAGAAGTCTAATGATGTCGTGAAGTATTAGTGGAGTTTTGTCGCATGTGAATAAGTACGAGTTAATGAGACTAATAGTCAAACAATGTAAGAACAGTTGAGGTCCGTTTCGAGTTACTGTGATTTACTTGCTTTATATCAATCCGAGTGGTGTCCTTATTGGATCTCATCCTTCTCTCATAATGACGTAAATGAACTTGTCTATTAATCGGTTTTTGAAAGTGTATGTGGTATATGGAAATATGTCGATCAGTTTGTATTATAGGGAGCAATGTATATAAATGCATCGTTTCTATTTCACCCTGATTAATATAATGTGTGATTGACGAGATAAAGTATGACATCCAAATTTTGTTTATTACTTGAATTTAAGTATGTGTTATTAAAATGATATATATGTGGTGTCATATTCGTTAATGTGAATTTCTGTCAAAGTCACTTGGATATTCGTGTTTCGTTCCGATTTTATATACTTCCTGGTCAATGTGATAAGTTCGGAGTCGTACCTTGTTGTTGAATTCTATTCTTGATGGTTTAAATGAGTAAAAAAAAATTGTATTGAGTTAATGACATACATGTTTACTGTGTTTTGTTTTGATGCCCTAAACAAACATGTTTGCTAATCGTGTTGGGATAATGTCAGACCAACTTAAAACACCCTTGTTAACATGAACAATATGTTACTGAATCGTGTTCACCTGTTTACAGTGTCCATTTCGCAAAAGTTTGAAAATAGACCCACATTTATTTTAAGTCTAGTTCTTCGATGTAAAATTTTGGGATCTAAATCCAAGTACTTCAACCTATTTGCTAGAGGTCAAGTCTTCAATTATAAACCTTACTTAGAGATTAAATTATCATTAGGAACTTTTATCGAGGTCACTTTAAAGAGTTTGGTTAATGTTGGAACTTGGTTTTGCTCAAAAATATGATTTGAAATTCGTTTTACCCGCCGAAATTTTTTTTTGGGTCAAAAGTGCCAGCTCATGAAAATGATTTTGTAAATCATCGTTACGTTTGGAATACTAGTTCATGTTGCATAATTGCCTTAA
Source organism: Agrostemma githago (assembly GCA_958450325.1). Taxonomy (NCBI): domain Eukaryota; kingdom Viridiplantae; phylum Streptophyta; class Magnoliopsida; order Caryophyllales; family Caryophyllaceae; genus Agrostemma; species Agrostemma githago. The sequence continues at coordinate 56,285,983 of OY288257.1, read as the reverse complement.
CGTGGATCTTACGAATCAAATGTGTTGTTGTCTGATAAATTTATCATGGTCATAAGTCGCTTATGTGATAAAGAACATCGCTACACGTATCTAATAAGTAGGAGTCGTTCCAATGAGAAGTTAGGAAATGCCAAGTCATCAAACGACAAACCGAGTGCCCAACTTATGTACAGTTAAACATGACATTAATTTCCAGATTCTAGTCGTAATTATGTAAAGAATTTGAACATGTTTGGTGAACAAGTCAAAAGCTGGTTTTCATTAATATTGTACATCCATGATGAGTCCCGTCCTTACTGGTCAATGAGTAACCTATGCCTCGAGGAATGAATGTTTATGATCTCTACATGTTGATTGTTGGTCTTAAGTCTTATGGTAGTGTCTAAATTTAAAACTCAGGCAAACATATAACATGGTGAACTATCTGGTCAGTTGTTATAATTACGAGGAATAAATGTCACCTGTTACTTATATCAAGGTCTAAAGTTGTTAACGCGGTCGTCAAGGAGTGTTCAGTTGTGTGCTTGTGTTGTTCCCATGTTGTGATGATTATATTGCCTCCTTATGCGTTTTTTTGTACATATGTATGCATGTGAGTCTGAACTTGTTAGAGATACAACTCTGTCAACGAGATATCATAATATATATTGAGAGTGCGTGTCTTATGATAAAAACCCAGTGGTGAGATATAATTAAGAGGTGTCATCAGAATATGGCGTCGTTTAAATTACTTGTAAGAATTTCGCAATGATGGTGGTCAACAAATCTAACGGTATAAATAAGTGTAATAATATCAAGAGAATGAAAAGAGAGTCATGATATTAAATTTATTAAAAGAGGATAATAGGTACAGTGATGTATGAGGGTCTGGAATAATGGATAGTAAGTGGTCCAAGGTATATACGTGAATTCGTTGTGTTATAACCCATGTTTCGAAGTCAGCAGATCGATATAGTACAAGATATTAACATTACGACCACGAGTCCTTTAAGCAAAGTAGAATGTAACTGAGTATCATGTCTTGAATGTGGGAAAACCGTCTTTATGTTAACTAATTGTCTTATTTGTGTGATAGTCGCAGTGTCCAGATATTTAAGTGTGTCTCAGTCTGAGGGCTCACGCAATCATGTAAAGTTACAAGTGCATTAGATATAGCATGCCAACATGGGAATTGAGTCATGACAAGAATAATGAGGATAAAAAAACAATGGTGCTAATAAGTGGTTTGTTTTCTTAAATTTTGTGAAGTATGATATATAAGAATGAGTATGCAAGTGATCTGTTGGTACATACTCATGTTGAATCATGAGAACAATCTAAGTAATGATGCATGTAGTGGTCGGTAAAAAGAGAATTTTTGTTGTGAAATGTGGATGAATGCGGGGATAAAACCCTTCGCGACCAGCTGATGGATGAGTAAGTTGGGAAATCCAGATGAAACCTGAATAACTATTGTGTTAGGCATGATGCCAAAATAAATGGAGGTCGAGAAATGACTAAGAGATGATATGCATGTAAGAAATTCGTTGAAAATCGTTATGAGGGACGACATGAGTTGGTTGCAGATCTTACCAACTTACTCACCTCCGGTCAAGGCTTACAAACTAAGTATATTCATTTGAAAATTTTACTTTGATGTCCTTTGCTGATTGAGTATTGTCTTATATAAGAGAGTCGAGGAAACTGTGATCTCGTTAGTGTCAAGATAGTGTCATCATATATAAGATGTGTTGGTAGCGTGAATAGGAGATTAGTGAACTTCGAGGCGAAGTTCCTTATAAAGAGGGTAGGATGTCATACCCCGTTGTTTCCTATAATAAGTGTGTTTAATGATCGTGTCAGTCGTCGCGTAATAACTTGGAATGATTGTTGTTAATCACCCGTGCATGAATAGTTATTCAGTAGTACGTAATGCAAGTACAAAAGTTAGTAATATGATGAGTCATATGATGTATTCGATTAAGTGTGAATGGTGTGAGGAGTCGTTAGTCGGGAAATATCGTTATTGGTTGGATCCTGAACTTCGGGACGAAGTTCATATAAGGAGGGTAGACTGTAATATTCGTCTCTGGTATATAACCAAGTACACCTGTAATATCCCGTCTCGCTTATCTGCGTTACGCTACACATGTTAGTTTGGTAATTGATCGATCAGTCAGCCGTTGATTAGTTGGTCTGTCATGTTGGTATAGTTAGTCGTTCCGTAGCAGGAGGTGAACTTTGGGACGAAGTTTCTTTTAAGGAGAGTAGATTGTAATACCCGTCTTTTAAGTCTATCAAGTCTCGATTAATGAGTCGCAGTCTATGTAGTTAAGTGGGCTAAACCGAGCGTCCATTCTTATATACGAGTAGTTGTTAAACCCGTTTCTTTTAACCCAATTCCCGATGCCCATATAATGGTTACGCTCACCCCACAATTCCTTTTTCATTCATATTATATACATCATATACACAACCCTAAACTACGTTCACTCACAATGCACGCTCAAGAAGAAAGAAAGGAAAAGAGAGAAATAGGAGGAGAGAAGAGAATTCGATCCCAAATCGTATCCTAGCAATCCATTTATATGATTGAGTCATGTAAATTCCTTAATTTTATTTTAACGTTCTTTTAAGAGTATAATTAGGGTTTAGTCGTGTCATTCCCAATATGAATTAGGTGGAAGATTTGATTAAAGACATTAATTAGGAAATAGTTACTGAAATTCTCAGATTCGTAGTACTGTCTTGTGTTCATTGATAGACGTGTTTATGTTTCGAATTGAGAAAAAGTTAAATAACAAAACCTAGTTTATTTCAAGTCTAGATTATTCCTGTTAAATTTTGTAATCAGATTCAGAGCCGTTTCTTCTAGAGAAGTTATTTGTGAACCGTCGTTTATAAATCACTGATTCAGTAATGCTATATAGTAATGGGTGTAAAAACGAATTTATATATCATAATTGAGTTTGAATTTCAGCCAATATTAAATTTATTGAGTCTAGTTGATAATAGAAGTTGGAATGGAGTTAAAAGGATTAGTCTAGCATTAGTAATTCATCAATAGATTTTATGCGACGAATTCTGTCAGTCTGTAGAGATCAGGTTTTAAGTCAATGTTAAGATGATATTTAGATGAAGATCATGAAATATAAATGGTAGACAAGACAATCACGGTTCCAACACAGTTGGTCTCGTGTTAATTGAAGTAGTAGTTATTTAACTATGAATTTTATAACAAGACAGTACAATGCTGTAAAATCGGAAGTTAAGATTAAGTCTTTAATGCTAGTAACAGCTTAGAGCGTGATCAATCTAAGTAGTACTTATATGTTAATATGAATTGATTGTAGGTGATGAATGTTTTAGAGGAGGTATTTTAAGCCGCTTGATTGTGGTTGTGACCTGCTATCTAGGTAAGGTTATCCTTACTCAATTTACGTTGTATTTATGCATATTGTATAATATGTAATGGTATAATGGTGATATTGAGATTGCGGCTGTGTGCCTATTAAAACTTTGGCTGTGTGACTATTGAGAGAAGCTAGCTAGGACTAGCTAGGCCCGGTTAATCTTGGGACCTTCCCTGATGTTTCCTCCTAGGAGAGCCTCGGAGGGTGTGCACACTCGGACTGACGAGGCGTGACTGCGGTCGCGATAGATAATAAGAATGATGATGATACGGATACTGATGTTTGTGATGTTGGTTGTACTAATGTTATTTAATGTTATCGTAACTGATCTGGTTTGAATGTCTGATGTATCTGTGATGATCCGATTGATATTTCCGATCAATTGGGGAGCAGTCTATAATGCAGGTTATGTATATCGTGATATGTTTGGATGCTGGGATACATGTACGGGATTGACGTGAGCGCGACTTACGAGTCCAGACGTAACACGGGTGAATGCATAGACGTTCCCATTCTTATAGTTAGTGTAACTTCCGCTGTGTAACCAGAGTTGTATAAGTTAATGAGTTGTAATGTTCAAATCGTGTAACCGGTTTGGCTATACATATTGTATTGTAATGAGCTACTACCTTGGGAAACCGAGATGGTAACATCCTTATTACTTGGGAATGTCTGGTAAGGCTCCTGGGTAAATGAGGGTGTTACAGGTAGAATCATCGAATTATCAAAAATCAAAAGCAATTGCAAAACGAATTATAATTCGTACAGGGGGCACTCGACCGAGTGCCTAGCCCACTCGGTCGAGTGGCACCCCAAACACCAAAACGAAATGCACTTACGACCTCCACTCGGTCGAGTCTCACAGTGACTCGGTCGAGTGGCAACGTACTCGGTCGAGTTGGTCAATAACTCGATCAAGTAGGGTCTAAAATACGAGACAGAAGCGTTTTCAGAGGTCCACTCGGTCGAGTCCCCCAATGACTCGGTCGAGTGGCCTCTTCATCACGTCAAACCGTGAGTCCTACAAGCCGGTCGAGTCATATTAATATCTTTTCACGACTTAAGTCGACACGTGTCTAATCAATCACGTGAAAACTTCATTTTTCAAAACTTTACATCATCTTGTCTATATCATTCAATAATTTGCAAACCGTTATTATTCGTTATACTGTTACTAACCGTTTGCTACTTCCCTTGTTGATTTATCGTTTGTTTTAATGTACTAAAATGAACCCACGTGCTAAAATTCAACTTTGACATAAGAATTTATTGCATTAAATCGACATAGAAACCCTTTCAATTTCATTCACATGCTTAGGGAAAACAATGTTTGCATAAGCATTTTCACCGTATTACTAACGCGCGTATTAGAAAGTTACTCGAGATCTTGGTAGAGGCGTCTAAGTGCGGGCGGGGTTGGGTGTCCTTTGTGGGCTTCCCAACACGTACCCTCACCCCTTACTCAGAACCATGGTTTCCGGATATCCGAATCCATTGGCATACGAGAGTCATTCAATACACGGTATCCGATAATGTCGGTATCAGTATCAAATGCAAAGGGACGAGCCCAATAAACTCTGACATCGGAAATGGGCCGTATTTTGTATACGGCCCACTACGACATAGAGTGGGCTCGAACGGGTCCGAACTCCCACAATGTTCGGTGGCGACTCCACTTCGATTTAAATTTCAATTCGATCCATTCTCATATGGAGATTCATTCGCCTCCCCAAACCCGCGCGTGGCCGCGTCGGGGTGGACCTATGTCATGTCCACAATTTGGCGACTCCGCTGGGGATTAACTGATGCGTGACTTACCATCGGCATCCTCAGGGTGAGACTCGAATAGAAATCGTTTGACTAGTACAATACGCGTTTTAGTTCTACGGTTCATGCAGAACCTATATTTTCTCGGGCCGGTACTCGCGACCGACGTCCCACTATACCATTGATGTACTCCAATATGGATATGTCAAAAGGTGTCCATAGTCGATTCGAGTGGTTTCGCGGCATGTTCTAAGATCAACTCGACTTAGGAAGTCTGTCCCGATCAACGTCTAGACTATGTACACTGGTATAGACCCTTTATAGACCGACCGAGACTTAGTGTAAAGCATACATAGCGTCGTTATAATGCTTGCGTGACTATGTGCTACTTGGTTTCCGAGTCGTTTTCAAAACCGTCTTTTTTTCAAAGATTGCATCTTTTTCAAACTATCCAATTTCAAAACCCGAGACATATGCCGAATTTAGGACTTATGATTTTACTCAAAATAGCCTATTTCTAGCCGGCATTCTGCCCATTTCAAAACTCGAAAATATTTTCGAACTTCCCAACTTGCAGCCCGATACACTTTCCATTTTTTCGAAAAGTTGGGCCTTCCACCGAGTTTCTCGGATTTTTCAAAAAAAATAATCCATTTTCAAAACCTTCCTCTTCTTAGGACTTCCCGTATTTAGCAGTGTCGGGTCATGTCATAAGTCGTCGAAGTCTTTAGCGTCGAAACTCTGTCGATCTTACATCACAAGTTTCTTCCCTATCCCAGTCCGCCTTATTGGACTAAGGCAAGGCCCACCTACGTAGGACATACTCCTACAAAGAAAGGCTCGTTTACACGTTCAAGTCCAAAGTCTGAGAAATATCTCACTTGGACCTTTCTTCGAACAGGACTCGGCCCACATAGCCGAATCCTAAGGAAGACCCACCTTTCACAAGTCACCCGTCTAGGAATCTTTTCCGAGTCAACCTTTTACAAGGGATAGCCCTATAACAAAAGGTTCGTGGTCCTTACGTCTAAGGGTCACTCGTCCGACACTCGAGTCTTAACAAAATTATCGATCCCACTTGGGGGCTACCCTTCAGCAGAGCGATCAGTCACGGTTGCCCTAAGGGTCATGTCGTACACGTGTCTCACGTACCCCACTTTCGAGTCACTTAGATGTCACACCATCTGAGTCCTATCAAAGTCCTTAGTCTCACCTGGGGGGGCTATTCTCCGACGGAGCGATTAATCACAGTCACTCCGAGAATCGCACCCTACACATTTATCTTAGAGAGTCTAACCCGAGTCAAACCGGAGTCGTCTCTCCTCCCGCGCTATTTCCTATGCCTTGGTGTACTTGAGTTCCGAAGCAACTTTTCCGATTACGCTATGTTCTTACAGAGAGTCCACCGCAAACCAGACACCTGAAAATGCAAGGAACTTTGGACGAACTGAAGGCCGCGCTGGCCAAGATCAAGGCCCAATTAACAGCCATCAGGGCCGACCAAACAACCCTTGCCACCCGCCTAAGTGCCGTGGAGAAAGGGACCCCTGTTGCTGGATCTGAGCCCACTGGGCCCATAGTTGAACTAACCAGCGTTGTTCGCAAGCTCGAAGAACAGGTCCACTTGTCAACAAGCAACTCGATCCATACGGAGAATGCTCGTTCGTACTCGCCTCTGAATGACGAGCTACCTGCTAACCTCAACCTTACGGGCATACCGATGTTTGAGGGTACTGAAGACCCGGTTCATCACATTCGGGCTTTCAAAGAATTCATGGCTATCAAGGGGGTGAAATCCACCATGTTCAAGCACTTGTTCGCTTCCTCCCTTGAAAAGCATCCAAAAGCCTGGTACTACAGGCTCGATTCCAAGAAATACAAGACTTAGGACGATGTGGCTACGGAACTACGCTGTTAATATTGAGATCCAGACTACACTGCATACTCTGGAAGTCATGGCCCAAGAGCTCAAAGAAGGGTTCACTAAATATCTTCAAAGATGGAGAGCCGAAAGTGTGAAGTTGGTAGACAAGCCTAACGAGAAGATACTAGTGGAGGCGTTCATCAACAACCTCTTACCTTCCTACCGCGTCCATCTTAGGTATGCCGGCATTTCAAACTTTGAGGTGCTTACCGAAATGGGCATTAGGATTGAAGACGATCTCCGACATAATAAAGATCTGGGTGAAGCTTCTACTGAAGGCTATACTGGACATCAACTCGAGTCCTTAGAGGCCGACGACTAATGATAACATCATCCGAGGGTCCGGATTTGATTGAAGTCCAAGTCTGAGTCCGAGTCTAGGATATACTATTTATTTCAAAGTCAGAGTCAGAGTCAGTTGTATTCTGTCCTCTTTTCCAAAATTCAATAAAATCAGCTTTCCTGTTTCTCCTATATACTTTCCTTATGTGTTTCCGAGAACATGATGAACATCGTCATACACTATGAGCACACGCACGTGACTATTATAGGCACATCTATAATGACTGCAGGAAACCAAGCCCGTGCTTTCCTTTACCTGTTCCATGTCTGACGTAGGAAGCCACAAAACTACCCGTAGCAGAAGCGGTGTCGAATCCTATGACAAATCTAGGTAGTCTTCTAGTTTGGGTTAAGGACGGGAGGCAAGCCCATTTCCCACATTAAACACACCAATAAGATCAACCAACCCCTACCTTTGGTGTTAGTCTGACCACAAAAACTGGACGTAAAAAAAACATTCAAAAAACCCATGACCGGGGCTAAGAGGTCAACCAACATTCAAAAAAGCCATGACCGGGGCTAAGAGGTCAACCAAAATTCAAAAAACCTATGACCAGGGCTGAGAGGTCAACCAAAATTCAAAAAACCCGTGACCGGGGCTAAGAGGTCAACCAACATTCAAAAAACCCATGACCGGGGCTAAGAGGTCAACCAACATTCAAAAAACCCATGACCGGGGCTGAGAGGTCAACCAGCAAAAATTCAAAAAACCCATGACCGGGGCTAAGAGGTCAACCAAAAAATATCCATGACCGTAGTGAAAACGGTCAAATTCAAAATTATCTATACTCATACCATCCAATAGGGGAGTGACAATCAAGCTGGTTAGCTAACACCACACTCAGCCTTCCCACATTACAATCCTCAAGACCTTCCCGAGACCTAGGCTAGAGGCAGCCCGGAATTTTGAGGATTCAAGCTCCATAGGATACCCCTAACCATTAGTGCCAGACATGGAAACCAGATCCTGCATTATCAAACCTGCCCAACCGAAGTCCGAGTCATTTTTACTCGACTTCCCCCCTTTCCTACCACATTGCAATACCTTACCCTCGAAGCTTTAGCTCCACAAAATCAAGGTCCAGATGTCAAAACATCAAAGCCACTTGTGACCTAGCACCACATTCCCAGAAACACCCAGACCAGTTACCAACTCCAAACACGGGAACTCAACCTGCGGTCGGCATAGAACATGCCCAAATAGCTCACACCACCTCTGGGGGCTACCCCAGAGGACGCTCACAGTCACAGGATCAACATCCTAACCATTCTAGCCCTTTGATCAAGACATCACTGGGAATGCACCTAGCTGATGGGCCGTATTTAGTCGTATTTATTACGACGGTTTTGGGGTATTTTGTGAGCTAAATCGGTTGTCTTGTATTGCATTTGTGTCAGTTTGGTATGAATGTAATACATGCTAATTTGAAGATGTTAACCACTGGACCGTTGATTTGGGCTAAGAACGAAGGAAAAGAAAGGCCGCTTGAAGACCCGGAACGATAAGAATCGAAGAATGAAACGAAGCAGTAACAGCTTGCCACGCGAGTCGCCCAGTTGATCAGGCGAGTCGCGCGGCTGTGCGAGTCGCGCGGACCTTATGCGACTCGCACGGCGGCCTGTGATGGACTACGTATTCCGGCTTATTTTGCTCTAATTTATTACGTTTTAAGACTTGGATTTTAATTAGGAAACTTTATTATTACCTTAGGATATTTTTATTATTATTTTATTATTAGTAAACTCTTATTAGGTTTAGTTTAGCCTTAGTTTTAGGGGGGATAATCATTCACATCTAGTTTTTAGAATCCATCAAGGAAGAAAAGGGAGAACTTCGAAGAACCCTAATTTTCCACCGCAAGTATGTGTAACTAATTTCTCTACTTAGATTCAAGCCTTTGAAATACTCGAGAAACGTTTGTGAGTTTGAATGTTTTGATTATTAACCTTGATTATTATGAATTGCTTTGTTATTAATTCTATGAATGTGTTGTTGATTGCTAGGTGTACAACTAGTATTTGATTGCATCGTTCTATCGTTAGTATCGTTAATTGAGTAGGATTTACTGATTAACTTTACATTAGTAACAACTAGGAATTAATATTGAACGGGATACGTTGATATTAGTACTTAGAAGCGATTCATATAAATATCTAAGGCACGACTGGATTGTACGTGCTATTTATTCTCTATCGAATTCTCAGATCTATATTGCTTCCGTCTAATTGAACCTAGAACTGGATTGTTTAGGTTGTTTTACGGTTAGGGTTAATTAAGAACGGGATTCGTTTTAGTTAACTATTCTTAAGAGAATTGGAATTTCATGTTCACGATAGAGTAGTCAAGGTTATTAATTGAAACCGTCTTACGATGATCAATCGCTATTGAGTGTGGATTTGTGCTTGTGTCTAAGTTATTTCTCATCCTTTGATTTACTTAAAGTTTTAATCTTTATTAATTTTAGTTGTTAGAAAATCATCCAAAACCCCCCCTTTAGTTACTACGGTCTTTAATTACGTTAGAGATCGATTTCATCTACACTTTAGTTAGCATAATTAGGTTAATCTGATTCCCTTGGGTTCGACCCTTATTTCCATTATACTACTGTTTTAGTTAGTTGGTTATAAGTGATTATAAATTATAATTTGAGGCATACGACTTTAGCCCGTCAAATTTTGGCGCCGTTGCCGGGGAATCGGTGTTAATTATTTTTGTGTTTTCTAGTGTAGTTTTTATTTTTATTTTATTTATTATAGCTAATTTTAATTATATTTTATTTTATTTTGTGTAGTTTATGTATAATACTCGTTCTTCTAACCTGAACCTCGAGCCTTTCGACTCAGAGATTGAACGCACTCTTCACAGGTCACGGAGAATCGGAGAGGGAGCAATAGTCATCGGAACACAGGAATTCGAGGATCTAGAGTTTAATAACGATATTCTTGTTATTCCAGAGGTGAACGAAGTTTCTTCCGAATCCGAAGACGAGTCGAATAACATGGCCAACACAATCAAGCAGCTGACGGCACCCGATCTCGCACAACAACCTTTGTGCATTACGTACCCACCGTTGGGTGCGAATGCCACTTTCGAATTGAAGTCGGGTTTGATCCATCAACTACCCACATTCCATGGTTTAAGCGATGAGGACCCTAACAAGCATGTGTCGGATTTTCATATTGTATGCTTGAGTATGAAACCGGCATCTGTCACTGATGAGCAGCTGAAGCTAAGGGCCTTTCCCTTCTCATTGAAGGATTCTGCTAGGGATTGGTTGTATTACTTGCCACCGGCAAGTATTGATACATGGGTGAAGATGAAGAAGGCGTTCCTTGAGAAGTACTTTCCGGCATCTCGAGCCTCCCAGTTGAAGAAGCAGATTAGTAATGCGGAGCAACGAGACGGTGAGACGATGTATGAGTATTGGGAACGTTTTAAGAAGCTGTGTGCTACATGCCCATATCATGGCTACAATCCTCAAGACCTTGTGATGTACTTTTGTGGAGGTCTTTGTGTGGAGGATGCCCGTACTGTGAATGCGGCATGTGGGGGATCGATCGTGAACAAAAGCCCAGATGCCGCTATAGAGGTGATCCAGGAGCTAGCTGAAAGCTCTCGAGATTTTTCCCGAAAATATAAACGGGGAGTGCATGCCTTAGGTAATTCATCATCCTCGAGCCTTGAAAATAAAGTTGATAGCTTGACCAACCTTGTCCAAAATATGATGTCGGGGAAAACAAATCAAGCTATGGTTTGTGGTATTTGTTCAAACGAGGGACATCCGAGTGAGCATTGTCCCCAAATGTATGAAGGTCAAGAGGAGGTGAACGGAGTGTGGGAAACCGGGCAAAACAAAAAATGGGATCCATACTCTAACACTTTCAATCCCGGATGGAGACATCACCCGAACATGAGGTGGAGGAATCGGGAAGGCGACCAAGAAATTAATCAAGGTAGTCAATTTGGTCAATCGAATCAACAGTTATTTGCTAAGCAACAAGTAGCAAATACGGTTCCTACTAAGCCTCCCCCTAGTAGTCAAATGTCCACCGAGGACATGATCCGCACTTTGGTTGCTAGTCAAGCTACGGTAACCACCCAAATGTCCAATCTTCAAGCTACGGTTCTTCAACATCAAACGGAGAACAAAGCTAGCATTCAGAATTTGGAAGTTCAAATGGGCCAAATGGCGACCGCCATTGGTAGGTTGGAGGCTCGAGATTCGGGGAAACTACCTAGTCAAACCATTCTTACAAAGGAAAACGTGAGTGCCGTATCTTTAAGGAATGGGAGACAATTGGTGGAGGCCGACAAACCGAAGAGGAAGGCCAAAGAAGCTATGGTTCAAGAAGAGGAGCTAGTGATCGAGGAAGGTGAGGAAACTCCGAGTGAACAAGAGAAGGAGTTAATTACTCCTACAACACCGGTGGCAGAACCGGATGTTCCTTTTCCCGAGGCACTCAAGCGAACCCGTCGTTATGAGCACGACAAGGATATCTACGAGGTATTTGAAAAGTGTGAGGTAAACATTCCCCTTCTTAATCTTTTAAAGAGTATTCCTAAATATGCTAAATTCTTGAAAGAATTATGTACTATTAAAAGGAATAACAAGTTGAAGGGAGCTAAGAAAGGGAAGGGTAGTGAGTATGTGTCCGCTATTTTTCAAAAGAAATTACCCCCTAAGTGTGGCGACCCGGGCATGTTTACTATACCTTGCACCATAGGAGATACCTTGTTTGACAAGTCTATGTTAGATTTAGGAGCCTCGATTAATGTGATCCCTCTTTCTATCTACGAATCTCTTAGACTTGGTCCTATGAGGGAAACCGGGAAAGTAGTGCAACTAGCGGATCGATCGAGTGTCTATCCTAAGGGAGTTGTAGAGAATGTCCTAGTTAAAGTTGATAAGTTGGTCTATCCGGCCGATTTTTATGTGTTAGACATGGAACATGACTATAGTGCAACTCCTATCATTCTAGGACGACCGTTCCTAAAGACCGCGGGAACAAAAATCGATGTCCCTAATGGCTCACTTAGTATGCAATTTGAGGGTAGAGTTGTTAAATTCGATATAAATAAGCCTAGTTCCCACTCCCCGAAAGACAATACCTTGTGTCGTGTTGATATTTTTGATCATTTATCTCCTAACTCACAAGAAGAAGTGGTGAAATCGGTTCCTAAACCGATTTCGTCTACCCCTTCTAGCAAGGAATTTTTGTTTTGTGAGCATGTGCAGGAACCTCCTTCTAAGGGACCCAAGTGTGTCATTCTTTGGGAGTCGCGTAAGGACGCGGAGGTAAACAAAGGTAAAACGAGATCATGGTTCGATCAATGGATGGTTCGGAAGAGCTCAAGCAAGCGTCCGACGGTCTTGAAATTTCAAAAGGGAAAAGTGAAAGATTTAGTCGGCATAAGGCTTAAGCCGACTAGTGAAAGGAGTGACGGATCGGGTGTCGGGAGAAGCAAGCTCTCGGACATGACGATTTCTACCTAACCTCCGTCTCAGTCGAGCGAACGACTTTAAACAAAAGCGCTTCCGGGAGGCAACCCGTTTTGTAGACTTTTATTGTAAAATTTTATTTTACGGGTCATAGGTCGTTTTATTAATTTCGTTGTTTTTCTTTATCGTTGTTTTTCTTAAACTTAGTTTTTATTACTAACTTTTGATGTTTTATTAGGAGAAAAGCGTCGATTTTCCAGGAGGTTGGGCGACTAGCGTGGGTCCTGGGCGACTAGCATGGAGATCTCTCGAAATCTGAGCGAAAATTGAAGAAAAAAAGAGGACGGATTTCCAGGCAGCCGCGCGAGTCGCGCGGACCCTATGCGACTCGCGGGACCCCCCTCTCACAGGTATTATTTTATTGATAAAAAAAAAAAAAAAAAAAAAACGAAAAAAATCAAAAATTTGAAACAGACTGACCCGACTCCTTCTATTCCCTTTCCCCTTCTATTCCTTTCATCCTCATCAATTCAAAACCCTAACCTCCTTTCTCCCCAAATCAATTTCAATCTCCCCAAATCAATTTCTTAATCCTCATCAATCCTTCCTCCTCACTTCAAATTTCAATTCAAGCTGTCGGTTTGTGGTGCGTGAGTCGTGCGTCGTCGTCGGTTCTGTCATTGTCGTCGGTCGCCATAGTCGTCGTCACTGTTCGTGGTCCGGTGGGTGGTCACGCGACTCGCGTGGGTGTCAGGCGAGTCGCGCGTGGGTCCGTAGTCAGCTGTCGCTTGTGCTGCTGCGTGTCTGTCGTCGGCCTTGGTTCCGGTTTGTGGTGCGTGAGTCGGGCGTGTCTGTGGTTCCGGTTTCCGTTCCGAGGCTGTCGAGGTTGTAAGTCATTAACTCCATCCTCTCATCCTCTCTGTTTCATTTCTATAAATCCATAATTATGTACTGTCTATGAGTTGCTAGGTCTAGGTTGGGGAAAGTTTGATTTCTGTCTATTCCGTGTGAATTAAGCAAGCCTAGTTGTAGTCAACGCCCCGTTTCGTTTCACGATTCATCTACGTGTTTGGGTTTGAGTCGGGTGTCGTCCGAGTTCATAGTTTACATATTTTAGGTAGTTTTCACTAGTTAGTGTCAGCTGTCCTAGAAACTCTTGAGTCATGGCCCCGAAAAAGCAAAAAACGACCGCGGTGGATTATATGGGGTGTAAGAATTTGAGTGCGAAACAGAAAGCAGTATGGCGCCAACTATTCGATCGAGTTGTTATGGCGACTAAGTTTGTCGATAATTCGGCATTGGAGAGGCTCGGGATTGGTGATGAGGTGTACACGCTATTGACTCGTATTGGGCTAGCGAACTTTTATGATAAGCATGCGGACACGTATAAGCGCTATACACTTGAATTCTTGTCCACCTTAGAAGTACATCGTGATGACGACCCCCCTCACATTACTTTTCATCTCGGAGATGCGGAACGAAATGTAGATTTCACAGAATTGAGGGAGGCGTTGGGTATAGCACCGAAAGGGGGAGCGGAGTTTTTGGCCCCTACGTCTCGAATGATGGATGCGTTTTGGTTGAAAATTGCCGGTCATGCATATGGTAACGTAGGAGCTAAGAATGCTGATATTCGTCACCCCGCCCTTCGTTATGTTCACCGACTTTTGAACTCCACATTTCTTTGTAAAGGTGAACCGACACATCTACCTAGGGCGGATTTGATGTATTTGTGGGCCATGATGCCCGAATGTTTAGAAACCCCGGATTGGGTCGATATATTCTTGACTCGCTGTGAGAAGCAACAAAAGGCGGTATCGGGGAACATTCCGATGGGAGGTATGATTACTCTTTTAGCTCGGTATCTTGGATTACCCCAGATGGCGGATTCTCCTGTCGTAGGTGATACTACTATCAGCATTAAGTTTATGGAGAGTTGTTCTCTGATTTCGCGACCGATTGCTAAACACCACCTAATCTGGACGCTCGGCACGTCCCACCAGCATTTCTTGATTTTGCCTCGTCCGGATGGGAAATCGTTACCATTGGGGCCTACTGCGGCTGATTTTTACATTGAACATGATAAGCAATTTCCTACGCCGACTACCGAGTCTAGTGCCCCGGTTGTGGAGGAGCCCGAGGGTACGCCTGATTTCGATCGTTGGAGAGATTGGCGCGAATCAATAGAAGATCGAGTCGAAGAATCGGTTGATAACAGTAGGTTGGCCGCTGAGTTCGGTCGGTGTATGAATCGGTTGCAGTTGAAGTTGCACCCTAATGACTACTCGGAACCATCTCCCGAGTTTTATGAAGAGCTTGCAGCCCGTGAGCAAGCAAGATCATCTAGGAGGGCGGCACGTGAGGCTAAGTCACGTGACGTCGGCTCCTCTTCTCACTCTTGAGCCCGAGGTATTTCTCTCCCCGTTTCTTTTATTTGTCCTTAGTTCACACATTCGAGGACGATGTGTTATTCAAGCGTGGGGAGGGGAATTATCTCGTTGTATATAGTAGTTAGCTTGTTTTACGTCTTTTTAATTTAAAAAAAAAAAAAAAAAAAAAAAAAAAAAAAAAACGAAAAAAAAAAAGAGAGAAAAAATAAATAAATAAATAAACCCGGCTAGGTGAAAACCCGGAAAGGGCGCCTAGGCAAGAATGGGGAATGTGGCCGAGGACGGAGTGAAAACCCGAAAGGGCGCCCCGGGTAAAAAGAAAAATCGAGTTGCGTGCCACGAGAGTAGTGTGAGGAAAAAAAATGAAAGCTAGAGTGAAAATCCGCAAGGGCGGACGCTCTAGGCAAAATGAGGGAATTAGGAAAAAATCACTACTACTTTCTCCGTTTTTGGTGTTGGCGTCATAAGAAGGGTGACATAGAAGGTCGGAAGGGTAGGATTAGTTGGCTAAGGTGAGAAGAATCGCGGTGCGGTGTAGTCGTAGCACTAAATTCTATGCGATTGATGATATTTTGTTTGGTATATTGAACTATTAGAGGCGTTTAGGATTGATTGCATGTGTGGGTTGTGGAATATTGTGGTATATGTTTTGTACCACCGGTGACATTTGTAGCACATGCGATCCGTTCTAGGATTGGAGAAATAAGGGGCGTTAGATATCGACATTAGCTTATCCTTATTTGCTAATGTTCCTTGTTTTGATAATTTGAGTCGATGATAGTAGTTTGATATCGGGTGTGTTGATTCACTTGAACATTGGAGTTGAGTTTCATTCAAATGGTGGATTAACTTGTGCATTATCTAATAATGAGGGAGTTTGGTGGAAGACGAGTGAGGGCCGGTGTGTAATATTATTCTCACGCATTTTGGACCGGTGACGGTTGTGTTTATTGTGTTCTTTGAGTTTTACTCGAGGACGAGTAAAGGTTCAAGCGTGGGGATATTTGATGGGCCGTATTTAGTCGTATTTATTACGACGGTTTTGGGGTATTTTGTGAGCTAAATCGGTTGTCTTGTATTGCATTTGTGTCAGTTTGGTATGAATGTAATACAGGCTAATTTGAAGATGTTAACCACTGGACCGTTGATTTGGGCTAAGAACGAAGGAAAAGAAAGGCCGCTTGAAGACCCGGAACGATAAGAATCGAAGAATGAAACGAAGCAGTAACAGCTTGCCACGCGAGTCGCCCAGTTAATCAGGCGAGTCGCGCGGCTGTGCGAGTCGCGCGGACCTTATGCGACTCGCACGGCGGCCTGTGATGGACTACGTATTCCGGCTTATTTTGCTCTAATTTATTACGTTTTAAGACTTGGATTTTAATTAGGAAACTTTATTATTACCTTAGGATATTTTTATTATTATTTTATTATTAGTAAACTCTTATTAGGTTTAGTTTAGCCTTAGTTTTAGGGGGGATAATCATTCACATCTAGTTTTTAGAATCCATCAAGGAAGAAAAGGGAGAACTTCGAAGAACCCTAATTTTCCACCGCAAGTATGTGTAACTAATTTCTCTACTTAGATTCAAGCCTTTGAAATACTCGAGAAACGTTTGTGAGTTTGAATGTTTTGATTATTAACCTTGATTATTATGAATTGCTTTGTTATTAATTCTATGAATGTGTTGTTGATTGCTAGGTGTACAACTAGTATTTGATTGCATCGTTCTATCGTTAGTATCGTTAATTGAGTAGGATTTACTGATTAACTTTACATTAGTAACAACTAGGAATTAATATTGAACGGGATACGTTGATATTAGTACTTAGAAGCGATTCATATAAATATCTAAGGCACGACTGGATTGTACGTGCTATTTATTCTCTATCGAATTCTCAGATCTATATTGCTTCCGTCTAATTGAACCTAGAACTGGATTGTTTAGGTTGTTTTACGGTTAGGGTTAATTAAGAACGGGATTCGTTTTAGTTAACTATTCTTAAGAGAATTGGAATTTCATGTTCACGATAGAGTAGTCAAGGTTATTAATTGAAACCGTCTTACGATGATCAATCGCTATTGAGTGTGGATTTGTGCTTGTGTCTAAGTTATTTCTCATCCTTTGATTTACTTAAAGTTTTAATCTTTATTAATTTTAGTTGTTAGAAAATCATCCAAAACCCCCCCTTTAGTTACTACGGTCTTTAATTACGTTAGAGATCGATTTCATCTACACTTTAGTTAGCATAATTAGGTTAATCTGATTCCCTTGGGTTCGACCCTTATTTCCATTATACTACTGTTTTAGTTAGTTGGTTATAAGTGATTATAAATTATAATTTGAGGCATACGACTTTAGCCCGTCAAATTTTGGCGCCGTTGCCGGGGAATCGGTGTTAATTATTTTTGTGTTTTCTAGTGTAGTTTTTATTTTTATTTTATTTATTATAGCTAATTTTAATTATATTTTATTTTATTTTGTGTAGTTTATGTATAATACTCGTTCTTCTAACCTGAACCTCGAGCCTTTCGACTCAGAGATTGAACGCACTCTTCACAGGTCACGGAGAATCGGAGAGGGAGCAATAGTCATCGGAACACAGGAATTCGAGGATCTAGAGTTTAATAACGATATTCTTGTTATTCCAGAGGTGAACGAAGTTTCTTCCGAATCCGAAGACGAGTCGAATAACATGGCCAACACAATCAAGCAGCTGACGGCACCCGATCTCGCACAACAACCTTTGTGCATTACGTACCCACCGTTGGGTGCGAATGCCACTTTCGAATTGAAGTCGGGTTTGATCCATCAACTACCCACATTCCATGGTTTAAGCGATGAGGACCCTAACAAGCATGTGTCGGATTTTCATATTGTATGCTTGAGTATGAAACCGGCATCTGTCACTGATGAGCAGCTGAAGCTAAGGGCCTTTCCCTTCTCATTGAAGGATTCTGCTAGGGATTGGTTGTATTACTTGCCACCGGCAAGTATTGATACATGGGTGAAGATGAAGAAGGCGTTCCTTGAGAAGTACTTTCCGGCATCTCGAGCCTCCCAGTTGAAGAAGCAGATTAGTAATGCGGAGCAACGAGACGGTGAGACGATGTATGAGTATTGGGAACGTTTTAAGAAGCTGTGTGCTACATGCCCATATCATGGCTACAATCCTCAAGACCTTGTGATGTACTTTTGTGGAGGTCTTTGTGTGGAGGATGCCCGTACTGTGAATGCGGCATGTGGGGGATCGATCGTGAACAAAAGCCCAGATGCCGCTATAGAGGTGATCCAGGAGCTAGCTGAAAGCTCTCGAGATTTTTCCCGAAAATATAAACGGGGAGTGCATGCCTTAGGTAATTCATCATCCTCGAGCCTTGAAAATAAAGTTGATAGCTTGACCAACCTTGTCCAAAATATGATGTCGGGGAAAACAAATCAAGCTATGGTTTGTGGTATTTGTTCAAACGAGGGACATCCGAGTGAGCATTGTCCCCAAATGTATGAAGGTCAAGAGGAGGTGAACGGAGTGTGGGAAACCGGGCAAAACAAAAAATGGGATCCATACTCTAACACTTTCAATCCCGGATGGAGACATCACCCGAACATGAGGTGGAGGAATCGGGAAGGCGACCAAGAAATTAATCAAGGTAGTCAATTTGGTCAATCGAATCAACAGTTATTTGCTAAGCAACAAGTAGCAAATACGGTTCCTACTAAGCCTCCCCCTAGTAGTCAAATGTCCACCGAGGACATGATCCGCACTTTGGTTGCTAGTCAAGCTACGGTAACCACCCAAATGTCCAATCTTCAAGCTACGGTTCTTCAACATCAAACGGAGAACAAAGCTAGCATTCAGAATTTGGAAGTTCAAATGGGCCAAATGGCGACCGCCATTGGTAGGTTGGAGGCTCGAGATTCGGGGAAACTACCTAGTCAAACCATTCTTACAAAGGAAAACGTGAGTGCCGTATCTTTAAGGAATGGGAGACAATTGGTGGAGGCCGACAAACCGAAGAGGAAGGCCAAAGAAGCTATGGTTCAAGAAGAGGAGCTAGTGATCGAGGAAGGTGAGGAAACTCCGAGTGAACAAGAGAAGGAGTTAATTACTCCTACAACACCGGTGGCAGAACCGGATGTTCCTTTTCCCGAGGCACTCAAGCGAACCCGTCGTTATGAGCACGACAAGGATATCTACGAGGTATTTGAAAAGTGTGAGGTAAACATTCCCCTTCTTAATCTTTTAAAGAGTATTCCTAAATATGCTAAATTCTTGAAAGAATTATGTACTATTAAAAGGAATAACAAGTTGAAGGGAGCTAAGAAAGGGAAGGGTAGTGAGTATGTGTCCGCTATTTTTCAAAAGAAATTACCCCCTAAGTGTGGCGACCCGGGCATGTTTACTATACCTTGCACCATAGGAGATACCTTGTTTGACAAGTCTATGTTAGATTTAGGAGCCTCGATTAATGTGATCCCTCTTTCTATCTACGAATCTCTTAGACTTGGTCCTATGAGGGAAACCGGGAAAGTAGTGCAACTAGCGGATCGATCGAGTGTCTATCCTAAGGGAGTTGTAGAGAATGTCCTAGTTAAAGTTGATAAGTTGGTCTATCCGGCCGATTTTTATGTGTTAGACATGGAACATGACTATAGTGCAACTCCTATCATTCTAGGACGACCGTTCCTAAAGACCGCGGGAACAAAAATCGATGTCCCTAATGGCTCACTTAGTATGCAATTTGAGGGTAGAGTTGTTAAATTCGATATAAATAAGCCTAGTTCCCACTCCCCGAAAGACAATACCTTGTGTCGTGTTGATATTTTTGATCATTTATCTCCTAACTCACAAGAAGAAGTGGTGAAATCGGTTCCTAAACCGATTTCGTCTACCCCTTCTAGCAAGGAATTTTTGTTTTGTGAGCATGTGCAGGAACCTCCTTCTAAGGGACCCAAGTGTGTCATTCTTTGGGAGTCGCGTAAGGACGCGGAGGTAAACAAAGGTAAAACGAGATCATGGTTCGATCAATGGATGGTTCGGAAGAGCTCAAGCAAGCGTCCGACGGTCTTGAAATTTCAAAAGGGAAAAGTGAAAGATTTAGTCGGCATAAGGCTTAAGCCGACTAGTGAAAGGAGTGACGGATCGGGTGTCGGGAGAAGCAAGCTCTCGGACATGACGATTTCTACCTAACCTCCGTCTCAGTCGAGCGAACGACTTTAAACAAAAGCGCTTCCGGGAGGCAACCCGTTTTGTAGACTTTTATTGTAAAATTTTATTTTACGGGTCATAGGTCGTTTTATTAATTTCGTTGTTTTTCTTTATCGTTGTTTTTCTTAAACTTAGTTTTTATTACTAACTTTTGATGTTTTATTAGGAGAAAAGCGTCGATTTTCCAGGAGGTTGGGCGACTAGCGTGGGTCCTGGGCGACTAGCATGGAGATCTCTCGAAATCTGAGCGAAAATTGAAGAAAAAAAGAGGACGGATTTCCAGGCAGCCGCGCGAGTCGCGCGGACCCTATGCGACTCGCGGGACCCCCCTCTCACAGGTATTATTTTATTGATAAAAAAAAAAAAAAAAAAAAACGAAAAAAATCAAAAATTTGAAACAGACTGACCCGACTCCTTCTATTCCCTTTCCCCTTCTATTCCTTTCATCCTCATCAATTCAAAACCCTAACCTCCTTTCTCCCCAAATCAATTTCAATCTCCCCAAATCAATTTCTTAATCCTCATCAATCCTTCCTCCTCACTTCAAATTTCAATTCAAGCTGTCGGTTTGTGGTGCGTGAGTCGTGCGTCGTCGTCGGTTCTGTCATTGTCGTCGGTCGCCATAGTCGTCGTCACTGTTCGTGGTCCGGTGGGTGGTCACGCGACTCGCGTGGGTGTCAGGCGAGTCGCGCGTGGGTCCGTAGTTAGCTGTCGCTTGTGCTGCTGCGTGTCTGTCGTCGGCCTTGGTTCCGGTTTGTGGTGCGTGAGTCGGGCGTGTCTGTGGTTCCGGTTTCCGTTCCGAGGCTGTCGAGGTTGTAAGTCATTAACTCCATCCTCTCATCCTCTCTGTTTCATTTCTATAAATCCATAATTATGTACTGTCTATGAGTTGCTAGGTCTAGGTTGGGGAAAGTTTGATTTCTGTCTATTCCGTGTGAATTAAGCAAGCCTAGTTGTAGTCAACGCCCCGTTTCGTTTCACGATTCATCTACGTTTTTGGGTTTGAGTCGGGTGTCGTCCGAGTTCATAGTTTACATATTTTAGGTAGTTTTCACTAGTTAGTGTCAGCTGTCCTAGAAACTCTTGAGTCATGGCCCCGAAAAAGCAAAAAACGACCGCGGTGGATTATATGGGGTGTAAGAATTTGAGTGCGAAACAGAAAGCAGTATGGCGCCAACTATTCGATCGAGTTGTTATGGCGACTAAGTTTGTCGATAATTCGGCATTGGAGAGGCTCGGGATTGGTGATGAGGTGTACACGCTATTGACTCGTATTGGGCTAGCGAACTTTTATGATAAGCATGCGGACACGTATAAGCGCTATACACTTGAATTCTTGTCCACCTTAGAAGTACATCGTGATGACGACCCCCCTCACATTACTTTTCATCTCGGAGATGCGGAACGAAATGTAGATTTCACAGAATTGAGGGAGGCGTTGGGTATAGCACCGAAAGGGGGAGCGGAGTTTTTGGCCCCTACGTCTCGAATGATGGATGCGTTTTGGTTGAAAATTGCCGGTCATGCATATGGTAACGTAGGAGCTAAGAATGCTGATATTCGTCACCCCGCCCTTCGTTATGTTCACCGACTTTTGAACTCCACATTTCTTTGTAAAGGTGAACCGACACATCTACCTAGGGCGGATTTGATGTATTTGTGGGCCATGATGCCCGAATGTTTAGAAACCCCGGATTGGGTCGATATATTCTTGACTCGCTGTGAGAAGCAACAAAAGGCGGTATCGGGGAACATTCCGATGGGAGGTATGATTACTCTTTTAGCTCGGTATCTTGGATTACCCCAGATGGCGGATTCTCCTGTCGTAGGTGATACTACTATCAGCATTAAGTTTATGGAGAGTTGTTCTCTGATTTCGCGACCGATTGCTAAACACCACCTAATCTGGACGCTCGGCACGTCCCACCAGCATTTCTTGATTTTGCCTCGTCCGGATGGGAAATCGTTACCATTGGGGCCTACTGCGGCTGATTTTTACATTGAACATGATAAGCAATTTCCTACGCCGACTACCGAGTCTAGTGCCCCGGTTGTGGAGGAGCCCGAGGGTACGCCTGATTTCGATCGTTGGAGAGATTGGCGCGAATCAATAGAAGATCGAGTCGAAGAATCGGTTGATAACAGTAGGTTGGCCGCTGAGTTCGGTCGGTGTATGAATCGGTTGCAGTTGAAGTTGCACCCTAATGACTACTCGGAACCATCTCCCGAGTTTTATGAAGAGCTTGCAGCCCGTGAGCAAGCAAGATCATCTAGGAGGGCGGCACGTGAGGCTAAGTCACGTGACGTCGGCTCCTCTTCTCACTCTTGAGCCCGAGGTATTTCTCTCCCCGTTTCTTTTATTTGTCCTTAGTTCACACATTCGAGGACGATGTGTTATTCAAGCGTGGGGAGGGGAATTATCTCGTTGTATATAGTAGTTAGCTTGTTTTACGTCTTTTTAATTTAAAAAAAAAAAAAAAAAAAAAAAAAACGAAAAAAAAAAGAGAGAAAAAATAAATAAATAAATAAACCCGGCTAGGTGAAAACCCGGAAAGGGCGCCTAGGCAAGAATGGGGAATGTGGCCGAGGACGGAGTGAAAACCCGAAAGGGCGCCCCGGGTAAAAAGAAAAATCGAGTTGCGTGCCACGAGAGTAGTGTGAGGAAAAAAAATGAAAGCTAGAGTGAAAATCCGCAAGGGCGGACGCTCTAGGCAAAATGAGGGAATTAGGAAAAAATCACTACTACTTTCTCCGTTTTTGGTGTTGGCGTCATAAGAAGGGTGACATAGAAGGTCGGAAGGGTAGGATTAGTTGGCTAAGGTGAGAAGAATCGCGGTGCGGTGTAGTCGTAGCACTAAATTCTATGCGATTGATGATATTTTGTTTGGTATATTGAACTATTAGAGGCGTTTAGGATTGATTGCATGTGTGGGTTGTGGAATATTGTGGTATATGTTTTGTACCACCGGTGACATTTGTAGCACATGCGATCCGTTCTAGGATTGGAGAAATAAGGGGCGTTAGATATCGACATTAGCTTATCCTTATTTGCTAATGTTCCTTGTTTTGATAATTTGAGTCGATGATAGTAGTTTGATATCGGGTGTGTTGATTCACTTGAACATTGGAGTTGAGTTTCATTCAAATGGTGGATTAACTTGTGCATTATCTAATAATGAGGGAGTTTGGTGGAAGACGAGTGAGGGCCGGTGTGTAATATTATTCTCACGCATTTTGGACCGGTGACGGTTGTGTTTATTGTGTTCTTTGAGTTTTACTCGAGGACGAGTAAAGGTTCAAGCGTGGGGATATTTGATGGGCCGTATTTAGTCGTATTTATTACGACGGTTTTGGGGTATTTTGTGAGCTAAATCGGTTGTCTTGTATTGCATTTGTGTCAGTTTGGTATGAATGTAATACATGCTAATTTGAAGATGTTAACCACTGGACCGTTGATTTGGGCTAAGAACGAAGGAAAAGAAAGGCCGCTTGAAGACCCGGAACGATAAGAATCGAAGAATGAAACGAAGTAGTAACAGCTTGCCACGCGAGTCGCCCAGCTGATCAGGCGAGTCGCGCGACTGTGCGAGTCGCGCGGACCTTATGCGACTCGCACGGCGGCCTGTGATGGACTACGTATTCCGGCTTATTTTGCTCTAATTTATTACGTTTTAAGACTTGGATTTTAATTAGGAAACTTTATTATTACCTTAGGATATTTTTATTATTATTTTATTATTAGTAAACTCTTATTAGGTTTAGTTTAGCCTTAGTTTTAGGGGGGATAATCATTCACATCTAGTTTTTAGAATCCATCAAGGAAGAAAAGGGAGAACTTCGAAGAACCCTAATTTTCCACCGCAAGTATGTGTAACTAATTTCTCTACTTAGATTCAAGCCTTTGAAATACTCGAGAAACGTTTGTGAGTTTGAATGTTTTGATTATTAACCTTGATTATTATGAATTGCTTTGTTATTAATTCTATGAATGTGTTGTTGATTGCTAGGTGTACAACTAGTATTTGATTGCATCGTTCTATCGTTAGTATCGTTAATTGAGTAGGATTTACTGATTAACTTTACATTAGTAACAACTAGGAATTAATATTGAACGGGATACGTTGATATTAGTACTTAGAAGCGATTCATATAAATATCTAAGGCACGACTGGATTGTACGTGCTATTTATTCTCTATCGAATTCTCAGATCTATATTGCTTCCGTCTAATTGAACCTAGAACTGGATTGTTTAGGTTGTTTTACGGTTAGGGTTAATTAAGAACGGGATTCGTTTTAGTTAACTATTCTTAAGAGAATTGGAATTTCATGTTCACGATAGAGTAGTCAAGGTTATTAATTGAAACCGTCTTACGATGATCAATCGCTATTGAGTGTGGATTTGTGCTTGTGTCTAAGTTATTTCTCATCCTTTGATTTACTTAAAGTTTTAATCTTTATTAATTTTAGTTGTTAGAAAATCATCCAAAACCCCCCCTTTAGTTACTACGGTCTTTAATTACGTTAGAGATCGATTTCATCTACACTTTAGTTAGCATAATTAGGTTAATCTGATTCCCTTGGGTTCGACCCTTATTTCCATTATACTACTGTTTTAGTTAGTTGGTTATAAGTGATTATAAATTATAATTTCAGGCATACGACTTTAGCCCGTCACTAGCCTACACCATCGTTATGGCTAGCAACACACAAAGTCCTATTAGACTAGGCACCATAATATATCTTCCAATCCACTGAACTACGGCATGGTTTGATTTCACTACACGTGAATACGTAGGCAGCTTTTCAACAGAGGCACAACCACCCACATTGACACACCTTCAAAAAGCGCCATCATTCCGGACACGACACCATCATGTTCTCAACAGCTAGCTTGGTCGTCCTGGGGGCTTCTCTTAGGCAGAAAACCTCCATCCACTCACAAAATCCAGATAAATTCAAAAAAAAAATCTAGCCTCCTTTCTACAGTGTGTCCTAGTACTCGGCTCAGTCGAAGAAGAGAATCTGTCAGGACTCGAAACAATATCCATTTTTGGACTGTACCATAAAATCAGAAATCCAGAAGGGCACCAGACTAAAACAGTCTCATTACAGACCACTGCAATTCCCCTATAACAGATCGTTCCCATTTCGACTTCGACCATGTTGCCACTCGCCTAGGCTACGGATTAGCGCAACTCAAGAGTCTTGTTAGGCGGCCCACCCCCCTACAGAGTCACGGTCTAACCCCTCGAGAGTCCAGTCGTGTCTGTCAACTCGTCCGGTCACGTCCAGAGTCGAGTCTGTCGGTATGCCTCTCTCTTCAAATTCCACTTTGAAATTTGCAAAATTTAGCCATTTGAAAAAAGATCCTTTTCGACAAGGTCAGATTTCGGTCTACTTAAACTGCAAATTTCTTTTCTACCCCTTTCCATTTTGAAAACCTAGCACGTGAGCTGCTTTCAGGATTTCGATTTCAAAATTCAAAAATTCAAAAATTTCAAAAAATCATTTTTCCCTAGCGCGAGTCATTTTACTACCTACATGTTGCGTACAAATTTTATATGTGACTTATACAGGTACGACTCAAGCAGGGACATGCAGCCCACTAAATCTCCCCAGCGGAAGCCCAAGGCGGAATCAACAAGGGAAGGGCCCATATACAGGCACATCTGGGACTTATACGATAAGTTCAATTCCCCAGCAGATAGCCCGAGGCGGCATTTTCCCTAGAATAGCACGGGATGGGCCTACACATAGGCACACCCATGACTTATGCGACAAGTCCGACTCCCCACGGAGGTATTATCAGTAGCTCAGGTATTACTCCTATCTTATGGCTGGCGAGCCCTTCACGCGAGTCTAACGGACTATAAACGACCCGATCAGAAGTCTACCAGGTTTTAATTGGCTTAGTAGCTACTCTGAATTTCGCCCTGTCCAAGCCTCAGTCAAAGTGGGGGCTCTATAGACACCCGCATTTTGACTGCAAGGTGTCTATGGCAGTTTCCAAAAAACACCCGATGATGATCGAACGCTAACGTGTTTCTACGCGCTTGGATACGGGCTCAAAACCATTAGTTGCTGGCTAATGCACTTAAGAAGTACAAATATCACGAAACTGACCTCAAATTCAGGCCCAGTGGGTCGTTTTCAGTCAAACAAGACTAATCTGGGTCAAAACCGACACCGGAAATAAAACCGACTTTTAGCAATTGGGTCAACCCCGGTCAAAGTCGTTTCCGAGACATACAAAAACAGCCATACAATCATCAAAAGTCCAATTCAAACACAAAACCCACAAAATATCCAACTCAAGGTCCAAAACAATGGACCCGCGCGACCCAGCTGAGCCACTCGATCGAGTGCTCAATCCACTCAATCGAGTGGGCCTTATTCAGGCCCGACTGCAGGCATACCGGGCCACTCGACCGAGTCAGCTGGTTACTCGGTCGAGTAACCCTAGACTGGGTACCTAGGCCTTGCCTATATAAATACCCCATGCACACAACCCTAAGACAACTTTAGACAACTTTGACAACCTTCATCAAGATCAAACTCAAACCCTAATTCAAACCCTAAACCTAGCTTTAGGAATCGAAACCCTAACCACCACAACTTAACCTACATACTCGAAACTCCCGTGCAAGCCGCCACTACGAGTCCTCGTCCGAGCATAAGGAACATGTAGGTTGAGGGTGCCAATTCCCGCTCTTCTTCTTTCTCCTCTTTTCCCGCATCACGTCATCGTTATCATCGTAGATGTCTCGCTTTTTTTGTTTATTTTATTCGCATTCTAATATCAATAATATAACTAGTATAAAATTAAAGTATTCATCGATTCGTGTCGAGCATGAGTGATGGTGGGATAAGGAAACCCGAATATACAAGTGTACTGCACACAGCGTTGCCGGTCGCTTATCCCATCACCCCGATTGCTTGATTGTTGAGACGAATTAACATCAACCATAATTTTCTTATTTTATCATCGTTATCGCGTATTTCCATCAATTCTAAAATCAATTTTCAAAACAAGTTCCTTTTTTTTTAAGGGTCGAAACCCGTTGACGCGGATCCGACATCACAATCTCAAGGGATTTATTTCGATGTCGGACAAGCCGAGGGAATCAAGTCCTCTAATTCAAAGCAAGGTGTCGATCCATTAGATTCGATACCAATTCCATAATTGGATGTCGAATCTAGCGATCTTGTCAAATAAATTAACTAAAGCGATTTTTTCGTTGATGCTAAAATAATTGTCATACGATTCGTTAGAATTATGACATTATTAAACGCGGAGAAAATCTATTCATATCGCGATAGTTGATTTAAAATGACTTAAAGCAATTTTCATTTATTTTCACTCTAGTATTCCATATCGATTCAATAATCGAATATGGGATATGACGAGCGTTCAAATTTAGAATCGAGTATAAATCCCATAATATTTATATCCGATTCAACAAAATCAATGATTTATAAAATCCGAATTGAGCATAAATTGTACAATATTTATGCCCGATTCGGTAGAATCATCGAATTATCAAAAATCAAAAGCAATTGCAAAGCTAATTATAATTCGTACAGCGGGCACTCGACCGAGTGGCACCCCAAACACCAAAACAGAATGCACTTACGACCTCCACTCGGTCGAGTCTCACAGTGACTCGGTCGAGTGGCAACGTACTCGGTCGAGTTGGTCAATAACTCGATCGAGTAGGGTCTAAAATACGGGACAGAAGCGTTTTCAGAGGTCCACTCGGTCGAGTCCCCCAATGACTTGGTCGAATGGCCTCTTCATCACGTCAAACCATGAGTCCTACAAGTTGGTCGAGTCATATTAATATCTTTTCACGACTTAAATCGGCACGTGTCTAATCAATCACGTGAAAACTTCACTTTTCAAAACTTTACATCATCTTGTCTACATCATTCAATAATTTGCAAACTGTTATACCGTTACTAACCGTTTGCTACTTTCCTTGTTGATTTATCGTTTGTTTTAATGTACTAAAATGAACCCACATGCTAAAATTCAACTTTGACGTTAGAATTTATTGCATTAAATCGACATAGAAACCCTTTCAATTTCATTCACATGCTTAGGGAAAACAATGTTTGCATAAGCATTTTCACCGAATTACTAACGCGCGTATTAGAAAGTCACTCGAGATCTTAGTAGAGGCCGCTAAGTGCGGGCGGGGTTGGGTGTCCATTGTGGGCTTCCCAACTCGTACCCTCACCCCTTACTCAGAACCATGGTTTCCGGATATCCGAATCCATTGGCATACGAGAGTCATTCAATACACGTTATCCGATAATGTCGGTATCGGTATCAAATGCAAAGGGACGAGCCCAATAAACTCTGACTTCGGAAATGGGCCGTATTTTGTATACGGCCCACTACGACATAGAGTGGGCTCGAACGGGTCCGAACTCCCACAAAGTTTGGTGGCGACTCCACTTCGATTTAAATTTCAATTCGATCCATTCTCATATGGAGATTCATTCGCCTCCCCAAACTCGCGCGTGGCCGCGTCGGGGTGGACCTATGTCATGTCCACAATTAGCAATTCTCAAGCTTCCGTTTGCTTGTAAGTGCGGCTTGTGCAAATGTGGGATCGGGAAGGATGCCACGAACCGACAAGATACTAAAAGGCTACATCAATTTATGATGGGCCGGGGCACGAAGCTTTATGGCTCGGTTTCGTGTCAACAATTGGCTCTTGACCCACTCTCGTCTCTCAATCGAGTGTACCATATTATGCTACAAGAGGAGCGGCTCAAAGGTGCAGCACCAAAATTTGAGGAAACGCTTGACATAGCAGCATATGCGGTTCGTTCTGTCACAAAACCAGACTGACGTGAACTCCGGGACAATGATCATGTCGTGATAAGTGTAGTTTGTAGTGCCTAATTTGTTGTGTTTGGTCCCATTTTCCCTCGTGAAATCGCTCTTTGGAGCGATTTCTGGGCTACTTATACTTCTTCTAGTTCGTTTTAGGTTCCCAAGACCATTCATGGAGAATTGGAACGATTCCGACTCGTTTCCTACACTTTTGGAGCCAACGAAGAGAAGGAACGATCACTCGGTGCCTTAGGTTCGACCCCGAGACCTTTGGACCCATTCCCGAGCCCCTTAGACTCGATCCCGAGCTCCGAGAATCGATGAGAAGCCCATGTGAAGCAAGGAGGGACCTTAGAGCTCATAATGGGGGCCTACAGACCCTTCCCGGGCGGGAAGAGCATCCTTTTCGGTCGGAAAGGAGTGCACGAATGAGTAGGCTTCTGTTTAGGCCTTTCCGGCCGAGACCATGAACCGTCTTGGTCAGGACCATCCTTTCCGGCCGAGACCAATGTCTTCCCGGTCGGGAAGAGCGTGTTGTAGCCGCGCCTCCTCTTTTCATTCTCCTTCACTCTTGTAACCTTATAAATACTCCTCCCTTGTATTGTTTAAGGACCTTACATTATCTTAGACCCCTCTACATTACTCTAAACCCTAGATAGACTTCCTCCTCTCATTAGTGTAATCTTTTCTCAAAACTTTTGTTAATCTTAGATTAATTTAGTTAATTAGTCTTGTATTAACGAGATTCTTGAAGACTCATCCAAGATTGACAACCTTGGGAGATTTATTTGGGTTTCTTATTAATGCAAGTTTTCATCATTTTATCCTCTTGTTAGTTGGTATAATCTCTTTTCTCTTAACCTTTGTTAATCTTTCAAGTTTTAATCTTTACATATTGTTTATTGTTATTGTTAGTTCATAATGAATGTATTGTTGTTTATGTTGATTTCTCTTATCATTGTTATTGTTAGTTTGATTATGAGTGAGTAGACTCTTTGTGGGGTTAGTAGGGGGATTAAGTGTGGATTATGGGTAATTAGGGTTTGATTAAGGGAAAAGGTGGAATCTTTATTACTAGTCACATGTTGAGCACTCTATGTGTTTGTTGAATTGCTTGTTTGAGTTGTAGTGGCCATGCTTCTTATACTTGTTTTCATCTTCTCATCTTGTAATCGATTTGTGGTTGAATGCTTATGTTTTGGGTAATACTTTGCATGAGTATTCGGGTCTAGTCTTTGACACGAGAGTGCGGAATTTGGCTTTGAGGCGAGAGCGTAAACCGACCTTAGTGACTAGGAGAAACCTACACCCTTGACCTCCCTACTATCCTACTACACTTATGAACCCAAACTAACCCTACTCTTTCCCATATTTGATTTCTCTATCTCTTCAGTCGATCATTTTCTCTAGTTTATTTGTGTAGTTAATCTTAGTTGTTTTAATTAGCATATGTCATATATAGTTCATTGCTAGTCTACTTTCATCCCCTCCAACCATCATACATCTTTGTGTTTGTTTGTGACTTAGCCTCATTTTTAGGTAGACCTAGTCTAGACACCTATAACCGTCTCCGTGGATACGACCCGACTTACCCTAGCTACCCGTTAGGATTAGTTGGACTCTATTTGACGGTAGGGAACCACGGCAATTCTCTTACCATCATGCTGAAAGACGGAAGCTTTCTTGTACTCACTGTACGGCTCGGTGACATGATGTGAATTCCTGCTACATTAAGAATCAGAAATTTCCGGAATGGTGGGGCAATCGACCCCATTCTTTAGCTAAATTAAAATAGAGGGGAACGGGTTCATCAAGTCTGAAACGCCAGCCATCTTCCAGAGTCTCCGCTACTGGAGACTTTGCCACTTTCATCCAGACAAACGTGGTTGTGACCGCACCCGATAATTCGGACCGTCTTAGCGGTATGTACGATACTTAGTTGATTGACACTGGTGCCTCGAATCTTGTGACCAGAAATTTAACGTGGTTTCAAGACACAAATCCGATTTCCCCTCGACCCATAGGCCTTCCTTATGGCTCGTTTAGCGAGGCCACGCTCGAGGGAACGGTTAAATTGTCATAAACTATTATTTTAACGCATGTTTTATATGTTCCATGTCTCACATGCAGCTTAATTTTCGTCTCACAGTTACTTGCTAGTAGCCGTATCTTGCCATATCCTTCTCTAATAATAATTTTCACATCCAGCACCTTATCTCGAGGATGAGGATTGGAGTAAATGAGCTGCGGGGCGGACTTTACTATTTTTGAGACGTAATCACTAAATCGGCGGTTCATCGGGTCCACCATGGAGAGAGTTTT
This sequence comes from Agrostemma githago, assembly GCA_958450325.1. Taxonomy (NCBI): domain Eukaryota; kingdom Viridiplantae; phylum Streptophyta; class Magnoliopsida; order Caryophyllales; family Caryophyllaceae; genus Agrostemma; species Agrostemma githago. Next base: position 56,254,351 of record OY288257.1, on the reverse strand, counting down.
GAGCTATGGCATAGACGTCTTGGACATCCGGGTGATAATATTATGAAATTTATTCCTTCCGTTTCTAGTTTACCTATTACAAATAATGTGTGTGACGTATATCACCTTGCTAAACAACATCGAAAAAGTTTTACGTTGAATAGTAGCTTTGCTTCTGAACCGTTTGAATTAATTCATTGTGACCTATAGGGTCCTTATCGGGTCTCATCGTCTTGTGGTGCTAAATATTTTCTCACAATAGTCGATGACTATTCTCGGTCCGTGTGAGTTTATCTTTTACTTGACAAAACAGAAGTTACTACATGTTCATGAATTTTCTAGCTGTGGTCGAAACACAATTTTATAAACAGATCAAAATGGTGCAGTCTGATAATGGGACAGAATTTAACTGTATGGCGGGTTATTTTTTTCAACGTGGTATTCATTTTCAGACGTCCTGTGTTGGAACGCCCTAACAAAATGTTCGGGTTGAACGGAAACACCGTCTAATTTTAAATGTTGCCCGCACTCTATTATTTCAGGGTCATTTACCCAAGTCTTTCTGGGGCGAGTGCATATTAACTGCGGCCTATCTAATTAATCGGACTCCAATAACTATTATAGGCCATAAAACACCGTACGAATTATTGTTCGGTAAGCCCCCATTTTACAGAAATTTACGGGTGTTTGGGTGTCTCGGTTTTGCCCACAATCAATATACGGGTGGTGATAAATTTTCAAAGAAAAGTCGTCGGTGTGTTTTTCTCGGTTATCCTCAAAATAAAAAAAGGTTGGAGGTTGTACGATCTTGAGACTAGGGATGGCAATGGGTCGGATTCGGATCGGGTGGAGCCTCACCCGCATCCATCACCCGTCTCTATCCGCTCATCCGATCCGCCCATCATCCACTAAAGGTGTCATCCATATCCGATCCACCCGTCATCCACGGGTGAAACGGATAGTCCGGGTTTTTAACGGGTGATTCACTTGGTCCATTATTTTATCAAATAAATACCAAATCGGAAAAAAATTCTTGCGAGCCCTAGCTTGCGACTCGACGTCTTTCGTTGCCTTGCGAAAATACAATATAAATTTAAATATTACAAATCCGACATGAAAATTAAATCCATACATGGAAGCTTCATAGTCTTGACATGAAAATTAGACATTATAAAATCTCCATCACAAACTAACATGTGATACAAATATTAAGCTTCATAGTCTCGACTCTCGACTCTTGAAGCCACATATTTTTTTTAAATGGATGATGTCGGATCGGGTGGTTAACGGATTACGGGTGGAATGATGCTCCACCCGGATCCGACCCAATCCATCACCCGTTTCATCCATCACCCGCTATTCATCCATTTATTCGGGTTTTCACCCATTTAATTTTCGCGGATGGGTCGGATGCGGAATGGATGCGAGTGAAATTGCCATCCCTACTTGAGATCAAGACGTTTATTGTGTTTCGCGACGTCATATTTTATGAGGATCAATTTCCATATGATCCTGCATCTCAGGCCAATCCAGAATCTAACATTTAGGCTCCTCCTTATATGGATTATAGTGGTGATGAGTCCACTTCAGTTTTTGAGTCTAATTCAGCCCATTCTGAAAAATACCCAAATGGATCAAGAGGAAAATAGGGATGGAACAAGTGGGCCTTCTCATGACAGCCCACCTGAATCCCCTCCCTCTCATGGACTCACTCCTAACAGCTCTCCACAAACCGCACATTTTTCTACTAGGCCGTGTGATGCCCACCATATTGAGCCTCATGACGACGCTCCCCCCGGACGAGGTTATCGATCCAAAGTTCCATCTTCTCGCCTTCGTGATTACGTTCTCGGTTCTATTCATAGTCCCCCCTCACCGCTCACTCCTGTGTTTGTGCGAATAAGGAAAGTACTAAAAAACCAACACCGAATCGACTTTACGCTTTCCTAATAGAACAATTCGACCCTTATTTCAGTGCAGAGTTGTACCGAATTTTCTACTGAGATAAGACGGTGTTCCTCTAAATTTGCACAGTAAACAGAGATAAATCTATGAATTATTTTGTGCAGATTTTGCTTACGTTTTCCAATTTGATCAAACCTCTCTTATATAGACTTTGAAGAAGCAGAGATACGAGTTGAAGAGTTGCAACTCTTCATAAATTCCCACCAAAATCTGTTCAAACAGATTTGGTGCCAACCCCCGTAACCAGAGCGCTGCGCCCCTGGAACCCCGACTCACTGACCGGGCAATGAGACCCCGTCATAGTGTACCATATGAACCTGGTACCGTGAATTCGCAATTAATTATATATAAGCGTACACTCCGTACTTCCCCCGGACCTATATTATATTATACTGAATTCATACATCTGTAAAACCAAACTCGAGTACGCTAAAATGAACCGGTATTTACACTTAAATCACCAGCATCCTGTCTCGTCATCTTCACGTCCTACGCTTTGACTAATTTTATTGATTGTCACAATTTTTCTGACCGTCATAAAAAATTTCTTGCAGCTATTTCCACTAGAGTGGAAACTTCTTCTTTTTCCGAAGCCATTAAGGACGAAGGTTGGTGTCGGGCGATGCAAGATGAAATTTCTGCTCTTGAATCCAATCAAACATTGGACTTTACGGAACTTCCCGCTGGTAAGAAGGCTCTCGGTTGCCGATGTGTTTATAAAATCAAATATCGCTCCGATGGCAGTATTGAGCGTCTAAAGGCTCGTTTGGTTTTTTGGTAATCATCAAATTGAAGGAGTTGATTTTGGGGAAACTTTTTCTCCTGTTGTTAAAATGACCATTGTTCGGACATTTCTACCCGTCGCATCCATTAAAAACTGGGAACTCCACCAAATGGATGTCCATAATGCATTTCTCCACGGTGATTTGTCTGAAGAAGTGTATATGAAGCTCCCCCTGGGTTTTACTAAAGGGAAGTCTAGACAGGTTTGTCGTCTAAAAAAGGCGCTATACGGGCTTAAACAGGCTCCGCGGTGTTGGTTTGCGAAACTCACAGCCGCCCTTTGTGACTATGGCTTCACTTATTCTTATTCTAACTATTCTTTATTCAATTACTCTCAAGGAGCTGTGTGTTTTCATGTTCTGGTATATGTTGACGATCTTGCTATTGCCGGAAATGATTCGGTCGCTATTTCTGATTTTAAATCCTATCTTGGGCCGTGTTTCCACATGAAAGATCATGAGCTTCTAAAATATTTTCTTGGCATTGAGGTTGCTCGTAGCAAAGAAGGTCTTTTCCTATGCTCTCGACATTATCTCTGGAACCGGTAACTTAGGTTCCCGCCCGGCTGTCACTCTTATTGAATAGAATCATCAGTTGGGGTTAGCTACCGATGCACCGATAGAGGATGTTGAGAGCTATCATCGTCTTGTGCGCCGTCTTGTCTATCTTGATGTTAATTACCCGCTTCGAGTTGTCATATGCGGTTCATGTTCTCTCTCAATTTTTGCAGTGTCCTCTCAGGAACACTGGGATGCAACTCTTCAAGTTGTCAAGTATCTTAAAAGTTGTCCGAGACCAGGAATCTTACTCCAGGAAAATAGTGACATTTCTCTTACGGGATGGTGCGACTCCGCTTATGTCAGCTGCCCCCTTACTCGACGGTCTGTATCGGCTCGGGTTGACTCGTCTCACTTGGCGGATCTCCTATTTCCTGAAAAACTAAGAAACAACACACGGTCTCTCGTTCCTCCATCGAGGCCGAGTATCGGGCTATGACTGCCCTTGTGTGCGAATTGAAATGGCTGGTTGAGCTTCTCTCTACTCTTGGCGTGGACATTCCTCTCCCAATTTCCGTCTTATGCGACAATCAATCCACCTAACACATTGTTCGGAATTCCGTTTTTCATGAAGACACGAAACATATCGAGGTAGATTGTCATTTTGTTCGTGATGCATATCTAGAAAATTTCATTCCTCCTGAATATCGTTATACTCTTGATCAGGTTGGCGATGTATTTACTAAGGCTCTCGGCTCGACCCAATTTTTTTTATCTCTTGTCCAAGCTGGGCGCAACCAACCTCCATGCTCCAGCTTGAGGGGGGTAATAAAATATTAGCATAATTATGATATATTCTTAAGAAATCATGATATTTCGTGATTAGTTACCTTAACATAATTAGGAGATATTCTAGGAGAAATTGATTATGCTTTGATTGTGTTTACATTGGATTAGGAAACGTCTCTTGTATTCTATTTAAATGATCCATTAAGATGAATACAGTACCACATCTTTTACCCAATTATCTGTGTACGTCTTTATCAAAAACAAGAGAAAACTAGAACAAAGCAATCAAGAAAAACAAGAAGAAAACTAGAAACAATGGAGAAAACAAAGAGGAAAACAATAACTAGATAAGGGAGAAGAAGAGAAAGTACCAACAATTGAGGAAATTATCACTAAAGAAGATGAGGATTCATAAATACAAGCTTGAAGACGAAAAAAACTAGAGTTTTCTCTCACAAAACCCTCTAAAAACCCTTGAAAGCTAATTGGATCTAAAACAAGGCTAATACAGGATAATGTAAGATGGTGTAGTAGGAAATTAGATTTTAGATATATATATATATATATATATATATATATATATATATATACACACACACACACACACAAGGGGTCCTAAATGAGTCATTACGACAAAGCCCAAAACAAATTCAGCTCATAGGGTGAAATCTTGCCATGCGGATCTTCATAGAGCGAAACTTTGCCCTGCGGACTTCTCTTCAATTTGGGCGGAATTATCGTTGAGCAAAACTTTGCCTGGTGGAGTGAAAGTTGCGCCCAATGACTTTACCCATATAAATTGGTAATCCGGGGTAGAAACACTGTCAGGTGAAACTTCGCCCGGGGAAATTCTCTAGAAGTGGTGGAAATATCGTCGGGCAAAACTTCGTCCAGTAAGTGGGGTGAAAGTTTTGTCCGGTGGGCTGGAGTTTTGCCTTGTCAATCTATCATTGACTTTTGCCCCTTTTCTCATGGTTTCACTTCTCGGGGTATGGACTTTGACTTTTTCCCATGTCTCCGGACGATGTTCTACTCTCTCGTGGCCTCGTAGGCTCGGATACTGTGGACATGACATAGGTCCACCCCGACGCGGCCACGCGCAGGTTTGGGGAGGCGAATGAATCTCCATATGAGAATGGATTGAATTGAAATTTAAATCGAAGTGGAGTCGCCACCGAACTTTAAGGGAGTTCGGGCCCGTTCGAACTCACTCTATGTCGTAGTGGGCCATGCACAAAGTATGGCCCATTTCTGATGTCAGAGTTTATTGGGCTCGTCCCTTTGCATTTGATACCGATACCAACATTATCGGATATCGTGTATTGAATGACTCTCGTGCACCAACGGTTTCGGGCATCCGGAAACCGAGGTTCTGAGTAAGGGGTGAGGGTACATGTTGGGACGTTCACAAAGAACACCCAACCCCGCCCGCACATTAGCGGCCTCTACTAAGATATCGAATGACTTTCTAATACGCGCGTTAGTAAAACGATGAAAATGATATGCAAACATTATTTTCCCTAAACATGCGAAAAATTGAATGGGTTGCTATGTCGATTTAATGCAACTAAAACTAACGTCGAAGTTATATTTAGCATGCGAGTTCATTTTAGTATAATAAAATAAACAACAAAAATAAAATCGACAAAGATGGAAACAAACATGTTAGTAACGGTACAACGATAATAACGGTTTGCGAATAATATAATATGGAATGACGTAAATAGGATGATGCATGGTTTGAAAAGTAATGTTTCACGTGATGGATTTGACACGTGTTGATTTAAGTCATAAAAAAGTATTAACGAGACTCGAATGACATTATAGGACTCACGGTTTGACGTGATAGAGGGGCCACTCGACCGAGTCATTAAGGGACTCGACCGAGTGGACCTCCAAAGAAGCTTCTGTCCGGATTTCGCGACGTCACTCGACCGAGTTATGAGGGAACTCGACCGAGTGCACGGCCACTCGATTGAGTCATTGCGAGACTCGACCGAGTGGTTGTCTAAATAACCTTCTGTCTCGTCTTTGGGGTGACACTCGACCGAGTGGACTAGGCACTCGATCGAGTGCCCCTGTACGAACTAGGGTTCGTTTGTAATTTTTATTGATCTCGAATTTGCGTTTTAATTTTGGATAAACCGTTGATTCGGCTAAATCGGGCATAAATATTATATAACTTATGCTCGATTCGGATTTTGATGCTCGTCATACCCGACATTCGATTATTGAATCAATATCGAATATTAGAGCGAAGCTAAAAAAAAGATGCTATAAGTCGTTTAAATTAACTAAAACGATATAGATTTTCTCCGCGTTTATAGTGTCGTAATTAATTCTATCGAATTAGGTGACAACTATTTTAGCATCAACGAAAATCGTATTAGTTTAATTTATTGACTAAATCGTTTAGATTCGACATCCAACTATTGAGTTGGTATCGAATCTAAATAGATTGACGCTTCGCGATTACTTTAATTAAAACGGACTTGATTTGAATCCATCGGCTTCCCGACATCGTAATAAATCCTCGCGGATTGTGTGATGTCGGATCCGCGTCAACGGGTTTCGACCATAACTAAAAAAGATGCTCGATCCGACAATAGTTTTGAAATTGACGGAATATGCGATGAGCGATGATATGAACGAAATAAAAAAACTATTATTTACGTTGACCTACTTCAACAATCAAGCGCTAGGGGTGTCGGGATAAGCGACCGGCAACATCGGATGAAACATCCTTGTATATTCGGGTGTCCTTATCCCGTCACCATTCGCACTCGACACGAATCCGTAAGTATTTTAATGTTTTTATACTAGTAATTATTATCGATATTAGAGACGCGATAATAAAATAAAAAAAAACGAAAGAAAAAAAAAAGGACGACGACGACGCGAGAAGAAGAGAGGAGGGGAAGAGAGAAGAACGGGATTTTGCACCCTCAACCTACATGTTTCTTAGTCTCGGATAGATCTCGTTAGTTGTGGCTTTAGCATGGGAGAATCGAGGTGTATGTAAGTTAAGTTATGGTGGTTTAGGGTTTGCAAGTTGCTCGGGTTTAAGGTTGAAGATGATGAGTTGTGATGGGTGAAGATTAGGTTTTTTTTAGGGTTGTAAAAGTTGAGTTAATTGCATGCAAGGGGGTGTATATATAGGCAATTGCTCCCCCTTGTTGTCTAGGGTTTAGTGCCTTGATGGACTTGATTGGGTGGCCCACCTGAAAGAGGACAGCGAGTTTGCTCTCGGAAACGGCTTTGACCGGTTTTTGACCCGGTCACTAAAAGACGGTTTTATTTTCGGTGTCGGTTTTGACCCAAATTAGTCTTATTTGATTGGAAATGACCCGCTGGGCCTGAATTTGAGGTCAATTTTGTGAGATTTGTACTCCGTAAAAAGCCCAAGTCGAAAACTAATGGTTTCGAGCCCATATCCGAACGCGTAGAAGCGTGTTTGCGTCCGATCATCATCGGGTGTTTTTTGGAAACTGCTATAGACACCTGGCGGTTAAAATGTCAGTGTCTACAAAGCCCCCACTCTGACTGAGTCTTGGACAAGGCGAAAGTCAGAGTAGCTACCAGGCCAATCAACGATTAAGACTTGGTAGACTTCCAGTCGGGTCGTTTATAGTCCATTAGACTTGCGTGAAAGGGCCCGCTAGCCATAAGATAGAAATCATACCTGAATTGATGATGATAACTCCGTGGGGAATTGGACTTATCGTATAAGTCCCGGGTGCGCCTGTAAATGGGCCCATCCCGTGATGATTTGAGAGAAAATGCCGCCTTGGGCTTTCTGCTGGGGAGATATGTGAGTTGCGCAGGCGCTGAAGAATAAAAAACTTGATGTTCCTTTCGGAAGCCAAGCTGGTACCTGAAATGTTAGATATGTAGACAGAAATAGCAAACATAGCAGATACATACAGGAAATGCAGTTAGCATCTATCGACTGACTTGCACTGGGGAAAATGATTTTTGCTTCATTTTTGAAATCGAAGTCCTGAAAGCAACTCACGTGCTAGGAAATAGGTTTTCAAAATCGAAAAAGAAATTTGCAGTTTAAATAGACCAAAATTTGACCTTGTCGAAAAGGATTTTCTCAAATGGCTAAGTTTTGCAAATTTCAAAGTAGAATTCGAAGAGAGAGACCTATCGACAGACTCGACTCTCGACATGACCGGACGAGTTGACAAACACGACTGGACTCTCGAGAGGTTGGATCGTGACTCAATAGAGGGGGTGGGCCACCTAACAAGACTCTTAAGTCGCGCTATTCCGTAGTCTAGGCGAGTGACAACATGGTCGAATCCTCGGAATGGGAAGGATGTGCTATGGGAGGGATTGCAATAGTCTGTAATGAGACTGTTTTGGCATGACAGGACTTGGCAATAGCAATGCCGTAGTCTAGTGCTCTTTTGTGGTGCTGTTTCGAGTCCTTAACAGATTCTTGTCTTCGACTGAGCCGAGTACTAGGACACACTATAGAAAGGAGGCTAGATTTTTTTGAATTTATCTGGATTTTGTGAGTGGATGGAGGTTTTCTGCCTAAGAGAAGCCCCCAGGACAACAAAACTAGCTGTTGAGAACATGATGGTGTCGTGAACGGAATGATGGCGCTTTTTGAGTGTGTGTCAATGTGGGTGGTTGTGCCTCTGTTGAAAGGCTGCCTACGTATTCACGTGTAGTGAAATCAAAGCATGTCGTAGTTCAGTGGATTGGAAGATATATTATGGTGCCTAGTCTAATAGGACTTTGTGTGTAACTAGCCATAGCGATGGTGTAGGCTAGGTGCATTCCCAATGATGTCTTGATCAAAGGGCGAGAATGGTTAGGATGTTGATCCTGTGACTGTGAGCGTTCTCCGGGGTAGCCCCAAGAGGTGGTGTGAACTATTTGGGCATGTTCTATGTCGACTGCAAGCTGAGTTCCCGTGTATGGGGCTGGTAACTAGTTTGGATGAGAAGAATCGGGATGGGAGAGTTTTGCTCTCGGGTCTTTGACGAGTTTTGATCTCTGGTCTTTGACGAGTTTTGATCTCGGGTCTTTGACGAGTTTTGATCTCGGGTCTTTGACGAGTTTTGATCTCGGGTCTTTGTATGGTGATTGTGAATTTTGTTACGTCGTGTTGTGTTGTGTTGTAGTTGTTGTGCAAGGGGGAAGTCGAGTAAAAATGGCTCGAACTTTGATCGGGATAGGTTTTGATAATGCAGGATCTGGTTTCCATGTCTGGCCCTAATGGTTAGGGGTATCCTATGGAGCTTGAATCCTCAAAATTCCGGGCTGTCTTTAGCCTAGGTCTCGGGAAGGTCTGAGGGTTGTAATGTGGGAAGGCTAGATGTGGTGTTAGCTGACCAGCTTGATTGTCACTCCCCTATTGGATGGTATGAATTTTGACCGTACCCTGGTCATGGGACTTTCACTTGAATTGACCGCTGATCATGGTCATGGGTTTTTGGAAGTTCTTTTTGATCATGGCCAGCTCTTTTATTTTGGGCCGTTTGCTTTTCTTTTTTTCTCTTTGGACTTTTTTTTCCAGCTTTTTTCTTCTTTTTTCTAGGACTTTTGATTTTTTTTTCGTCTGATTTTATTTGTTGGTCAAACTAACACCTGAGGTAGAGATTGGTTGATCTTATTGGATGGGTGTTTATTGTGGGAAATGGACTTGTCTCCCGTCTTGAACCCAAACTAGGAGACTACCTAGATTTGTCATAGGATTCGATACTGCTCCCTAAGGATAGTTATGTGGCTTTCTATGTCAGACATGGAACATGTAAAGGAAAACACGGGTCTCAATTCCTGCAGTCATTATAGATGTGCCTATAATTGTCACGTGCATGTGCTCACAGTGTATGATGATGTCCATCATGTTCTCGGAAACACACAATGAAAGCATATATGAGAAATAGAAAAGCTGAGTTTATTGAATTTTGAAAAGAGGACAGAATACAGTTGATTCTGACTCTGACTTGGAAATGAGGATGTAGGGTATCCTAGACTCGGACTTAGACTTAGACTCGAATCAAATCCGGACTTTTGGATGCTTGGTTGGTTGTTTCTTCTTTTTTCTTTGGTAAGGTCCTTGACTGGAGAGAACGACGGGTGCCACGACTCGCCTAAACTCGGCTTTGCGCAAATGCAAGAGAGGGAGTCAAACTCGACATGGCCCGGGGTGACGGGGTGACTAAGACTCTTGGACCAGGATACTCGAATGTTGACCTAAACGAGGTAACGACCACGAATTTGACTCGAGATGCGGAAGGGTGAGTCCGAAAATGGGGCGACCGTGTTTGACCGCGTCACGTGCTCGGACCAACCGTGATGACCTAACCCTAGGTGACTCGAGTATTCGTAGTATAGGTACGACTCGAAGAAGGCATCATAAGGACGCCGGTGTAGGATGAAGGTGGGGTACCCCTTAAGGTGACCGTGGTTGACTGCTCGGGTGGAGGACAACCCCCGAGTGAGACTAAAGACTCTGGTAGGACTCAGATGGTGTGACATCTAAGTGACTCAAAAGTGGGGTATGTGAGACAACACGTGTAAGACATGACCCTTAGAGCAACCGTGATTGATCGCTCTGGTGAAGGGTAGCCCCCAAGTGAGGAAAAGCCTGAAAAGGAAATGACTCGGAAAGGACACCTAGACGGGCGACTTGTGAAAGGTGGGCCTCCCTTAGGATTCGGCGGGTGGGCCGAGTCCTGTTCGAAGGAAGGTCCATGTGAGATATTTCTCAGACTTTGGACTTGAATGTGTAAACGGGCCTTTCTTTGTTGGAGTATGTCCTACGTAGGTGGGCCATGCCTTAGTCAAATAAGGCGAACTGGGATAGGAAAGAAACTCGTGATGTAAGATCGACAGAGTTTCGACGCTAAAGACCTCGACGACTTATGACACGACCCGACACATGTTAAATACGGGAAGTCCTAAGAAGAGGAAGGTTTTGAAAATGATTTTTTTTTATCCGAAAGAAATTCGGTGGAGGGGGGCCCGATTTTTCAAAAATTAGAAAAAAAAATGTATTGGGCCTCAATTTTGAGAGTTCGAAAATTTTTTCGAGTTTTGAAATGGGCAGAATACCGGCTAGAAATAGGCTATGTTGAGTAAAATCATAAGTCCTAAATTCGGTATACGTCCCGGGTTTTGAAATGGGTAGAATACCGGCTAGAAATAGGCTATTTTGAGTAAAATCATAAGTCCTAAATTTCGGTATGCTTCCCGGATCGAGAATTTTAATATGGAAATGGACAGCATGCCGGCTAGAAAATAGGCTATTTTGAGTAAAATCATAAGTCCTAAATTTCGGCAGCTTTCCGAGTTTTTGGAAATTGGATATTTTTTGAAAAGATGCATTTTTGGAATTTCGGAATTTTGAATATCAAAAATGAATTTCCGAAAATTTGAAAATCGAAAGCAGGATCCCGACTTTTAAAATCGGCGAAAATGCCGTCAGGTCCGAATTTTTTTGAAAAGTCGGGAATTTTTGAATTTTTTTGAAATGGATAGAATACCGACTAAAAATAGGCTACTTTGAGTCAAATCGTAAATCCTAATTTCGGTAGCAACCGGGTTTTTGAAAATTTGAATATTTTTGGAAAGATGCACTTTTTGAAATGACGTTTTTTGAAAACGACACGGAAACCAAGTAGTATATTGTCACGCAAGCATTATAACGACACTATGTATGCTCTATACTAAGTCTCGGTCGGTCTATAAAAGGTCTATACCAGTGCACATAGCCTAGACGTGAATCGGGACGGACTCTCTAAGTCGAGTTGAGCTTAGAACATGCCGCGAAACCCATACGAATGTGCTATGGACACCTTTGATATATCCATATTGGAGTACATCACGGTATAGTGGGACGTCGGTCGCGAGTACCGGCCCGGGAAAGTAGGGTTATGCATGAACCGTAAAATTAAAACAGGTATTGTACTAGTCAAACGATTTCTATTCGAGTCTCACCCTGAGGATGCCGATGGTAAGTCACGCATCAGTTAATCCCCGGCGGAGTCGCAAAATTGTGGACATGACATAGGTTCACCTCGACGCGGCCACGCACAGGTTTGAGGAGGCGAATGAATCTCCATATGAGAATGGATTGAATTGAAATTTAAATCGAAGTGGAGTCGCCACCGAACTTTGTTAGAGTTCGGGCCCGTTCGAACCCACTTTATATCGTAGTGGGCCATGCACAAAGTATGGCCCACCTTATTTATCTTGACACACTTATATCATCCCATGCAAAGGTCATCATCACCTAGGTCACCAATTATTTATCACTTTTCAACATAACCAATCATTTTCACATTCTCCACCTCACCAAAACCTCTCTTACTTTTACAATTATTAACCAATTATAAATAAATTAAATCTCTAATTTACTAATTTTGTAAATATATATATCATAACAAAAAAATAATTATTTGAATAAGATAAGTATTTTAATTTTATTTTGAATATTAGGAAAAAGATAATTAAATAACGACGTTAAAATTTTAAAATGACAAAGACGATTTCAGTCATAATTTTCATATACTCTACTCCCTCCGTTCAAGTCCAATGTTCCCTTTTGCTTTTTCACGTTGGCCAACTCGCATTTTGCATCGTAAATATCTTTTGTAACGTATTAGATAAAAATTATGGAAATTGGATATTAATAATGAACTTTTAAAGACGAATCAAACAAGATCCCACATGGATATATTTTATATAATATATTGTCGTGAATATCACAAGTTCTTCTTGATTGTGAATAGTATCCAAAAGAGAAAGAGGAAGGTTGGACTTAGCGGAGGGAGTATAATTTATTTAAAACATAATTTTACACTTAAACAACACATACATAAGATTAAAAAAACATGATTAATTTTATAAGCTAAAATAACGCCCGATACTAAAATACATCCTAAACTAACTTTAGTCACGAGAGTTTTGCCAAATATGCTCAATGAGATCATTTTTCAAAGCAATAATATAAGTATAAATCGATATTGAACTCATTATATAGAGTAAAAAATTAGTTTTGTTTATTGATTTTTTTTAATTGCTCAACTAATAAATGCTAGAAGGTTTAAATATTAATAGATCATTTAATGGTAAGAAAAAAAAATGAAACAAGTGAAAAAGGTAATGAAAAAACACAAATGAAAGGAGTGTGAAAGGTAGGGAGTTGTTGAAGTTGTTGGTAGGGAGTGCAAGGCATTAAATGTTGTTGGAAGTTTTGTTAGAATTGTTAATGTCTTTGGAAGATTTTGTTTTATTAGAATCATTAATGTCTTTGGAAGATTTTTAGTATAATTATTTAAGAGCAATTGCAATAGAAGAACTCAAAAATAAGTTCTTTCATTTCCACATAATATATTGACAATCTCCATGTTTAAGAAATTTTAATTACAATGGATGAACCTGTTATTTTGTTCTTAAATGTGACCCATTTTTATTTGTTCTCCAATCAAATTATTTTATTTTTCTTGAAAAATGCAAGAACTTGGTTCTTAAATAAGAACCAAATTCTTAATTTTACAAACCCAATGTAATACACAATAGAAGAACTTTATATATAGAGTTCTTGGTAATAAACCCAAGAAAAAAAACAACTATTGTGATTGCTCTAACAACAATAATACCAATTATAGGGCGTCTTCCCAAAATAATATCAATTTTAATAAATTTGAGAATAATCATCAATATATATTAATAAAGCAAGAACTTTTCGAGCGATTTATTTGGTCGAAGTTTTTAATATATTTTTTAAGTTAAATAAAGAATATATAAAATTGTATATGAAAAAAAATCCTACCCCACGCAAGACTCGATTTTGTTAAATTTAAATAAAAAAAACATATAAGAACTTGTATAGGAACAAACAAATCCTACCCATTTAAGACTCTAAAAATTATCACCATATGAATCGATGATTATCACCTCATAAAGGAACAAGAATTGGACCGCGACAGCGTGAAGCGCTTAGTCAATTCTGTTTGATAATTGTTTTAATAATTATTTATTTATCCTTAAAAAATTTAAAATCAAAATTTTGAATTTTTTAAATAATTATTGTTAACAATTATTACAGTTTTAATATACTGTTTTAATTTAAATAAAGAATATATAGAAATTTGTGTGGAGAAAAAATAATCCTAAACGGGTATTGTGGACATGACATAGGTCCACCCCGACGCGGCCACGCGCGGGTTTGGGGAGGCGAATGAATCTCCATATGAGATGGTCAAATTGAAATTTAAATCGAAGTAGGAGTCGCCACCGAACTTTGTGGGAGTTCGGGCCCGTTCGAACCCACTCTATGTCGTAGTGGGCCGTATACAAAATACGGCCAATTTCCAATGTCAGAGCTTATTGGGTTCGTCCCTTTGCATTATGATACCGATACCGACATTATCGGATATCGTGTATTGAATGACTCTCGTTGCCAATGGATTCGGACATCCGGAAACCATGGTTCTGAGTAAGGGGTGAGGGTACGTGTTGGAAAGTTCACTAAGAACACCAAACCCCGCCCGCGCTTAGCGGCCTTTACTAAGATATCGTTCGTTTTTTATGTACACGCGTTAGTTCGACGATTGAATGATATGCAAACATTATTTTCCTAAGTGATAAGTGTAGTTTGTAGTGCTTATTTGTTGTGTTTTGGTCCCAATTTCCTTGTGGAATCGCTCCTTGAGAGCGATTTATGGGTTTCTTATGCTTCCTTTAGTTCGTTTCAAGTTCCCGAGACCGATTTGGAAGAGTTGGAGCGATTCCGACTCGATACATACACCTTTTGGAGCCAACGGAGTAGAGGAACGTTGACTCGATGCCTTGGAATCGATCCCGAGACCTTGGGACCCAATTCCGAGCCTCCGAGACCCGATCCCGAGTCCCGAGAATCGGCAAGAAACCCATGAGAGGCAAGGAGGGACCAAAGAGCTCTTAAGGGAAGCCTACAAGACCCATCCCGTTCGGGATGGTCTCATCCCGTTCGGGATGAGGTGCACGATTAGTAGCGCCACTGTGAGCCCATCCCGGTCGGGACCAACCCGTCCCGATCGGGATGACAGGGCCGTCCCGTCGGGATGATCCGTCCCGGTCGGGATGATCCGTCCCGGTCGGGATGGGCTACAGCTCACCCGCATTGTTTCTTTTCTTCTCCTTTCCACTTGTAATAACCCTATATATACCCCCCCTATTAAGACACCATCTTAGGTTATATTCTTCACCTCTCCTTAAATCCTAGACTACTTTAGGTTAGATTAGATTAGATTAGTGTAGATTAGTCGGTAATTAATTGTTAATCCTAGTTTAGTCTTGTATTAAGGGAATTCTTCAAGACCCATTCAAGATTGACAACCTTGGGTGTTTGTTTTGGGTTTTTCTTCATTAATGCAATTTTTGTTCTTTCTTCTCCTCTAGTTTGGTATAATCCTTTTCCCTTTCTCTTAATCTTGTTTATGTTGTTCAAGTTTTCATCTTTGTTATTGTTTGTTCTTGTTCTTGTTAGTTTCATAATGTATGTTGGATGTTTGTGTTGTTTCCTCTTGTTTATGTTGGTTTTTACTTTAGATATGTTAGAGTAGATTCTTGCTAGGGTTAGTAAGGTGATTTGGGTGTTATTGGATGATTAAGGGATTGTTGGAGATGTTGGTGGAAGCTTTGGATTTCCTCTTGGTTTGATGCATATCACATGTTTGTTGAAATGCTTGAATGACTAGTAGATGCATATGCTTGTTCTTCTTGCCTTTCTCTTGTGGGTGATAGTTTGTTTGTGGGTTCGGTTCCCTCACTAAGTTGCGAGAGCCCGGTGAGGATGACCCCTAGGTCGGTCTAAGTAGTGAGAGCCCGGATGCGACCTAGGCCACCATAGCGCGCTAGTAACCCCGTTTGTCGTGTGTGTCGCCGAGATGGGTTATAGGATGAACCTCTAGGTGGGCCTAAGTTGCGAGAGCCCGGACCAACCTAGATTACCCTACTACCTCCTTTGCTCTAGTTCTCCCTCGACCATTCCGTTACCCCTTTGACCCCGACCTAACTCTAGCCCGTTTTCCTTGTTTGCTTTCTCCTTAGCCTTAGTTTTCTCCCCTCCTATCATTCTAGTTTAGTTTAGCTCGTTGACTTAGTCTAGTAATCGGGCGACCTTAGTCTAGACTATACATTACCGTCCCCGTGGATTCGACCCGACTTTCCCTATCTACCGTAGGAATAGCCGGTTTATTTATTGATCGGTTGGGATTCACGACAAATCCCTACCATCAATTTGGCGCCGTTGCCGGGGACGGTGCATTGTTTAGACTTAGTTTGCTTATTTCTAGACTTAGTTACCCTTCTTTGTGCTCTTCCATCTTCTCTTGTGCATATTCTCTAGATTTTTCTTCTTTCCTTAGTTTTATTTTTTCTTTTTCTCTTTGTCTCTAGTTGTGTTTGTTTATTGTCGTTGCCTAGTGCCCATAAAGCACTAGGTGTTCTCATGTTTGTTCTAGTGTGTAGTGCCTAGGAGGGGAGGTGATTTCTTTCTCTTTAATCCAGAGCCGGAAAGACTTTTTCGAGCCTTTCGCCAATAGACGATTAACCGGGTTAGAATCTCTCAACCAAGTGCAAGCAATACTCATCAAGGGCAAGCTCAAGGATCCGACTTGAACAATACACATCGAGAGACGGCCGAAGGGAGTTTCATTAACCCTTTTGGTGATTCTTCTTCTCCTAGTTCCCCCTCTTCATCTACATCAACACCGTCTACACCACCATCTTCTCCCTTATATCCAAGAATGCCTAAGTTTTCCTCTCACTCCACATTCACCGAAGATGTCTTGCCGGGACCGAGTGCATTACCGGATACTTATACCGGGAATTTTGTGGCGAAGACTCAATTTATCCAAGTTGTGGAGAGGAACCAATTTAGTGGTTTGCCCACCGAAGACCCGCACCAACATATGGAGACCATCTCCAATTATTGTGACGCTATATCTCAAACCGGGATTACTCAAGATCAAATTCGTTGAGTACTTTTCCCGTTCTCTCTTATCGGAAAAGCGAAGCAATGGATCAAGAGTCTCGATAGGGCAACCATGGCTATCGACACTTGGAAAAAGCTTGCCTTGGCGTTCTACCAAAAGTTTTACCCTCCGGAAAAGACAAATTTGCTTAGGGCCTCCATCACCGGGTTTCAACAAAGGGATGAAGAGAACCTATATGAAGCTTGGGAGCGGTTTAAATCTTTGGTTAGGTCGTGCCCTCATCATGGACTCTCACAATGGTTCTTGGTGCAACAATTTTGAAATGGTCTTTATGAGGACTCGAGAGCTATTCTTAACATGGGCTCTAATGGTAGGTTCACCGAGGTCGATGACGACCAAACTTGGGCGAGAATCGAAGAGATGGCGGTGCATAATTCGCAATACTCTAGGCCTAGGAAGGCACATCGAGGAGGCATGCATGAGGTCGGTGCTATCACCAAATTAAGCATTGACCTTGGAGCTCAATTGAAAACACACATGGAGACTATTGACAAGAAGCTCCAAAGCCACCTCAACCAAGTCCAAGGCACTAGTTCCTCCCACCATCAACCGATACAAGAAGTGAATGCTTTGGAGTTTCTACCTCCTACTCCTTATTTTGGGATGTGCGATACTTGTGGAATCGTTGGTCATGACCCTATGAATTGTAGAGGAAGTACTGAGCAAGTGAACGCCTTTCAAGCGTTCAAGCAAGGTGCCTCCTACTCTAATCAATACCAAGCTTCCAATCAAGTCCATCAACAACAAGCACTTCAACATCAACAACAACATCGTCCCTATGTTCCACCTCCCTTACGGGACAACAATGAAGGTTACCAAGGTTATGTGGGTAACCAAAGACCCTTCAACAATTTCAAGCAAAATAACCAAGGCAACTTCAACAACAAGCAAGGGTTCCAACAAGGGAACTTCAATCAAGGTGGTTTCTAAGGAAACCAAAATTTTCAAAGGTATCGAAACCGCAACCATGGCAACAATCAAGGCCATCATCAAGGCAACTTTCATGGGTTCCAAGGGAACCATCATCAACAACAAGGTAATTCTCATGGGTTCCAAGGGAACCGTCAACAACAAGCTACACAAGGTAATCAACAACAAAGCAAGCCTAGGAGCCGGTCTCCTACTCATGATTATGGCATTCCTCTCGCCATCACCGACACTCCACATAATCCATCATCCCCACCTCGGGATTTTGACATTCAAAAGACTTTGATGGAAATACAAAGGAGCAATCAAGATATGCAACAGAGTCAAATGGACATGTCAAGAAACCATCATGAGCTCTTCACTTATATTCAAGGGGAAAACGCGACGAGAGATGCCCGTATGAAGATACTTGAGACTCAAGTATCTCAACTCGCTTCGGGGAGCTCCTCAAGGCAAAAGGGGCAACTACCTTCTCAAGGTGTAACTCCAAATTTTGAGCATATGAATGCTATCACCACAAGGAGAGGTACATCCTATGACCCCCCTTCATTCCCTAGTGAACAAGAGCCAATGCAAGAACCGACAAAAGAAATGGCATCTCCAACTCAAGAAGAATCAAGCTTTGATAATCCAATGGAGGAACAAGTTTTATGGGAAGTTGAGAAACCCCAAGAAGACAACCCTCCCCCACTTCAAGAGAAAGACAAGGGAAAAAGGAAAGTGGCCTTTGAAGAATCCACCCCCATTGAGCAAAATAAGTACCAAATCAAGTTGCCTTTCCCATCAAGGCAAATGAAGACTAAGGTGGATACTCAATACGACAAGTTCCTTAATATCGTGAAGAAATTGGATGTAAATGTCCCATTCACCGAGTTACTTACCCAAATCCCGGCATATGGAAAGTTCATGCGGGATATCCTAGCTAGGAAGCGGTCCATTGACAAGGAAGAGACAATAGCGTTCACAAGGGTGGTGAGCGAGCTTATTCAAGGTTCCACGCTTCCGAAGTTGAAGGATCCGGGTAGTTTCTCGATCCCTTGCACCATAGGCAATTTTATGATCAAGAATGCATTATGTGACTTGGGCGCGAGTGTGAGCATCATTCCCTACTCTATTTGTTACCGACTAGGGATGAAGGAGTTGAAATGTACGTCCATTACACTCCAAATGGCCGATAAATCTCTTAACCGACCATTGGGAATGCTAGAGGATGTGCCGGTGCGAATAGGGAAGTTCTTCATCCCGGTCGACTTCATTGTGGTTGACATGCCGGAGAATGCTAACACTCCCATCATCCTTGGACGCCCATTTTTACACACCGCCAGTGCCGTGATCGATGTGAAGAAGGGTAGGATTACCTTTCAACTAGGCGACGAAGAGTTAGTGTTCGACCTCCAAGGCAACACTTCGCCTATGATCGAATCATGCAATATGATCCAAGCCACGAAAGACATCGATCTAGGGAGTGAGCCGGGACAAAGCTTGAAGAAGCACTCTTATGTACTTGAGGATGATGACTCCGATTTGGAGGAAGATGGGTGCCCATATCATGGGCTTGATGACAAGTTGAAGAGCAAGGAGAAGGATGAGCCTCCCTTGGAGCCACATGAGGATCGTTGGACGTTCGGGTATATCCCGAAATACCAAAAGTACAAGTTCAAGCCATTGAACTTGGAAGATCGGGATACCCCGGGAACGTCAAGGCAAGGCCATGAAGAGCCTTGGGATGTGGTTGGATATATAACATGCTTGATTGAAGACTTCTCTAGGGCCTTCGACTTGTTCCTACGTGCCCTTGATGGGGATGGAATCGGTTTCAAGGTTGTTGAAAAAGAATGAAGAGTGCACCATCTTGGTTTGACGGAGTTCCACAAGAACTGTCCCATTGTACATATTCCTTACTTGTATTTAGTTTGAGTTTTGTGATATTCTTGTCGTTTGGATTGATTGATGAGCATAGTGAGGGAGAGAATTTAATGTGTGTTGGAGCTTTATTGATAGGTGAAGTGCATGTGATTCCTAGAAAGGAATGGTTGATGATGGAGTTTGGTTTGCGAGCGAGGAAGTCGGTTTTTGAAGCTTATGATAAGCTTTTGGGTTTGGGGAAGGCCAAGAAGACTCATCCCGACCGGGAAGAGGGCTTCCCGACCGGGAAGGATGAGGAATCCCGACCGGGAAGGAGCCATCCCGATCGGGATGAAGGTGCAGAAAATCGGACTCACTGGAGTGCATTCCCGACCGGGACGAGAGCTTCCCGACTGGGACGAGAGCTTCCCGATCGGGAAGGGTTTATCAACCCGATCGGGACCATCCATCCCGACCGGGATGGTCCCCTTTCTCCCTTTTGAGCCTTTTCTTAGGCGTTTGACTCCACCCATCCATTATACCCCCTCCCAGCCTCCCTACTCCTCCTTAGTCCTATCATATGACCCATACACCTCACCTTACACCGAAATCCACATAAATTTTCATCCCCTCGCACCATTACTACCCCGACCGTGAGTTCTTCTTGAGTGTGAAGCGAGATGGCAACCGAGAAGACAACCGACGAGCCTCTAATGATCATCGAGACGATGGAGCAAGTGAGTTACTAGCCGCTCGGTTTGGGTAACTATCCTTACTTTTCCGTCTTTTGTCTCTTGTTTTCTCTTGTTTGCCCCCTTCCCCTTGAGTCACGGTATCTTAGTGGCCTTCGAGGCCGTAGTACGGTTGCTCCCGACTCTCGATGATGTGACTACATCGAGAGTCATTTCAAAATCCAAATTTTTTACAAGATTTTCACTTTCTTTTTGAGGATTTAGGCGGAATCCGGGCTAGGTGACTTGATTACACCTAGCCCTCCCCTCCCATTTCCTTTTATTTCCTTCCTTTTTATTTTTTCTCCCCCCTTCCATATCTTTTTCTCGTCACGGCCCATGGTGACTTGACTACACCCCGGCCGGACACCTTCTACCCTTTTCTTCACTTTATTCTTTGATTTTTAGCTTTATTTTCGTAGTTTCTTTTCTTTTCTTTTGTCTCTCCGCACACTACGATCGAGCATGAGGACATTGCTCGGTTTAAGTGTGGGGGAGCGATATTCTAGTGTAGTTAGCTTTATTTTCGTAGTTTTTCGAAAAATCTCAAAAATCCCTAAAAATTCGAAATTTTTTCACAAAAATCAAAAAGATTTTCTTTTGTATGTTTTCCTTTTTTTGTCTTTGTGTCGTATATTTGTTTTGTATTGTGTGTGTTTTGCCTCCCTTTTCCTTATAGGTTGCTTAATCACCGTTGTTTGGAAAGCTTTGAAGACATCCGGTAACATCCTCTAACCCTCTTTCCCTCTTTATTCCTTGTGATGTTTGGAGAAGGTTGTGTTGAGGTGTGCTCGGGTGGAGCTTGTACATTCATGTGGTGGATTTGATGACTTGTTTTGAAATTCGGGGTGGTGTGTGCTTTGTTTATGTGTTTTTCTTGTTTTGTTTTATTTTGTTGCCTTTTTGTTTCTTTTTCTTTCGTTCGTTTTCGTCGTGTCTTTGTTTTGTGTGTAGTCGTGTCTTGTGCGTAAAAGATTTTCGAAAACCCGGTTTAGAGGCTAGTGTGCAAGTGTCTACTTTCTCTTTTTAGTAGTAAGAATCGAGTCTTGGACTTTGGTCTAGTAGAATGACCCTAAATCAATGAATTCGTTGGTCTTTTACCTTGAGTCCACCTAGCTTACTAGGGATTTACTACGGGATTTGCATTTTGACCACTATGACCCCCCACGGTGTGAAAAGGCCTTGGTTGCCGAGTCCCGTCCCTTAGGTGACCGTGTTTAGGATCGTTTGATTAGTCCAAGTTCTCCCCCTTTTTGTGGGTTTGAAAGGGGATGCGCACTCCCGACTTACCCATTTCCCTACCTCCTACACATATCACACAATAAATTGCAATTTGTTGATTCTCTCTTTCTTAATTGTCAAGAAATGCCAAAAAGCCAAATCTTGCCAAAAAAAGGGCAAAGAAAAGAAAAGAAAGAAAAATGAAAGAAAGAAAAGAATGAAGAAAAAGAAAAGGCACAAAAGCCAAAAAGAAAATAGAAAAGAAGAAAAAGAAATGGCATGGCAACAAACAAGCAAAAACGTCGAAAAGAAAGAAAATGCCAAAAGAAAACCCGTCTCGCAAAAAAAGAAATCCCCACAAAAATAAGCCTTTTTCCGACTTTTGCCGTGAAGAGCCTACCAAAAGGACCGAGTCCCTAGGAAGGATGATAGCGGCATTAGTCGGTCTTCCCTCATTTTGCATGTTTTCCACCTTTTACTTGGACTAGTTAGGCGGTCTTGGACACGGGACGACCCTCTTGGCTCACGCTAAAGGGGACGGGGTCTCACTTACCTACAGTGTCGACTAACACCGTGGTTCTTCACTTTCCACTCCGCCGATCGTCCCGTAGTACGTTTTTAGAAAGTTAGGAGGACCTAGGTAAGTTACCAACGTTTTTGTTGCTTTACCGTCATACTATTAGGGTTTAGTTCACCTTGATTTGTATTGCTAGCTTGGGAACGTTGTCACTTACCTCGAGTCCTAAACCGGTGTTTCTTCCACCGCTTTTTGAGGGAAGCGGTATTTGTTTTCTTTTGAGTGCAACCGATTATGTGTTTGTTTGTGTGTTTCGTGTCCGGTTGCATCCACAGTTTTGTCGCAAGACCCGACTTGCCTTGCGGAGTTCACTTTTCCCTCAAGGTGCATTCGCGTGAGTTGAAAGGGCGTAGGGTGCGCTAATACCCACTCGGATAGTTTAGTACTTGGTTTGTGCTTACTCGAGGGCGAGTAAGGGTTAAGTGTGGGGGAGTTGATAAGTGTAGTTTGTAGTGCCTTTTTCACTATGTTTTGGTCCCATTTCTTTGTGGAATCGCTCCTTGGGGAGCGATTTATGGGTTTCTTATGCTTCCTTTAGTTCGTTTCAGGTTCCCGAGACCATTTGGAAGAGTTGGAGCGATTCCGACTCTATACATACACATTTTGGAGCCAACGGAGTAAAGGAACGATGACTCGATGCCTTGGAATCGACCCCGAGACCTTGGGACCCAATCCCAAGCCTCCGAGACCCGATCCCGAGTCCCGAGAATCGGCGAGAAACCCATGAGAGGCAAGGAGGGACCAAAAAGCTCTTAAGGGAGGCCTACAAGACCCATCTCGTTCGGGATGGCCTCATCCCGTTCGGGATGGGGTGCGACATTGAGAAGGCTGCTGTGAGCCCATCCCGGTCGGGACCAACCCGTCCCGGTCGGGATGACAGGGCCGTCCCGGTCGGGACGCTACAGTGGCTGCGCGACTTCTTTTATTTCTTCTCCTTCATTCTTGTACCCATATATATACTCCCTTCTTGTATGTTAAGAGATCTTATCTTACTCTAGACTAGTTTAAGCCTCCATTAAGCATTAAACCCTAGATTAACATTCCTCTCATTAGTTTAATTCTCTCTTGAATCTTTAGTTAATCATTGTAATTAGTTCTTGTATTAAGAGGATACTTGAAGAATTCTCCAAGCTTGACAACCTTGGGTTTTATTTGGGTTCTTATTTATACAAGATTGCATCTTTTCATCTCCATAGTGTTGGTATAATCATCTCTACTCTTAATCTTGTTTATTTAATGTTGTTTGAATCTTTTCATATTGTTATTGTTCTTGTTCTTGTTAATGATAATGGATGGTTGGTTTGTGAGTTTGTTTTCTCTTATGATTGTTAGTTTGACCATGATAATGAGTGAGTAGTGATCTTGTGGGGTTAGTAGGGGGATTAGGGGTAGATTATGGATGATTAGGGTTGATTAAGGGAAAAGGGTGAATCTTTGTTGTTAGTCACATTGTGGGCACTCTATGTGTTTGTTGATATGCTTGTATGAGTTGTAGTGGCCATGCTTCCCATACTTGTGCTCATCTTCTCATTGTTTGTCTATGATGCGGAAATGTTGAGAATAGTTTAGTCGCGAGAGCGTGGACTAGGGTCTAAGTTGCGAGAGCCCGGACCCACCTTGACATCGGTCTAAGTTGCGAGAGCCCGGACCGACTCTAGTAACTAGGAGACACCTATACCCTTGATCACCCAAATCACTCGTCTACACCTATGAACCCGACCTACCCCACTTCCTTCCATATTTGAGTTCACCTCCTTAGTTAGTCATAGTTTACTCTAGTTTATTTGTTAGTTCATCATTAGCTTAGTCATACTTCTTCTCCACCATAGTTTTCCATTTATCGTTTCTTTGTGTTTGTTTGGTAGCATAGTCTCGTTTGTAGGCCGACCTAGTCTAAACTTTACAATACCGTCCTCGTGGATAAGATCCCGACTTACCCTAGCTACCCACTAGGTGTAATCGGAAGTTTATTGACGGTTAGGGACGTGACGAATCCTTACCATCACTAAGCGTGAGAAAAATAAATAAATGGGTTGCTAAGTCGTTTAATGCATATTAAACTAATAACGTCAAAGTTATTTTAGCATGTGAGTACGTTTTAGTCTAATAAAACGATAAAAACAAATAAATAGCTACAAACACGAGAAAACGAGTTAGTAACGATGAACAAATTGAATAAAGACATGAATAAATAATATGCATGATTTTAGAAAAGATTTAATGACACGTGATGGATTAACACGTGTTGACCGAGGTCGAAAAAAAGTATTTATCAAAATATGTCGCGAAAGTCGCATTTTAATGTAAGGTTCGAAAAGAATTAAAAATAGAAAAGCGAAGAAACAAAAAAAAAGGACCCGGCGGATCAGGCCACCGCGCAAGTCGCCTGACAGGCGCGCGACCCGCGTGGTGGTCTACCGGTTTTTTTTGTTTGTCGAAAAATCGTTAATTTTTATAAATCGCGTACAAATATGGATTAATTTATACTCGATTTATATTTTCGATATTCGTCGTATTCGATATTCGATTATGAAATCGATATCGAATAGTCGGAATGACTTTAGAAAAGGTTTTGAAAAAAAGGTTTGTTTTGAACGAAAAGTAAAAAAAAAAAAATTGAACGAAAAAGATGTTAATTCTCTCCGCGTTTAAAATCATCGAATTTTGTTTAAAAAGAGTAATGATTTTATTAGCATCAACGAGAATTAATTAATTTAGTTCTTGTAGATACGATATTCGATTTAGAGAATCGATATCGTATTTTAAGAACGTTATATGAAAAATAGTTTTATAGTATCGATTATATAAAAAAAGATGCGACGAACGACCCATATTAAAATGCGAAACGACCGACGAAAATAAAATAAAAAAAGGAGAAAAGGACGAAGAGGAGGAGAAGAGAGAAGAGAGAAGCGGGTTTGATTTACACCCTCAACCTACATGCTTTGCTTTCTCGGATAAGAGCTCGTCGGACGGTGGCTAAGGTACGGGAGCATCGAGATGATGCGGATGAGTTAAGGCGTCGGTTTTTTGGACGTGGGAGGTAACGGGTTTCGGCCGGATGATGGGGTCGTTTCGTCGGTATTTCGAGATTTCTTCGGGAGCACGTCGGGTTTTGCTAGATATCGAGGATTTAGATGTGTGAATATATATTTTGGTTGCTGAATTTGTTGTGTAAAAATCGTAGTTGTGAAAATCGTGTTTTTTGTGTTGAATATGAGGTCCTATTTATAGGAGTGGAGGTAACCTTGTTTGTGTGACAAGAAATACCGGTTTGGATAGGAAACACGAGAGTTCGAAAGGGAATGAAAGTCTCGTTTCTTGGTGGGGAAGCCAAGTAACTCGGCTGAAAGGGGAGTATTTCGGCTGTTTAGGGAGTTCTAGCCGAGTGTCTGAGCTCGGTTTGTGAACTGTTTCGGTTTCCGGATAGAATTCCTACTTGAGATCGAATTCTATCCTTAAACGGATTTGTTTAATATTTTTTGAAGATGATTTTTGTAGTATTTGGGACCGGATCAGCCGTGTGAGGTGTCACGGCTGACTCGTGTGTCTCGAGAATATTTTTGACCGGGTTTTGACTTGGTCGTAAAAAGACGGTTTTACCCCTGGTGTCGGAATCGACCCAAATTAGTCTCATTTGACTCAAAACGACCCACTGGGCCTGGATTTGAGGTCGGTTTTGTAGGATATGTACTCCTCAATAAGCCTAAACCAAATGTCCATGATTTCGAGCCCATATCCGAGTCCATTAAAGCATGTTTGCGTCCGATCAACATCGGGTGTTTGGCGGGACTTACTATAGACACCTGGCGGTCAAAATGTGGGTGTCTACAGAGCCCCCACTCTGACTGAGGATTGGACAAGGCGAAAGTTAGAGTAGCTACCAGGCCAATCGAGGATTAAGACCTGGCAGACTTCCGATCGGGTCGTTTAGAGTCCATTAGACTTGCGTTGGTGGGGCTCGCCAGCCATAAGACAGAAATCATACATGGGTAGATGTCAACAATGGCGCGGGGACTTCTAACTAAAAAGTCTTGGGTGTGTCTGTTTACAGACACATCCATCTTGGAATGGCGCGGGAGCCTCCATTGGAAGTTGTGGGTATACCGCTTACTGATAATCCCACCTTGAAATAGCGCGGGAGCCTCCATTAGAAGCCGCGGGTGTACCGCTTACTGATACATCCCATCTTAGAATTGCGCGGGAGCCTCCATTGGAAGCTGTGGGTATACCTCTTACTTATAATCCCACCTCGGAATAGCGCGGGAGCCTTCATTAGAGGCTGCGGATGTACCGCTTACTGATACATCCGATTCTTCAGTAAAAATGTTGCTTGAATTTTCACTGGGAATTTTCTTTTGAGAATTCTCCGGGAGTCTTGGGATACCTGTATGCTTTGCATGCAACATTCAGATAAAACACCGACTCACGCTAGGGGAAAAAATGATTTTTCTTTGATTTTTGGAAAGAAAATGCTGAAAATTTTAGGAAACGCTGAAAATTTTTGAATTTTTTGGAAATTAGAATGCTTGGCATGACTTGATTCCCGATCAGTTTCTGACACGGACTTCTAAAATCTTCTGGTTAGGCCTGTATGCCTAGATGGATTAGGGATAAAAATTCCTATTCCCGTGGTGACTAGGAATGGGATTTTCTCAAATGGCTAATGAGAATTTGGAGAGAGACATACCGACAGACTCGATTCTAGACGTGACCGGACGAGTTAACAGACACGACTGGACTCTCGAAGGGTTGGACCGTGACTCGGTAGGGGGTGGGCCACCTAACAAGACTCTTAAGTTGCGCTATTCCGTAGCCTAGGCGAGTGGCAACATGGTCGAATCCTCAAAATGAGCATGTTTCCGTACGACAGGGCTTTGTGGTAGCAATGCCGTAGACTGGTGTTCTATTGGATTTTTTCAGTTTCGGGGTATATTCCCAAAGTAGGTGTTGTCTCGAGTCTCTGACAGATTCTCGTCTTCGACTGAGCCGAGTACTAGGACACACTATAGAAAGGAGGCTAGTTTTTGAAAGTTTTTGGATTATGTGAGTGGATGGAGAACTTCTGCCTAGGAGAAGCCCCCGGGACAACAAAGCTAACTGTTGAGAACATGACAGTGTCGTGACCGAAATGATGGTGCTTTTTGAATGGGTGTCAATGTGGGTGGTTGTGCCTCTATTGAAAGGCTGCCTACGTATTCACGTGTAGTGAAATCAAACCAAACTGTAGTTCAGTGTTGAAAAATGTATTATGATGCCTAGCTTATTAGGGCTTTGTGTGTAACTAGCCATAGCAATGGTGTAGGCTAGGTGCATTCCCAATGATGTCTTGACCAAAGGGCTAGAATAGTTAGGATGTTGATCCTGTGACTGTGAGCATTTTCCGGGGTAGCCCCCAGAGGTGGTGCGAACTATTTGGGCATGTTCTATGCCGACCGCAAGTTGAATTCCCGTGTTTGGGGTTGGTAACTAGTTTAGATGTTTTTGGAAATGTGGTGCTAGGAAGTAAGTGGCTTTGATGGTTCGAAATCTGGAGCTCGATTTTGTGGAGCTAAGGCTTCGAGGGTAAGGTATTACAATGTGGTAGAAAAGGGGGAAGTCGAGTAAAAATGACTCGGACTTCGATTGGGCAGGTTGATAATGCGGGATCTGGTTTCCATGTCTGGCCCTAAAGGTTAGGGTGTATCCTATGGATCTTGAATCCTCAAAATTCCGGGCTGTCTCTAGCCTAGGTCTCGAGAAGGTCTTGAGGGTTGTAATGTGGGAAGGCTAAATGTGGTGTTAGCTGATCAGCTTGATTGTTTTTCCCCTATTTGATGGTATGGGTTTTGATAATTTTTGAATTGACCGTTTCACTTGAGTTGATCATTAGCTACGGTCATGGGTTTTTGAATTCATTGGGTTGACCTCTTAGCCCCGGTCATGGGATGGACCGTATCTGGTCGGGGGATGTTGACAATTCTTTTTGATCATGGCCAGCTCTTTTGTTTTGGCCTTTTGCTTTTTCCTTGGACTTTTGATTTTTTTTTTTTTTTGTCCAACTCTTTTTTTTTTGTCGGTCAGACTAACACATAAGGTAGGGATTGGTTAGTCTTATTGGATGAGTGTTTTATTGTGGGAAATGGGCTTGCCTCCCGTCTTGAACCCAAACTAGGAGACTACCTAGATTTGTCATAGGATTCGATACCGCTCCTACTAAGGGTGGTCATATGGCTTTTCTATACCGGACATGGAATAGGTAAAAGGAAAACACGGGCTCGGTTTCCTGCAGTCGTTATAGATGTGCCTATAGTCACGTGCATGTGCTCATAGTGTATGACGGTGTTCATCACGTTCTCGGAAACACATACAGAAAGTATATATGTGAAATAGAAAAACTGATTTTATTGAATTTGAAAAGAGGACAGAATGCAAATGACTCTGACTCTGATTTGGAAATGAGGATGTAGGGTATCCTAGACTCGGACTCAGACTTAGACTCGAATCAGATCCGGACTCGGATGCTCGGTTGGTTGTTCTTTTTTGGTAAGGTCTTTGACAGGTGCCACGACTCGCCTAAACTCGGCTTTGCGCAAATGCAAGAGAGGGAGTCAAACTAGACCCGGCCCGGGGTAACGGGAATGACTAAGACTCTTGGACTGGGATACTCGAACGTTGACCTAGACAAAGTAACGACCGGGAATTAGACCCGAGCTGCATAAGGGTGAGTCCGAAAATGGGGCGACCGTGTTTGACCGTGCCTCGTGCTCGGACCAACCGTGGTGACCTAACCCTAGGTGACTCGAGTGTTCGTAGTATAGGTGCGACTCGAAGAAGGCATTGTAAGGACGCCGGTGTAGGATGAACATAGGGTACCCCTTAAGGTGACCGTGGTTGACTGCTCGGGTGGAGGACAGCCCCCGAGTGAGACTAAAGACTCTGGTAGGACTCGGATGGTGTGACACCTAAGTGACTCGAAAGTGGGGTAGGTGAGACACGTGTAAGACATGACCCTTAGAGCAACCGTGACTGATCGCTCTGCTGAAGAATAGCCCCCGAGTGCGGAAAAAAGCCTGACAAGGAAATGACCCGGAAAAGACACCTAGACGGGTGACTCGTGGACGGTGGGTTTTCCTTCGTGTGGGAGTTGATGATGTCTTGATCGGTTGCGAAGTCGTGTATGATTCCCGAAGAACCTATCCCGATTAGCATAGTAATTTGGAAATATATCAGTTTGAAATTCATGTATTGCTCGTGAATTATCGCTTTCATCAAATTGGATATTGTTGACCAAATTATTGTTGAAACGAAAAAATTGTATAAATGAGATTAATTTATCGGGTCGTATGTCGAGAAATGTTAGTCACGACCCCACAAAAGTCTTAAGTTGAGTCTTTAAAATTCAAGACTCAACTTAAGACTTTGGTACAATATTGGTAGACTCCACATGAGTCTTGAGACAAGACTCACTTCAAGACTACCTATTATCTTCTGAAGACTACTAATAATCTTAAGACTTTCTCAAGACTATCAATAATCTTAAGACTTCCCTCAAGATTTTGCATCTTAAGACTTTCTCAAGAATATCAATAATCTTAAGACTTATCTCAAGATTTTGCAACATTATTAGTAAGACTCACATGAATCTTAAGACAAGAC
This sequence comes from Agrostemma githago, assembly GCA_958450325.1. Taxonomy (NCBI): domain Eukaryota; kingdom Viridiplantae; phylum Streptophyta; class Magnoliopsida; order Caryophyllales; family Caryophyllaceae; genus Agrostemma; species Agrostemma githago. The sequence goes on along the minus strand of OY288257.1, from coordinate 56,224,392 downwards.
TCACATGAGTCTTAACAACGAGGATACCCTTACATTTTGAAGTCATGGGAAGTGAGGATTGAATAATGGTTGGGTTTCTAACATAGTAACATCCGGGGTTCATCCTACATTTTAGGGTTTAGGGTCATATTTATTAAGAATAATTAGTACCTACTGCTACCAGATAGGAGTACTTCTATTACCTGGATAATGATTGCATATAACTTGATGCATTAATATTCCTTAATTTAATACTCGTATGAAACACAGATAAATTTGTCCCATTAATAAATTATTGTACTTTTCTTCTCCAATAAAGTAAAAGTTGCTTGTGAAGTTTGAGAAAAATCTATCCACATGATGTTCTCGTATGATGTTCCCGTATGTAAAAGTTCAAATTAAAGGGTCAACGGTAGGATCAATTTCAGGTCGAGCCACTTTCTGATTATTAAAATCGGGTTGACTTCGGATCGGGCCGGATCATTTTCGGATTTGTTATTTTCAACTTTTTTTTAGAGTATCGACTCGTTTTCTATACTAATGTCATGGTCAATATCGGGTCAAGTTGGTCGATTCGGATTACGGGTCAAATTAGGGTCTTCTGTTCTGGTTGACTTATTCGGGTCGGGTCATTCGGCCGGGTTAGTTTTGCCAGGTCTAAACTTTGGGTCATATGTCGAGTCATTTTGGTTTGGATCATTTTGAGATTTTTTTATTTTCAACCTTTTAGGGATATCGACTTTTCTATATGAATAAACATCAGATCAAGTTAATTGGGGTTAGAACGGGTGAATTATGATTACGACATGTTAAACTCAAATCTTCAGTTCGCATGTGCAGATAGAGTTGGTATCGAGTCGATTTTGTGAGGTATACGGAAAGCATATATATAGTACATACAGTTGATGGGGACATACATGCAAGACAATACAAGCTTAGGCAAATTGTTTCCATTTTTGGATATGATATAGACAATTGGGATATTAGAGTTTGACTCATTAATGTCATGACAAGTAGTTGTTGTACTCCCTCCTATTCACTCTTTTCCTCCCATTTTCCTTTTTGAGCTTAGTTTGGTTTTCTTCCCACTTTCCTTTTTTGGAAATAATTTTAATCATTCTTTATTCTTCCTTCAATTCTTTATTCTTTTCCTCCACACCTAAACTCAACCCCTTTTCACTTTATACCCCACCTTTTACACTTCATACCCCATTTTCTATTCATCACTCTTACTTTATCTCCACTCTTTATTACTCCCTCCATCCAACTTTAAACTTCATGGGGGGAGTGACACAATCATTAAGAGTGGGGTAAATTATGTGGTGAAAAATGAAAGTTGAGAAAAAATGTGGGGTCAGAAATGATATGGACCACAAAAATCAACCAAAAGAGGAAATATTATAAGTAGGAAGTTTAAAAATGGACAACCTTTTAAGGAAAGTAGGAAGATTAAAATTGGATGGAGGTGGTATTATTATACTCCCTCCTTGGTTTCCCAAAAAAAAAATTGGGGAGGAAAAGAGTGAATAGGAGGGAGTATTATGTTGCCTTCAATTAACATGAAGAATAGATAATCATCCAAAACACCCTTCATTCATTTCCACTAATTTCTTCAACGTTTTCAACTTCTTCCAAACACCCTTCAACGTTTTCATCCAATTAATGGCGTGGGTCTTACATGTGAACTAGGATTTCACGTGCATGCAATTAAGTTTTTGATGATCTGCTCGCATAAGATTGATATTGTGTGTTTCTCTTTTCTTGGTATCAAAACACTGGCCTGGACATACACTCCGAGGTAGGACTTGCTTTGTGTAGGCCAAGAGTATTCATCTCTCTCCTCGGGTGTACATTATCGATCATCTGCTGAAGGTCACACTCACACACCATTATTATGTAACAGTAATTCTCGTGTGAGACCGTCTCACGATAATTTTATCGTGAGACCTTTCACATGGGCACATAGGGGGTGGTTACAAATTTAGTAACCACCTCTTATATGAGCCGTCTCACGATAAATTACTGTGAGACGGTCTCATACAAGTTTTTGGCATTATGTAATGGCATTGCATGATTTATTTTATTTCTTGCTCTAGTTTGGATTCTACAAATAAAACCCAAGTTCCTACTTTACGATTATTTTCCATGTTGATCATTATTTACCTAGTTTAATACTTACTTCATGAATTTTCAAACTATTCTATTTGAGCACAGTTTTTGTGATCTAGGGTCGACCAATTAATTTTGGAGATATTGTTCCAACTCTAACACGAAGATCCTTAACAGTATAATACTATAGTATTATTAAATAATCCAATAAAAAAGAAATTTACTTAAAAAGTAGCATTAGCTAGATAATCAAACCCACGACCTCCATGTTAATTGTAAGTATTTTATCCACTACACTTTTCTATTACTCATTGTTAAAATTGTATGAAAAATTTACCTATTAAGACTCATCAATTGTTTCGACCCCGTTCCTAGAACCAAATTGATTGCCCTTTGGGTGGGTCAACCCTATTTCTACTTTCCAAGGCAAATACATCTCCACCATCTCACTCCTAGGTGAAATTTGACGAAAAAGATGGCCCCAAGCCACAAAGTTATAATGGATCAAATATTATCCATGTGACTAGGTAGATAACACAAAATCAAAATATATCAAAAATAATATATATTTTGTTTTTATCTAAACACGTGGATAATATTTAACTCGTCGCAAATTTGTGATGAATAAGCTTGTTCCAAACGACAATTTGGGCGAAAGTTGAGGTCCTTACGCTTGATGGGACATCTTAGCTTCTTATATACATTGATGAGTCTCATTGAATGTTTAAGTCATGGAAAGGGAGAAATTTAATAGAGTAACATCTAGGATCCATCCTACATTTTAGGGTTTAGAGTACTACAGTACAATATTTATTAAGAATAATTAGTACCTCGAGTACTAAACTACTAGTCTAGTCTCCACATATGAGTACTTACTACGGCTGTATCATTACTTCAGTTCAACCTTCCCTTTTACTTTTTTTTTTCCACATTTGTCAATATGTATTTTGAGTTTCGAAGGTTGTTATTTACGGCCCGACCATCGAGTGGGATGATTAGGGGTCGGAAAAATATGGGTTGGTTCGAAAACTAGAGGATTTTTGTTCCAAAATTATTACTCAATAGAACGCAAATTCTTGTCTGATCTTTGACGGTGTTCAAGTAGTAGTCTATTTAGTGGATGACAATTGGTGAAGCCACTTTGTTGGTTAATGCTAAAATTGGAATTTGGAAGGAAGAAAGTGAGTTCATATGTCTACGTCTTATACAAAAATAATTGTCATTTACTTGACCATTTTCCATGCCTATTTCCGTAATCATGGGGCTCGCTCATATGATATGACTAGTAATATATTAGTAAAGATTATGGAAATTCAATATTAATAACGTATTTTTAAAGATGACTCAAATAAATTTTATAGGGATATGTTTTCTCTAATAGATTGTCAAAGTTATCCTTGAATGTGAATGGTCTCGAAAAGAGAAAATGATAGCTTCGACTTGAACGGATGAAATATTACTCAACTTGTCCTTATCAAATTGGAAGAGCATCATATCCTTTCCATTTTGTCGAATAAATTTTTCTTTAAGCTAGGATACCATTAGGATTAGGGCATATTTGTCAATTTAATAGGATCATGATTGCATATAACTTGAGGCATTCCTCAATTTAATACTCCGTATGAAATACAAAGATAATAAGTTTGTTCATTTAAGCTCCCATTAATATATTATTCCGTGTTATATTTTTCTTCTTCAATAAATATGTTCTCGTGAAAGTTGAAATCAAAGGACCTCAATATATAACAATACTCGTCAACATTTTGTAATTGAACTCAAAATCGATAAGCATGCTAATTAAAAGGCCTTGTCCATAACGAACTTTCATAAGTTTTAAAAGACTCGGCCACCCGGTAGATATTACATGTAGAATAATAAGCAAGCAAAATAGCAAATCATGAACTGCAAATCGTAGCATAATAAACTCATAACTACTCTACGTTTAACCGTGACATATATTTGTTCAATGGCTAGTTTAATCATGACATGCTCTAGTTTATTTTTGTTGTGTATTGTAGCATAAACTCATAAGTAATAGCGCAATCTCTTTCCGTCTTGGTCATTTATTATCATTTAATTAAAATGTTTTTCACAAAATAATATAAAATGATACCAAATGATTGAGACAGAAGGAACATATCGGTACAATGGCTTAAAATGACAGTTACAGATGAGGGAGTTAATTAAGGTTGGGAAAATGACAACCACATCTATAAATTTTTGGTTCTATCAGATCAAGTTTCAGGGTTCTATCGGGTAGGGTTTCGAATGGGTCAGACCAGCTTTTACGAGCTCTAGAAGACTTGGCAAATGGGTGAACCAGGTCAAATTTGATCGGATTATTTTCGGGTTTGTTATTTTCAGTCTTTTTAAGGATATATCAACTCGGTTGCTGTCAATAAACGTTTAGGTCAACTCGTATTAGAGCGAGTCAATTTGAATCACAAGCCAAATTAAACTCGGATCCTAAGGTCAGGTGTCGGATTTGGTTATACGAGCCGGGTCAATTTGGTAAGGTCGTCTATCTACTAAACAGATAGGTAATAACTTCATGCATAAAAACGTACATGAGACATGCAAGACATGCCAAATAATACGTAGTATGGACTATAAGATATGGTGTTTCCATTTGTGGATACTCAATTATACTCCCTCCGTTCCATTGAATAGTATACATTTGTTTTTTTGACACTATTTATAAGTATGATGACTTTTCGATATAACTTCTAATATATAAGATAAAATATATTCATGTGGGATCTTGTTTAAATCGTCTAATCGAATATCAAATTTTTATAACTTTTAGTAATACGTAACTAAAGATATAGACAAAAGAAAACGAGTATCGACATACGTGTATAAAGCAAATGGATACAAATGGTTGGAAGGGAGGGAGTATAGAGTTTGTGTGTAATATACGAAGGAAGTCCGCGTAGAATTAAATCATCTGACGGCTAGTAGCTCTATAATCTATATTGTGGTAGGTTGAATATTTGAACTAGCATTGAACCTATATTTGGATGTATTGTGTATTAATAGTACTCCGTATTACTTTAGCGTGGAGTAGCAAGTAGCCAAGTAATAAAACAAACAAAACCATTATTTCCTTTCCCTTTCATTTTTCAAAAAACCCAATAATAAGCAACTCCCTTTCATTTTTCAGAAAAAGCCACTAATAAGCAACTCTCTTTCATTTTTCAAATAAACTAGTAATAAACAAGTAATTAATCTTTTGTTGTATGACTTAAAGCTTTTGTAATCTATTCTTAAGTTACATTACAACATAAGTAATCTCCTCAAATTTAGGGTATAATTCCTCATCTTTCTTATTTATTTTAAGTTACATTTCTTTCGTGTTTAAGTTGTTAATTAGTTTTTTTTTTTTTTTTTTTTTTTATCTTTTAATTATGCTTATTTTATGGTTAAAGTGGGTAGTTTGTTAGAGTAATTTTATTTGATGAATTGTTTCAAGGGAGTTTGGTTTGTCTTACACTAATATTTGGTTTCGTTGTAGCTAGGTTAATAAAATTGTCAATTAATTAATTATTAGTAATCTTTTTTAAATATAATAATTGTATGATGTGCTTAGTAATTACTAATACTTGTGTCTTAAGCCGTTCAGGCGTTCAGGTCAAGTATCTACACAAACATTGTGTTGAGGGAATATATATAAGCTGAGAGTACAACATTATAATACTAACAGTTTGTAGGTAATGTGAATTAAGATTTCAACTACGGAATATTATTTTGTGAATCATGTTTAAAAAAAATTCACTTGTTACTTATGAAATTTAGAGATTTTGTTATGGATTATTATTATTATTATTATTATTATTATTATTATTACTTGTGTCTTAACCGTCATTTAATTAAAGTTTTGGTTGAAGTGATTATATATTTGTTTATATTTGACGTTTATGGTTATCCATGTTGATCATTATTCACCCTGTTACGACATACATTTTTTAACCAATCTAATTAAGCACAATTTTTCTACTTTAAAATGATTAGAAGTACTCATTCATAAGTGCTAATGACATCTTTCAATGTTTCGTTTTCATATAATTTATGAGTTTTTGAAATCAATTAAGTGGAATATGATAACTTTTGGAGTCTTACGTTCCAAATAATTAATTAATTGCATTTTGTGCTAAAGGCCATGAAGAATGAGGATAATTATGAAGCTCCAGAAAGTCAGGTATGAATACTTCAAATTATACAAAGATATACTCGTATATGGTTTGTGCATATTTTTAATTTGGCATATTTTGTTTGAAGTGACCAAGTATAAGGACCATTTATCTCACTGTTTATTAATGATCATTTCTTATGTTGAGTTTATAAGTCCTCATTTAGATCATTAGGACATTGGTTTGGTTACTAATATCCCACATTTTCGTAAATTTCAACAAAAAATCAACGAAAAGATCATAAAATAAACCTAAATAGTAGTCCGTACTCCGCTCTAACAATTTATTGTCTTTATCTACTCAAATATGTACTATATTTTATTCGTTACAAATTTATGACGGATACTCTCGTGACAAATTTGATAACGAGTGCTTTAAAAGTACGTGGATCATATTATTACTCCTATCTAGGAGGAGTAGTAGACTGTAGACTAATACGTAGTACTTTCTCCGTTTAATACAAAGAGTACGTTCGTTTTTTCACACTTGTCGAGACATATTTTACACCGTCAATATATTTCGTTTTTCATTAACAAAATTATAAAAATTCGATTTTTAATCTACCCACAAAGACGAATCAAACAAGATCACGCATGACTATATTTTCTCTTATAGATTATTTAAAATGTTAACAATTCTTTTGAGTTGGAAATAGTGAAACGTAGCCTTTAAATTTGAACGAAAGGAGTATCAGGTTATACCGAAGGTATAGAGGGGAGTAATAAGTTTGGTAGCACAGTAATTATGAAAGTAGAGAGGGGAGTAATAAATTTGGTAGCACAGTAATTATTACGCCTATGCATTATAGGGTTCTTCCTATACCATGTGTTATGTATGTGAATGCAATTGGTAAGCGAGTCACTGTCACACACTACTATTAGTCCTCCTCATTCCTTTTATTCGTTTTGTCTTAATTCATTCATTGCCTTCTGTCTCTTGACATTTCTATTCCTAGCTAGCTTAACTTGGGTTGGGTAATTTCTTCGCAAATCATTAGCAACTTACTATCCAAACACAAATAAACTACAACATACAATTATATCGAAATAGAATCAACCACCAAAGTGAAATCATCGAATGAAAGACTTCTAAACAACATTATATATCCATAGCTCGCTAGGAGTAACACTAACAGTAGTCTTCTTCCTCCTCCTCCGAGCATGAGCATGAGTTACAGATCACATTCTCTAGAAAGCTAAGCCACGTGTCTCGATCCGTTGATCCTCTTCACCTCGTCAAACGCCGGATTGCGGCCGAGTTTAGTGCAATCCCCTCATTCACCCAAAACCTACCTAAGCTAAGCTAAGCTAAGTCAATCTCAACCTCAACCTCCTAGCTCCGTCGTTACAGATCTTGGTAAGGACCCCATTATCGAACTTTTTTTTGTCTTTTTCTTTTTCCATTTTGTTTATTGTGGGATGAGTGTGATATGTTGGTTGATTATTGGATTGATGTTTAACTCTTATTTATGGAGTATATATATGTTTTATGAGAAAATAGATGATAGAACATTTTTATGTTAGTTTTACATCTACATTACGTTATGCTAAAATGTATTGAGGATAAGCGCAATTTTTTTTTATCTTTTACGACAGAGTAACGAGTCAAATAAGAAAGATAAGATAAAGAAAAATTTCAAGTTATTGATTCGCAAAATAATTGTCCTATCTAATCGAATTGGATGTTTTATAAATTTTACGGAGTATTCCTATTAATTTTGAGACAAGTACGGAGTATTACGGTTTTACGAGGGATCAACTCTTCTATGTGAAATAAAGAAATGTAAGAAGATAGAACTTGGGAATAATCGATAAAAGTGGGATTATGGAAAGAATAAGAAGAGTCTATGATTTTGGTTTACCCTTACCGTCCTACGTGCATGTATATTTTTATTATTTAAAGGTAGACGGCTCCAAAGTTCAAAATATTGTATGAGTGCGTGGTTTATAATTTGTAGTCTGTACAACTATATTAGCAAGTCTTACAAGCCTATGACGGATCAAATACTATCAATGTGGTAGATACGATAAAATATGGGTAGATATTTTGTTTTTGTCTTATCTACTCACATAGGGTAATATTTGATCCGTCGTACACTTACGACGGATATAACCGTTAAAAGTAAGAATTTGTGCAACTCTAGATGTAAATTAGGTAATTGCAGTTCAAGTGGGGCTTGGCCTACTTGAGTAAGAACTTTTTCTGCACTAGTACTGGAAATATATAACTTGAACTTGGTTAAAAATTACTCCTACTTCATACTAATATTGTTGTCCCCACTTTTAATTTCAACTGCCTTGTACTCACATAAATTTTTAGTACACATTTTAGAAGACTTGACTCATAAATTTTGTTTTTTTTTCCGTGTCTAAGGATCGGGACAATAGTATGGGAGGTTCGGGACAATAGTATGGGAGGTTGTAATCTCGAATTTGTCCACAAGAATTTAACACGTTCTTTTATTGTATTGTATAGATAGTATTCCATATGTTATTGGAGTTTTCAAAATAAGAATATTCTTACTCAGCTCAATACATATTTTAGAACCAAGTTACAGAGTATTAGATTTTTAAAAATATTGTTATTGAGAAGAAAAATAATAATGAACCCTTTTAAGAACAAAAATAACACGTTTTTCCATTGAGAATAATTTTATATATATTTTGGATAGGGTGAAGAATGACTTGTATGGAAAGAACTTTATAAGAAGGTTTTTCTTCGTATGTCAATTTAAATTAGTTGATATTCTATTGTACCAAGTATATATACTCGTCACAAAATTATAATGGTTTAAATATTATCCACATAATTAAATAAGATAAAATCAGAATGCATAATAAAAACACTCGAACAAATTGGACTTTAATTGATCGAGTATGGAACATGTTTTACAACCGGAATTATTTTTTGGACATTTAGGCGACTAGGCATGCAGACGAAACCCTGCGCGACTTGAAGACAAAATTAGAGAAATAAATCGAGCAGTACAAGCAAAGTGAATCTTCCAAAATCCATACTTGGAGTACTTTTGTAGGCAAAATTTTGACTGTTTACTTGAAAGATTTTTCATTTACTCCCACTCTCCTTCCCCTTAAGTGGACTATGATAATTTTTGGAGTCTTACGTTCCAAATAATTAATTAATTAATTGTGTTTTGTGCTAAAGGCCATGAAGAATGAGGATAATTATGAAGCTACAAAAAGCCAGGTATGAATACTTCAAATTATACAAAGATATAGGAGGTGTTTGGTAAATGGCGGATCCGCCAAAAATTGGCATATTGAGAGCAAATAGCGGATTTGACCAACAAATATGTCAATTGTAATGTTTGGTAAATGGCGGTTTGTAATAGCATATTGGGGTCGAATATGCCATTTTGCAATATGTTGGTAGGAGCAGCATATTGAGTTGACGGATTGCATTTTATTTTATTTTTATTTTTTTTACCTCCCTACCCTTTAGCAATTTAAACCATACTTTCATTATTTCTACTTTCGTTATTCTAAACTCTTTCATAGAATTCACATTCTAAGTACATTTTCCTCTCTTCGATTTTTTTATGCATGAATTTGATATGCAATTATTTGATATTCTCCAATATGCTCCGATCAAGACTTAAGAAACTCAAGAAATATCAACTCTCCGTGATAATATTTGTTCATCTTTAATGGCTAATAGAAGAAAACGACGATATTAATCATTAAAATTGTTGGTGTGATGTATATTGATTATTGACGTATATTTAATCAAAAAATTAGTTATGTCCTTTTTTGTCATTTTACAAATTAGTTAAACAATCCGCTAATCTAAACAGCTAATTACCAAACACTATTTAAAAAATTCTGCTAATTGAATATGTCAGTCAAACCTGCCAATTGATTCTGCTAGTCAAATCTGCTTTTTAAATCTGCTTCTGCTAATATCATTCCGCTGTTTACCAAACAGGGCCATACTCGTATATGGTTTGTGCATATTGTTAATTTGGCATATTTTGTTTGAAGTGACCAAGTATAAGGACCATTTATCTCACTGTTTAAATTATCCTAGATATGTCACTGTTTATTAATGATCATTTCTTATGTTGAGTTCATAAGTCCTCATCTAGATCATTAGGACATTGATCTGGTTACTAATATCCCACATTTTCATAAATTTCAACAAAAAAATCAACTAAAAGATCATTTAAAAAAGTTTTATATGTTTGTTTAAAATTTAGATTCATAATGGACAATTATCGATTGTAAATACTCAAGTTATAGAAACACAAATTGTCTGCATTTTTATTCTTTGCCAACTTTATGAGATTTTATAATGTACATTTATTTGTCAATACTCTTGAAATTAGAATAAAGAGAGAAAGAAAAAATGGAGATAGTACAAGTTAAATGAGATTGGTCTATTTTGCCAAAAACTTTATACGTTGTAAATTAAAAGAAAACCCCGTAAAAAAATCATTTTAGAAAGTGGGACATGTGTTTTTTTTCGATAAAAGAAATATTTTTGAGATAAATATGTTGAACTCTTTTTGTTTGCATGATATTTTAATGAATTTAATTATTTTACATGAAAAATAAAATTCAAGTTGACATATTACTTACAGGTTCATGTCGAGGTTAATCTCGAATCAAGTGAACGTGAAGTCTCTGAAATTATAGATACATCCATTCAAGAATCCGTTGAAGTATATTTCTAAACTATTTTATGTTGTTGTAGCTCTTATTATTTTTCTTATTTTTATTTTATTTTATTTTAGGTTAGAACTATGTTATTATTTTTAATTCTTAGTAGACTTATATGCATAATGAATAGGTTAGCTTAGCCTTTAGAGTAGATGCATATTGATTGGATAAACTATTACGGAGTAGAAAATTCAATTAGTCCTTTAATTTGAGAATATATGTCTTAATTTAAGTTGCGGAGGAGGATAGGAAAGTAAAACATAGTGTAGTTATTTTCAGAAAAGGTAAAGGATTTCACCCTCTTTTTTTTCGCAATAGGTTGTCTTACATAGGAAAGTAAGACAGTATTAACAATGTCGTGATACTGTTTGACTAACGTATATGGGACTTTAGTGTAGCCGATTAATACCCTCTTTTATTTTCTACCTTTTTTTCTTATTTACTTATGCATCTGAGAAGTATATTCTTGAAATGAGAATAAAGAGAGAAAGAAAAAATGGAGATAGTACAAGTTAAATGAGATTGGTCTATTTTAGCCAAAAACTTTACACCTTGTAAATTAAAAGAAAACCCCGTAAAAAAAACCATTTTAGAAAGTGGGACATGTGTTTTTTTCGATAAAAGAAATATTTTTTAGATAAATATGTTGAACTCTTTTTGTTTGCATGATATTTTGATGAATTTAATTATTTTACATGAAAAATAAAATTCAAGTTGACATATTACTTACAGGTTGATGTCGAGGTTAATCTCGAATCAAGTGAACGTGAAATCTCTGAAACTAAAGAGACAGCCATTCAAGAATCTGTTGAAGTATATTTCTAAACTATTTTATGTTGTTGTAGCTCTTATTATTTTTCTTATTTTTATTTTATTTTATTTTAGGTAAGAACTATGTTATTATTTTTAATTCTTATTAGACTTATATGCATAATGAATAGGTTAGCTTAGCCTTTAGAGTAGATACATATTGATTGGATAAACTATTACCGAGTAGAAAATTCAATTAGTCCTTTAATTTGAGAAGATATGTCTTAATTTAAGTTGCGGAGGACGATAGGAAAGTAAAACATAGTGTAGTTATTTTGATAAAAGGATTTCACCCTTTTTTTCGCAATAGGTTGTCTTACATAGGAAAGTAAGTTAGTATTAACAATGTCGCGATACTGTTAGACTAACGTAAATGGGGTTTTAGTGTAGCCGATTAATACCCTCTTTTATTTTCTCCCTTTTTTCTCATTTACTTGATGCATCTGAGAAGTATACTCCTGAAATGAGAATAAGGAGAGAAAGAAAAAACGGAGATAGTACAAGTTAAATGAGATTGGTCTATTTTAGCCAAAAACTTTACACCTTGTAAATTAAAAGAAAACCCCGTAAAAAAAACCATTTTAGAAAGTGGGGCATGTGTTTTTTTCGATAAAAGAAATATTTTTTAGATAAATATGTTGAACTCTTTTTGTTTGCATGATATTTTGATGAATTTAATTATTTTACATGAAAAATAAAATTCAAGTTGACATATTACTTACAGGTTGATGTCGAGGTTAATCTCGAATCAAGTGAACGTGAAATCTCTGAAACTAAAGAGACAGCCATTCAAGAATCTGTTGAAGTATATTTCTAAACTATTTTATGTTGTTGTAGCTCTTATTATTTTTCTTATTTTTATTTTATTTTATTTTAGGTAAGAACTATGTTATTATTTTTAATTCTTATTAGACTTATATGCATAATGAATAGGTTAGCTTAGCCTTTAGAGTAGATACATATTGATTGGATAAACTATTACCGAGTAGAAAATTCAATTAGTCTTTTAATTTGAGAATATATGTCTTAATTTAAGTTGCGGAGGACGATAGGAAAGTAAAACAAAGTGTAGTTATTTTGATAAAAGGATTTCACCCTTTTTTTCGCAATAGGTTGTCTTACATAGGAAAGTAAGTTAGTATTAACAATGTCGCGATACTGTTAGACTAACGTAAATGGGGTTTTAGTGTAGCCGATTAATACCCTCTTTTATTTTCTCCCTTTTTTCTCATTTACTTGATGCATCTGAGAAGTATACTCCTGAAATGAGAATAAGGAGAGAAAGAAAAAACGGAGATAGTACAAGTTAAATGAGATTGGTCTATTTTTGCCAAAACTTTATACCTTGTAAATTAAAAGAAAACCCCGTAAAAAAATCATTTTAGAAAGTGGGACATGTGTTTTTTTTCGATAAAAGAAATATTTTTGAGATAAATATGTTGAACTCTTTTTGTTTGCATGATATTTTGATGAATTTAATTATTTTACATGAAAAATAAAAATCAAGTTGACATATTACTTACAGGTTGATGTCGAGGCTAATCTCGAATCAAGTGAACGTGAAGTCTCTGAAATTAAAGAGACAACCATTCAAGAATCTGTTGAAGTACAATTCTAAACTATTTTATGTTTTTGTAGCTCTTATTATTTTTCTTATTTTTATTTTATTTTATTTTAGGTAAGAACTATGTTATTATTTTTTATTCTTATTAGACTTATATGCATAATGAATAGGTTAGCTTAGCCTTTAGAGTAGATGCATATTGATTGGATAAACTATTACGGAGTAGAAAATTCAATTAGTCCTTTAATTTGAGAATATATGTCTTAATTTAAGTTGCGGAGGACGATAGGAAAGTAAAACATAGTGTAGTTATTTTCAGAAAAGGTAAAGGATCAGTGGCGGACCTAGGATTTTCCCCCTAGGGGGGCACAAAAAAAAATCCGACATTTTTTAAGTTTATAATTTACTCCACATTTTACGCTATTATTTTCTCTATAAATTAATCCATATTTTACGCTATTATTTTCTTTATAATACTTGAAAGTTTTGAAAAATAGTTTAGATATAATACAAATCTCGGGTTCAAATCCCTTTATCTACACATTTATCTTTTGAAAAGTTACAAAATAATTTAACAAAATGAGATGTCATCAACAGGGTTCGAGCTCCTGACCTATTGATCAGGGGGCAAATGACCAATCCAACTCATCAACACCCATCAAACTGATATTGCAAATGGTTTAAATCTATTTGTTTCAAAAATTGTCGGGGGACCCGGGACCCCCCGGGCCCCCTAGGTCCGCCCCTGTAAAGGATTTCACCCTTTTTTTCGCAATAGGTTGTCTTACATAGGAAAGTAAGACCGTATTAACAATGTCGTGATACTGTTTGACTAACGTATATGGGGTTTTAGTGTAGCCGATTAATACCCTCTTTTATTTTCTCCCTTTTTTCTCATTTACTTGATGTATCTGAGAAGTATACTCTTGAAATGAGAATAAAGAGAGAAAGAAAAAACGGAGATAGTACAAGTTAAATGAGATTGGTCTATTTCTGCCAAAAACTTTATACCTTGTAAATTAAAAGAAAACCCCGTAAAAAAACCATTTATTAGAAAGTGGGACATGTGTTCTTTTTCGATAAAAGAAATATTTTTTCGATAAATATGTTGAACTCTTTTTGTTTGCATGATATTTTGATGAACTTAATTATTTTACATGAAAAATAAAATTCAAGTTGACATATTACTTACAGGTTGATGTCGAGGTTAATCTTGAATCAAATGAACGTGAAATCTCTGAAATTACAGAGACAGCCTTTCAAGAATATGTTGAAGTATATTTCTAAACTATTTTATGTTGTTGTCGCTCTTTTTGTTTTTCGTATTTTTTTTAATTTTATTTTAGGTAAGAATTATGTTATTATTTTAATTCTTATTTGACTTATATGCATAATGAATAGGTTAGCTTAGCCGTTAGAGTAGATACATATTGATTGGATAAACTAATACTGAGTAGAAAATTCAATTAGTCCTTTAATTTGAGAATATATGTCTTAATTTAAGTTGCGGAAGACGATATGAAAGTAAAACACAGTGTAGTTATTTTGATAAAAGGTAAAGGATTTCACCCTTTTTTTCGCAATAGGTTGTCTTACATAGGAAAGTAAGACAGTATTAACAATGTCGCGATACTGTTAGACGTAAATGGGGTTTTAGTGTAGCCGATTAATACCCACTATTATTTTCTCCCTTTTTTCTCATTTACTGATGCATATGAGAAGTATACTCTTGAAATGAGAAAAAAGAGAGAAAGAAAAAACGGAGATAGTACAAGTTAAATGAGATTGGTCTATTTTTGCCAAAAACTTTATACCTTGTAAATTAAAAGAAAACCCCGTAAAAAAAACCATTTTAGAAAGTGGGACATGTGTTTTTTTTCGATAAAAGAAATATTTTTTTGATAAATATGTTGAACTCTTTTTGTTTGCATGATATTTTGATGAATTTAATTATTTTACATGAAAAATAAAATTGAAGTTGACATATTACTTACGGGTTGATGTGGAGGCTAATCTCGAATCAAGTGAACGTGAAGTCTCTGAAATTAAAGAGACAGTCATTCAAGAATCTGTTGAAGTATATTTCTAAACTATTTTATGTTGTTGTAGCTCTTATTATTTTTCTTATTTTTATTTTATTTTATTTTAGGTAAGAACTGTGTTATTATTTTTAATTCTTATTAGACTTTATTAGATAATGTAAATATCTTGTATTATTAGTTACCTACTTTAGAGGATTATATCCTTAGCATATTCCGTTTGTGTACAATATTATTCTATACTCTGTATCTTTATGATTCTCTGTAATATTTTGTAACTACTATATATTCTATAGAATAGTGATCACCCAATTCAGGGGATTACATTAACTTTCATGGTATCAGAGCTACCGGTTTTCGAACCCTAGCAAAATAAAATCTTTCCTGCCTTCGTCATCTTCTCGTGTGCCTCGGCACCAGCCAACTATCCCCATGGCCGGAGATGACGAAACAACCAAATCAAAACCACCTATGCACCCAGTATAGTGTCGAACATTCAACACAAAGTACGCGTCCTAGACGGTACAAGGATGACATACCACAATTGGGTCAAATTATTCACCCTCCACGCTAAAGGATATGAAGTCTCGTCTCACATAGACGGCACTAAACCACCGGCGAAAACAGATCCGACATATGCTGAGTGGTGCAAAATTGACGCACATGTTCTCCAGTGGATCTACGGAACTGTCTCGGACGACCTGCTTGTTCGGATCTTGGAAACCGAATCCACCGCCTACGAGGCATGGACTCGACTCAAAGATCATTTCCTCAACAATAAGGGCTCTCGAGCCGCCGCTCTTGAACACGAGTTTGTCAATTTGACACTCGAGTCGATGTCGTCATTGGAAGAATACTGTCAAAAACTGAAGGATCTGTCCGCTCAACTTAATGATGTCGGTGGCTCAGTTGATGATCAGAGACTCGTTCTGCGGCTTGTCAGGGGACTACCAACGGCGTATGATACAGTTGGGGCGTACATTAATCAGACACTCCCAACCTTTGAGACTGCAAGGAGTATGCTCCAACTTGAAGCCCAAAGGCAGTCCAGCCGCTCCGACCCACCACCTGCAACCGCCCTTGCTGTCCCAGCCACAGATCCGACCGATTTTGATGAGCCTGCAATAACAGCTCCGGCGCAGCGACCTCCTCGCTCCGGCTCTCGGGGGGGACGACAACACCAGAAGCGCGGTGGTCGCAACAACAATAACAACCGCAACAACACCAACTTCCAGAACCGGCGTCCGTACAACGGACCCTCTGCTGCTCCGGCACCTGCTGCGTCTTACTGGGGAGCCCCACCAACGTACTATTGGTACCCTCCGCCTTGTCCCTACCCGTCACAGCCGGGATGGGCCGCTCCGGCGAACCAGATCCAGAACCGGGGCCCGGTCAGGGGAGGTCGCAGCACAGGACAGGCTCATATGGTGGAAAATTCAGATCTGGAGTTCTCCCAAGTTGGCTCGGCTTTCAATGCTATCTCACTGCAAAATCCCGATGACCCGAATTGGTACATGGATACCGGAGCTACTTCACATCTGACATCAGACCCAGGTATGCTTTCCCCTCCATTTAATTTAAGTCCGGTTCGCTCTATTTACGTTGGCAATGGCAATTCCATCCCGATTCACCGCTCGGGGATGACTCAAATTCAATCCCCGAACCGTACCCTTCAACTCAGTAATGTTCTGTATACCCCTCACATAATTAAAAACCTTGTTTCTGTCCGACAGTTCACTAGGGACAATAACGTATCTGTTGAGTTTGATCCTATTGGTTTTTCTGTGAAGGATCTCAAGACTGGGACTATGATTATGAGGAGCAATAGTCGGGGCGAGCTATATCCCGTGTCTTCAGCAAACCGGTCCAAAATAAAGCTTGAATCGAGTCCTTCATCATATTTCGTGTCTTCTGTGTCCAAACCGTGGCATGAGCGCCTCGGTCACCCGAGTCCTAGTATTTTAGATTTTCTGCGTCGTACTTCCACTATTTCATGTAATAAAAATAATTCGAGCCATCTTTGCTCATCGTGTCAAATTAGTAAACATCGTCGCTTACCGTTTCATGCTTCCACATCTGTCTCTCTTGCACCGTTCGACATAATACACAGTGATTTATGGACATCACCTGTGTTAAGTAAAAATGGATACAAATATTATCTCGTTTTAGTCGATGATTTTACAAATTTTGTTTGGGTATTCCCGTTAAAATTCAAATCCGACACCCATCAAAAATTTATCCAATTTGCAAAATATGTTAAAACTCAATTCGGTCGCGACATTAAAAGTTTTCAATGTGATATGGGTCGGGAATTCGATAATTCCCCATTTCACACATTTGCGGCCCAAAATGGCCTTGTGTTTCGGTTTTCGTGTCCTAAAACGTCCCAACAAAATGGTAAGGCCGAACGCATGCTCCGTCGACTAAACGAAATTGTACTTGTATTATTATCCCACGCGTCGGTCCCGACCAACCTTTGGGTCGACGCTCTTCATGTCGCGGTCTACCTCCACAATATTCTTCCCTCCACGTCCGTCCAAAATCGAACCCCGTCATCCCTTCTCTACCTACGTCATCCCACCTACGATCACCTTCGGGTGTTCGGTTGCTTGTGTTTTCCAAATTTGTCAGCAAACCGTCATCACAAACTCGATCCACGATCAACACGTTGTGTCTTCCTCGGATATCCTCCGAATCAGCGTGGATACCGGTGTCTCGACATCTCCACGGGTAAACTCTACGTCTCGCGTCACGTCACTTTCGACGAGACCGTCTTTCCATTTGCGTCATCCACCTCATCTTCGGATTATTCCTCGCTCGACCCGACTTCCTCCTCTCTCATACCTGTCTTGTTTCCCAACAGTTCTTCCAATAGGCCCAATCCCACTACACAAAATCCCCCACTCAGCCCAAATACCTTAGGCCCACAATCCTCACCATCAACTCCAACCCACAATATATCAACTGTGTCCCAACATCCAACCCCATCTTCGACACCATCCACTACCCCCCCCTCTACACCCTCCCCCACCTCCGCCAACTCCACCACCACGCCTCCACCACCTCCACCACCTCAACCGTCCCACCCCATGGCCACCCGTGCCACACACGGCATTTTCAAACCAAAAGTACCCATGAACCTGCACCTAACATCCACCCCCCCATCCGTTTCCGCACTACCCAAATCTCACCTTGACGCCCGTCGGGACTCGAACTGGAATGCCGCCATGGTAGATGAGTACCGTGCCTTAATAAATAATAAAACTTGGGAACTCGTACCTCGGCCCGTTGACGCCCCTGTTATTCGATGTATGTGGCTCTTCCGTCACAAATTTCGGTCTGACGGTTGTTTGCAGCGCTACAAGGCCCGTTTGGTTGCTAATGGCAAAACTCAGCAAGTCGGTATTGACTGTGATGAAACATTTAGCCCGGTTGTAAAACCGACCACAATTAGAACCGTTCTTAGCATCGCCGTGTCCCGCCAGTGGCCTATCCATCAGCTCGATGTTAAGAACGCGTTCCTACACGGAGACTTAGCCGAGACGGTGTATATGCACCAACCCCCCGGGTTCCGAGATTCATCCAAACCAGGTCATGTTTGTCGACTCCGTAAGTCTTTATATGGGTTAAAACAGGCACCACGCGCCTGGTTTCAGCGATTCACGACTTATATTGTGTCCAAAGGGTTCCGTGGCAGCTTGTGCGATCCCTCACTGTTCATTCATCAACGTGGGTCTGATACTGCATATTTACTACTTTACGTTGACGATATAATACTTACAGCTTCATCCACAGCCCTACTTCGGTCAATTATTTCATGTCTATCTCGCGAATTTGCAATGACCGACCTTGGCCACCTACATCAATTTCTTGGTATCGCTGTGTCTCGCAACAAATCTGGTCTGTTCTTGTCGCAGAAACAATATGCAATGGATATCCTAACTCGAGCGTCTATGGCTGATTGTAATCCCACCAACACGCCTGTCGAGCCCGGATCCAAATTAAGCCCTACTTCCGGCCCAATTGTCGCAGACCCGACTCTTTATCGGAGCCTAGCTGGTGCGCTTCAATACTTAACCTTCACGAGGCCCGATATTACTTACGCTGTCCAGCAGGTATGTTTGTTTATGCACGAACCTCGAGAACCCCATTTCGCCTTTCTCAAGCGTGTATTACGCTATGTTAAGGGCACGATCAGTCATGGACTTCATATTGGTATCTCGAGGTCACTTAAGCTGACAGCTTACTCGGACGCTGACTGAGCTGGTTGCCCAGATTCTCGGCGATCTACGTCGAGCTATTGCGTATTTCTCGGGGACAATTTAATTTCTTGGTCGTCCAAACGACAACCCACTGTGTCCCGGTCCAACACTGAAGCTGAATATAGGGGAGTAGCCAATGCTGTTGCTGAGACAACGTGGCTCCGTAATTTGTTACTCGAGCTACACCTTCCCCTCCGTCATGCTACTCTCGTTTTCTGTGACAATGTCTCTGCTGTATATCTTACCGGTAACCCTATTCAACACCAACGCACTAAACACATTGAACTCGACATCCATTTTGTGCGGGAAAAAGTTCGTGTCGGCCTAGTTCGTGTTCTTCATGTGCCTTCTGAGTATCAGTACGCCGACATATTCACAAAAGGCTTACCTCGGCATCTATTTGACCGTTTTCGATCCAGTCTCAGCGTCCGGTCTCCTCCCGCTCCGACTGAGGGGGCGTATTAGATAATGTAAATATCTTGTATTATTAGTTACCTACTTTAGAGGATTATATCCTTAGCATATTCCGTTTGTGTACAATATTATTCTATACTCTGTATCTTTATGATTCTCTGTAATCTTTGTAACTACTATATATTCTATAGAATAGTGATCACCCAATTCAGGGGATTACATTAACTTTCAGACTTATATGCATAATGAATAGGTTAGCTTAGCCTTAGAGTAGATACATATTTATTGGATAAACTATTACGGAGTAGAAAATTCCATTAGTCCTTTAATTTGAGAATATATGTCTTAATTTAAGTTGCGGAGGACGATAGGAAAGTAAAACAAAGTGTAGTTATTTTGATAAAAGGATTTCACCCTTTTTTTCGCAATAGGTTGTCTTACATAGGAAAGTAAGTTAGTATTAACAATGTCGCGATACTGTTAGACTAACGTAAATGGGGTTTTAGTGTAGCCGATTAATACCCTCTTTTATTTTCTCCCTTTTTTCTCATTTACTTGATGCATCTGAGAAGTATACTCCTGAAATGAGAATAAGAGAGAAAGAAAAAACGGAGATAGTACAAGTTAAATGAGATTGGTCTATTTTACCAAAAACTTTATACGTTGTAAATTAAAAGAAAACCCCGTAAAAAAATCCATTTTAGAAAGTGGGACATGTGTTTTTTTTCGATAAAAGAAATATTTTTGAGATAAATATGTTGAACTCTTTTTGTTTGCATGATATTTTGATGAATTTAATTATTTTACATGAAAAATAAAATTCAAGTTGACATATTACTTATAGGTTGATGTCGAGGCTAATCTCGAATCAAGTGAACGTGAAGTTTCTGAAATTAAAGAGACAGCCATTCAAGAATCTGTTGAATATATTTCTAAACTATTTTATGTTGTTGTAGCTCTTATTATTTTTCTTATTTTTATTTTATTTTATTTTAGGTAAGAACTATGTTATTATTTTTAATTCTTATTAGACTTATATGCATAATGAATAGATTAGCTTAGTCTTAGAGTAGATACATATTTATTGAAAAAACTATTACGGAGTAGAAAATTCAATTAGTCCTTTAATTTGAGAATATATGTCTTAATTTAAGTTGCGGAGGACGATAGGAAAGTAAAACATAGTGTAGTTATTTTGATAAAAGGATTTCACCCTTTTTTTCGCAATAGGTTGTCTTACATAGGAAAGTAAGACAGTATTAACAATGTCGCGATACTGTTAGACGTAAATGAGATTTTAGTGTAGCCGATTAATACTCTCTTTTATTTTCTCCCTTTTTTCTCATTTACTTGATGCATATGAGAAGTATACTCTTGAAATGATAATAAAGAGAGAAAGAAAAAACGGAGATATTACAACTTAAATGAGATTGATCTATTTTTGCCAAAAACTTTATACCTTGTAAATGAAAAGAAAACCCCGTAAAAAAAACCATTTTAGAAAGTGGGACATGTGTTTTTTTTCGATAAAAGAAATATCTTTGAGATAAATATGTTTAACTCTTTTTGTTTGCATGATATTTTGATGAATTTAATTATTTTACATGAAAAATAAAATTCAAGTTGACATATTACTTACAGGTTGATGTCGAGGCTAATCTCGAATCAAGTGGACGTGAAGTCTCTGAAATTAAAGAGACAGTCATTCAAGAATCTGTTGAAGTATATTTCTAAACTATTTTATGTTGTTGTAGCTCTTATTATTTTTCTTATTTTTATTTTATTTTATTTTAGGTAAGAACTATGTTATTATTTTTAATTCTTATTAGACTTATATGCATAATGAATAGGTTAGCTTAGTCTTAGAGTAGATACATATTTATTGGATAAACTATTACGGAGTAGAAAATTCAATTAGTCCTTTAATTTGAGAATATATGTCTTAATTTAAGTTGCGGAAGACGATGGAAAAGTAAAACATAGTCTAGTTTTTTTTCAGAAAAGATAAAGGATTTCATCCTTTTTTTCGCAATAGGTTGTCTTACCTAGGAAAGTAAGACAATATTTACAATGTCGCGATACTGGTAGACTAACGTAAATGAGGTTTTAGTGTAGCCGATTAATACCCTCTTTTTCTCCCTTTTTTCTCATTTACTTGATTCATCTGAGAAGTATACTCTTGAAATTAGAATAAAGAGAGAAAGAAAAAACAGAGATAGTACAAGTTAAATGAGATTGGTCTATTTCTGCCAAAAACTTTACACGTAAATTAAAAAAAAAACCCTTAAAAAAAACCATTTTAGAAAGTGGGACATGTATTTTTTTTCGATAAAAGAAATATTTTTTCTATAAATATGTTGAACTCTTTTTGTTTGCATGATATTTTGATGAACTTAATTATTTTACATGAAAAATAAAATTCAAGTTGACATATTACTTACAGGTTGATGTCGAGGTTAATCTCGAATCAAATGAACGTGAAATCCCTGAAATTACAGAGACAACCTTTCAAAAATATGTTGAAGTATATATTTCTAAACTATTTTATGTTTTTGTCGCTCTTATTGTTTTTCGTATTTTTTTATTTTATTTTAGGTAAGAATTATGTTATTATTTAATTCTTATTTGACTTATATGCATAATGAATAGGTTAGCTTAGCCGTTAAAGTAGATACATATTGATTGGATAAACTAATACGGAGTAGAAAATTCAATTAGTCATTTAATTTGAAAATATATGTCTTAATTTAAGTTGCGGAAGAC
This sequence comes from Agrostemma githago, assembly GCA_958450325.1. Lineage (NCBI taxonomy): Eukaryota > Viridiplantae > Streptophyta > Magnoliopsida > Caryophyllales > Caryophyllaceae > Agrostemma > Agrostemma githago. The sequence continues at coordinate 56,201,583 of OY288257.1, read as the reverse complement.
GATATGAAAGTAAAACACAGTGTAGTTATTTTGATAAAAGATAAAGGATTTCACCTTTTTTTTCGCAATAGGTTGTCTTACATAGGAAAGTAAGACAGTATTAACAATATCGCGATACTGTTAGACTAACGTAAATGGGGTTTTAGTGTAGCCGATTAATACCCTCTTTTATTTTCTCCCTTTTTTCTCATTTACTTAATGCATCTGAGAAGTATACTCTTGGAATGAGAATAAAGAGAGAAAGAAAAAACGGAGATTGTACAAGTTAAATGAGATTGGTCTATTTTTTGCCAAAAACTTTATACCTTGTAAATTAAAAGAAAATCCCGTAAAAAAACCATTTTAGAAAGTGGGACATGTATTTTTTTTTTCGATAAAAGAAATATTTTTGAGATAAATATGTTGAATTCTTTTTGTTTGCATGATATTTTGATGAATTTTATTATTTTACATGAAAAATAAAATTCAAGTTGACATATTACTTACAGGTTCATGTCGAGGTTAATCTCGAATCAAGTGAACGTGAAGTCTCTGAAATTATAGATACATCCATTCAAGAATCCGTTGAAGTATATTTCTAAACTATTTTATGTTGTTGTAGCTCTTATTATTTTTCTTATTTTTATTTTATTTTATTTTAGGTTAGAACTATGTTATTATTTTTAATTCTTAGTAGACTTATATGCATAATGAATAGGTTAGCTTAGCCTTTAGAGTAGATGCATATTGATTAGATAAACTATTACGGAGTAGAAAATTCAATTAGTCCTTTAATTTGAGAATATATGTCTTAATTTACGTTGCGGAGGACGATAGGAAAGTAAAACATAGTCTAGTTATTTTCAGAAAAGGTAAAGGATTTCACCCTTTTTTTTTCAATAGGTTGTCTTACCTAGGAAAGTAAGACAGTATTACCAATGTCGTGATACTGTTTGACTAACGTATATGGGGTTTTAGTGTAGCCGATTAATACCCTCTTTTATTTTCTCCCTTTTTTCTCATTTACTTGATGTATCTGAGAAGTATACTCTTGAAATGAGAATAAAGAGAGAAAGAAAAAACGGAGATAGTACAAGTTAAATGAGATTGGTCTATTTTTGCCAAAAACTTTATACGTTGTAAATTAAAAGAAAACCCCGTAAAAAAAACCATTTTAGAAAGTGGGACATGTGTTTTTTTTCGATAAAAGAAATATTTTTGAGATAAATATGTTGAACTCTTTTTGTTTGCATGATATTTTGATGAATTTAATTATTTTACATGAAAAATAAAATTCAAGTTGACATATTACTTACAGGTTGATGTCGAGGCTAATCTCGAATCAACTAAACGTGAAGTCTCTGAAATTAAAGAGACAGCCATTCAAGAATCTGTTGAAGTATATTTCTAAACTATTTTATGTTGTTGTAGCTGTTATTATTTTTCTTATTTTTATTTTATTTTATTTTAGGTAAGAACTATGTTATTATTTTTAATTCTTATTAGACTTATATGCATAGGTTAGCTTAGCCTTTAGAGTAAATACATATTGATTGGATAAACTAATACGAAGCAGAAAATTCAATTAGTCCTTTAATTTGAGAAGAAATGTCTTAATTTATGTTGCGGAGGACGATAGGAAAGTAACACAGAGTGTAGTTATTTTGAGAAAAGGTAAAGGATTTCACCCTTTTTTTCGCAATAGGTTGTCTTACATAGGAAAGTAAGACAGTATTTACAATGTCGCGATACTGTTATACTAACGTAAATGGGGTTTTAGTGTAGCCGATTAATACCCTCTTTTTCTCCCTTTTTTTCTCATTTAGTTGATTCATCTGAGAAGTATACTCTTGAAATAAGAATAAAGAGAGAAAGAAAAAACGGAGATAGTACAAGTTAAACGAGATTAGTGTATTTTTGCCAAAAACTTTATACCTTGTAAATTAAAAGAAAACCCCGTAAAAAAACCATTTTAGAAAGTGGGACATGTGTTTTTTTTCGATAAAAGAAATATTTTTTCGATAAATATGTTGAACTCTTTTTGTTTGCATCATATTTTGATGAATTTAATTCTTTTATTTGAAAAATAAAATTCAAGTTGACATATTACTTACAGGTTGATGTCGAGGTTAATCTCGAATCAAATGAACGGGAAATCTCTGATATTACAGAGACAGCCTTTCAAGAATATGTTGAAGTATATTTCTAAACTATTTTATGTTGTTGTCACTCTTATTGTTTTTCGTATTTTTTTATATTTTATTTTAGGTAAGAATTATGTTATTATTTTAATTCTTATTTGACTTATATGCATAATGTATGAATAGGTTAGCTTAGCCATTAGAGTAGATACATATTGATTGGACAAACTAATACGGAGTACAAAATTCTATTAGTTCTTTAATTTGAGAATATATGTCTTAATTTAAGTCGCGGAAGACGATATGAAAGTAAAACACAGTGTAGTTATTTTGATAAAAGGTAAAGTATTAACAATGTCGCGATACTGTTAGACTAACGTAAATGGGGGTTTAGTGTAGCCGATTAATACCCTCTTTTTCTCCCTTTTCTCTCATTTACTTGATGCATCTGAGAACTATACTCTTGGAATGAGAATAAAGAGAGAAAGAAAAAACGGAGATTGTACATGTTAAATGAGATTGGTCTATTTTTTGCCAAAAACTTTATACCTTGTAAATTAAAAGAAAACCCTGTAAAAAAACCATTTTAGAAAGTGGGACATGTATTTTTTTTCGATAAAAGAAATATTTTTGAGATAAATATGTTGAATTCTTTTTGTTTGCATGATATTTTGATGAATTTTATTATTTTACATGAAAAATAAAATTCAAGTTGACATATTACTTACAGGTTGATGTCGAGGTTAATCTCGAATCAAGTGAACGTGAAGTCTCTGAAATTATAGATACATCCATTCAAGAATCCGTTGAAGTATATTTCTAAACTATTTTATGTTGTTGTAGCTGTTATTATTTTTTCTTATTTTTATTTTATTTTATTTTAGGTTAGAACTATGTTATTATTTTTAATTCTTAGTAGACTTATATGCATAATGAATAGGTTAGCTTAGCCTTTAGAGTAGATGCACATTGATTGGATAAACTATTACGGAGTAGAAAATTCAATTAGTCCTTTAATTTGAGAATATATGTCTTAATTTACGTTGCGGAGGACGATAGGAAAGTAAAACATAGTCTAGTTATTTTCAGAAAAGGTAAAGGATTTCACCCTTCTTTTTCGCAATAGGTTGTCTTTTAGAAAGTGGGACATGTGTTTTTTTTCGATAAAAGAAATATTTTTGAGATAAATATGTTGAACTCTTTTTGTTTGCATGATATTTTGATGAATTTAATTATTTTACATGAAAAATAAAATTCAAGTTGACATATTACTTACAGGTTGATGTCGAGGTTAATCTCGAATCAAGTGAACGTGAAGTCTCTGAAATTATAGATACATCCATTCAAGAATCCGTTGAAGTATATTTCTAAACTATTTTATGTTGTTGTAGCTCTTATTATTTTTCTTATTTTTATTTTATTTTATTTTAGGTTAGAACTATGTTATTATTTTTAATTCTTAGTAGACTTATATGCATAATGAATAGGTTAGCTTAGCCTTTAGAGTAGATGCATATTGATTGGATAAACTATTACGGAGTAGAAAATTCAATTAGTCCTTTAATTTGAGAATATATGTCTTAATTTAAGTTGCGGAGGACGATAGGAAAGTAAAACAAAGTGTAGTTATTTTGATAAAAGGATTTCACCCTTTTTTTCGCAATAGGTTGTTTTACATAGGAAAGTAAGACAGTATTAACAATGTCGTGATACTGTTTGACTAACGTATATGGGATTTTAGTGTAGCCGATTAATACCCTCTTTTATTTTCTCCCTTTTTTTCTCATTTACTTAATGTATCTGAGAAGTATACTCTTGAAATGAGAATAAAGAGAGAAAGAAAAAACGGAGATAGTACAAGTTAAATGAGATTGGTCTATTTTTTGCCAAAAACTTTATACCTTGTAAATTAAAAGAAAATCCCGTAAAAAAAACCATTTTAGAAAGTGGGACATGGGTTTATTTTCGATAAAAGAAATATTTTTGTGATAAATATGTTGAACTCTTTTTGTTTGCATGATATTTTGATGAATTTAATTATTTTTCATGAAAAATAAAATTCAAGTTGACATATTACTTACAGGTTGATGTCGAGTTTAATCTCGAATCAAGTGAACGTGAAATCGTTGAAATTACTGAGACAATCTTTCAAGAATCTGTTGAAGTATATTTCTAAACTATTTTATGTTGTTGTAGCTCTTATTGTTTTTCGTATTTTTGTTTATTTTATTTTAGGTAAGAATTATGTTATTATTTTTAATTCTTATTTGACTTATATGCATAATGAATAGGTTAGCTTAGTCTTTAGAATAGATACATACTGAAACATTATAACCCCTTTTCTTAATTTACATGTTCATCCTACACTTACTCCTGGGATCTTTTCCTTATACCAATTTGAAACACATCTCTTTATTATAAGACTCGTCTTGTTGAATTCATAACTAAGTACGAGTACGTTCCACAAAGTTAATGATGAATCGAACAATTTTTGTCTGAATTAAGTTGGGTGTTTTATTAACACATAATTTTTGTCCTTTCAATTGGTAGATTTACACTTTCTCATATATTCTGTTTCATGATTACATTATTAATTGGTAAAGAACATAAGCTATCTTAATGACGAATATGTTGATATACCCATGTTTATGCTAGCAAAATTATTTGATTGTTGCATACAATATCAAGTGATTTATGCATGTAACTTGTGCGTAACAATGCACAGTAATTTATCATTATTATTTCAACATATTGATCCACGATATGTATTTGATTCAGTGTTAGCATTAAATTTAATTATTCTAGTTTTAATGTTGTAGGAGACTCATGAAGAACAACCTCAAACACATCGGGAAGATCAATTGCAACCTCAAACACCTACAACATGGTAACTTTAGAATAACAATCTCGAAGAAATTTAATGTAAATCTGTAGTACATAGAATTATGTTATGACATAAATATTTCGTATTCTGAACAGGAAGTTAACAAAGCCGCAGCTGCTCTGCCTTGTGGTTTGTTTTCTCGGGGGCCTCTCTATCGGCTACCTAAATGCGTTACCTGGTAATCAAATGACAAAAACTTTAAAGTTTTTTTTGAATAATTTATTTTTCCAGAGCTTTTCTCGTATATACCCTTACGTATCTTTCTCACATACAAGTCCTAACTGTGTTACCCCTATTTGCTAACACATTAAATCTTATCGTTAGTGACGAACTATCAAGATGACTCGAGTAACCCGTCACCAAACACTTTGATCACACTCATATATGAGACCAACATCTGTCTTTCCCCTCAAATAGCGGAATATACGCTTAATTTGTTGCCGGTGTTGGTAGCAATGTTGAGCCACAAACCTGCTAAGAATACTAACAACAAGCGCAATATAGGCCTATTGCAAACCATAGTGTACATCAAGCTAGCTACGAAGCTACGTTAAGGCTGGATTGGGTCATGACCCGGGGTGGTTTTTCAAGGTCATATACTACTTAGAGAGAAATATAGATACCAAACCTTCGTGTCTCAGTTGGCGAAGGCCGAATAAGTTGGTTGGCCTCACTGAGCACCTGTGTTACTCCCCTTAATAGCATTTTTATCTTCTTTTTCTTTATCCCTTATTTCATTTCACTCAAATTGTTTCTTCCTTTACTTAATTAATGTAGCTTTCTTGGGTATTTTATTTTCTTCATTACACTATTAATTTTAATCTTTGCGGTTCTCAAGATACTATCTTGATAAGTTATACTTTCACTTACCCAATTCTAAAGTGATCATGCAAATTTTCACAATTTTTAACATACAAAGTATAAAATTAATCTTCATTTATATATTTCAATTTATTTTTGGGCAAGTCTCATATACGAATACAGATATGCTAATTTTATATTGTAGGTTTTATGTATGTTTCAATTTTTTTGATTTCAAAATTTTGCCATAATCTAAGATAATCTTTTTGTAAGGGAGATTTATCGTTATAATTGTTGGAAAATAGGGGCTAAGTCCATATTTCTAATTGTCCCACATAGGAAGAGTACTAGTGTCTTAAGTTGTTTATATACACTACTCTAACTATGGGTATCACTAGTGGCGAAAGGGGGTCATTTTATATGGACCTGCGAGGTGCTTAATTTAGCTCGTACACGGGCCCAGCCCGGATTCGGGATTTGGCAAAACGCCTGCGGCGGGCTTTGCTTATCTTTTTGAGCCTGACTCAGTTTAGGTTTAGGGTTCACTGTGAGTGTGTGTTGTTGGCTGCTGTTGTCCGTTGTGCGAGTCAAAGAGAGCTGTTGTGGGAGAGTTATTCTCTCCTGTGATTATGCTATTATAAATAGCAGTTCACAGCAGCACACAACATACAACAAAAACACAATAACTCCTCTTCCTTCTTCTCTGCTCATTACATTTCCTTCCTGGGTACTACCGGTACTAGCTGATCTTTTTGAGCCTGACTCGGTTTAGGTTTAGGGTTCACTGTGAGTGTGTGTTGTTGGCTGCTGTTGTCCGTTGTGCAAGTCAAAGAGAGCTGTTGTGGGAGAGTTATTCTCTCCTGTGATTATGCTATTATAAATAGCAGTTCACAGCAGCACACAACATACAACAAAAACACAGTAACTCCTCTTCCTTCTTCCTTCTTCTCTGCTCATTACATTTCCTTCCTGGGTACTACCGGTACTAGCTGATCGCCACCTCAGTCGAACCGGAAATAGTTTTCAAGTTAGAGGCTTCCTTACCTCGTCACTGCAAGTTCACGTTTTCGGTTACCTCTTTTCCTCTCCCTCACTCTCGTTCGACACTGTCGTTTCTGTCCAATTTACACAACAATAATCAACCTTTAAACATGATTATGAGTCTATGACCAACCAAAGAGTGATTCAACTATGATTTTTTTGTCTTTATCCAATATTTTATCATGGCTTCGTCCCTGAATATATATACGATATACCTCTTTATTAACAAGTCCTAACCGTGTGACCACTATTTGCTAACACATTAAATCGTCGTTAGTGATGAACTGTCAAGATGACTCAGAGTAACCCGTCACCAAACACTCTATATCACACTCATATATGAGACCAACATCTGTATGTCTTTCCCCCAAATAGCGGAAAATGCGTTTAACTTGTTACCGGTATTGGCAGCAATGTTAAGCCATAAGCCTGCTAAGAATACTAACAAGCGCAATATTAGGTCTAGTGCAAACCATAGCGTACATCAAGCTACCAACTACACTAGCATATGAACACCTGACATGTATGACCTCTCAGCTTCAGTTTGAGGTGCAGAAGCAATAAATAACCTTGTGTACATTCGTTGCCCATGGAGTGTTTATAGGTTTCAGGACACTCATCCCAAACTTGGATAATACCTTCAAAATATAAATTTTCCGTGACAAGAAAAGTTTCTTCTGAACTTGATCTCTATAAATCTCCATGCCAAAAATCTTTCAAGTTGCTCGCAAATCTTTCATATTAAACTCGCAACAGAGAAGAACCTTGAGCTTTTGAACGTATGACATCTTCTTAATGGCAATGAACATATATATTATCTACACATAGGACCAAATATAAATACGATCCATTCTCTGCTATGATAAACACAACAATCATAAGGACTCCTCTTGTAGCCATGCTCTACCATAAAGTTGTCAAACTTTTTGCACCACTGTTTGAATGATTGTTTGATCCCGTATAAAGACTTCTTTAACTTATAAGCACATGCCTCTTTTTCCGGAACTTCGAACCCCTTTGGTTGACTCATCATCAACATAACTTCGTCTAATTCCCCATGAACGAAAGCTGTTTTCACATCTAGTTGTTCTATCAGTTCTAGATCATAATGAGTGACCATCGCTAGGAGAACTCAAATAGAAGTGTATCATACTACAGGAGAAAAGATCTCATTTTAGTCAACTCCTTCTTTCCAACTAAAACCTTTTGCGACTAGACGTGCCTTGATATGATGCTATCACTCTATGTTGCTTCTTTTCGTTTGAATACCTACTTGCAACAAAACCACCTTCCTGTCTTGTGGTACCTTAACTAGCTCCCATGTGTTGTTCTTGTGAATATATTCCATCTCCTCACTCGTAGTAGTGATCCATTGCGTAGACTCACTACTAGAAACTGCTTCTCAATAAGATAGCGACTCAGATGACCCAATCTTGTCGGCTGATTGTAATGCATAACCAACCATCTCTTCTGCATAACAGTTTTGGGAACGAATTCTTCGCCCCTGTATCTATTTGATCAACCTATTAGGCTATCTTGTTGTCCTTTTGGAAGCCTCATATGAAGCCTATAGTTCATTAACACTGGACCTTTCTGGTTGAATTTCCTTCCCAGCTGAAGTAGTTTCTGGAGCTTCTTCAACCTGAATCAATGCTCCTAGTGATAACACAATCGACACTACATTTAGCTCCACCTATTTCTCGAGACTATCATTATTTCATTGACTTGTTGAATTCTTACAAGACATAAACATAGAGATTTCATCGAAAGTAATGCCCTTGCTAAGGATGACACGACTATCCTCATAAGGCGTCTTCCAACCAATTCTCATACGAGGTGCACGTTTTGTCAAGTAACAAGCCATCTTTGCCTAAAAAAATCATAGTCAACCCTGCATTAGAAAGCATGCATCGAACTCTCTCAAGCAATGTTTAGTTCATGCGCTCTGCAACACCATTTTTATGTGGTGCTCCCCTAATAGTGTGATGCCTAGGAATCTCTTTATCTTTTCAAAGCTCATTGAACTCGGACAAACAAAACTCCAAACCATTATCTGTTCTTAGCCTCTTGATCTTCTTCCCCATTTGATTTTCCACCAACGTTATCCACTATGCGAAGGTTTTATGGACCTCACTCTTGTTCTTCAACAAGTTTAAGGGACATACCATCTTGCATTTGTGGCTATATAAGCGTTGCTTCAAAAACCACTTGTTGGTTAGTGACTTTTCATGTATGTACAAAACCTCCAACTTTACCCAAACCACGTGGCAGTATTTTCGTTAGCAATTTCAGTGTGACGTCATCCGGCAAACATAGAAAAATGATGGAGTGAGCTTTCTCCTTCATCACCTCCAACTCGGCATCTCCCTCCGCTGACACTGTAGCCTTAGTACCCTTCGTCATGGGTTTACAAAATGCCTTGCTGCTTAAGCAAACCTTTCATCTTAATTTGCTATAGCCTGAAGTTATTCCTCCCTGTGAACTTCTCAATCTTCATATTCATCGCCGCCATTTCTGGGGATCAGAAAGACCCAGATAAATCTTTAGCTTTGTTACCATTTTGTTGTGCGAAAGCAAACAAACACGACAAGAACAATAAATAAGGCTTAAGAGACTTAAATATATTGGATGATTTCTAAAGGTTGAAGGAGACTCCTATTTGTAACTATAGGATCGCCATGCCTTTAGTATATTTTCCATGTGGGATAACTTAGTATATACCTAGTACATGTACCACAACATAGGCAAGAAATCAAGTTCAAGTCACCTTTTAACATATCTCATTTATGTATTTTTTTCAGGTCTAGTCATCGGCACTCGTGGTTTTTTGATTAGGATTGCACCAGACATCTGGCGTCGCCAACTTAATGCGAAAGTTAATAACTACTGCGACTTCTTTGATGCCCGTGTCCAAATGGTCTTAACATCACAACATCTAAGTCAACTAGTAGGGGTGATTCTAACAACGCATCTGTGTTCGAGGATAGGGAGGAGGGGCACGCTTCTTATCGCTCTTCTGATGATGATTGTTGGGACATCAATCATCACGTTGCTTCCCAGTGCTTTTATTGTCATACTCGCATTCACGGTCCTTAATTTAGGGATCGGAGTTGCTGGTCAGGTATTGTCATTAATCTCCTTAAACTTTTTTTTTATTTTCTTCCTCGATGTTTCATCCTAAACAATGGTTTTGATCCTCTTCACTTGATTCTTAATTTCTTAGTTATTGTTGTGTTTTTAGAATTTGCTCAATTTTAAATTAAAGATAAACTATTTATATGAAGTTCTGTATGTTTTTAATTTGGTATTTTTCGATTTGGGTTTATGCAATGACATTTTCAACTTATTGATTGAATATTATAGATTCAAATTCCTACCTTTTAATTAAATTTTGTTCTCAATTCTAGGATAACCATTCTTAATCATCTTTATACATTAATCCCTAACCAAAAGTAGACAAAGATCAGAAATACTAGTAGCATTGGGATATTAAGCTATCAATTTTTTTTACTAACTACTACTTTGTCTAGTTTAAACTAGATTCCAGTATTGTCATGCCTTATCATGCTTGTGTCTCTTAGGGACATGCATAATGTATCCATATAAGTAGAGGTCAAACTCTATGTATCATGTATGCCCAACAATTCTATCTCTAACAGTAATGTAGCCTTATGGCATCTCTTCATTTCCAATCAATGAAACATCATTAGATCAATCAAATATTAATCATTGAGCCAAGGAGTTATAAATTCAATATGGTATCAGAGCCTCTTGTGCTCATTATAGCCTGATCTAATCAGTCTCTCTTTCTCTCTCTCTCTCAAAACATCTTGCTTACTGTTGATAGTGTTCTTTTCGATTCTCTGCTAATCTTTCTCCAAAACAATGGCTGGAGGAGATAAAGAAAAAGATGTAGGATAATCCATATACTCTAATCAATCAAAAGGAACACACACACTGAAAGTTACCCCTGAACTAGGTGGTTCAGAAAACTACATTATGTGGAAGTGTCAAATGGAATTGGCTTTGTCTGCAAAACGTAAGTTAAAGTATGTTAATGGGTTCGTGTCTAAGCCTGATGAGGACACCACTAAAATAGAAGCATGGGAGTCCTTAAACAATCTTGTGATATCCTGGATACTCCAAATCATGGGTGAAAGGATTAAGCGTGTCATAATTTACATTGAAACTGAAAAGAAAATATGGGGTATACTTCAGAAGAGGTATACAGCAGCTGCCACAAGGCTATTATGCATTGGGAGACAGAATTCAGGTGAGCAAAGGAGGAATGCTACTCAAATACACAGGCCCTTTTGTCTGCAAACTCAAAAAATCTTTATACGTACTCAAACAAGCTCCAAGGCAATGGTTTTCCAAGTTATCTAATGTCCTGAAAGACATCAACTTTGTTCAATCTAAGGCTGATCACTCTGTGTTCATCAAGCATCAAGGCATCAATATAACTGTTGTTCTAATCTATGTTGATGATATGGTGATTACATGGAACAATGAGGCTGAAATTCAAGACTTAAAAGCCTCATTGAAATAAAAATTTCACATGAAAGAGTTGAGACAATTGACCTACTTTCTCAAGGGATCTTCACAAGTCAGAAGAAGTATGCTACAGACATTATAAATGAATTTGGGGCAAGCAAGGAAATAAATTTGAAGGTCCCTTTCGATGCTCACACAAAACTGGAGCACAACAACTGACTTAGTCTCAAAAATCTTGAGCCATATAGGAGACTGGTTGGCAAGCTCATATATCTCACTATAACTCGACCATGTATCTCCTTTTCTATACAATTACTTAGCCAGTTCTTGCAAGGTCCTATTTTAGACCATATGCAAACTACTAAGAGAGTTCTAAGACACATCAAATCATCGCTTGGCCAAGGACTTCCACTTGCCAATTCCTCATCTGCTACTCTCACTGCCTATTGTGGCTCAGATTGGGCTTCTTGTCCCTCTCTAGAAGATCCACACCAGGCTATTGTATCTTTCTTGGGTCCTCTCCTATCTCTTTGAAGTCCAAAAAGCAAACTGTGATAGTTAGGTTCTCAGCTGAAGCTGAGTATAGAGCTATGGCCTTGAGCCCTTGACCACATGTGAAGTCACTTGGCTGATTTCTCTCCTAAAGGATCTAGGCCGGGACAACTACAAGCTGCAACACTAATGTGTGATAATCAAGCTCCAAAATACACATAGAGCTAGATTGTCTATCATGAAAGAACAAAACACATAGAGCTAGATTGTCACTTCATTAGAGATAAAGTGGATGCATGAGTCATTAAGCCCACTTATGTGCCATCTTACCTTCAACTAGCTGATGTTTTGACGAAAGCCTTATCTGTATTACAACAGTTCAAACTTCTACGAAAGATGGGAGTGATGACAATTCCCCGCTCACATGTTTAGGGGGAGTGTAAAATAATGCAAGAAGAAGCACACAACAGTAAACAACAGCAAGCACACTACAGCAGCAAACACATTGCAACAGCAGGACCACAATGTGTGCAGAACAACAGGAATGCTATAAAGAGGAGTATGAAGCGTAGTACGATAGAAAATGGAAAGCATACTACACCTACAAGCTCTTAAGGGAATGAGAAGACTTTTTTATGCCAAGACAAAAGGAAGAAAATGACAGTACAAGACAAGGAAACCTTATCATGCTTGTGTCTCTTAGGGACCTGTGCAAAATGTATCTATATAAACAGAGGTCAAACTCTATGTGTCATGTATGCACAAAAATTCTATCTCTAACAGTAATGTATCCTTGTGGCATCTCATCATTTCCAATCAATGAAACATCATTAGATCAATCAAACATTTATTATTAAGCCAAGGAGTTATAAATTCAATAGAATTTAATTTTGGAATGAAGTTAGATACCTAATGGACTCTAACTGCATCTTAATCCCTTGTAATTTCATCCTTACCTTTTTCTCATGGATTCAAACTTCATTCCTTAGCTTCTTACCTAAAAATAAAAGAACTAAACAAGTTTCAAAAGGTATGGTTTTAGAATCCATACATTATGGGTTCCAAATACATTCAATTCCATTCTACACCTAACCATTGAACCAAACAACCCTTGATATTAATAAATAGTTAAATATATAGTAATTTGATAGGTGATTCCATAAAGTAGCCAAATTTATAGCTTGTTTAGTTTGAGTCGTCTTTTTTATGAGATTGAAATAATAAGTTGTTTTTGCACATCTTGTAACAGGTGTTTGGTCTATTTATTTCCGAGCTTTTCCTCGCCCCTTTATCTATATTATATGACCTAGCCTCTTGGATTGGGGGGTAGTTTCTCTAGTTGTAGTTTACTTCACCTCATCATTCGTGGTTTGGAGGGCAGCTTATGGCGGCATAGGGGTGTTACTATCCATCACTTTTGTTTTTTCATTTTTCCTATCCGAAACACCACATTATATGATTGAGAAGCAAAACAAATCCAGAGGCATAGAGATTCTCCAAAAGATTGAGGGGTGTGAGAATGTCGGGGAAAGTCTTGGGAAAATAGAAATTGAAATAAAAAGATCAAATGAAGCCTCCTATTCTTCTTTTCTTCACCGCCCAAATCTTCCCTCTTCCATAATAAAATCCGTCTCCAGTTTAATGAAAGTTATCTCAGTAGTGGCCATCCTTCAATTCTATGGGCCACTATTGTTCAATTCTCTAAACCGCTCTTCTCAATCTTTATATACACCTCCCCTAGTTATAGCAGCCATTCAAATACTGTTCAGGCTAATAACAGTGGGAGTTGCGAAGTTTCAAGGAAGGAAGAGTCTACTGCTTGTTGCTGCTATGATCAAGATAGGCTCACAGGTATATTTTTTTCAAATATTTTTAAAGTTTTTCTCTCAAATAAATAAAATAGGATATCGCGAAAGTACTAATTGAACCCCTTAGCTCAGATCAATGGTGAGATTAAGCATTTTAAGCCCCTTATGTTTTGAATGTAGTAATTAGCCCCATTAATTTTGGTCAAATGTGAAATCCAACTCAATTTTAAATTTTAATCCAATTTTTTTTTTTTTTATAAAATTCATTTTATATATTTTATTAACACATTTTTTTTTTATAGATTTCAAATTGTTTATATATTAAGTGTTACATTTTTTAGATAATTTTTATTTGCATGAATTATTTATAAAATCATTTTTGTAAAGAAGTACATCAAACATGGTCATTAATTATATTATATTGGTAAAAGTTTTATACATACATATTTTAAAACTTATGTCCAATTTTTTTTTACTCCGTATATAAAATGATTTAGTCATATTATTAATTCGAAAAAAGCAATTGTGCTTGATTTTAATTTTAAACAAAGTTAAGGGGTTAAATTACTACCATCATAAGTTAGGGGCTTAATTTCACGTTTAACAAAAGGGGTTCAATTACAACTTTCCCATATATTATTTTAAAGAAAATTAAGACTCATATTTTAATGATTTGCAGGGTTATCTCAGCGGGGTATTCAACGAGACCTCTAGCCGCCTAACATTCTTCAAAGACCCCATGCACATACTCCTCCCGGGGTGTGTGTATGTAGCGGCGGATGCTTGTCTTACATCTCCGTCGGGGTGGCTAGAGACATCTTTTCCGCCGGGATTGAAGAAAAAAGGAGAAACAGTTTCTGCCGCCCTCAGCCTGTTTGAGAATGCCATTGTGACCTCTATTAATACAATACTATTCTGTAAACTAGGCGGAACTATTTTCTTACCTTTTATTTTTTTTGATTTTATAATAGCTTGTTTTATTATTATTCTAGTTCCCGAGACCGACTCTAGGGTAGATATTTATGAGATTTGGAGATCTCATAACATATGGAGGAAGCTTGTAAAAATCAAAGACAAACTACTTTTTGTTTAGAAACAAAGTTGTTGTAAATATGAAATTCTTCGTAAGATCAAATTTTCTGAGCAAGGTTGATAAACTCTAGTATTTGTGAGAAGAAAAACCTTTATGTATTTCTCATTAGTTCTGTAATACAATACATAACAACTTATATACTATCAATACAAGATCTCTGTATCTCCTAACTTGTGCAACTACATACAATAGAACCAATATCTCAAAAGAATATAATAAAGAATATACTTAGAATATCCTATATTCTTTTACTTCCCCTTAAGTTAGTGCACTTGGTAAACCGAGTCCCAACTTGAACCACAAATGTTTAAATGCTTCTTCTTCTAGTGCCTTAGTGAACAAGTCTGTAATCTGCTCTTTACTTTGATTATGAGACAAACTAATTATCTTTTCACTTAAATGCTGACGAACAAAATGACAGTCGATTTCGATATGTTTTGTTTGATCATGAAACACGAGATTCCTCGCTATGTGAATTGCCTCTTGATTATCACAATACAAATGCATCAGTTCTTTGTGAAACACACCCAATGACGCGAGAAAGGCTTTCAGCCATATTAGTTCACTCGTGGCAAAACTCATAGCCCGATATTCTGCTTCTGTTGACGATATTTTGACACGGTTACTTGTTTCTTAGCCCTCCATGATATAGTCTATACCTCCCACTTGCTTGAACCCTTGTGCTACGAGTCAGGCCTTGTATTGCTCAACTGCCAATCAGGTCGATATTTTATTTTATATACCCATTTGCATCCTATCGACTTCTTACCTTGAGGTAAACTCACCACTTTCCGTGTGCCGTTCTTTTCAAAGGCATCAATTTCTTTATTCATGGTTTGTCTCCATATTTCTTCCTTGGCCGCCTCTCGATAGTAACATGGTTCACGACGTTCATCAATTCTTACCATGAATGCTTTGTGAGAAGATGAAAGACATTAGTGCTAAAATAAATAATTAAAGGATAACACATACTTGACCGCGGGGAAGCATCTTGGACGAGAATAGCATTTAAGTTCGGGTAATTATTCTTGTCGATTTGCAAACGTAATCTTTTTTCCATCCCGGTTCAAATCGATGTCGCGCACCTCACTCCATTCGAGGTTCGCCATCTACTATCAAGGTCATATCAGGGGTAATAACATTCCCCTTACTCGAGCTAGGCTCGACTCCCTCACTGTCGACTGGATTTAAGTCAACTTCCCCACTGTCGACTGGAGTCGAGTTGACTCCCCCACCATCGACTATACCTCCGTTACCAATAAAAATCCTCAGGTTCTATCTCTTCCTGCTCCTCATGCTGTACACTCCCCCCTTACCTCCTGACTCTCGCCTATTTCATCCAAATACAACAGAGTCTCAATGTTTAGGGTGTGTTCGAATAAGGAAAGGACTGATAGTCATGACGATTATTCGGTGTTGTACCCAAATGTCTTGATTTAACATTATACACCCTGTCTCAAAGCCTTGAACTCATGAGGAATGGGAACTGTGTTCGATCATGTGTAAAATACATAAGTATGTTCATAAAATTGGACATCTCGAGACACAAAGACACATTTTTCGTTCAAAACGTATACTTTCCATCCCTTTTTGCTATGTGGGTAGCCTATAAAAATTCACCGCTTCCCCCGCTCTCCAAATTTATCCTTAGTTTTGTCTTTGTTATGGACATGACATAGGCAACCTAAGACCCGTAGATTATTGAATTTGGGTTTCTTGCAATACCAAAGTTCTCAAATGGGTTTTTCCATCTAATAAGGAAGTTGGGGTTCGGTTTATTATATATCCGGCCGTTAACACACATTCTCCCCAAAACTGGAAGGTTAATTCCCCTTGAAAGCGAAGTGCTCTTACTTTCTCAAGAATATGACGACGCTTTCTCTCTACTTGACCATTTTGTTCAGAAGTGTCAACGTTACTTGTTTGGAAAAAAATTTTGTTTTCTCCAATAATCCTCCATTTTCCCGGATAATAATTCTGTGCAGTTATCACTTTGGATAATTTTGTACTGTTTTCCAAATTGGGTCTTTGTCATTTGACAAAAGGCTTTAAGTGAACTTCCCGCTTCTTTATTTTCCTTCATGAGATAAACCCATACCGTTCTACTGTGGTCGTCGACAATGGTCAAAAAATGGTGTGCTCGGGTTAAACTTGCGACTCTATATGGTCCCCAAATATCACAATGAATAATTCCAAACAAAGAATTGCATCTTTTATTATTAAGCAGAAATAAAGTGCATGTTGTTTGTTTTACCCAACAATAAGAATCACAAGCTACTTCTGACACCCAATTTAAGTTTCAACCAACTAGAGTAGTAAAATGAGAATATATACTCTTAGAGAAATGTCCAAGTCTTTTATGCCGAAGTTGGCTTTACTTCGAAACCATAACAGGCCTTGCATCTTCAATTTCTTTTACCTTGTAATAATAAACCCCTTGACGATGCTCACTCCGTCCTATCGCTATCCTCGTACTCTATTCCACCATTACACAATAACCAGGATAAAATGTTATTACACAATTCTTCTCATCGATTAATTTCTGAACGGAAATAGGATTGCAAGTAAGATTCGGCACATAAAGAACATCTTTCAAGACAAAGTCATCGTCCAATTTGATCTCGCCATATATCGATGCTTTCACCTCATGTCCGTCCGACAACCCAACGAAGAAGATCTTCTTATTCTGAATATTTTGCAATAGCTCACGCGCGCCTTATTGCCATATGGTGTGATGCTCCACTATCTATCAACCATTCGGCTTTTGTAATTAATTTCACACCTTGCAACTTGTTGTTGTCCTCGAGAGTGGCGTCAAGTAGGATGTGAAGTCGTTCCATCTCTTCCTCGGGGAAAGATGAATTCTTGTGCCCTAACGAACTTGTCACTATGTTTGCAATGTAACCTCTGTGGCCTCTTCCCTTTCCAAAGGCTGCCACGACCACTACCACCTTCATGCCGACCTCGTCCTCTTTCTCACGCTTTCAGCTCCTCGTACCTATGTTTGTCATAGCAATTCTCCTCTGTGTGGTTGTATTTACCAAAATGAGTACATTGAGGCGACAAATCTTCTTCGCTTATTACTTTAGCACTAGATCCTCATCCTTTCCTAGTCACACGTGCCGCTATAGCTGCATCATGGCTTTCTTCTTTGTTCTTTGTCACAGACGCATGTGTAGACACCCGCATTTTGCCTGCTCGTGTTTGTAGCAGTCTCCAACAAAATATACATTGATGATCGAATGTTAACATGCATCAATACGCTCGAATACGGACTCGGAATCGATAGTATCCGATGTGGGCACTTAGCTGAGTACAAATCTCTCAAAACCGACCTCAAATCCAGACTCAGTAGGTCTTTTCCAATGAAATAAAGCTACTTTAAGCCAAAACCGCCACCGGGGCAAAACCGTCATTGTCGACCGAGCCAAAACCGGTCAAAGTCGAAATCTGATATTCAAAAGAGCCACAATAGCGTCCAAATACAAAATAAATCCAACTCAAAATGGAATCAAATCATACCTAGAATAACCCGGATATCAATCCATATTTTGAGCAACTTCCGGTATGCGCGATTTCAACCGTCTAAACCTAGGCGCCTAAGAACTGAGTCGCCCCAAGTGAGGCAGCTGAATTTCAGGGCGCCCGCCTTCAAGCGCCTGAATTTTGAAGTTTCACAAAACTCTATAAATACACCCTTATGCACACAATTTCAAGGGTCAACTTCCTTACTTTTCCGAATGCCGGATCAAAAGTGCGAGAGCAATTCCGAGGTTGAAAAAATATTTTTTTTGTCGATTTCAAAACACAAACCCGAGATTAAAAACCTCTCTTCAACCATTTCAAAAGATTACTCCCTTCATTTGACAAGGATTCGGTAATCCCAAAACACAAAAACACACGCTAACTCTTTCTACATACCTCGAATCGCTGCCCGTGTCCACGAAGATACTCCGCGAGTCCGTGTTTCGAAGAAATTGACATGTAGGTTGAGGGTGTCCAAATCCCATCTCTAATGTTTTTAACTATCGTACACTAACATTACTAACTTTTCGTTTTTGTATACTAACATTTATTTTTCATTCTTAACATCTAACTACTAACACATTCGACTATAAAATACTCGTCCTTTTACGTATCAAATACAAAGGGTGATGAGATAAGGAAACATGAATTAATACAAGAGTATCGCACTCGAGTTGCCGGTCGCATATCTCGCCACCCCGCGTATTTGATTTTTTAAGGCGGGTCAACCCGAGTATCGAGCAAACATCAAATGACGCTAAATCGAGCGTCGCAGGCCCTAAAAGCCAAACAACGACACCGAAATGCAAAGGGCCTAATGTTTGCGATGACAAATTGATCCTTCCAATCGAACGCATTCGATAATCGATTCTGCCCAAAGTCCGCATAAACAGTAGATAGGACGCACGGGAGGCGGCGCCTCACAATTGGGGCGTGCTACCCCAGGAGCCTAATGGTCAGGGTGCCTTATGGCGTGCGCCTGACCTATCGGGTCATGATGCGATCGTAGAATCCTTTGTCGTGTGTTTTCGATGTCATTTTCAAACGTCGCTCTAAATGCTTGATGTTTGGGCGCCCTAGGGCAGGCGCCTGAATGCCAGGTCGCCTCACCTCAAGCACCTGATCTCCAGGCCGCACCAGTTCGTGCGTCTGAACCTCTGTCCTCTGATCAATATACAACGTAATGTGTAAATGATCAGAGTTTGTCCTAATCGTTTGGTTTATGGTTTTAGTTTACGTTTTCTATTGACAAGTCCGTTTATAGTTTACGTTTACCGTTTCTAACTCGGTATTGTTATTGCTTGTTGTATTGTGAAATCCGGGTTGTATTTCGCCCGTGTAACTTGTAATCTACTTTCAAGTTATTTGTTTCCGTTGTTTGGCATTTACTGTTTTAAAATGAACATCGCATGCTAAAATAACTTCGACATACTTTAAGATGCTTTAAACGATGTAGGGAAGACGTAATTCGCATGTATAGTCTAAAATAATGGTTGTCATACATTTTCATCGTCTTACTAGCGCGCGTACTTAAACACCAATCGATATCTTAGTAGAGGCCGCTATGTGCGGGCGGGGTTGGGTGTCCTTCGTGAGCTTCCCAACACGTACTTTCACCCCTTACTTACCTTCGGTATCCTGACGCCCGAAACTATTGTCAACGAGAGTCATTCGATATACGATACTTGATAATAATTCGACATCGATATCTTAATGCAAAGGGACGAACCCCACAAGCTCTAATACTATAAGGCAAGTCGTGCTTTGTGCGCGATACGCCTAAGTATAGAGTGGGTCCGAACTCCCACAAAGTTCGATGGCGACTCCAACTTCGATTTAAATTTTAATCTGAGAACAATCTCACCACGAGATTCATTCGTCTACCCAAACCCGCGCGTGGCCGCGTTAGGGTGGACTTTGCCATGTCCACAATTGGGCGACTCCGCTAGGGATACCTGATGAACCACTTGTCATCGGGATTCTCAGGGTGAGACTCAAAACGAAATCGATCGGTTACTAAAGTGCATGTTTAGTTCGAGGGTTCATGCATAACCTCAATTTTGCCCGAGCCGGTTACTTGTGACCGACGTCCTACTATACCCGCGCTGCATTCCTACATGGGTCCGCTAAAGATGTCTATGGCTGAATACGATTGGTGTGACGACATGTTCTAAGTCGAATTTGGCTTAGGGAGTCCGTCCTGATTTACTAAAGGGCCATCGGTGTTGGTATAGACACTATTTGATCGACCGAGACTTAGTATAAAGCATACATGCTGTCGTCCTAAAGCTTGTTTCACTACTTGCTACTTGGTTTCCGTGTCATTTTTCAAAAACCGTCATTTAAAAAATGCCATCTTTTCCAAAAATTGAACTTTCAAAAACCCAGAATGCTGCCGAAATTTAGACTTAGGTTTTGACTCAAAACAACCTATTTTCTAGTCGGCATGCTGTCCATTTCAATATTCTAATTTCCGATCCGCTTTCGATTTTCGATTTTTCAAAATTCCATTTCGATTATCAAATCTTCGAGATGCAATTTTCGATTTTCAAATCTTCAAGATTCCGCTTTCGATTTTCAAATTTTTGGAAATTCATTTTCCATATTCAAATTTTCGAAATTCCAAATATTCCAACTTTTCAAAAACCTGGTCCTGTCGGCATGCTGCCAATTTCAAAAGATGAGACCATCTACCAATTTTTCAAAATGCGAAATTATTCGCAACCATTCGAACTTTTTAAAAACCTGGTCCAGTCGGCATGCTGCCAATTTCAAAAGACGGGACCATTCCCTAATTTCCAAAATGCAAAATTTTCGCAACCATTTCAAATTTTCAAATGCCCGGTCCTGACGGCATGATACCAACTTCAAAAGTCAGGATCGTCGTTCGAAATTTTCAAAACTGAAAACTCTCAACTTTGCAGAAAATCCGGTCCTGTCGGCATGCTGCCAATTTCAAAAGTCAGGACCGTCCTCAAATTTTAAAAGTCAACCTTTTCAAAACCCTTCTTATCCTAGGACCTACCGTTATTCGCGTGTCAGGTCTTTCATAGTTCACTGAAGGTCTATAGCGTCAAAACCCTTCCGACTCTAGGGCTTACCGTAATCCTTGCGTCCGGGCTCACCTAGTTTGTCAAAGGTCTATAGCGTCAACACCCTTCCGACTCTAGAGCCTACCGTAATCCGTGTTTCTGGTCTCACCTAGTTCGTCGAAGGTCTATAACGTCAAAACCTTTCCGATTCTAGGGCCTACCATAATCCTGTGTCTGGTCTCATCTAGTTCGTCGAAGGCCTATAGCGTCGAAACTCCGTCCATTCTATATCTCGAGTTTCTCCCCCATCCCAAGTCCACCTTGTTTAAAGGCATGAGCAACTTGTGTAGGGCATACCCCTACAATGGAAGGTTTGTCTAAAAACTCGAGTCCTAACTAGAAAATCCCACGCGATCTTTCCCTCCAACATAACGGTCCCCACGACCTTTCTTGAGGGAATCTCGTCCGTCTTTCGTCATCCGTTAGTCGATTCATCCCAATTTAATAGTTCCTTAACTTAAGGGTCTAATCTAATCCCAGAGCCATCCTTATTCGAGTCAAGTTAAGGGTCTCTAGCATCGAAGCTCTACCGATCTCACATCGCAAGTTTCTTCCCTTACCCAGTCTGCCTTTCCTCAACGCCGAGTCAACCTTTTACTAGGCATAGCCCTGTAGAGGTTTGTGATCCTTACGTATAAGGGTCACTCGTCCGACACTCGAGTCTTAACAAAACCTTCAATCCTACTCGGGGGCTATTCTCCGACGGAGTTATTAATCACAGTCGCTTCGAGAATCGTACCCTACACCTTTGTCTTAGGAAAGTCTAACTTAATCCAACCAGGGCCGTTGCCTTGTCTAGTTTAGTGTTTGAGTATCCCAATCCAAGAATCTTAGTCATTCTCGTTGCGTCGGGCTGTGTTTAGTTTGACTCTCTCTCTTACATTTGTGCAAAGCTGAGTTTAGGTGAGTCGTGGCACCTGTCGTTCTCTCCAATCGTGGACCTTACCAAAAAAAAAAAACAACCAACTGAGCATCCGAAAGTCTGGATATGATTCGAGTCTAAGTCTGAGTCCGAGTCTAGGATACACTACATCCTCATTTCCAAATCAAAGTCAGAGTCAATTGCATTCCGTCATCTTCTCTAATTTAACAGTCAACTTTTTCGATCTCTCACATATGCTTCCTCATGTGTTTCTGAGAACATGAAGAACACCATCATACACTGTGAGCACATGTACGTGACTATTATGGGCACTTCTACAATGATTTGCAGGGAACCGAGACCCGTGTTTCCCTTTTACATATTCTATGTCTAGTATAGAAAGCCACATAACTACCCATAACATGAGCTATATCGAATCCTATGACAAACCTAGGAAGTCTTCTAGTTTGGGTTCAAGACAGGAGGCAAACCAATTTCCCATAATAAACACATCTCAAATAAGACAGACCAATCCCTGCTACCTTAGGTGTTAGTCTGACCAAAAGAGAAAGAAGTATCCTGGCTCTATAGACTTGATGCTAAGAAATACCCAACTTGAGACAATGTTTCCAGCAAGCTTGCTCGAAATTATGCTGACAACGCCGAGATCCAAACTACCATGTTTACTGTAGAGTACTCCACCGCGAGTGTGCACTCACATAAATAGCAACTATGTTTACTCCTTACAAAGATGTAGCTTCAAAGGTTAATCCAACCGATAGGCCCAACCCCAGATCCGCCCACAACACCATAGGGGGGATAGCTGTGGAAACAAAAATGAGCCAGAAAGCCCAAAAGCAAGAAGGACAGCAAAAAATCAAAAGTCCAAAGAAAAAGCAAAAGGCCAAAATAGAAAAAATAGGCCTTCATCAAAATGAATTCTTAAAAAAAAAAGCACTTATGACCAAGGTTAAACGTTCAAGCCAAATGAAAATCTCTTGGCCGGGGTACGGTCAACTCCAGAATTATCAATGCCCATATCATCAAATAGAGGAGAGACAATCAGGCTGGTCAGCTAACACCACATCTAGCCTTCCCACATTACAACCGTCAAGACCTTCTTGAGACCTAGGCTATCTAAGAGACAACCCAGAATTTTGAGGATTCAAGCTCCATTGGATACACCCTAACCATTTGGGCCAGACATGGAAATTAGATCCCGCATTGTCAATCCTACCCCAATCGAAGTTCGAGTCATTTTTACTCAACTTCCCCCTTTCCTACCACATTACAATACCTTACCCTCGAAGTCTTAGCTCCTCAAAATCGAGGTCCAGATTTCAAATCATCAAAGCCACTTACTGCCTGGCTCCACGTTTCCGAAAACATCCAAACCAGTTACCAGCCCCAAACACAGGAACTCAACCTGCGGTCGGCATAGAACACGCCCAAATAGTTCACATCACCTCTGGGGGCTACCCCGGAGAACGCTCACAGTCATAGGATCATTATCCTATCTCTTCTAACCCTTTGATCGAGGCATCATTGGTAATACACCTAGCCTACACACCGTCAATATGGTTAGTTACACACAAAGCCCTAATAAATTAGGCACCATAACATATCTTTCAATCTTCAGAACTATGGCTTGGTTTGATTTCACCACACGTGAATACGTAGGCAGCCCTTCGACAATGGCGCAACCACCCACATTGACACAAATTTAAAGAACGCCATCCTTCCTATCACGACACTGTCATGTTCTCAACAGTTTGCTTTATCGTCTGGGGGCTTCTCTTAGACAGAAGATCTCCATCCCCTCAAAATCCAAAAGACTTTAAAAATCTAGCCACCTTTCTATAGTGTGTCCTAGTACTCAGCTTAGTCGAAGACGAGAATTTGTCAGGTATTCAAAGCGACACTGACAGGGGTTAGTCGTATCCCTAATCAAAAGTACCCTAAGGTCACTAACTAATGTAGATAGCGAAGTCAGGTAGGGATCGAACCACAAGGAGATGAAAATTCAATTATTTATCCTAAGAATTAGATTCTAGATTATAGGTCACAGTTTCTTGGGTTTGTATAGAATAAACTGAAACAACTAAGGAAGACAATAATATGAAGAAGGTTCTAGGATCGTAGGTTCACTATGAATATTAGTCGGGATCAGGGAATTATCTAGTTAATCATTAATCGAACTACCTAAGGTGCAAGTCCGGTCGGTACAATAAAGCTTTTAGATCTAAACTTAACCTGCGGTCGCTAGCATTAAGTTAGTCTACCCGAATTATCGTGTCCTAATTAGTTCTTAACCCGATCGGTGAAAAATCCTAATTTGATATGTTGAATTATGCATAAGAGAATCAATCAGATTTAAGACGATAAACAAGCGATAGTTCATGCGATTAACAATTAATCAATCAATTATAATCCCTCCTAACATGCATAGATCCCCCTTAACCCTAGATAAGAAATTAGCTACGTATAATAAAACTAATCAGACAAGAAAGAAAGAAATCGAATTTAAACATATCAAGATGAATTAACAATCAATTGAAGGAAATAACAATACTAGAACAATAAATAAAGATGAATTGAAAGAGAATTGAAATTCAGTACCGAATGATGAAGGAAATTGTAAAGATCTCTAGGTAGGTAAACTAAACTATGAAAACTGAATAATGAAAAGTGTGTAAAAGAAGGTAAAAGAAAAGTGTAGAATGAAAAAGTGTCTGACACAAGTCAGGAAAACTGATTTAAAGAGTAGCAGTTGGACTCGAAAATAGGCCCAAATTCTAAGTCGAATTAAGAATGACGCGTGACCCGGATTGGGTGCACTCGATCGAGTGCCTGATGGCACTCTATCGGGTGACCCCCCAAAATATTGGCAGGAGCTTCATGAAGTGGCACTCGATCGAGTGAAGTAGGAGCATTCGATCGAGTAGCGCTGTAGATCACAGCATCGCGCGCTCTACTTTAAACAGCTACCATTTTTTCGTTATTTGTTCAAATTGGACATGCAATATACCGTTGAAAAGTTAAGAGAAATCGCTTTCCAACGCCACAAGATTCACCCTAATTGGAGTTGTAAAACGAAACTTATAGACGTTTGAAGTTGACCCTTGTGTAGGCGATCATTCTTTCATCTCGTTTGATATCCTTTCCTTCTTTGATCTTTGTTTCTTCGTGTATTCCGCATCTTCTTCCTTCGATTCCGCGCTTAGATGTGAATTCTTCAATTATCGATTACGTAATGCTCCGATTAGCTCCAAATGCATCCATATCTACAAGGTACACACAAATACGTAAGTATCGACATTCAAAGTATATTGCATCATTATAATGAGTTAAGCACAAAAATCGAGACTAAACTAACAATTAAGGGGATGAAAATATGTATATAAATAACGCTTATCAAACTCCCCCAAACCAAACCTTTGCTTGTCCTCAATCAAACCACACATATGAATATAAAAGAGGACAAGTGATGCGAAGCACGACTCAAAGCAAACTTACAATCATGCTCCTAAAATTCATCTTAAACCGGCTAGAAAACACGGAATGTCAAAGGATAAAACTAAAGCAATAATCATGCCATGAATAAACGAAGCTTGTCAAACTTTCAACCTTGCGAGACCATCAATGTCGGACTTCCTCGCGGTTATCGCTCGATACTCATAAGAACGAGTGAGTATATAAATGTGAAGATTAGAAAGAATTAGAACACCCACTCGACTTATGAAACATGCATGCAATTGAACATGAAATCAGTCTCCCCAATCAAATACGTGTTCCACCAATCAGGACCATAGTACATGCCAAGGACTTACAAAGGGTGGCTAAATGGGTAAGGGAAGAAAATGGATTGTGCTGAAGCACGTATGGGAATGTGGAGCTAAAACCGGGCCCAGTCGTAGCTACACAATAAAAATTATTCATAAAAAAACCCCAACAAATAACGTCGAACCACCAACTAGAGATATAAATTCAAGATTAGGTGCAAGAGGAAATCTTGTTTAACCTCTTATGGACGTCCGTCTGCACCGCCCGGCTCCCCGCGCGGGACTGACCCGGTTTCTTTCGAATCGGAACCAAAATAAATTTTTCGCGACCAAAATAACAAACCGAAACGGAAAATTCAAAGCTGTTACTCCGCACTTAGCCCACAAAGCCAAGTGCAAGGCAAATAAAATGATATAAATCAACCGAAAAGAAATTTGATAGAAAATAATTGAAACGAATTTGAATTTCGAAACTTAATTAAATGGAAACGTTGCAGCGGAAGACTTAAGTCTTACAAAATCCAAAACGGTTTAAAACAATCTCAAACCAATAAAATCAAAATATAAGTATAAATATAAATAGCTCGGAGCCAAAGTTAAATAATAAAAATCCTTCCTCGCTCAGCAAAACTCGAAACCAGAATGCACTCATGCAGCATATCAAGTGTACCTATCAACTGTACCCAAAATCACCAATAGGTATAGGTTCCAGTGGGGGAACAACCCAAAATAAAAAGGACGTCAGCAAAACTCGTGAAATAATAATAATAGTAGTAGTAGTAGTTGTAGCAGTAGCAGTAGCAGTAGTCGTAGTGGTGGTAGTAGTGGTAGTCGTAGTAGTCGTAGTAGTAGTAGTAGTAGTAGTAATAGCAGTAGTAGTAGTAGCAGTAGTAGTAGTATCAGCAGCAGTAGTAGCAGCAGCAGCAGTGGCAGTAGTAGTGGCAGTGGTAGTAGTAGTGGTAGTGGTAGTGGTAGTGGTGTAGTGGTAGTGGTAGTGGTAGTGGTAGTGGTAGTCGTAGTAGTAGTAGTAGTAGTAGTAGTAATAATAATAATAATAATAATAATAATAATAATAATTTACGCGAGGAGTGAGAAAACTTTCTCTCTCTAGGTTGTTTCTCTCTAAAATTCTGCTACGCGAGCGCGAAGGTCCTTCAATGGCGTCAGCCCAACCGCAGAAACGTGGTCCTGGTCGTCCTAGCAAGAAATCTTTGCAAGCTAATCTTCCCCCTAATCCTGGCTCAAGCTCTGGGGCAGAATTGGAGAAGATTTCTGCAGATCCTTAAGAGAGTTCAGAAACCCAGAGTTCTTCGCATCATTTTTCGCTCAATGACTTCATTCTCAATGCTATGCAAAATGCTGGTAAAATTGTTCATTCTTCTGTTAATTCTACTCTTAATATGAATGCTGATCCGATTGTGGTTAATCCGATTGATTCTAATGCTAAAATTGATGAACCCTCTGTCAAACCCGCGAATGAATTACCGCCTAAATGGTCTAAAGTTGTTCAAAATCATAAGAAATCTGGCATGAGTTTGTTCTTTTGTGATGAAAGCCCCAAATCTACATAAATTGATATTGAATTGGATGATTTCAAATCTGAACTTAAAATTTGGGAAAACACTCTTATGGGAAATGTGATTGGAGCGAAGCCTTCTCTTCAAACTGTGTAGCAGTTTGTAAAGGATAGATGGGTCACAATTGATAAGCCATTAGTGCAGTATTATAAAAAGGGCTGGTTTTCTTTTTGATTTGCGTCAAAAGAAGCCATGGATAAGGTGCTACGTGATGGCCCTTGGAGGGTGGGAATTTACTCCCTAATTCTAAAGGAGTGGTCTCCTTCCTTTTCTTCTGAGATGGACAGAATCTCTGTGGTTCCTGTCTGGATTATCTTTCCTGATCTTGATCCTTACCTCTGGTCTGAAGCAGTCCTAAGCAAGATTGCTAGTAAAGTTGGTACTTCTTTGTGTGCTGATATTGCCACTACTACTAAAGCTAAGCTCTCATTTGCTCGAGTTCTAGTGGAAGTGGATGTTTCACAGGAGTTAGTTGAAAGTGTTATTATCAATACTCCCTATTGTGAGCACTCTTGTCAAAAAGTTCAGTATGAATGGGTTCCATACTTCTGCCATGGATGTAGGAAGCTAGGTCATACTATCAAATCATGTAAGAGGGAGAAGAAGAAGATGGTTGTTGACAGTTCTTTGCAAGGTGATTCAGGTGCGGGGTCAGGTGGTACCTCAGACTCTGTTGTGAGTGGAGTGCAGGTAGAGGTTCAGGAGGGTGGTTTGCCCACTGGGTCTGCTCTGTTACCTCACATACATGAGTCTGTACAGCACTCAGGAAGCCCTAAGAAATTCTATCAGGATGATACATTTATTCATGTTTCAAAGAGGAATTCCTCCTCTTCCAAACCTAAGGAGTCTATTTTGAAGTCCTTAGTCCTGGAGAACTCTTTCCAGGTACTCCATGAGAGTCAGGTGATTAGTGGTGGGGGTGAACTAGGTGGTACCTCAGGTCTCCCTAGTGTATCTCCGAGTTTGGTGAGTAGGGTTGAATCTGGTTATGGGATAGAACTGATCCCCTCACTCCCCTCTGATGTCAGCTCTAGTGAGCTCCCGGTAATGCACCAAGGATGTTCAATGGTGGTTTTAAAGGATGAAGTTGTTCCTCCTGATAAGTAATGAACGTAGCTTCTTGGAATATTAGGGGATTCAATGATCCTGCTAAGCATAGCGAGGTGCAAGATCTTTTAGCTTCATACAAACCTGAAATTTTTGCTTTGCTGGAAACTAGAGTCAAGAGCTCTAAAGCTGGGAAGATCATCAATAACAAATTTACAGGTTGGAAGGTGGTAACCAATTATTCATATCACTATAATGGTAGAATTTGGTTTTTTTATAATCTTGATACTATTACTATCAATCAAATAAATATGAATGCTCAGCATATTACCTGCTACATCACTCATATATGTACACAAGCTTCTTTTTGGCTAAGGGCAATGTATGGGTTTAATGATGGTAAGGATAGGACTGCTTTATGGTCTGAGTTGGTTTCTATCAACCCTTATGATCCTTGGTTGGTTTTAGGAGATTTTAATATCATTAGATCACATGATGAAAAGCTGGGGACATCTCCTCCTTCTTTGCAAGACATGATGGATTTTAATAACTGCCTGTGTCAATGTCAGTTAGAAGAATTGCATAGTGCTGGGTGTAGCATGACTTGGACTAATAATCAGGATCCCAAAAGGTGTATTGGTTAAAGTGGAAGCGGTCTGTAGAAATTTTCTATGGGACGGAAACGCCGAATACAATAGAACCCCGACAGTAGCCTGGGATAAGATTTGCAGGGGGAAAAAACAAGGAGGCCTCGGTTTTAAGGACGAGATTGTCTGGAATAAAGCGAGTATAGGAAAGCTTGTTTGGTGGATTCATCATCTTCCTAATAAGCTATGGCTTCAATGGATACATCATACATTTTAAAGAATAATGCATGGACTACGCATACTCCGCCCTCCCAAGCACACTGGTATTGGAAGAAGGTTTGTAATCTGAAAAACAATTTACAAGACGCGTATGATAACCAGGAATGGACGAATTCACCTGGAAAGGAGTATACCATTAAGAAAGGTTACGAGTGGCTGGCGAATGCAGGACTGGAAATTGAATAGCATCAATATGTTTGGAACAAATGGGTGATACCTAAACATGCTTTTACATCATGGCTATACTATCAGAAAGCCCTAAACACGAAAGACAAGCTCTATAGACTGCAAATATCAGCTGATATGGTGTGCTGTATCTTTGACCAAGAAGATGAATCTCTACAACATCTTTTCTTCAAATGCCCATACAGTAGGAAGGTCTTATATTTCATTCAAACCTGGACAAGTGTCACGATGGCAGAGGATAATAACCAGGGATGGAGGCGGCACAGTAGGTTCTCACGGCTTAAGAATGGAGTTCTGAACAGTATCATAAGCGCTACTATGTATTACATTTGGCAGCAACAGAATAGCAGTAGGATGGATCATCAAATCTATACTCCGAGAAAATGTGCTAATTTAATTATTACTGATATTAGAAATAGAATTAAGACCCAAAGTAGGGGGAAACTGTCTGATAAGGATAAGGTGTGGATGGATAAGCTGATGTAGAGTTATACTCTAGTTTGATCATCTTTCTAGATGACTGAGTTGTAATTGGTTACTCGGTATCAATATAATTTACACTTCACCAAAAATAATAATAATAATCAGGATCCCTCTACTAGAGTGTGGTCTAGGCTTGATAGGGTGTTGATAAATACTAACTGGTCTTCTTCTTTCCCTTCTTCTACTGCTATTATTTCTGAGTCTGGGATTTCTGACCACTCTCCCTTGATTGTGGAAGTCTCCAAAGACAGGGCTATTAGAAAGAAGTTTAGTTTTCTTAACAATTGGTGTGAGCACCCTGAGTTTCTCTCCACTGTTCAACAAGCTTGGAAGGTTGGGGAAGAAGGTTCCCTAATTTATTGTCTCTTTGCTAAACTCAAACATACTAAAGTGGCTCTCCAGAAGTTTCATAAGCTCTATTTTTCTAATATCTCCACTAGAGTTCAAAAGGCTAAAGATGCTCTCAAGGATTGTCAAAAGCAACTCCATAATGATCCATTTTCTCCTATACTAATTAGTGCTGAAAAGGAGCTTATGCAGTCTTTACTTGAGCACAAGAAGGCTAAACTTTCTATGCTCCCACAAAGAGCAAAAGCTAAGCACATTCAGCTGGCTGACTGTTCTTCTAAGTATTTTCATTCCAAAATTACTGAAAGAAGGCCTCAGAAGATGATAGGGGCCATTGTCAATGCTGTTGGTGATCTGAAAAGTGGTCCTAAAGAGGTGGCAAAAGCTTTTCAGGACGACTATATTAGCCTACTTGGAACTAAAACACCTACTTGTCCACTTTCCCCTCTGGATGGTGGTCTCTCTCCTGAGTTTGCTGCCAGTTTAATTGCTCCTATAACATCTCTTGAAATCAAAAGTGCATTTTTTCAAATGGATTCTAATAGTAGCCCTGGAATTGATGGTTTCTCTGCAGGTTTTTTCAAGACTACCTGGAATGTTGTTGGTGCTGATTTTTGTAAGGCTGTTTTTAGTTTCCTCAAAACTAGAAAAATGCCAAAGCAAGCTAATTCAACTCTTATCTCTTTAATACCTAAGAAGCCTGGAGCCAGAAGTGTAATGGATTTTAGACCTATTTCCTGTTGCACATTTTTTTACAAGGCTATATCTAAAGTACTAGCCAATAGGCTCAAACCTCTTACCTTCTTCCCTCTTTGGTTGGTGAGGAACAAGCTGCTTTTGTCCAAGGTAGAAATATTTTTGATAACATTCTTTTGTCACAAGCCCTGGTAAAGGGTTACTCTAGGAAGTTCTTAACGCCTAAGTGTCTTGTCAAAGTAGACATCAGGAAAGCATTTGATACCCTGCAATGGGAATTTATTGAGCAACTGTTCACAAGACAGAGTTTCCCTTCTCTTTTTGTGAAATGGATTATGGGGTGCATTAAGGACCCTTGGTTCTCCTTTAAATTGAATGGAGGTGTTGAGGGTTTTTTCAAAGGGGAAAGTGGGATCAGGCAAGGAGATCCACTCTCTCCTTACATTTTTGTTCTCAGCATGGAGGTTTTGTCCAAGCAACTTAGACTGATTTGCCATGAACCTAATGTTTCTTTCCACCCTAAATGCTCTAAAGTAGGGTTGACTCACCTGGTTTTTGCTGATGACGTGATGATTTTTTCTAGGGGTGATCTTCCTTCTGTTCTAGCTATCACAAAGACCTTACAGAATTTTGGTTTACAGTCAGGGCTTTGTGCTAATCCTGATAAGACTAATATCTACTTTGGGGGTGTTGTACCTGCTGTTCGAGACCTTATTCTAGTGCAAACTAGTTTCAAAGTGGGTGATTTTCCTTTTAGATACTTAGGCATGCCTTTGAGTGATTCTAGGATCTCTGTTAGCCTCTTTGAGCCTCTCATTCTGAAGGTATAGAAGTCCATTGCTCACTGGTCAGCCAATATGTTATCTTATGCTGGTAAAGTTCAGTTACTCAACTCAGTGGTTTTTGGCCTTGAGAACTTTTGGTCTGCTAGTACTCTTTTTCTTAAGGCCGTTTTAAAAATTCTTAACAAGCTTTGTAAGGATTTTTTCTGGGGAATTAAGGATGGGGATAGAAGATTAGTCTTTAAAAGTTGGAAAGATATTTGTTCTCCCTGGTCTAGTGGGGGGTTTTAACCTAAAGAATTTGGAGGTTTGGAACATTGCTTTAATGTGTAAATGGATCTGGAAGTTTGCAGGAGGTATTAAGAGTGCATGGATCCAATGGTGTACAGCTTATATATTTCAGCAGACTTCAGTTTGGGACATCACTTTCAAATAGTTATATCCGTCTGGAATCAAGAACATTATCAAAATGAGGGATTATATTGTGGCACATTGTGGTTCTGTTCAGGATGCTAAGGACTTTCTGAAGTCTTGTGGGACTGATACTGAGGGGTTTAAGGTTCAGAAAGTTTATTTGTGGCTTGTTGATAAGGCTGCTAGAGTAGTACCTAAAACCATTGTTACTAATCCTCTAGTGATGCCTAGTAACATGATTATCTGTTCTCTAGCAATCCAAGGTCAATTGCCTACAATGGACCAGTTTGCTAAAAGAGGGATAAGCATGGTTAATAGATGTTCTCTTTGCTTGAAGGACAGTGAGACTCATCGCCATTTCTTCTTTGAATGTGAGGTGGCTCGATAGGTCTGGCTACTCTGTCAGAGTTGGATTGCAGTTAGCATTCCTCCTTCTTAATTAAAAGGTGTTATTAAATGGAGTCTACACCATACTCATAGGAAACATTGGAAAATTCCTTGGATGTTGGTGACCCTATCTGCAGCAGTCACAACAATTTGGAAAGAGAGAAACAAAAGGGTGTTTACAGGCAAGCATACTCCAGTAGAGTTGATTTTTGCTCAGATTAAGCTCGTTGTAGTAGCACGTTTTCAACCTTGTATGTATCCTAATATCAAAGGATTCTAGCTCAATTAGATATAGCTAATTGATGTAACCTAGTGTGGTAGTTTTTTTGCACTAACTTGTAATTTCACATCTTCGATATGAAATGATAATTTTTCTGCAATAAAATAAAATAATAATAATAATGATAATAATAATGATAATAATAATAATAATAATAATAATAATAATAATAATAATAATAATAATAATAATAATAAAGATAATAATAATAATAATAATAATAATAAATAATAATAATATTAAAAAAGAAAATAGTAATAATAATAATAACAACAACAACAACAATATGGTTGTTGAAGCTAAGTGGTGCTCTACCAGGAGGAGTAAAAAGCATTGGAAGGCCTCGTGGTACAGTGCTTGTTTGGCTGCTGCGTTATACTACGTATGGGCAGAGTGGAACGGGCGAATTTTTGATTCTAAAGACAGGATTATAGAGGTTTTACTTAAGCTAATTAAATTTGATGTATATACAAGGCTAAGGAAGGTAAATGTTGATTTAAGTAGGAAGATGATTTGTGGAGTATAGCACAATAGGGGATATTCTTTTTGTAAGTTGGGCTCGTTTTTCTAATGAAATGGGTCATAATTTTCTTGCAAAAAAAATAAAATAACAACAACAATAATAATAACAATAATAATAATAATAATAATAATAATAATAATAATAATAATAATAATAATAATAATAATAATAATAATAATAATAATAATAATAATAATAATAATAATCAATAAAAAAAAAATAATTCGCCGGCTAGTGAGAGAAAACTTTCTCTCTCAAGAAACTAATTCTCTCTAAATAACAGAATCCTAACTAACTTTTGTTTCTCTTGACGCCATGGCTGCTGAACCTAGTAAACCTCGAGGTCGTGGTAGACCTCCTAAGAGCTCGAAGAAGGATGCTAGATCTTATGAGGAGCTTGTTGTTGAATGCAACTCCTCCATTCCTGTTACAAGAAGCTCCGCGTAAGGAATGGCGGGAAATAGGGTTTTAGGGGGTGATTTGAAATCCTCCGCCATGGATGACCTTGCACCTCCTGTGGATGATCTCATAACACAGGAATCTCCTGTGCAAGGTAAATCGCTTCTTAATGATCTCATCTCTCATGCTTTTCGTAGTTCTACTTCTACGAAATCTTCGAAAGCTGTGGACTTAATTGCTAAACCTTCGATTGGAGGGGATTCTTCTGGAGTTATTCATATTACTGATCCTACTAGTAACACTGTTGTTAGTGCTAAGAATTTGGATGTTACTACTGGCAATACTATTGTTAGTGGTAATGAGGCACCTAAATCTTGGTCGGACATTGCTAAACCTCCAAGTACAGCGGGTATGGGGTTATTCTTTGATGAAGAAAGTGCTGATGCCAGCGAAATCAATCTGGATTTGGATGATTTTGCCGAGGAATTGGGGAAATGGAATTTGACATTAATGTGTCAAGTTATTGGCACTAAGCCTTCCCTCCAGGGAATGAAGGACTATGCATTAAAAAATTGGGGGAAAATTGCTATGCCTTTAGTGCGATTGTTTAAAAAAGGCTGGTTTAGTTTGCGGTTTTCATCTCAAGAACAATTAGAGGCTGTGATGAAGGGAGGTCCTTGGAAATATGGGCACTACTCCATGATCCTTAAGCAATGGACTCCTACTTTTTCCTTGAAAATGGATAAAGTTTCCTTGGTTCCTGTTTGGGTGTTGTTTCATGGCTTAGACCCTGTACTATGGACTGAAAGTGTTCTTAGCAAAATTGCTAGTAAAATAGGGAGACCTTTATTTGCTGATTTAACTACTACATTGCAAGCAAGGGTCTCTTTTGCTAGGGTGTTAATTGAGGTAGATGTCTCTAAGGATCTTCCTGAGACCATACCCATTAATGCTCCTATTATTGGTTACTTCTCTCAACCTGTTGAATATGAATGGGTACCATATTATTGTGATGAATGTGGCAAATTGGGGCATTTAAAGAATAAATGTAATAAGAAGAAGAAACTGATTGGGCCAAAGAAAATATATGTTCCAGTTAAGAAGGTGGTAGCTGATAGTGTGCTAGGTGGTACCTTAGGGGATCAGAATGGGACACTCCCGGCGGCAGGGGTTGAGGCTCTACCTGGGCACCCAGGAATCTCTTCTGATTCAACTGTAATGCACTCAGGATGCACACTTGACCCTGTTGTAACCGATTTAATTGTTAAAGGGCTCCAGAAAAGGATACACTGTCCCAGCTGGTAGCAAATTGAATGTTGCTCTCTCAAACAGATTTGCTGTGTTTGGAGATATGGTGGCTGATGGTGATGACTCACTAGGTGGTACCTCAGATGGCACTGTGGATGTGGTGGTTGAGAAGGCACAAAATGGGAACTCAGGAGGCCAAAGGCTAGGTTCCATTTCAGTCGTCTCACCCCCATCTCTGTCCCATGCTGTAATGCATCAAGGATGTGAGTCTCAGCAAACTCTTGCCAATCAAGTTGGCATATTGGAGTTATCTGACCCTATTCCCCCTGATAAATGATAGTTGCTTCTTGGAATGTTAGGGGAGGAAATGATCCAGTAAAACTTGCGGATATTGCTAAATTTCTTAGGATCAATAGGATTGATGTTTTTGGTATCCTTGAAACTCGTATTAAAATGCATAAGGCAAAGGGTCTTGCTAATAAGTATTTTGCAGGCTATGGGGTTAAGTGTAATTACTCCACTCACTATAATGGTCGTATATGGGTGGTTTGGAAGGAGACTACAATCTCCTTGACTGTCCTTCGCTCTGAGGCCCAATTTATGCATTGCCAGGTCTGTCATCTGGCAACCAATGCTAAATTGGCTGTTACTTTTGTTTATGGTTATAATGATGCCAATGATAGGATTCAATTATGGGATGCTCTTCAGGCTATTAATATCCAGGACTGCCCTTGGTTAGTTCTTGGGGATTTTAATGTTGTGAGAAACTCGGATGAGAAGATTAGTGATACTCCTCCTATCTTATCTGAAATGATGGATTTCAACTATTGTATCAACAATTGTTACCTGGACGAACTACCTACTTCAGGTTGCAAGATGACTAGGACTAATAAACAAGAAGTCTCTTCTCGGGTTTGGTCCAGATTGGATAGGGCATTAATGAATAAGGCTTGGATGGATTCTTTTCCTAATGCTAGTGTTGAATGTCTGCAGCCGGGTTTGTCTGATCATTCACCCCTTTTGGTTAAGGTGTTTGATGAAGCTAAACCTAGTCCTAGGTTTAGCTTCTTAAACTGTTGGATCTTCAATGATAAATTTAAAGATACTGTTAGTCAAGCTTGGTCTGTTGGTGTGGCGGGGACTGCTGGTTTCAAGCTATTTGCTAGGCTTAAGAATGTTAAGAAAGGACTGTCAATCATGCATAAGAATTCCTATTCCAATATTGCAAAAAGAATTACTGACTTGGAAGGGAAAATCAGGAATTGCCAAGCTGAGATACAGGTTTTCCCTCTTTCTGAGGCACTGCTTCACCAAGAGGAAGCTCTTCTTTTGCAGTACAAGGAGATGAGGAAAGTTGAGTTGAGCATATTGCAGCAAAAGGCTAAAGTTGAGGGAGTAATTCACAATGACTGTTCCACCAAGTTCTTTCATGATAAGATCAAAGCTAGGAAGGTTCATCAATTTATTGGGACCATTCGGGATAAAGATGGGTCCCTGCAGATGGGATCTAATGCTGTTGGGCAAGCTTTTGTTAGATATTATTTGTCCTTATTAGGGACTAAAGCTGATACATGTAATCTGGATAGGGAGTTCATTGCTAAAGGGGCTGTTGTTCCATCTTCTATGTGGGATTCCTTAACTGCCATCCCCACTCATGAGGAGATTAAGGAGACCTTGCATCATATTGGATCCCATACAAGTCCAGGGCCTAATGGATTCTCGTCTGAATTCTTCAAGGCTACTTGGTCAGTGGTCGGTTCTGATTTTACTAATGCAGTTTTGGATTTCTTTAACACTGGTAAAATGGGTAAGCAGGCAAACACTACTCTCATAACCCTAATCCCCAAAAAGCATTCTTGCTCTTCTGTGATGGATTATAGGCTAATTTCGTGTTGCACCACTGTTTATAAGACAGTTACTAAAATCATTGCTAACAGGCTCAAAACTGTCCTGCCTCTTGTGATTGGTCCTGAGCAGGCAGCATTTATCTCTGGGAGAAATATACATGATAATATTGCATTGTCTCAGGCTTTAATAAAGGGGTATACTAGGAAGTTTCTGACTCCTAGATGCTTGATGAAGATTGACATTAGGAAAGCGTTTGATTCTCTGCAATGGGAGTTCATCAAGGATATGTTACAGTCTCTTCATTTTCCTGAGAGATTTATTAATTGGATTATGAGTTGTGTCTCAGGAGCCTGGTACTCTCTCAAGCTAAATGGAGGTATATTTGGGTTTTTCAAAGGAAGGAGTGGCATTAGACAAGGAGACCCTATATCTCCTTATCTATTTGTCCTTAGTATGGAGTTTTTGTCCAGATATCTTAGGCAAGTAACTCAGGAAAGTAATGTGCCTCTTCATCCCAAATGCTCTAAATTGCGCCTCAATCACTTGGTTTTTGCGGATGATTTGATGATTTTCATGAGAGGTGATGTTCCCTTTGTTATGGCTATCAAAGCTAAGCTGACTTTATTTGCCCAGAACTCAGGTCTGACTGTTAACTCAGATAAATCTGATATTTTGGTGGGGTAAAACCTGTGGTTAAGCAACAGATTTTGGCTGATTCTGGATTTGTTGAAGGAACCTTCCCTTGTAAATACCTTGGTATGCCGCTGAATGCTGCAAGGAATAATATTGACATGTTTAGTAGCTTGATTACAAAATTCCAGAACAATGTCATGCATTGTCTAATCACAGTCTTTCGTATGCTGGTAGAGCTCAACTCATAAACTCTGTCCTGTTTGGTATTGCCAATTATTGGTGTGCATCTGCTTTGCTGCCTAAAGGAGTGATTAAGATCCTCAAGAAAATCTGCAAAGATTTTTTCTGGTCTAATCAGCCTAACAGGAAGAGGTTGGTGTTCAAAAGTTGGATGAGTATTTGCTCCCCTTGGAAGGAAGGTGGTTTCAACATCAAAGAACTTCTAGCGTGGAACAAAA
The DNA here is from genome assembly GCA_958450325.1 of Agrostemma githago. Taxonomy (NCBI): domain Eukaryota; kingdom Viridiplantae; phylum Streptophyta; class Magnoliopsida; order Caryophyllales; family Caryophyllaceae; genus Agrostemma; species Agrostemma githago. The sequence goes on along the minus strand of OY288257.1, from coordinate 56,163,414 downwards.
CGCTCGTTGGACAATGGCTTTGGCAAATTGAGAATAATCATCAAAGTCTTTGGATGAGATGGATCAGGCAGTATGTCATTCAGGCTGGGTCTATCCTGACCATTCAGAGTAGGGATGCTCTCTCTGAAACTTTGCGAAGTATCATCTGCATTCGTTCTGAAATGCTGCAACGGACTGACAGTATTGGTAGTAGTAAGCTGCTCCTCCAATCATGGACCAAAGGTGGGCGATTTAGTACTAAACTTGCTTATGATTGGTTCAGAACTCGTCAAAATGTTGTTCCTTGGTGTAAAGCTATTCAGGCTACTGTCATTATTCCACGGCATAGAATTGTTGCTTCATTAGCTTTGCAGGGTAAACTAGCCACAATTGATGCATTACAGCGAAGAAATCTACCCATCCCTAATAGATGTACGCTTTGTAGACATTGCGCTGAGTCTCATGATCACATCTTCTTTAAGTGTCGGTTTTCAATGGAACTGGTGGACTACTGTAATACCTGGCTCGGGGTAAAGCCTTGGCCTTGTTACTCCCTCTTAGCTGTGGCTAGAGTTATGAGTTTCAGGCCTAAGGTTGTTTGGGTTAAGGAGGGACAGAAAACGCTGTTATGTGCACTGGTACATGTCATATGGAGAGAACGAAACACAAGGCTTTTTGCAGGTAAAGAGAACTCGGCCTTGCAATGCTTTCATCAAATTAAAGCGGAAGTGAGTATCAAGATGCACTATAAGTTTCCTAGCTTGCACCAATTTGTATAGTTGGCTTGTTTGTACAGTCTTATAGATGGGTTTGTTGGTTTTTCTTTGCATTGTCAAAGACTTGGGTATACTTGTAAGACTTGCTCTCTTTACCCTTCATGGAGGAATAAGAGTTCTAAATTTCTTGAAAAAATAATAATAATAATAATAATAATAATAATAATAATAATAATAATAATAATAATAATAATAATAATAATAATTAGTAAGGGTGTAACTAGATGGATTACTCTTGGTGACTTTAATATCATTCGTACCTGTGATGAAAAAATTGGTGGAACAATGCCAGATGAGGCTGATTTGGAGGCTTTCAACAATTGCATCTTTAATAGTGGCTTACAGGAATTAAATGGGCAAGGGAATGAATTTACTTGGTCTAACAACCAAGACCCCAATTCTCGAGTGTATTCTAGACTGGATAGAGCCTTAGTTAATGATCATTGGATTAATGACTTTCCTAATTCTAATGCTCAGTATCTGATGCCTGGGGTTTCTGACCATTCGCCGGTGCTAGTTCATGTTACAACTGAGGAGAGATCTAGGAGAAGATTTAGCTTTCTTAACTGTTGGATAGCACATCCACAATTTAATGAGAGGGTTAAGAATGCTTGGTGTGCAAAAGCTTATGGTACTGCAGGATTTAGGTTCTTTAGTAAACTAAAGCATGTTAAGTGGGCTTTAAAGGATATGCATAAGCAGAACTATTCTAGTATTAAGAAAAGAATTTTGGAACTTGATACTGACCTGGAAAAGAGCCAGAAAGCACTGCAACTCAATCCATTGTAGGATGAGTTAATTAAGGAAGAGCGTAGGTTGCAGGAGGAAGGAAAGGCACTCAAAAAGGCAGAATTATGCATATTACAGCAGAGAACAAAAATGGAGAATATTAAACTGGATGATGCTTCAACCAGGTACTTTCATACTCGTCTTAAGGAACGTAGACAGCAGCAGATTGTTGGTGAAATTCAGGACGCTCGTGGTAATCAGCGAAGGGGTCTGAAAGAGGTAGCAGATGGATTTGTAGAGTATTATCAGGACCTTTTGGGAAATGAAAAAGAAACTACACCTCTTGGTAGATTGGATGGTATTAAAGTTAGCGAAGTGGATTGGGAGGCACTTACTGCCATGCCTACTGATGAGGAGATTAGGAAGACAGTTTTTTCAATTGGAGTGGATAGAAGCCCTGGTCCAGACGGGTTTTCATCTGGCTTCTTTCATTCTTCTTGGCAAACCATTAAAAAGGATTTCTGTGATGCAGTTTATGAAATCTTTCAAAGAGGGAAGATGATCAAGCAGGCTAACACAACTATGATCACTCTAATTCCTAAGAAGGCCAATTGTCATTCCGTTCTTGATTATCGACCAATATCTTGTTGTTCTGTCCTATATAAGACGATTAGTAAAATATTAACTCACAGGTTGCAGCTGGTAATGCATAAGATAGTCGGTCCAGAACAAGCAACATTCATTCAAGACCGAAGCATTCATGAAAACATTGCACTATCACAGTTACTGATTAAGGGTTATGGTAGAAAATACTTAACCCCTAGATGTCTCATGAAAATTGATCTTCGCAAAGCATTCGACTCGTTGCAATGGGGTTTTATAGATGAAATGTTGCAGGAATTAAACTTTCCGCCTAAGTTAGTTAATTGGATTAAGAGCTGTCTCCAGGGGTCCTGGTTCTCAATCAAAATGAATGGTGCTACACATGGGTTCTTCAAAGGGCGAAGTGGAATTCGACAAGGCGATCCTCTATCGCCTTATATTTTCGTACTGAGTATGGAAGTCCTTTCTCGATGTCTTAGGAGAATGATTGGAAAACATCAGGTTTCATATCACCCCAAGTGTAAGGGGTAGGACTTACCCATCTTATATTTGCGGATGATCTCATGATTTTTACAAGAGGGGATGTGCCCTCGGTTATTGCAGCGATTGAAGAACTGAATATGTTCGCGGCTGTGTCTGGGTTACATGTTAACAAAGAGAAAACTAATATTTTCTTCGGAGGAGTTTCGCCTGAAATTCAGCAGCAGATTTTGCAGGTTTCTGGCTTCTCCCGTGGTAGCTTCCCTTGTCGCTACCTAGGTTTGCCTCTCAATGATATTAATAATAGGTTAGTTCATTATAATGGATTGATTACTGCTATAAGGAATGTGCTATGCAGCTTGTCTGCCAACAGCCTGACATATGCTGGACGAGTGCAGATTATTAACTCCATTCATTTTGGGATCATGAATTATTGGTGCTCCAATGCGATTTAGCCTAAGAATGTCACTGGTAAGCTTGTCCAAATCTGTAGAACTTACTTCTGGACAGGAGGGAAAGAGGATCGTGGAACCTACTATAAGAGCTGGGACAGTATGTGTGCGCCTTGGGTGGAGGGTGGCTTCAATATTAAGGACATTTCTGCTTGGAATAAAGCCTTAATTAGTCAATGGTTATGGAAGATTCTGAATGGGAAAGGGGGATTATGGGGCAATTGGATTAAATACTATATTTTGGGAGATAAATCTATTTGGGATATTGATAAGCAAGACCGATACACTACTGCATTTAATAGTGTGCTGAAGATCCGAGATGAAATACGAGCTGTTGAAGGAGGAGAGGAAGAAACAACAGCGAGGGTGAAGAGTTGGCACGATATCCATTCAGGTTAGCAAAGCTTATGAGTGGTTTCGAAGGAAGTATGATAGCTATAGATGGTTGCGTTTGCTACAGGGACCATCCATAATCCCAAAGCAAGGAATCATTGCATCTATGGCGATTCAAAGAAAGCTTGCTACTATCGATAATATGAGGAAGCATGGTATATATATATTGCAAATAGGTGTGTTCTTTGTAAGGATGATAATGAAACTCATGTACATCTCTTTTTCAAATGTAAGTATGCACAGGGTATATGGCGGAAGCTTATAGATTGGTTGAATATTGATGGAAGATCTTCTGACTTACTTACGGAACTGAGGTGGAGTGCAGCTCGGTTGAGGACAAAACATTGGAAGAACGATTGGTATCGGAGCATGATTGTGGCAGTGGTTTACCATCTCTGGATTGAACGGAACATGAGGATTTTTATGGGTGTCGAAAGACCCGGACATGCTTTGGTTCATCAAATTAAATTTGAAGTACTTGCAAGATCTACAAATAGGTGTTATAGCACTAATATGATGCATTGAAGGAAGATTGTATATTTATAGGGGTTTTTTTTTCTTTGTAAGATTAGTCTCTTTTTGCCCTAAATGGATGAATAAGAGTCATAACTTTTCTTGCAATAACAATAATAATAATAATAATAATAATAATAATAATAATAATAATAATAATAATAACCTTGTCCGTGACACATTGTTGGATATTTGCTTCCGAACGGGGATCTCTGCAGGCAAGGAGGTGGAGATTGGCCTCTGCGACGATAACGACGAGCCCTTGCGACCTGCCGACCTTCTGCTCTACTCGTGGGACAAGGGGCGGGATGTTTGTGTTGATCTGACTGGGTCCTCTCCTTTGACCCAGTCCGGCTTGACCTCTTTTGAGCCCGGACGGGTCGTTGCTGATGGTGCTCGTCGTAAGTGTGTCAAGTATCAGGCACGCTGCACGGCTATTGGGTATGGTTTCCTTCCTTTCTCCTTCTCCTCTCTCGGCGAGCTCGACACGGAGGCTGTTTCTCTGCTCCAGCGGATTCGTAAATTCGCTATGTCACAGGATGCTGGAGCGCGTGCCGCAGTTCATATTTTTACTAGAATTAATTTTGCAATTGCTAAGGGAGTGGGAGCCCAGATAGTATCTAGGCTTCCCTCTAACTTCTTGTAATTTTTTTCGGTTTTAATGCAAGCTCCGGTTTTTATAAAATAAAATAAAATAATAATAATAATAAATAAATAAATAAAATAATAATAATAATAATAATAATAATAATAATAATAATAATAATAATAATAATAATAATAATAATAATAATAATAATAATAATAATAACAACAACAACAACAACAACAACCACAACAACGACGACGACGACGACAATAATAATAATAATAATAATATTTTTGTAAGCTGAAACCAAGGTTAAAAGACATTATTTTGATAACAGAACACAATAATGTAAAAACAGTAGTTAAAACCAAAACCAATCAAAAATATATTTTTCACTACCTATGTGCCGAGGTCCTACCCTTGCACGGTCTAGACGTATCACCTGTGTTTAGTTCGACTTATATAGTGCGCACCTCTCGCATTTGGACAGTCAGTAGGATGATGCTGCCAAAGGAGAAAGTCTAACTCTCTAGCTAGAAAGTGGGGGCCGGATACCCCACTCAATTATAACTCGGGCCAAGAGTTCAGTTTCGGGACGAAGTCCCAGGAACGTCGTAAACGCACCTTAAACCAACTAGACCAACAGAGCTCACAGAGTCTGTTATAACCTCCAAAAATTTTACCAAAACAATACCAATGTGTGACTCGTGTCACAAGTTCTATATCCAAAATATTACGAGTATCATAAAATTCACCATTGACAAAATAATTTACAAAGCGCTTAAAAGAAATATAATTTAAACTGAACATGCTCTTTACTTAAATGTGAAAAGGGTAAAACGTCCTTACCTCTCGAGACGGGCAAAACTCGGCTAATATTATTCCAAAAATTCTTTCTCCTCGAACCCACAAGCTACAATTAATATAAATGATTCAATAACTTGACTAATAAGTATTACACGACTATATTAACTCTAAATTACTAGCTAACCCACTAACGGTCAAAATATCATTAACTCATACTCAACTCAACTTAAGCGAAACAATAATCTTACTTTCGAGTCTCCAAAGGTATGAACATCTAATAACCCAAGTACTAGTCGTCCTCTGTTATTGTCCCCTTTCATTTATCAGTCCAAGATCTTTCCAATTCCATGCTCGCACACCGCACCATTCTTCCCCTTTTATTTACTAGTTGCCAGTATCATCAATCTACTCCTCACCATCAATTATAATCCACGAACCAGAGACAACCAATTAACCGAATCCAAAAATAACGACAATATAGTCACTCCAATCCAGCTATACACCGACTATCCGTTAATCAACTAAAAGGCGAATAATTTGACTCAACATAAAAAAAGCACATGATGGATTGTCTAATACTAATAAGTCACCCAATTACTAATTTATATCGGAATAACGTCTTAAGAATGAATTTTAAAATACTGAGACAAATTATAAAAAGAAAACATAGAAGTCAAAAAGAAAGTCAAAACATAGAAGAAAACTTAAAAAGAAAACACTTACAATATTTGATGAAAAGGAAAGTCAAAACGGCAGGTATAAACAAGGGATCAAGGCCCGATTTTCCGATGACGATCGATAAGTTTGAAAATAGAAGAAGAACAAAGGGAGCAGAAGAATACTGCAGCATGAGGTGGAAGGAAAAGAAAAGACGATTTTAAAAACCTAGAGAGAAGGGCGATCAACCAGCGTCCGTCTTGCTCTTCCAGCGTTCCGGTGCCTGCGACCTCTGACTCCGACAGTCCGTTTTCCGGCGCCCTCCTTCTCAATGAGAAAGAAGAATCGTCCTACGGGGAAGGGCCCTAAGTCTACGATCCGTAACATTGCGAAAGATGTATTGATTCGAAAAAATGAATTGAAACCTAATACTAGTGAAGTAGAGGAAGATCAAGCTATCAATGGGAAAATTAAAGAGATTCCTGGACTGAACTATGAATCTGATTTCGAGGAGAATGAAGGATTGGAGCACGATTCTGAAGTTGTGCCTGAAACTAACCCCATCCCGGTTGATTGTATTGGGTGGAAGCAAAAGGATGGGAAAAAAGTCATTGACAGTGAGGAGGAAGAAGAAATGATGAAATTCACAAATGATGATGTTGAAGATGAAATTGAATTTTGGAGTAATGCCGTTTATTGCTTTATCATGGGAGCTAATCCCCCATGGGAAGTGATTGATGGGTATGTGAGGAGAATTTGGAAGGAGCATGGGATTGATAAAATTTCTTTTCTTTCTAGTGGAATTTTTGCAGTTCGGTTCAAGGAAAAGGCTACCAAGGTAACTGTTCTCAATCATGGAATTTTTATGTTTGATAACAAACCGTTAATTGTGAAAGAATGGACTCCTGATGCTAAAATGGACAAGGGTGATGTGCAAGAAGTTCCTATTTGGATACAATTGCATGATTTATCTTTAAAATTTTGGGGCCGATGTCTAACCCGTATAGCCTCGTTGGTGGGACCGTACGTTAAGTCTGACTTAGCTACGAAAGAGCGCACTAGATTAGGTTACGCTCGGGTCATGGTATTGGTCAAAGTGGGGCAAAAACTCAAGAGCTCAATCAAATTCATGGATGAGCTTGAGAATGTTGTTGAGATCATGATTAAGTATGAGTGGAAACCCAATTGGTGTAATAAATGTAGAGGTTACGGTCATGATGCTATTGATTGCAAGAAGGAGGAGTTGAAAAAGGCGAGATTGGATGCTAAGAAAAAGCAAAGTGCGGGCGGTGTCGTGGCCAGGCAGTCCGCTGCTGGTGGGCAGGTCGTGCAACCTGCTGGAAAGCCTGCTGCTGTGCGGACAGGACCTTTCGCTGCTGGTCCTGTGGCTGCAGTAACGCGTTCTGCTGGGACTGCTGTTGCGAAATAGCATTTTGGTGCTGCTGGTACGCTGCTGACAGCTGTTGCTAGGCTGCAGGGTACGCGATCAACTGGTATGCTTACTGCTGGTACGCACTCTGCTGCTGGTACACTTTCTGCTGGTACGCAGTTGCTGGTGCGTACTGATACAGGCCGTTATGCTGACGTTGTCAAGGGGCTTTCACCAAGGATGGAAAGGGGTGTAACATAATATTGGTTTTTGGAATGTTCGGGGAATGTGTAACATAAAAAAGCAACGAGCAATTTGTGAGTTTATTAGGAAACAGCAAGTAGACATCTTTGGTCTGCTTGAAACAAAAATTAAAAATAAGGCGTATGCAAAAGTTCACCAGAATATCTTCTATGAATGGAGCATTACGACTAATAATCACTGTTATGATGGGGGTTGGGTCTGGTTATTGTGGAAACATGATAAGGTGGATTTGACGATATTGGAGTATAGTGATCAAAGTATTCATGTTGGGGTTTCTATGAACTCGTAGAAGAATTATTTGCTTACTTTTGTGTATGCATTTAATTCTGTAGCTGGGAGAGTGGATCTTTGGAGAAGACTTGAATCCTATACTCTGAGAGGCCCGTGGTTGATCGTAGGAGATTTTAACTGTGTTATTGATGCTAGAGAACGTCTGGGGGGGCCCTTCCTCTGATGAAGCGATGGCACAGTTTAGAGACTGTTTATCAAATTGTGATGTTAGTGATCTCAAATCGAGTGGATCTTGGTTCACTTGGAATAACAAACATAAACTGGCGGAAACTCGTGTTTATAGCCGCATTGATCGTTGTTTCTCTAATGACGGTTTCTTGGGGTTGTTTCCGAATGGCTTTGCTAATTTCTTGCCTGAAGGCACCTTCGATCATTGCCCTTGTGTGATCCAATTGGAGAAACCTTCGGGAAAGAAAAATCGGAGCTTTAAATACATGAACATGTGGGGTAAAGCCTCGACTTTTGGGAGTTGCGTCGCATCTGTCTGGAGAGAGACAGTTAGGGGGACGTGGCAATTTCAGGTGGTTAGTAAACTAAGGAGTTTAAAGAGACGGTTGAAAGAATTGAATTCGACGTGTTTTTCAGACATTGAGAATCGATGTGCTCAGGCCGAACTAAAACTCCAGCAAGTTCAGGTTAGGCTGAGAACTGATCGATCCAGTGCTAACTTGCAGGAAGAGACGGACCTGAATGCGTTGGTCCGTGACTTACAGTCTGCACGGGCTGATTTTTGGAGTCAAAAGGCAAAGCAGAAATGGGTGAAAGAGGGGGATATTAATTCGGCTTATTTTCATGGGATTTTGCGAGCCCTTAGAGCTCATAATGCTGTGAGTAAGGTGAATGATGTTGAGGGGCGGGTTTGCGATTCTAAGGATGCAATTGAAGATGCTTTTATTCGCTACTATTTGTCCCTTCTTGGTGAGTCACATGCTACGGAGGCTGTCGATGTGGATTTGGTAAGAAGAGGCAGCATCTTTTCCGATGCACACAAATCCGTGCTGGAGGCGAGTATGTCTGCAGATGAGATCAAACGGACGATGTTTAGCATTCCTCGCGAAAAAGCCCCTGGTCCGGATGGGTTCTCGAGTCAATTCTTTATTGATTCGTGGGACATTATCGGGAATGATATTGTGGAAGCTATCCAAGACTTTTTCGTCACAGGTAAACTTCTGAAACATCTGAATTGTGCTATTATTACTCTGATTCCTAAGGTGAATAAGCCTCAATCTGTGAAAGATTTCAGGCCGATTGCATGTTGTAATGTGTTGTACAAATGTATTGCTAAGATTATTTGTGCTCGGCTTGGCCGAATTTTGCCTCATATTATATGGCCTACTCAAGGTGGTTTTATTGAGGGGAGAAGTATTGTGGAGAATGTTCTTATATGTCAGGATTTAGTCCGGATGTATAAAAGGGGCCGTATTTCGCCTAGGTGCCTTTTTAAAGTTGATATTCATAAGACTTATGATAGTGTGGAATGGAGCTTTGTGGACCAAATGCTCCGTGCCTTGGATTTTCCGGACCATTTTCGGAGGCTGATTATTGAGTGTGTTACGTCAGTCTCGTACTCTTTATCTGCTAATGGGGATAATTTCGGGTTTTTCCGGGGGAAAATAGGGCTCAGACAAGGAGACCCTATGTCTCCGCTTTTATTTACTATTTGTATGGAGTATTTTTCTCGTATCATGACATTTGGAATGATCGGGAGGAATTTCAAATACCATCCGAAATGTGGAGCTTTAAAGCTCAGTCACTTGCTCTTTGCGGATGACCTCCTTCTTTTTTGTAAAGGGGAAACGAAGTCTATGGAGTTGTTGTGGAGGGCCTTTGCTACCTTTAGTAGGTCGTCTGGGCTGAGTATTAGTGTGGGTAAATCCCATGCCTATTTTGCTGGAGTGGATGAAGATAGGAAAGCGGCAATTTTGCAATTCTCAGGGTGTGTTGAAGGCTCCTTGCCCTTTAGATATCTTGGATTGCCTATTCAGAGTACTCGCCTTGGTAAAGATGACTGTGAAAATTTGTTAGCCCGAATTATATCAAGAATCTCTAGTATTGGAGCTCGTAAGCTTTCTTATGCGGGAAGATTGACCTTGGTTCAGTCTGTGCTGTCTCAGCTGCACAATTATTGGGCTATGGTTTTTATCATACCGAAGGATGTTATGGCTCGAATTGGGTCTTTATGCCGTAACTTCCTTTGGGAAGGAGGAGTGGAGGGCACCAATCGAGCTTTAGTGAGCTGGGGAAAAATTTTTCATCCTAAAGAAGAGGGTGGCTTAGGGGTACGAGACTTGACGATTTGGAATGAGGCAGCGGTGGCAAAATTGGCTTCGTGGGTTTTTGATCAGCCTGATAGATTGTGGGTTCGTTGGGTGAATAGCATTTATTTGAAGGGTAAGGCATGGCGTGATTATCAGTCTCAAGCTGATGTCACGTGGGGTTGGAGGAAGATCTGTCATGCAAAGGAAAAAGTCAAGGATATGTTTGAGAATGGTTTATGGCATGGCTCTTGTACTACGTACTCGATCTCCAGGGCTTACGAGAAGCTTCGTGATCGAGTCCCGATGGTTGCTTGGAGCCGGCTTGTTTGGAGTGATTGGAGTCTTCCGAAACACAACTTTATTTCTTGGCTAGTGTTTAGGGGGGCTCTAAACACGAGATCGAAGCTTTTGAGGTTTGGGGTGGCAGATTCAGACCTTTGTTATTTTTTGTGAAGCGCAGGCTGAGACTTTTGAACATCTCTTCTTTGGATGTTGTTGGAGCTTGCGGATTATTGATATTTTGAGTGACTGGACGAGGAAGAGGATTCCGAGTACTAGAAGCTTGGATTGGGCGACCAAAGCAAGGGGTTCTAAATTACAATGTAATGTTCTCCGTGCTGTAACTAATGCGACTATTTATCACATATAGAGGCAACGGAATGTGTGTCGAATAGAAGGACTAGTACAACAGCCGGAAAATATTGCCAATTTGATCAAATTGGATGTTAGAAGTAGAATTATTTGTAAGATCAAATATCCGTTAAGTGCTAAAGACGCTCGATGGCTGCATATCCTGATGTAGTCATTTCATTGTAACTTTTTTCACTTTATATACATACTTACCCTTTATCAAAAAAAAAAGATGGGATACGAATGAGGGATACGGTAAGGGTATAGGTAAAGGTTTATTAGGTTTCTAATTCCCGTTTTTTGTTTTTTTATTCTTGTGTTTGACTCAAAATCCAACCCGACACAAAGTCGGTTTATAAAATAACGTTCCACTTTTCAAAATAGTCAAAACCGATTTATAATAAGAAGGTCCAAAATACTTAAAATGTTTATAACGACATTGAAAATATTTTTCCAACTTAAAACCCGATTTAAATAAAATAGAAAAATAACGCCTTATAAATGACTCGGAAAATAACGGGGTGTTACAACGGTCGCAGGCGCCCGCGTTTCCATTGGAATCGATCGAGTCGTGGTTGTAAATGTTTAAAGGCCGATATGTTTGGTAAGCTGAGTGGCACGGGACCTAAAGATAAAGACTTGTACCCTTAAGCACTCTATGCCTTGAATGACTCTCATTGCCAATGGTTTCGGACATCCGGAAACCGTCGATTCTGAGTAAGGGGTGAGGTACGTATTGGGAAGCCAACATCCGATAGATGTCAACACCCAATCCCGCCTGCACTATAGCGGCCTCTACTAATTAATCGATGGGCTGATAACTTTGTTTCCTACTTGTGGCGGAAGTACTGTAACATCCGTTGTTTTAACCCTATGCCTTTTCCTATGTCGGTTGTTTTAAGGACAAGTAAGTTTTGTCGCCGAAGTAGTTGTGTTTACATTCTTTCCATGCGATCTCACGTGACAAGCAGGCCATGAAAAGATGCACATTGGAGAGTAGAGTGTACTAATATTATAAGTATTAGCAAGTTAGTTTTAACGCGATAATACGGATATTAGTCGTTCTCGTTGTATACCTTACCTGGTATGCTGCTTGAGATGCATCGGCTCGGTATTAGTAAGGATGCATCGAACATAGTAAAGTGAGCACCGGGACTAATACGGAACCCGACCATCATTTTGTTCAGTTTTAGCTTATTTACGTTTTGACTTCCATGTTAGGTGATTTAGCATGCGATTATAAGGTCATAAAAGCAATAAATCATACAAAAGCGGTAAATGCGAATGTAAGTAAATCACATAGTGAGGAGTTGCATCCTCGGAGTATTCGCTAAATGGGACTCGATGCACGGACAGTTGAGAACGGATTTCGGGACTACTCGGGTCTATTTAGAGTACTTTAGTGTTTATGATTGAAGTTGGGACGTTACGTGTTATAGTAAGTGTCGTGGACCTAGTGTCCACATCTGATGTTATCGTAGTGCATAATAACGAAAGTGCGAGAATGTAAAGTTTTGTTTATACGACAACCTAGTGACGATTTGACTTCAAAGGCGATCCTCCTAGCTTGCCTGGTGATTTCGGCAGAGTTCCGTTACCGTTGGCCCCTCCTGCGGCTATTCCGGCAGAACTCCGTTACTATTCGTTAGTTCTGCGGCTAATCCGGCAGAACTCCGTTAGACTCGGGGAGCTAGTCGATCACAGGCACCTCGGTATCGAGTGGAGTGCTCGAAGGTGAGGAGTAGCGTCAATTTTGCTATCGAGACTACGATCGAGTGGATCGTTTGCTATGGGTGTCGGAGTGCGAGTCAAGCGAGATACTCTTAACGAGTCAAAGAGAGAAGGGAGAAGTTATGAATGAGTTGTGTCAAAATGAGGAGGTGAAGGGCGGTATTTGAGCGTGTAAGTATCCGCTCAAACCCAAATTGCTGTGAGGTATAAGACTCAAAATGCCTTCTGGATAACTAAGACCCGTCGGGCTCGAAGGTGTTTGAGCGTGTCGGTACAAATTGTTGTGAGGTATAATACTCAAATGCCTTCCGGATAACTAAGACCCGTCGTGCTCGAAGGCGTTTGAGCGTATCAGTATCCACTCAATCCCAAATTGCTGTGGAGGTATAAGACTTCTTCGAGCGTGTCAGTATCCGCTCGAATTCAAATTGTTGTGGAGGTATAAGACTCCTTCGAGCGCATCAGTATCCGCTTGAATTTAAATTGCTGTGGAGGTATAAGACTCCTTCGAACGTGTCAGTATCCGCTCGAGTTTAAATTGCTGTGGAGGTATTAGACTCTAATGCCTCTCGGATAACTACGATCCATTAGGCAAAAATTGTTCTGACCTTCGGGATAACTATGACCCGTTAGGCTCGAAGATGTTGGCTCGCGTTGATTTATTTTGGTTAAGTTGCATTTTGCGGACTTGCCTTATTTTGCTTGGGTTTGCTTTGCTCTGTTTTGATTTGTTATGCGTTTGGGATTTGTTCAGAATTTGCTTAGATCGGCTTTGATTAGCTTGTTTTATTATGTGCTCGAGTGTAAGCGTGTTTTGTTAAACGTGGTTCTTGTGTTTGCCCTATTGGTTTTTGTTATATGCGCGCTTTATCGACATCGATTAGTAACTACTTCGTCGTTGTTGATTCGCTTGCTTTAAAAGAAATGATGTGTGTTTTGGTTGTATTTAAGCCTTGTTTATTTTGTCTTAGTCTTCTGTCGGACTGGTCAGATGTGCATCTATCTGCGCTCCAGTCCTCAGGTGCCTAGCCCCCAGCGGTCCAGACCTTGGACGTGCAGCCTGAGGCGCCCGAACTCTTGCGGGTCGGGTTTGTTTAAGTCAGTGAAGGTTGGGGATTTCGTTCATTTGTCTCAAAATTCGAACATGTCGCCCCTTTCGCCCCAATATCGCCTTCTCGATATTTCTAACTAATTTTCGTCTCGATTTCTACCGTACATTATAAAGTCGACTCCGGGTAAGTGTTAATTATTCGTCTATTATCGATTTTGCTTACTTTGGTTGATTGTGGGTTGATTTTGTTGAAACCCTAGAAAATCGATTTGGACGTTTTAAATTTGCTAAGTTTCGATGGAGCTTGTTAGGGTTGCTGTAAGCTTGATAGGGTACTTTGGGGTATGGCCATAGCTTCCTATGGAGATAGACTCGAGATGCTTAGGGTTAGGGACCATCTTCTCGATAATTCCCGTACTTGTCTTATGTAATCTTGCTCAATTAGTGTTTGTGATGATGTGGGTAACTCTCTTGTCAATTTTTGTGAGCTAAAGTGGCCTCTAGGGTCTTCCGTGCGGTTTTGTATGACATACGATGGACCAAAAGACGTCGTAACGATGCCCGATTTTCCCGAAACTACTTCCATTGTGATCGGGGTTGAAGATAGGTGTTAGCGGGCTTTTTGGAATTTCAATATCTCTATCAGAAATTTTGACCTGTTTATGCCGTTTTAGCTTGACATGAGGCGTGAGTTTTTTTATGTGTTTGGTTTCACAGCTAGAGGTGATACCGAGCATTCTAAGGGAACTTCTATGGCAAGTTCTAGTGGCGGGACTGCCGGGACGAGCTCACTGACTCCCCGCGGGATTCGTAGAAGACGACGAAGCACTTCTTCGCAGCATCGTGATCTGGAGGCCATAAACGAGGCCGACTTTGATAGAGTAAGGAAGCGTAGACTTTCTGAGATAGTGTCTAGGAGGGCTCATGTCTCGGTTTCCGTACCGGAGAATGAGGAGGTTGTATACGAGGATCCCGAGTGGGCTTGGGACTTGGACGACCATCAGCTTTTGTTTCGTCCTGACTTGCACGTTTCCCACCGCATTGTGCAGGGTCTGGTGAGTATTTCGACTCGCGCCTATTAGTTTTAAGCTTTAGGTTTTGGTTCTGGTTGGGTTGGGTTTGTTTTTGTTTCTTTTATTTCGCCTCAATTTGCAGCCCCCAGGTTCGATGAGGACCTTCTCGGGTTACACTACATGCCTTGAGATTGTTTCTCAAAAGTTGACCCTTGCGGTAAAGGGGATTATTGCGAGGACCGTTCTGGGTCCCGTGGTCGAGCAGTGGGTACGATTGGTGAGTTGCAAGACAAAGTGCAACCTTATGGTGATTAGAGCGATGATGGATCGTTTCCACAACACTACCTCGACCTTCCATATGTCCTTTGGGGAGGTTGGGATGACTTTAGAGGACTTCGGGGTTATTACGTGTTTGCCCTGGGGTCCTGAGGGGAATAGGTGGGCTGTCGAGGGCCCTAGGCTAGATAGTGATGAGGTTCGGGGCCTCATCGAGGATTGCTTGGAGCGTGAGGCTTACAGTACGCCTCATGCTCTGGTGAGTTCGTACATCACCGATCACTTTGAGAGGGTGGCGGTGTTAGAGGGTCGAGCACCCAACACGCTGGAGCAAAATGCGCAGTTGTGGTTATGGTACTTCCTAGGGTCGACCCACATCTCGGATAAGGGCGAGAGGTTTAGTACGAAGATTTTGCCTTTCCTAGCTGATCTAGATCAGCTGAGACGTTTTGATTGGGTGACCGCGGCTTTCGCGAAGATGACTCGCTGCTTGCAAGTCATGGTGAGGCCGTTGAAGGTAGAGTCAGCCTCAGCCTTGCCCATCGTGGGCCCATGTCTCGTGCTGGAGGTTAGTAATCGTCTCCATATATGTTTCTTTTGGTTTTACCTTAGTTTGATTTAAATCTGCTAAAGGCACGTTTTGGTTTGGGTTTATGCAGGCCTGGATTTACTCCTACTTCCCTTGCTTGGCGCCTAAGACGGTGCGGGCTCGTCCGACCAGATTCCTGGCGGGAATTGAATGGAGGTTGGCTCAGCCTAAGAGTACGACCAGCCACTACCCGACGGAGAACGTGCTGGTGAACCAGCTGGTCCTTGAGAATGTA
The DNA here is from genome assembly GCA_958450325.1 of Agrostemma githago. NCBI lineage: Eukaryota > Viridiplantae > Streptophyta > Magnoliopsida > Caryophyllales > Caryophyllaceae > Agrostemma > Agrostemma githago. The sequence goes on along the minus strand of OY288257.1, from coordinate 56,147,729 downwards.
AGTTTTCTCTTTATTGCTCGTTTCATCTATCAGCCTCCAAGGGTTTAGGGTTTGTTAAAATGCTATTTTTGTTTGTGGCCCGCCCTTGGGCCGACTACGAGGGTGTGCCAGGGTATTTGACTGCGGAGTTGAGGCCTCGGAGCTATAGGAGAATGCTCCTTTCTGCGTTGTTTCCCCCAGTTTGGTATCTGGGCGAGCGGTTGGTGCGTCAGTGCTTATATGACGACTCTAGGGTGCCGGTTGATCCTTCCCGGACCATTTTAGACCACCGACCGCTGCAGAAATCCTAGAAGGCAGGGATGGAGAACGAGGTGATGCACTCCTGGTGCCTGGTGCCTCCTATCTATCTCATGTCAGCCAGCGGCTAGCTTGCCACCGCCTCGTGGTGAGTACTCGACTTTTGGTTTTAAAGCTTGTTTTGTTTTATGACTTAGTATTTACTTGTTCTCTGACTGGCCTACTTTTCTTTCAGCTGGCCCCCAGACTTCCTCTTGACGTTGCTCAGGGTAGATTCAGCCGGAATAGCTTTCACTGAGCCTCTCCCCCCGTGTTCTGTCGAGGAGATGGACGTTGGGATAGAGTGGCGTGACCAGGCCAGGTATACCGGGTAAGTGTCGGTATCTGCTTTGGATTCAGGTTCTAGGAGTTAGGTTTGTTTTGCTAACTTGCATGGTTTCTCCTTTCAGGTTTCGTCATCTTGCCATCACCGGTTGTGGCAGGCCGCCAACTGCTTCCGGGCCTACGCTTTGAGGATCTCCCGTGATACTTTGGGGCCTCGATCGGTGAGTATGTGTACCTAGGGTGGTTTTCTAGGTTATTTGTACATTTTCCTAAGGTTTAGGTGTATGTGCAGGATACTTAGGATATGGTGGGGCAACTAGAGACTCGGGAGACCGAACTGGAGGCAGAGGCGGATGAGGCACGACAGCTCCTGCAATCTTGGGCTGACGAGACTGCCCAGCTTAAGGAGCGGCTAGCTCAGTCTCAGGGCGAGACCTCCGCGCAGGGTGAGGCTAAGCATCGGGTTGAGAGGGGGAGAGAGGTTGAGGCTGAGGCTACGGGTCATGTTACGGGTGCTGCCGAGGACGTTGGATGGATTCCTGAGACAGCTACCTTAGATATGCTGTCGAGGATGGACGGTAGTGAGTCTCCTTCCTTCAATTTAGAGGACTTAGGTCTGGATGACAGCCTTGGTGAGCTTGTGATAGCCATTGGCACGGCTTCTAGGGGTCCTCCCTAGTGTATGAACTCGGTTTGTACATGGGTTTGTAAATATTTAAATATTAGTATTTGAATTGTTTAGTAATTTTGACATGTTTTTGGTTTTGCGAAATGCTGACCTAGATGGACAAGTAATCACTTCATGGCTGTTTGATTTGCGATTTCATCGTACTTTAGGATGTTTTTTTTTAAAAAATGCGTTGAGGTTGCAAGAGAGTACGAAAGCGTTTTTTAGAATTTTTCTAAAATGCGTTAGTTTGAGCCGGGAATTGGATCAAGTAGTACGTCGATTAAAAAGTTTTGACTCGAGACGGACGAGATGTAAGGGGGTCAGTGCGCCCCGACCGAGTGTACTAAAAAGCAAGTGTAGTTGTTTCGATATTGCATAATGCGGCCGAAGCCAAGATCTAGACTATTCTTAAAAAAAAAGTTAGACCACTGAAAAAAAGTTAGACCACTTTTTGTATATTCGTGACAATGCCGTATCGGGCTACAGACGAGACTTGACAATAACCGTTAAAGGCTACAACACGCCTAGGTGGGGTAGCTTATCCCCCTAAAAAACAAATGAAAGACTCTAAGTGTGGTGCGTCCGACGTGTTATATATGACCTTGCAACTTTTGAATGGGTGTTCTGGTCTCCGGAGATGTTTTAGTCACTTCGGGATGTCGTTCCCGACGTCTGAGATGTCAGGTGGTAGTCGTGAGGACGAAGCAGGATGATGTCTCTATTTTTGGGTTGCCTAGAGTTTTTCGGCTTAGGGATAGACGCCTGGGCCAGGGCGGTCGGGTTCCGGGTCGCGCGGGTTTGGGCGGCCGGAGATTTGGGCGCCTGGGCTCGGGCGGTCCAAGCCCAGTTTATGGAAATTCCCGCGGTTTCCTAATTACGGTGGGATTAGGGCTATATATACGGGTTAGGGGTGCTTGTTTTAGACATATCAGAGCATCTATAGTGTCTAGAATATCCACACTTGGGGTTATGTCGGGTTTCGGGAATTTTTTGACCGAGTGGGCGGGTTGTTTTAAGAAGTGTAATTTTGAGGTTGGTTGAAGTGATGGTTTTTCTGTTGTCCATGCGTTAAGGCAGGTCAGGGTGCAGGATAACTTTTTATTGGCGTGTACCGAATTTTGGGACTTGAAAGGACATGTTTTTGCCTTTCCCGGGGGTCGGGTTTGCACTCTTCTCGAGGAACTAGATGCTATTGGTGGATGGTCTTCAGTTCGGCCTTGCGTGCCTTTGAGAGATGACGCTTTTATGGAACGCTTTCGTCATTTTTTGGACCTCTCCTCGTTAGAGAAGGCTAGTGTTTTCTTCGATATTGACCTAAAGCTACTACTCAGGACATTTTCACCGATAAGTCTCTTTGACATTTCACCTCTAGCTTGTAGACGGGCTTTCAATATTGCGGTGGCTTGCTATTATCTTTTTGAGGATGTGTTAGTGCATGATGGTTGGGGCAATCCTCGAGTTTTGGATGTCGTGATGGGGATGGAACACGGAGGATCACCCTCTTTGTTTATTTTGGGTGAACTCATCCTATGTCTGGATGCTTGTGTTCGGCTGCGTGGAACTATTTCCCGGGGTTCTAGAGTGATCTTGCAGGTATCGTAAGGTGTTATTTTTGTCTGTCGGGTTTCTTTGTGGTTGTTTTGTTTGAAGCTTACTGTAGTGGTATTGTGTTGGGATTGGTGCAGGTTTGGCTACAAGAGAGAATCAGCTTGTGGACCATCCTCAGTCCATTAAGGGTTATAGCTATAAGGGCTTTACGGGTCGCAAGATGACAGATGTGTGGAACGTCGGCCACTCCGAGAAGAAATGGCTTTCTTATTTGATCGAGGGGCAAGTTGCTATTAGGTGGACTATTCCATAGTGGCAGATTAGTGGGAAAGTCGGGTTTCCTTTTTCGTCCTTGACTCAGGCTACGCTACTAATATCTTTACGGGACCTGATAAGTTTAGTTTGTAGTGCCTAATTTTCTGTGTTTTGGTCCCGTTTTCCTTGTGGAATCGCTCCTTTGGAGCGATTTATGGGTTACTTATGCTTCTTCTAGTTCGTTTTAGGTTCCCGAGACTATTTGTGAAGAATTGGAACGAATCCGACTCGATACATACACTTTTTGGAGCCAATGAAATGAAGGAACGATCACTCGATGCCTTGGGTTCAATCCCGAGACCGTGGGACCCATTCCCGAGCCCCTTAGGCTCGATCCTGAGTCCCAAGAATCGATGAGAAACCCATGAGAGGCAAGGAGGGACCTTAAAGATCATATTGGAGGCCTACAAGACCCATCCCCGACGGGAAGGACTTCATCCCGTCGGGGATGGGGTGCACAAAAGAGAGAGATGCTGTGAAGAGATCTTCCTGACCGGGAAGGTCAATCCCGACCGGGAAGGATGGCCCATCCCGACCGGGACCATTCCTTCCCGACCGGGAAGGATCAGATACAGCCCGCGTGACTTCTCTTCTTCTCCTCCACTCTTGTAACCTTATAAATACTTCCTTCTTGTATTGTTTAACTATCATACATTACCCTAGACTCTCTTAGTCCTCTCTTAAGCTTTCAAAACCCTAGATTAGGGTTCCTCCCATTAGTTTAATCTTCCTTTAATGTTTAGTTAATCTTTGTTTAATCTTAGTTAATTACTCTTGTATTAAGAAGACACTTGAAGATTCATCCAAGCTTGACAACCTTGGAGTTGATTTGGGTTTCTAATTTATGCAAGTTCTTATCTTTTCATATCCTTGTTAGTAGGTATAACCTCTTTTCTCTTGTTCTTTGTTTATTGTTCAAGTTTGAATCCTTACTTGTTGTCTATTGTTGTTATTTGTTCATTATGGATGTTTGGATGTTTGGTTTGATTTCTCTTGTTTATGTTAGTTTTACTTTCATTATGAGTGAGTAGTTTTCATGTGGGGTTAGTAGGGGGATTAAGTGTGGATTATGGATGATTAGGGTTGATTAGGGGTAAAGGTTACATCTTTTATTGCTAGTCACATAATAGGCACTCTATGTGTTTGTAGAAATGCTTGTGTGGGTAGTAGTGGCCAATGATTCCTATACTTCTTCTCTTCTTCTCATTGTTTGACTAGTGTGTGGTTGTGTCAGGTTTAGTCTTAGACACGAGAGTGCGGACTTGGGTTTTGACGCGAGAGCGCGGACTTACCTTGACCTAGGTTTTGACGCGAGAGCGCAAACCGACTCTAGCAATTAGGAGACACCTATACCCTTGATCACCCAATTACCCTACTACACTTAAGAACCCGACCTAACCCTACTCCCTTACTTATTGATTCATCCTTTTAATTAGTTTTCATCTCCCTTGTCCATTGTTTAGTTAGTCTCTAGTTATTCCATTTAGTCTTGTTTTAGCTATTTCGTTATTAGTCTAGTTCATACCTCTTCTCCTATCATAGTTTGTCAATTATCACTTTTTTTGTGTTGTTTTGGTGGCTTAGTCTCGTTTTTAGGTCGACTTAGTCTAGACTTTGCAATACCGTCTCCGTGGACACGACCCGATGATAAGTGTGATTTGTATTGTTTATTTCTCGTGTTTGGTCCCGGTTTCTCTTGTGGAATCGCTCTTTGGAGCGGTTTCGAGGCTACTTACGCTTCTTCTAGCATGTTTTAGGTTCATAAGGCCTATCTTGGAGAAATGGAACGATTTCGACTCGTTTCCGATGTATATGGAACCAATGAAGAAAAGCGACGATGTTTCGGTAACTTAGACTCGATCCCGAGTCCTTGGAGCCCATTCCCGAGCACCGAGAGTCGATAAGAAGCCTAGGAGGAACAAGTAGGGGCTTACATGGCCGTGTCAGAAGCCTACATAGCCGTGTAGTGAGTTAGGAAGCAAAGAAGAGAGAAAGGGAGCTACAGCAGGGCGTCATGGCCGTGACCCATGACCATCATGGCCATGACGGGGGTGCCTCATGGCAGTGATCCCCCTCATCATGGCCGTGAGCCCCCTGTTTCTCCTCGCGCTTCAACACTTCATTCCCCTTATTCTTACAACCCTATATATACCCCCCTCTTGTATTGTTTTAAGCATCCCTTACATACCCACTACACCCTAGACTACTTTAGGTTAGATTGGCTTAGATTAGTGTAGATTATTTCTTAATTATTCCTTAATCTAGTTAGTTACTCTTGTATTATTGGAATTCTTGAAGATTTCTATCAAGATTGACAACCTTGGTGGATTTATTTTGGGTTTTCTCTATATATGCAAGTTCTCATCTTTTCCATTAATCCTTTAGTTTGGTATAATCTTTCTCATCCCTTTACTCTTAATCTTTATTGTTATTCAAGTTTTCATCTTTGTTTATGTTTGTTGTTCGTCCTTGTTCTTCATTATGAATGTTTTTGTTCTTGTGATTGTTTCTCTTGTTTGTGTTTGTTTTAGTTTAGATATGTGTGAGTAGTTGTCCCCTAGGGTTAGTAGGGGGATTGGGTGTGATTAGGGATGATTAGGGTGAGATGGGTGGTACTAGATGTTGTTTTTGTTGTTTCCCATTTACTTTGCATTCCACATGTTTGATGAAATGCTTGTGAGACTAGAGATGATCAATCCTTGTTTTTCTTGCCTCTTCTCCTGTATGTGTTTGTTTGGTTGGTTGGTTTGGTTCCTTCACTAGTAGCGAGAGCGTTGTGAGGATGACCCCTAGGCCGTTTAAGTAGCGAGAGCCCGATCGGAACCTAGGCTACGAGAGCATGCTAGTAACCCCATTTCTTTCTTTTTATCTCCTTGACATCCATGAACCCGACCTAGCCCTAGTTTCTTCTTATTGATTTATTTGTTTCCATTTGTCAATAGTTACTTGTCTAGCTTAGTCCTTAGTCGATCTTAGCCATCACCCTAGTGTAGTTAATCTTGAACCTAGTCTTAGAACGTAGCACACCTTAGTTCGACACCCCGTCCCTGTGGATTCGACCCGACTTGCCCTATCTACCCAGTTAGGAATAGTTGGTTTTACTTGTTTGGTAGGATTGACGGCAAAATCCTCCCATCAAATTGGCGCCGTTGCTGGGGACGGCGTAGTTTAGATTTTTGCATGCTTAGTTTTAGACTTTGTTCTTGATTTTTGTGTTTTCTTCTCCTTGTGTATCTCCGTTTTACTTCTTGTGTGCTTATCTCTCTTTCTAGTGCCTCAAAAGCACTAGGCTACTAACGTTTGCTCAAGTGCTTCTAGTGCATTCAATGTATCAAGGCAACGTTACGACAATGGGGCATCCAAGCTACCATCAATCGTCATGGGACAATCATGGGGCAAATTGCCAAGACCCACAACTTTACCAACCATACCAATCTCATCAACAATCTTATGAACCCTCTTCATATGACTACCATGAAAGTTGTCAAGGATCATTCCAACATCCTAACAACTACCAAATACCCTCACATAACCCACAACCAAAAATCCCCAACTTTGAGCTTTGTCAAATGATGATTCAAATGCAAAAGAGTCAACAAGAGATGATGATTCAATTGCACAAGAGTCAACAAGAGATGATGACCAAAATGCAAAGGGATAAAGAGGTGCTCAAGGCCCAAATAGAGGTGCAAGATGCTCGAATCAATGCACTCATGGCTCGTTTTACGATGTTGGCCACTCGAGCTCCACAACTTGTTGAGGAAGGTTCATTTGGGCAAGAAGGTCGGGTGTCTCCATAAGAAAGTCAACCCGATCATGAAGCCACGAATGAAGAAGAGAGGGTCAATCAAGAGATCATTGTTAAGTGTTGCTTGGATGGTGAAGATATGGGAAGAATAGAGGAAGTTGAAGCTTCAAGGGTCAACAATGAGGAGGGGATTAAACATGATTCTCAAGGTAACTCTTGGGGAGCCAATGTATTGGCTATCAAATTGGATTTTTATGATTTTCTTCGTGATGAACCGGATCTTGACAATCCAAAGCCAAGTGAAGACAAGACTCCTCTAGGCCAATTAGACAAGGTGAGTGAAAAGGAACGTAATACTTGGGAGAAAGAGGTAGATGCCTTGGAACTTGCCTTGAATGGGAAATTGGAGGAGCCAATTGCCTCCAATGAAGAAAACTTGATGCCTTCTCCTCCTTTATCGCACTTGATTTCGAGTCCCTTGTCTTGTGAGATGGTTAATGAAGAGGATCCTTGTCGGGCAGTGGAAAAGAATTCTATTCTTGACCTCGTAGAAGAAGCAACACCCCTAGGGTGTGATCTCCCACATCATAACGCCGAGCATGACTCTAGACCACTATCCCTATCGGATGGTCATAAGAGTCGTTGCTATGTTGGTTGGAAAGACCCGGAAGATCACGAGAACCCCGAGCATAATGAAGATGATCGCTTCTTACCTCCGACTTGGAAGCTCTTGAAAGTGGGTAGGATCGGCCACATGAACGTTAATGAAGATGTTGCTAGGGCATTTGACTTACTCCTTCGAGCTCTTGATGGCTATGGAGGCGTAGAAGATGAGAGTACCAAGTTGTAAATACCTTTTTCCTTTTCTTTTGTATTTGTATTTGTATTTGTGTGATAGGATAGTTGGTTTTTTTTCCTTTTCGTTGAATTTAATCGGATTTAGGCGGAATCCGAGCTAAGTGACTTGATTACACCTAGTCCTCCCCGCCCATTTCCTTTTATTTTCTTCTTTTATTTCTTCCCCCATCCATATCTTTTCTTGTCTCGGACCTTGGTGACTTGATTACACCCCGGCCGGACACATTCTACCCTTTCTTCACTTTCATTTTTGATTTTTATCTTTATTTTCCCTTTTTCTCTTCTTTTTTTAGTGTCTCCACACACTACCGATCGAGCATGAGGACATTTCTCGGTTTAAGTGTGGGGGAGCGATATCTTATGCTAGTTTAGTTTTATTTTCGTAGTATTTTCGAAAAAATCTTAAAAATCCCTAAAAATTTGAAAATTTTCATAAAAAAATTAAAAAGATTTTCTTTTTGTGTCTTTTTATTTTGTGTCCTTGTGCCGTATATTTGTTGTATTGTGTGTTTTGCCTCCCCATTTCCTTGTGGGTTCCGCGATCGTCGTCAAGTTTCGAAAAGCTCAAGACATCCGGTAATATCCCTTCATTTCTTTCTCCTTTTTCCTTTTTGTGGAGTTTGGAGGATGTGTTATGATGGTGTGTGCTCGGGTGGAGCTTTTTGAAGTTTGTGGTTGATGTGGTGGCTCGTTTGGATATTTCGGGGTGGTGCTTGTTTATTTTGTGTATTTTCTTGTTTGTTTGTCTTGTTTTGTTTTGTTGTGTTTGTCTCTTTTCCTTTTATTCTTGTTGTGTCTTTGTTTTGCCTTGTTTAGTTGTGTCTAGTGTGTAATAAAAGGTTTTCGAAAACCCGGTTTAGAGGCTAATGCGCAAGTGTTTACTTTCTCTTCCTAGTGCTATGAATCGAGTCTTGGACTTTAGTCTAGTAGAATGACTTTGAATCAATGATTGCGTTGGTTTCTTACCTTGAGTCCACCTAGTCTACTAGGGATTTACTACGGGATTTGCATTTTGACAACTATGACCACCCACGGTATGAAAAGGCCTTGGTTGCCGAATCTCGTCCCTTAGGTGACCGTGTTCGAAGTCGCTTTGATTAGTCCAAGATTCCCCCTTTTTGTGGGTTTGAAGGGAAAGCACGCTCCCGACATACCTATTTCCCTACCTTCTACACATTTCCACAAATAAGTTGCAATTTTGTTGAAGTTCCATGCTTGGTTGTGATTGAATGCCTACAAAACAAAAATTTGGCCAAAAGGGCAAACCAAGAAAAAGAAAGAAAAAGAAAGAAAGAAAAGAAAGAAAGAAAAGAAAGAAGAAAAAGAAAAAGGCACAACAAATGAAAAACAAAATACAAAAGAAAAGAAAAAGAAATGGCATAGAAACTCAAAAGCGAAATGCAAAAGAAAAATGCCAAAGAAAATCATCTCACAAAAAAAATTCTCACCCCTCAAAATAAGCCTTTTGCCGACTATTACCGTGAAGAGCCTACTAAAGAACCGAGTCCCTAGGAAGGATGATAGTGGTAAATAGTCGGTCTTCCCTCACTTTGCAACCTTATCCACCTTTTTACTTGGACTAGTTGGGCGATTCTGGACATAGGACGACCCTCTTGCCTCATCGCTAAAGGGGGCGGGGTTTCACTTACCTACAGTGTCGACTAACTCCGTGGTTCATCCTTTTTCCATCCCGCCTATCGTCCCGTAGTACGTTCTTAGAAGGTTAGGAGGACCTAGGTAAGTTACCAACGTTTTTATTGCTTTGTTGTCATACTATTAGAGTTTTGTTCATATCGATTTGTGTTATTAGTTTGAGAATGTTGTCACTTGCCTTGAGTCCTAAACCGGTGTTTCTTTCACCGCTTTGTTGAGGGAAGCGGTATTTGTTTCTTTATGGATGCAACCGATTCTTTGTTTGTTTGTATGTTTGTTTGTTTATGTGTTTTCGTGTTCGGTTGTATCCACAATTTTGTCGCAAGACCCCACTTGCCTTGTGTTGTGTGCCAAATTTGGATAATTTTTCCTCCCATTTAGACCCGTTTTTCCTCTGTTTTGTGAGACTTGAGTGCGATTATCGCCATATTTTGCGTAATTCTCACATTAGTGTCTCTCTTTTGCATTTTACGTGTTTTTGGTAGTTTTCCGTCTATTTTGATAGGATTTTCGACCGAAAACGTGCTTGAGCTTCTACGAGCAAGAGAGAGATACGGTCCAAGAGCAAAGCACACAATCGAAAGTTCAAGTAATCCAACTGATCAACGAAGAAAAAGACCGGAAAAGAGTCAAAGGACCGCCGGGTGAAGTTTCGCCCGGTGAGTCATCACCGGGAGAAGTTTCGCCCGACGACATTTCTTTTCATCCCCGAAGATTTTCACGGCGGCACGACCGGGTGACTTGACCGGGCGAAATTTCGCCCACCGGGTGAAATTTCGCTCGATGGTGAAGACGGGTCGAAAACGCGAAAAACGAAGAAAATCTTCACCCGGTGGGATTATTATGTCAAGCCGCGGGGCAAAATTTCACCCCATGAAGATGCAAAGGGTGATGGTCTAGCAAAATAAAGAGAAATCGGATTTGGGCCTTGAAGTTTGTGCAACCCATTAAGCAACTCTATATATATTCCTCCTAGGGTTTTGAGCCAAAGTGAGCCTTGAGTGTGCCTCTTAGGAGTAGGATAGAAAATCTCCATTGTAGTAGTAATAGTAGATGTAGTAAAACTCTCTTAGAAAATTCTCCAAACAATTATAGATCTACTTAGTATTAATACAATTACTCCATTATTAGTAGTAAAGTTGCAATCTTTATTGAAGAATTGGTTTTATTATTGAAGATTCAAGGGTTTTACAAGGGTTTATGTGACAAAACCCTTGTCTTATTTTCTTAAGATTCTTATTTCTCTTATTGAAGATTGAAGATTTATACATGGATTAGTGACAAATTCTTGTGTATTTCTCTCAAGATTCAATCTTTATTATTAATAATCTTCTTCTTCCTCTTTAGATCTCTTCATTGTTGGTAAAATTCTTTCCTCTCCCTTCTCTCCATTAGTATATTTGTTAGTATAGTTTTTATGCATGCTTTAATGATTCTCTTCTTAATGAATGCTTTGTTGTTAACTACCATGATTAGTGAGTAGATCTCTTTGTTAGGGGGCTAGGGGAGGAGGAATAATAGATAAAGATTTCATCTTTTGTGAGATTATTTCATTTGAGGGTGATATTGTCTTAATGGGATTGTTGTGTTATGTTTGACTTAGCTTGATCACCTAGGTTGACTTGACTCACCCGGACCAATATGGGGAAACTCGGGGTTTGGGTAATTCCGTCTAGAGACCTTAGTTTATTCGTCACGAAAGCGGGCTTAGACTTTGTTGGTAGGGAAACCGAAAGGTGGAACCTCCCTTATACATCTTGTGATAATTCTTGCGTTAGTAGACTATTGTCTTTATTTCCGATTCCCCGACTCTCCCTAACGCCTTTCCCATCAATAGTTTCCCACCTTAGTCATATAAGCTCATTTAGTAAATCTAGTTCGACTCAACCAAACCCCCCTTCTCGACTCAATTACTCCTAGACATTGACTTGACCGACTACCCCTCGACCGTCCCTGTGGATCGATCCCTGACTTACAGCTACTACGTAGTAGTATTCCGGGGTTTATAAATATTGTTTGACCGCGTTGGATAGACGACAATCCCGCGCGCATCAAAATGGCGTCGTTGTCGGGGAGGGTGATCAGTTAGTTGTGTTTTTGTCATTGTATCTGAGTAATTGTTTTCTTCTCCTTTTACCCTAGTACCGCTCGGTGCTAGGAGTCTCATCTTTGAATTGAGTTGTGTTCAGGAACAATCATATTTGGCATTGCTTATTCCATACCGGTGCAAGCGAGACGATATTGTTATTTCGGAATCCAAATCAACCAAAGTGAACCCTCATCCATATCTTACACCAACTTTTCACCCATCCACCATTCTCAAAACTCTCAAAAAATTCTCTTTCCCTCTTCTCTCTTCAAAAATCACCTCTTGTAACACCCGCTATTTTTCCTAGCGCTTTTATCCTTTCCGCTATGACTTCGTCATAACTCTATTTCGGCCTTATGTTTCATTATTTTTCCAAGCTTTATTTTTATTTTCGAGTCCAATGATATTTATTTTTATTTTAAAGGATTTTAATTCTTTTAAACCTATTTATTCAATTTTCATCGTAAACTAATTAATTTTCCGCGAGGAATTCTATTTCTATTCGAATTGACGTTTTTAAACTCGGATTTAAGTTATTCTTTTTCCTAAAAATGTTTGAATACGTTTATATAAAATTTTCAACTAGTAAATATTTTTATTTACAAGTATTTAGTCGTTAATAATTTTATTACGAAGCTTCGCGAATAATTATTTTCTTACACGAGGTTTACTCGAATTACTTTGAAATGCCTTTAACTATTTTACGATTATACTTTTTATCAACTACAAATTATTTGAGACATTTTCCTCATATTTTGGACCGACAAAGCTTCTGGTCACAATTTAACTATGTTTTATTAATACGTTTCATTTTATCACATTAAACCGTAAACATAGGATTCTTTTCTTTTCATTGAATTGAGGCTTTACTCTCAAGCTCTTCCTACTCCTCTTCTTAGCCCTTTGGCTAGCCATATTTGTCTAGATGCACTTTGGATTCCTCATTTTGGAGGCTTTAATTTCATTCTTACTCTTTAAAGTGTAGTAACCTCCATCTCATCCTTTACTCTACATTCATTTTTGGCATTAACAAAAAAATTACTACAACATATTCATCATCCTTTTTTTTATTCTTGGCCGAGTACTCCCTCCCCAATTCCAGCCTGATTTCTGCTCCATTTCGAGTCTCAATCGAATCGTTTTTATCGTCATATTAATCCTCTTTCCGATTCCTTCGTTAAGGTAATAATCGACGTCGTTTTCGATCATTATTTACCTTGATTTTTGTTAGTTTTCTCGTGGTATTTTTCTGCCATAATTTTCGTGTTTGGAAGGATTTGTGGACGATCCCGAGGCCGACGAGTATATAATCGATTCAGACTTGGAGTAGAGGTAACGTCGATGTTACTCGGTACTTCATAATTTTAATTGTGTATTTGCATGTATATATTTTTATGTTTTATTTTGACAATATATGTATGTCACCAAATCTGGAAAATTTTAAAAGTTGAAAATTTGCATGTTTCGGTATTTTTATCGCTTTTACGAGATTAACGATTAAATCGTCATATTAATTTTTAAAATCGTAATATTCGGCCTAAACATGTAATATATGTTTATATTCTGTAAAAATGAGGTTTTTGATGATTTTTAATAATTTAGTATTTTTCTAATATTTTAGTTATCGATTATTGAATTATTACCGTTCACGGACAAAAACGTTTAAAAGCCGATTTTTAGTTCTACTACCTAAATATTTTATTTTAATCTGATTTTTGGCGTGGTCAAACTTTCTGGTGAAATAGAAGTTTCTGAATTTTTTTCATAATTTTTCGGAATTGTTAAGTGGATGAATTAATTACTCACTTTAAATCATCGTTTATCGTTAAAACCATGTTTGTTGTTTAAATTCTCGAATTCTGGTCTTTGGTTTAAATCTGGAAAAATTTGTGGTTCTGATGATTTCATATATTTTTACGATTTTTAGTGCCTTAATAAAATGTTAGGAACGATAAGTTTATTAATGAAATCGTTAATTGTGAAAACGGGTTTAAATGACGGTTTTGTTGGAATTTGTTGAATCTAGAATTTTGGAAAAATCTGAAAAATTTATATTCTGGAAAATCATGATTTTTAATTTTAATAATAATTTTTGCATATTAATATTTAAATCGTTTGGTAATTACTATTTTTATTAATCGTTATTATCGAGATTAGACGATTAACGAGAAAACGCTTTAAAAACCGATTTTTAGGATTCTGGAAAATTTCATTTTTGGACAGAATGTCCATAATTATGTTTTAACTATTTTACGTAATTTTTTTACTATTTATTAAAGTCTTTAATTAATAATTATTGATTTTCGGACAAATTGTGCTTTATCGTTAAAATTCTTCGTCTTACCTAAAAGAATTATTTTTCCAGCAATTTTGAAAGTATTTAAATATGAACTTTAAGAGTTAAATCATCCCTTAACATATTCTAAATATATTCAATGGTTTAATTAAATAAAAGATGTTAAAAGATTTTATTTGACATTTGCCGTAAAATCCTATTTATAATCGTATTGTCGAAACTAATAATAATTAGGGAATTTTAGTTTTGTAGATTTTGGAAACACCCTAATTAGTAGTATTTAAAATGTTTAAGACATTTCTAAATCATTTTATAAACACTTGTATGACGTTTCAATAATTTCACTAACGCAAAAGTTCTCGTTTTAAGAATTAATATCGTTAAGGCCGAAAGTACTAGTTTTATAAATCTATATCGTTTACTAAAAATGTTGCATTAGTTTAAACTAATATTTTGCTATTTTCATATGATGCTATTTTTAGTAAGTTTCTAAAAATAGAAGTTTCCGAAAATAGAAAGTTTCATCTTTTAGAATATGGTGATTACTCCTTTTGTTCTCTTATTATTATGATGATTATATCTTTTGAATATCGATAATGACTTTGTTTTGGAGTTATGGAATAAGGAAAAGTGTGGGTTTAGAGTAATATAGTCTGGGCTGTACGTTTTGTCATCAACTATAAAGCTGGTGTGTCTTTGTTGAGACACATTGGTCGTTGAACTGAGCATGGTTTGTGTTCAGGAGAGTGTATGTTTACCTTAAACTTAGATATCGCATCGTGTATGTCGCGTTGGGTTGAACTGGATATGGTTTGTATCCAGGAGGGGTGTGCACTACTTAAGCCAGGACCTCGCTGCACGCAGTCCTGTTATAGTTGAGTTGCCTAGTTAGAGATCAAAGTCTGATTTGTTTTGACTAAGTTCTCGAAACTAGATTTTAGTATTGTCCTAGTGAAAGTCTAGATTCTACATTAATCCTATCCATAACGCCATTTTGATTATTTTATTTATTATCGATATAAATTGGTTTGCAGGTTGGCAAATATTTTTATGTTTCTTCGGTAACCCATTTTAATATTTTGGTTTTGTGCTGAAAACTTAATTTAATATGATGTTTTACTATTTTCCATTTTTATTATATTTCTATAGTAGTAAGTACAGTTTTAAAATCCTGTTATACGGCTGGGAGAACCTTGACGTTGCTCACCACTGATTGTGGCTGTTATGTTTTAACATGGCAGGTATATGTGTTTGTTTCCGGTGGGTGTGGGCTGACGAGCAGTCTTGGATCCTGCTTGATTTTTTTTATTAATTATGTCTTACGGATTGTTTAACCTTTTTACGGATTGTTTTAAATTTTAGCCATTTTTATGTTTGGCATACGTTTGACTTTACCAATTTAATTTACTAAGACATAGTTACAGTGTGTTTTAATCCCGATTCTACAGTGTTTCCGCCACTGTATCGCGTTAGAATTTCTAGGGGATTACAGTTGGTATCAGAGCATCACTGCTCCCAACGCTTACACCTGAAATTAGGGAAAATACCAGTAAATTATTTAAACAGTAAATAAAATATTATTAGAGATGGGTAGAAACAAAATAAGGACTTAACTGTTAGGTTTATATGTTCTTGTAACTCAATGATTAGCATTGAATATTTGTTGCTTTTGTCTGGAGGAAGATGAATGAACAAGATGCTGTCAAGATGCTGCTCCAGATCGGGACAAGACCTGCTTAGAACTCTCAACGCCTGCTGACTCAAGTGGACAATTTGGTGCTCCAAGAAAAATGTCGAAGGTGACTTCTCAGCTCCGATTCGGTTTGCTCAAGCTACAGGTTAGATGATCAAGAGTAGATTCATGTTCCACGATGTTGCAGTCGATCCAGATCGAGCGACCCAAGACTTGCGTGCTCGTTCCTTTGCAAGAAGATGAAGTAATCCTTTTGGTTCCCTCGTGAACCTTAGAGGTCCAAACTTTCCCTTCTCGTTATAGGTCTTCATCATCTTGAATCATTGATTCTTTTCTTCCTGCTTCTGCCTTTTCCAATTCTTCTCTTATATATTCTCATCATTATTCGCTTGGTGAATCCTTGTTCTATTCTCCTACTTTACCATCTCCCTCTTGAGATTCCTTGGTTAGACCAAATTCTGTCTTGTGAATCTTTTGGAAGTATAGATGTTTGAGATTTAGTAAACCCTTAGCTTGTTACTTGATTTGAGGATTGTGAGTCTACCCTATCTTCTAAGCAAGTAAGAAATTTTTGAGGATTGAGTTGAATGATATTAGTTGATTAATGGAATTAGGTTGTTACTTTAGACACTAAACCTTGGGTTATAGATTACTTTGATTATTTTGGAGTACTTAGAGTTGAATATATTTTGGAGTAGTAAGAATAAAGTTTATTCTGTCTGATGGATACCTAATACCCAACATAGAACCTAGTTAAGTGTAAATAACAATATTACTTGGGTTTCCTACCTAATGTTGACTTAATAAACTAATCGTGGAATTTTGGGATCATAAATCATTGATTAAGATGTTAGCCTAAGTGTTTTGGTACCATTTCAGGTCCTCATTAATGTTTAGTAAATTTTGGTTGACATAGATTAAACCTTGTTTCTTATGGATTAGATCGCAGAGCGTTGATGTAAGGTTGTAACCTACAAACCTTAGAGTTGAATAACCTAAGTTTGGGCAGATCATTATTAGCCTTGAAGAAGAAAACATATTGCTCAATTAAAGGTTGGCTTTATCGCGTTGTTTTGAGGAATAATTAATATCAATCATCTTGATGGATTTATAGTTCAGACCCCTTAGACCACCGAGATTGTGGCTTCGTTGAGTTAATAAATATTTTAGTGGTTTCACTGTTACGATATGAAATTTGATGGAATTCTCAGAAACCTTAGCTGAATGACGTATTTGAAAATGTGAGTATCTGGCGTTACATGTCAGGCTGAGTGTGTTTAGGGTTTGGCGTACTTTCCTAACCTTTGTCTATTGATGATGTTAAGAATGTGTTGATGATCACTTTTGAGGTTTTCGTGTCCGAACATTGTTAATTGATGGATTTTTATTTAGTGTTCCTTAATCGAGAAATTTGAAGTATACCTCGAGTTCAGACCTTATGAGCTTTGAATTTATGAGCCTTAGTGATTACGAGTTTGGGTATGTTTTGATGACCGTTGGAATATTAATTAATGGATTAGTCTAAATCATTTGTGGATTCTTTTTCATACTAATTGAAGGAATATATAAGTATGTAAGACTTAATTTTGGAGGCTATGGCAGTCGATAAATTTGGAGGTTGTAGATTAAGTAGGACCACCCTGTACCGATATTGGTCTTAGCGTTAGTTGATGGGCCAATTAGGAACCCATGTTTGTGAGAGTCGTGCTAGAAATCTCGAGATGGTTAATTGCTTCTATAATCCTTGCGAGCTCTTTTTTACTCTGAACTCCGCCTCCCTTTCTGCTTCTCTTGAATTCTGTTACCCCCATCTGCGGCTAATCCCTTCAACCTTTGTCGATTTTGAAAGCTCTTATTTTTAATTTATTTATCCTTGTTCTATTTACCCGTTAATCTTTTTTTTGAACTTCCTATTTTATAAAAAAATTTGACCAGTTTAAAAAAAATTATGGATTATCGTAAAATTTTAACATTTTGAGTTATAATTCCTAATTATGAAATTACTCGTTTTGTATAAAGTTTACTAACTTAAAATTTTCGGATATCGTGAAATTTAACATTTTTGAATTATAATTTTTAAAAAAAAATTATACTTCACTTTTATTTTATCTTTAGTTGATATTTATATTTACTTCTATTTCAAAATGCCTTAATAATTTATTTAAAATTATTTCAATTTTTTATTTTCAAGCGATCGGAGTTTTATGAAGACTTTCAAGTTTTCAAATACTTAAATTACTATAGGATTAGTATGCAAAACGTTTTAACATTGTCGAAATTATTTTATGTTCAGGTTTGATAACATATTTGAAAACTTTCATAATTACTTTGATAACATTTTCAAAATTCTAACATTTTGAAATCAGTTTTCGTTTTGTTGTTGGTGGACTTTTGAACCTGTCATTGAAAAACGTCTAACGACTGATTTAATTTTACTAACTACAAAATTTGCTTTCTCAAAAATAATTTTTGTTTTGTCTTAAAACAAAATATTGTCGAGTTTCTTAATCAAAACGTTTTGTTTTGAACGTGTTTTCGGTATTCTCCTCTGAGTTCGTTTACAAATGTTATTCAACAATGTTATTTTATCAAATAACTTTACTTTACGGTTTCATTAATTTAGAAGGTTTTAAACTTCGGGTAGCTTGGCTCAATTCCTCTTGGAATAAATATTTGCCATCGATTTTGTATCACTTTGAAAGTTGTAAAATTTTCTTTTAAACCAATTTTTTTAATGCAAAATAAGTATTCTCATCTTTTCGACTGAGGTAATCTAGATTCCTTTCTGCTTATTCTCAGTTTCGAGGACGAAACTTTCTTTTAGTGGGGAGGATTGTAACACCCGCTATTTTTCCTAGCGCTTTTATCCTTTCCGCTATGACTTCGTCATAACTCTATTTCGGCCTTATGTTTCATTATTTTTCCAAGCTTTATTTTTATTTTCGAGTCCAATGATATTTTATTTTTATTTTAAAGGATTTTAATTCTTTTAAACCTATTTATTCAATTTTCATCGTAAACTAATTAATTTTCCGCGAGGAATTCTATTTCTATTCGAATTGACGTTTTTAAACTCGGATTTAAGTTATTCTTTTTCCTAAAAATGTTTGAATACATTTATATAAAATTTTCAACTAGTAAATATTTTTATTTACAAGTATTTAGTCGTTAATAATTTTATTACGAAGCTTCGCGAATAATTATTTTCTTACACGAGGTTTACTCGAATTACTTTGAAATGCCTTTAACTATTTTACGATTATACTTTTTATCAACTACAAATTATTTGAGACATTTTCCTCATATTTTGGACCGACAAAGCTTCTGGTCACAATTTAACTATGTTTTATTAATACGTTTCATTTTATCACATTAAACCGTAAACATAAGATTCTTTTCTTTTCATTGAATTGAGGCTTTACTCTCAAGCTCTTCCTACTCCTCTTCTTATCCCTTTGGCTAGCCATATTTGTCTAGATGCACTTTGGATTCCTCATTTTGGAGGCTTTAATTTCATTCTTACTCTTTAAAGTGTAGTAACCTCCATCTTCTCCTTTACTCTACATTCATTTTTGGCATTAACAAAAAAATTACTACAACATATTCATCATCCTTTTTTTTTTCCTTCTTGGCCGAGTACTCCCTCCCCTATTCCAGCCTGATTTTTGCTCCATTTCGAGTCTCAATCGAATCGTTTTTATCGTCATATTAATCCTCTTTCTGATTCCTTCGTTAAGGTAATAATCGACGTCGTTTTCGATCATTATTTACCTTGATTTTTGTTAGTTTTCTCATGGTATTTTTATGCCATAATTTTCGTGTTTGGAAGGATTTGTGGACGATCCCGAGGCCGACGAGTATATAATCGATTCAGACTTGGAGTAGAGGTAACGTCGATGTTACTCGGTATTTCATAATTTTAATTGTGTATTTGCATGTATATATTTTTATGTTTTTTTTTGACAATATATGTATGTCACCAAATCTGGAAAATTTTAAAAGTTGAAAATTTGCATGTTTCGGTATTTTTATCGCTTTTACGAGATTAACGATTAAATCGTCATATTAATTTTTAAAATCGTAATATTCGGCCTAAACATGTAATATATGTTTATATTCTGTAAAAATGAGGTTTTTGATGATTTTTAATAATTTAGTATTTTTCTAATATTTTAGTTATCGATTATTGAATTATTACCGTTCACGGACAAAAACGTTTAAAAGCCGATTTTTAGTTCTACTACCTAAATATTTTATTTTAATCTGATTTTTGGCGTGGTCAAACTTTCTGGTGAAATAGAAGTTTCTGAATTTTTTTCATAATTTTTCGGAATTGTTAAGTGGATGAATTAATTACTCACTTTAAATCATCGTTTATCGTTAAAACCGTGTTTGTTGTTTAAATTCTCGAATTCTGGTCTTTGGTTTAAATCTGGAAAAATTTGTGATTCCGATGATTTCATATATTTTTACGATTTTTAGTGCCTTAATAAAATGTTAGGAACGATAAGTTTATTAATGAAATCGTTAATTGTGAAAACGGGTTTAAATGACGGTTTTGTTGGAATTTGTTGAATCTGGAATTTTGGAAAAATCTGAAAAATTTATATTCTGGAAAATCATGATTTTTAAGTTTAATAATAATTTTTGCATATTAATATTTAAATCGTTTGGTAATTACTATTTTTATTAATCGTTATTGTCGAGATTAGACGATTAACGAGAAAACGCTTTAAAAACTGAGTTTTAGGATTCTGGAAAATTTCATGTTTGGACAGAATGTCCATAATTATGTTTTAACTATTTTACGTAATTTTTTTACTATTTATTAAAGTCTTTAATTAATAATTATTGATTTTCGGACAAATTGTGCTTTATCGTTAAAATTCTTCGTCTTACCTAAAAGAATTATTTTTCCAGCAATTTTGAAAGTATTTAAATCTGAACTTTAAGAATTAAATCATCCCTTAACATATTCTAAATATATTCAATGGTTTAATTAAATAAAAGATGTTAAAAGATTTTATTTGACATTTGCCGTAAAATCCTATTTATAATCGTATTGTCGAAACTAATAATAATTAGGGAATTTTAGTTTTGTAGATTTTGGAAACACCCTAATTAGTAGTATTTAAAATGTTTAAGACATTTCTAAATCATTTTATAAACACTTGTATGACGTTTCAATAATTTCACTAACGCAAAAGTTCTCGTTTTAAGAATTAATATCGTTAAGGCCGAAAGTACTAGTTTTATAAATCTATATCTTTTACTAAAAATGTTGTATTAGTTTAAACTAATATTTTGCTATTTTCATGTGATGCTATTTTTAGTAAGTTTCTAAAAATAGAAGTTTCCGAAAATAGAAAGTTTCCTCTTTTAGAATATTGTGATTACTCCTTTTGTTCTCTTATTATTATGATGATTATATCTTTTGAATATCGATAATGGCTTTGTTTTGGAGTTATGGAATAAGGAAAAGTGTGGGTTTAGAGTAATATAGTCTGGGCTGTACGTTTTGCCATCAACTATAAAGCTGGTGTGTCTATGTTGAGACACATTGGTCGTTGAACTGAGCATGATTTGTGTTCAGGAGAGTGTATGTTTACCTTAAACTTAGATATCGCATCGTGTAAGTCGCGTCGGGTTGAACTGGATATGGTTTGTATCCAGGAGGGGTGTGCACTACTTAAGCCAGGACCTCACTGCACGCAGTCCTGTTATAGTTGAGTTGCCTAGTTAGAGATCAAAGTCTGCTTTGTTTTGACTAAGTTCTCGAAACTAGATTTTAGTATTGTCCTAGTGAAAGTCTAGATTCTACATTAATCCTATCCATAACACCATTTTGATTATTTTATTTATTATCGATATAAATTGGTTTGCAGGTTGGCAAATATTTTTATGTTTCTTCGGTAGCCCATTTTAATATTTTGGTTTTGCGCCGAAAACTTAATTTAATATGATGTTTTACTATTTTATATTTTTATTATATTTCTATATTAGTAAGTACAGTTTTAAAATTCTGTTATACGGCTGGGAGAACGTTGACGTTGCTCCCCACTGATTGTGGCTGTTATGTTTTAACATGGCAGGTATACGTGTTTGTTTCCGGTGGGTGTGGGCTGACGAGCAGTCTTGCATCCTGCTTGATTTTTTTATTAATTATGTCTTACGGATTGTTTAACCTTTTTACGGATTGTTTTAAATTTTAGCCATTTTTATGTATGGCATACGTTTGACTTTACCAATTTAATTTACTAAGACATAGTTACAGTGTGTTTTAATCTCGATTCTACAGTGTTTCCGCCACTGTATCGCGTTAGAATTTCTAGGGGATTACACCTCTACAAACAAACATGCCTACTTTAAGATCTCACTCCCAACCCACTCATGAACAAACTTCTTCTCCCGTCGCATATGGAAACATACCCGATAACTTTGAGCTCAAGACTTCTTCAATTGCCATAGTCCAACAAGACACTTATCATGGACTTCCACAAGAAGATGCTCTAGAACACATAGCGACATTTAAAGAGAAGCTAATTGGAATGAAGTTGAATGGACTAACTTCATGCCAATTCCATAGACTTTTGTTTCCCAAAACCCTTCGTGATGATGCTAGGAGATGGCTACAAAGCCACCATGATGATACCTTCCAAACTTGGAATCAATTAGCCAATGCATTTCTAGAAAAATACTATCCTCCTTCTAAGACCAATCATTATCGAATGGAAATTCAAACCTTCCGACAAGGCGAAAATGAAAGTATAAGCGAGGCTTGGGATCGATTCCAAACTCTACAAATGAAGTGCCCGCATTACGGTATCCCTCATTGGCTTTTGCTCCAAACATTTTTCTATTCCTTATCCGCCGATGCTAGGGACATTCTTAATACGACCGCAAAGGGCGACTTCTTCTTACTCAACGAGAATGAATCCCATGAACTTCTTGACAAGATAGCCAAAAGTGACGTGTATGCTAAGGAATTGCAAGAGGGTGAATCTAGTGGAGACTCGGAATCATCAAATGACGTGGAGGCCTCTCTTGAAGTACAACTCGCTCAACTTTTTGAGAGATTTGAAGCTATGGTTGTTAGGGACACCTTCCAACCCGAAACGAGGTCTCCACCAAGAAGAGTCTCTCCACCGAGAAGAATCACCCCACCAAGAAGAACTACACCGCCTAGGCGAACATCTATCTCGCCTCCCAAGCCGTATAGGGTAGATATCCCTTGTGATCATTGTGGAGAATACAACCACGACTCCAACCTTTGTGTGAGAAAGAAGAGCGTTCATCAAGCAAACACTCAAGAGACATATGAAAAGTCTCAAGCGAGCAATCCTAATTTGGGGACCGGATTTCATTCCACGCCGACTCAAGGATCACATCCTTTTCCAAGAGCCCCCAATCAAAGGGTTTATCCTAATTCATATGAACCTCATTATCAACCGAGGCCTCCTCACACAAATCAAGGTCATTTCTATCATCAAGGACCACCGAGACCAAACTATGGTCCTCCCTTTGGAACTCATCCTACATTCAATCAAGGTCCTCCCTTTGGAACTCATCACCATTCAATCAAGGACCTCCCTTCGGAAATCATCCTCCACCTAATCAAGGTCCTCCTTTTGGAGCTTATCCACCACCTAATCAAGGTCCTCCAAGGAACTTCCAAGGTAATTCTCAACCCTTTCATGACATTCAAGAAACTATCAAGTTCTTGTTGAGAGAGAATGCGTCAAACCGAGCTAGACTTGAAGCTTTAGAGGCACGAGCCATGTCGCGAGCTCGATCACCTCAAGAGCCGACCAACTCTTTCAACCAAGCTTCCGTGAATGACATTAAGGTAATGTGCAAAAGAGAACCGGTGAAATCTTTTGACTCACAAGCTCTTACATCTCATCCCTCAATCATTGAATTCGATGAGAATGTGGTCAAGGATGTCACCGAGAAACCGAAAAGAGATCCATCAAAATACCTTGTAGGAGACCTTTCGTTTGTCATTGAACAAATTCCAATAGAGGATACGAACTTACTCTCTAGGATTGAAGTACCGCCTTTGAATGACAAGCCACCAAACCTATTTAATGATCAAGCTTTGGGAATGATAACCTTCACCGACCTTATCGAGAACATTGATACAAGCCCTTCTATGCCTACCCCGTCCGATTACATCCGAGACATCATTTTGAAACCCACCGAGAAAGAAAGAGCTCCCATTTCTGCAAGAACTAACCCTAGAGTCACAATTCCTATCAAACTAGGAGATCCGGGTAGTTTTGCCATTCCATGCTCCATCGACCACGTCTTGATAGATCGAGCTCTATGTGACCTTGGTGCCGACATTAGCTTGATGCCCTTGGATATCGCTCGTACTATCTATGTTAAAGATTTGGAGTATTTCCCCGCGAATGTGCAGATGGCCGATGGAACCACTAAGGAGCCCTACGGATTGGCCCGTAACCTCATGGTTAATGTGGGGAACTTGTATATCCCCACCGATTTCGTCATTTTGGATATGCCAATCGAGAAGCGAAATCCTATCCTTTTGGGACGACCTTTCTTAGCTACCGGTGGAGTAATTATTGATGTGAAGCGAGGGCGATTATCTTTCAATGTTGCTAATGAAACGGTCCAATTTGTGCTTCCCGCATTCCTTCACGAAGATCCTCCTAATTTGGAGTTTTGGAACCAAATGGTGGAGTTCCCATCAAATGAAGAACCTTCTACCGAAGATCTTGAGTACGACGATGAAGAAGATGACGGTGCCCTGTTTATACTTGGTGCAACCTCCGATGAAGACATTCCCGACGAATTTGCAATGCTTCCCGAGGTAGTACAACTTATGGGTATGCCGGAATTCAAAGAAAAGCTCAAGATCGGTTGTGTGGAATTTGGAGCTAATGAACAAGACCCTTCGGGTTGCTTTTTAAGCAACCCCAATTAATCTCAAACGTTTAATTCGGTTTGGTGGTGTCCATAATAACCACCATTGTAAATATTTGTATATTCCCGTCCCTTTTTATCTTCTTCGAACAATAGATTTTATATTTTTCCTTTTGGGAGTTTGTTTTCTCTTTGGTACTTGCAGGAGTCATGAAGATTTCTCTCGGGAATTTTTGAAATCGCGCTTTAAACGATTATAAACAAATTGGATTGAGAAGATGAGTTGTATTTTTGAAGAAGCTAAGGATGTTTGGACCGAGTCATGGAAAAATTTTCGTAGCAAGAAGCTTATTCGAAGTGGAGGATCTCACCGGGAAACGTTTTGCCCGGTGGAATTGTGGCCCGAGGTCCGTCGGGTGAAACTTCACCCGATGGCAACTTGCTCGAACCTAAGGAATTGACGGAAAATCCGTCGGGCAAAACTTCACCCGGTGGAATCTCACCGGGCGAAATTTCGCCCTGCGGTAAAAATATTTTACGACTTGGAATTTGACGGAAATCCGACCGGGCGAAATTTCGCCCGGTGGAGTCTGACTGGGCGAAATTTCGCCCGGTGGTGAAGTTGCGCGGAAATGCCGAAAACCGACCCGAAGTCCGTCGGGCGAAATTTCGCCCGATGGTGACTCACCGGGCGAAACCTCACCCCGCGTCCTATACCCAACCAAACCACCCTTCCCATCTTCATTATTCACTCTTCCTATCTCTCTCCTCAACCAAAACCCATAAAACCCAAACAAACCCCAAATCCTCCACCTTAAACCATCTCTAATCCTTTCATTCCTCCATTAAAATTCAATCAAATTATATATTCTTCTTCCCTATCACATTCCTAACACTTCCTTGGAGTTTATTTTGAGAAATCGTTCAAGTTCCGACAAACCCCAAATCGAGACCGTCAACACATAATCATCAAATTTCAAGCATCAAGGATGAAGAGAGTGAAACAAATGGCAAGAAAAAGGATTTCATCAATTCTTAATCGTAGTTCGGGGTCAACATCATCCTCAAGGTCCGAGGAGCAACCGGCCGAGGCTCGGGACGAATCTGTCCCGATGCCTGTTCAAATGCAAGGAGCCGTTTCGAGCGAACAACCTGTTCCGCTCGAGGTATGTTACCCGAAAATCCGTCGTAATTTCCGTGAACCTTTGTCTGGTTTATATTTTGCTAAAAAAGCTCATGTTGATAAATGTAAAAAATTATGGGTCTGTCGTCTCGAGCCAACTCGTTGGGCGGCTCGAGATGTACTTGAGCGTATGGGCATAGAACCGCAGGTACGAGCAATGTGCCGAAGTCTTGGTCTCATCAATTTTTATGCCTCTCAGGTTAATCTTTTCAGAAATTGACGTGCGAGTTTTTCGCAACTTTCGAGCTAAGTGGTGATGATAATACCACTGTCTCTTTTCAGTTGCGAGAAACTTCGTACGTCCTCAACTTGAGAGACTTCGGTGCACTGCTTGGGTTACCTTCTTCAGTCCTTGGAAAGCCTAGGGCGGGCCAGGCTCGGGACGATAAATTCGGCCGAGATCGATTCTGGTTTAAAATAGCCCGCCAGAGGCCTTTCAAGGGAGGAAAGATGCGTTCTTTCTCGATCCGAAACCCCATCCTCCGGTATGTGGAGCGCATTATAGCTAACTCGTTCTTGTCAAGCTATGATACGCATCACAACTGTAGCGCTACAGCTGTTCAGCTTTTAGAGGATGCAGTTTCGAAGAGAGGCCCGTCGATCGATATGTCTGAGGCCTTAGCTACTCATTTCGCTCATATTGCGAAGGGCGGCCGCAAGAACATTTCTTGCGGCAGTGTTGTAACGATGTTAGCTAGAGCCTTGAAAGTCGATTTTTGCGATTTAAGACCAGTTGATAGAGCGGGAATTTTCATAGATGAAGTTTATTGTTTTTTTCTTGTGTGGCCCCAGAAAGGGGATTATAACAGTTTGTTTCTGTATAAGATTACTGAGCTGCGCGCTATTGCAATGCCTAACCCCGATTGGGTAAGGCTAGATATTGAAGAGAACTTCGGCATGCCGAAGAGGTCCGGGGAATACGTTCGGGATAACACCCGAGGTAAGTTTCGTATAGTTCAATACCCCGAGGGACCCTTAGACTTTGGCGACGATGATATAGAGGTCGTAGATGTGTCGGAGGAGGAACCGGAGGTTGGAACCTCTCGGGATGAAGATCGTAGAACTTTACCGTAATCATCACATGCACCCTCTTCCTCCCACCAACCCGAACCCCAGACCTCGCAATTTTTCACCCCTGACTTTTCGGAATTGACACCACACCGACACTCCACGTTCGCCCAGTCTACCCCAGGTTTTCAGGAGGACGTCAACATGAGTCCTCCGCGGCACTCCTCGTTCTTTGGATTAGAGGACTTTTATAACCAATGGGGGGAAGTCTATAACCAAACACGTCAGACTTGGGAGAACTCGACATCCTCACTAAACCTGACCCAAGATGCCTACAATTTGGCCCGAGATGCGCGCGATACTGCGCATGGCTCGTACGCGTACTCTAGGGATGGTTTTGAGTATGCTCGGACCAATTTTGAGATGGCTAGGGATGCCGCTAGGGATGCCCAAGCAGCGAGGTTGGCGGCAGAGGAGAACCAAAGGATGTTGCAATAGCAACAACACTACTTTGATAGATTTTTCGGTATGCCTCCGTCCGGGTCTTACTACCCACCACCACCTCGTCCCCCAGGTCTTATGTGAGTGGTCGAGTGTTGTTAGTGTCAGTGTGGGGGTGTCAGTTGTCATTGTCAGTCGTCGGTCGTCTGTTCTCTTGTCTCAGTTATCGTAATCATTGTCAGTCCTTGCAGCGCCAATTTTTGGCATTTGATAAATTATGTTGTTGATTGATTTATAATGAGTTATTTTGTTGATTTGAGGAATTGTAACCCCCTCCGTGATCCTACTTGGGTCGTTACACACGCGAGGTTTTATTGCAGGTGCCTTAGAGAAGAAGGACCTGATTATTGCTCCCGGTCTTTGGCGACTTGATCACACCAAGACCATTTGAAAAATCCAAAATTTTCATTTTCTTTTAATTTTCCCGATTTGTGCAGGAATCCGGGCAAGGTGACGTGATTACACCTTGATGGCAGGGATTCGTCACGTCCCAACCGATCAATAAATAAACCGGCTAATCCTAACTAGGGTAGATAGGGTAAGTCGGGTCGAATCCACGGGGACGGTAAAGTAGAGTCTATACTAAGGTCACCCGATTACTAGACTAAGTCAACGGACTAAGCAGAACTAAGGTGATAAGAAGGGGAGAAAACTAGACTATGACTAAGGTAACGGAGAAACAAACAAGGAAAACGGGCTAGGATTAGGTCGGGGTCAAAGGGGTAATGGAATGGTCGAGGAAGAGCTAGAGTGAAGGGAGTAGTAGGGTAATCTAGGTGAGGTTCGGGCTCTCACTACGTAGACCGACCTAGAGGTTCCACCTAAAACCCACCTTGGCGATACACATGACAAACGGGGTTACTAGCGCGCTATAGTGGCCTAGGTCGCATCCGGGCTCTCGCTACGTAGACCGACCTAAGGGTCGTCCTCACCGGGCTCTCGCTACGTAGTGAGGGAACCAAACCCACAAACAAACTGTCACCCACAAGAGAAAGGCAAGAAAAACAAGTATTTGCAACTACTAGTCATTCAAGCATTTCAACAAACATGTAATATGCATCAAACCAAGAGGAAACCCAAATCTTCCACCAACATCTCTAACAAACCCTTAATCACCCAATTAACACCCAAATCACCCTACTAACCCTAGCAAGAGTACTACTCTAACATAATCAAACTAATACTAACAAGAACAAGAGAAATCAACACAAACATCAAAACAAACATAAACAAACTAGTGAAAATGATGAACTATGAACAATAAGATGAACAAAGATTGAAACTTGGATGAACAAACAAGATTAAGAGTAAAGAGGAAGAGAAGATTATACCATACTAGTGAAGAATGAAAAGGAGAACACTTGTATAGAAGAAAACCCAAATAATTCCACCAAGGTTGTCAATCTTGGATGGATTCTTCAAGAGATCCAATAATACAAGAGTAAACTAAGATTAAAGAGTAATTAAGAACTAATCTACACTAATCTAATCTAATCTAACCTAAAGTAGTCTAGGGTTTTGTGTCTAATGAAGTGCATAAGCTTTACAAAACAAGGGAAGGGTATATATAGGGTTACAAGTGGAAAGGAGAAGAAAGAAAGGGGCGCGGGGTAGCAGCACACCCATCCCGGCCGGGAAGGGGTTGTCCCGGTCGGGATGTGGTCGGTCCCGGCCGGGAAGGCCTGCTCCCGGTCGGGATGGGGTCGGGACAGTAGCCTCCTTGTTTGTGCACCTCAACCGGGACCGGTTGTGGCCATACCCGTCGGGGATGAGTCTTGTAGGCCTCCAATATGAACTTTTTGGTCCCTCCTTGCTTCTCATGGGCTTCCCATCAATTCTCGGGACTCGAGATCGGGTCTCGGAGGCTCGGGATTGGGTCCCAAGGTCTCGGGGTCGATTCCAAGGCATCGAATCATCGTTCCTTTTCTTCGTTGGCTCCAAAATGTGTATGTATGGAGTCGGAATCGCTCCAACTCTTCCAAATCGGTCTCGGGAACCTGAAACGAACTAAAGGAAGCATAAGAAGCCCATGAATCGCTCCCAAGGAGCGATTCCACAAGGAAAAAGGGACCAAAATATTACAAAATAGGCACTACAAACTACACTTATCACACCTACGCCCTTTTTCTTCCCTTATTGATTTTTCTTACTTTTCCTCTTTCTTTTTCATTTTTCTTTTCTTTTCTTTTTATCCCCTTAATTTTTCAAAAATCCAAAAACATTTGAAAAATCTTAAAAAATCCAAAAACATTCGAAAAACCATCAAAAATCCAAAAACATTTGAAAAATCTTCAAAAATACAAAAACATTTGAAAAACCATCAAAAATCCAAAAACATTTGAAAAATCATAAAAATTCAAAAAGATTTTCCGTTCTTTTCTCTTTTTCTTTTTTTCGATTCTTCTCCTATTCGTGCATTGGGGACAATGCACAGTTTTAGTGTGGGGGAGGGATCTACTATCCTCTTTTATTCCTTTTCTCTTTCATTTTTCCTTTAAAAAAAAAATCCAAAAAACTTCATTTTATTTAGTTTTCTTTTCTTTTATTTTCGTTTTTGTGTTACTTGTATTGTCTTGCATTCTCCATCTTGTAGGTACACCGCCAACCATTTAGCATGATAACGTAAGGTAGCGGAAATGAAATGAAGACCGCGCGGTAATATTTTCTACCTTCGTTTTATCCCTTTCTCTTATGCATGGAGTTTGGGCGTATATGCTATTTGGAGGTTCACTTTGTGAACACTTTGGAATTGGTGGTTGTGGATTGTGTTGACTTAATGGAGTATGGAGTGCTTGGCTTTACTTGTGATTGTGTTTTTGTTTTTGTTTTCTCGTATTTTTGTCCCTTTTTGTGTTCTTTTTATTTTGTGTATAGCTTGTCTAGGTAAAGTTTTCGAAAACCCGATTTTGAGATTAGGCCGAGTGTTTATTACTCACTTGTTAGTGACCCTTTTTGATTTTTGGACATAATTCTAGTAGAATGACTTTGAACCAATTTTTGCATTGGATTTTTACCATGAGTCCATCTTTTCTACTAGGAGTCTACATCGGGATTTGCATTTGATCACCTTGACCACCCATGGAGTGATAAGGCCTTGGTTACCGTTCCCCGTTCTCTTAGGTGACCTTACTTGAGAAGCCACTTTTAGTCCAAAATTTTCATCCTTTTATGGGTTCGAAGGGGGTGCACACCCGACTAGCCTATTTCTCTACCATTCACCCATTTCCACAAATAAGTTTGCAATAAAATGCTTTACTTTGTTCCTCAAATGAAACATCTAGCCAAGAATGGGCTATTCAAAGAAAGAAAAAGGGAAAAATGAAGAAGAAAGGGCATTAAAAAAAGAAAAAAAAAGAAGAAAAAAGCCCTCGATCGAAATAATGGGGAAAGAAAAACCGAAAAAGAAAATCAAGATCTCAAAAAAAAAAAATCGTTCCCAAAATCAAATAACCTTTGGTTGTCTTATTGCCGTGAAATGCCTACTAGAGGACCGAGTCCCGAGGAAGGAAAATAGCGGTAATTTGGCAATTCTTACCATTTTGCAAACACTTATCCATCCTTTTTGGTCTAATTGGCTTTCTCGAGTTTGGAACGACCCTCTAGGCTTAGCTTAGGAGACGGCATAACACTTACCTACAGTGCTTACTAACTCCATGGTTCTCGCTTATCCACTCCATTTATCGTCCCGTTGTAGGCATCTTTAGTGGAATTAGAAGAACCTTGGTAAATTTTCAATGTTTTTATTGTTTGATTGTCATCCTATTAGGATCTTGTCCATATCAATTTGTGTTACTAGCTTGGTAGTGTTCTCGCTTGTCTTAAGCTCAAATCGGTGCTTTCTCCGCCGTTTCGATGAAGGATTCGGTGATTTATTTTCTCTTTGGTTGCGACTATCTTTTTATGTGTGTCTTCTTTGTTATGTGTTTGTGTGTGTGTTAGTCGCAACCCCAATTTTGAGCAAGCCCCAACTTGCCTTGCATGGAGGTACCTTACCTCATATGTATCTCGATGTGAGTTGAAGGGACGGAGCGGGCCCGTTAATTGCCTCGTATCGGCTTAGCATAGTCTAGCTTAGTAGTAGTAGCTAGTTTCTTTTTGGGTCATTGCTTGAGGACGAGCAACGGTTTAGTGTGGGGGAATTGTTGTGTGCCAAATTTGGACCATTTTTCCTCCCATTTAGACCCGTTTTTCCTCTGTTTTGTGAGACTTGAGTGCAATTATCGCCATATTTTGCGTAATTCTCACATTAGTGTCTCTCTTTTGCATTTTACGTGTTTTTGGTAGTTTTCCGTCTATTTTGATAGGATTTTCGACCGAAAACGTGTTTGAGCTTCTACGAGCAAGAGAGAGATACGGTCCAAGAGCAAAGCACACAACCGAAAGTTCAAGTAATCCAACTGATCAACGAAGAAAAAGACCGGAAAAGAGTCAATGGACCGCCGGGTGAAGTTTCGCCCGGTGAGTCATCACCGGGCGAAGTTTCGCCCGGCGACATTTCTTTTCATCCCCGAAGATTTCACGGCGGCACGACCGGGCGACTTGACCGGGCGAAATTTCGCCCACCGGGTGAAATTTCGCCTGATGGTGAAGACGGGTCGAAAACGCGAAAAACGAAGAAAATCTCACCGGGTGAAATTTCACCCGGTGGGATTATTACGTCAAGCCGCGGGGCAAAATTTCACCCCATGAAGATGCAAAGGGTGATGGTCTAACAAAATGAAGAGAAATCGGATTTGGGCCTTGAAGTTTGTGCAACCCATTAAGCAACTCTATATATATCCCTCCTAGGGTTTTGAGTCAAAGTGAGCCTTGAGTGTGCCTCTTAGGAGTAGGATAAAAATTCTCCATTGTAGTAGTAATAGTAGATGTAGTAAAACTCTCTTAGAAAATTCTCCAAACAATTATAGATCTACTTAGTATTAATACAATTACTCCATTATTAGTAGTAAAGTTGCCATTTTTATTGAAGAATTAGTTTTATTATTGAAGATTCAAGGGTTTTACAAGGGTTTATGTGACAAAATCCTTGTCTTATTTTCTTAAGATTCTTATTTCTCTTATTGAAGATTGAAGATTTATGCATGGATTAGTGACAAATTCTTGTGTATTTCTCTCAAGATTCAATCTTTATTATTATTAATCTTCTTCTTCCTCTTTAGATCTCTTCATTGTTGGTAAAATTCTTTCCTCTCCCTTCTCTCCATTAGTATATTTGTTAGTATAGTTTTTATGCATGCTTTAATGATTCTCTTCTTAATGAATGCTTTGTTGTTAACTACCATGATTAGTGAGTAGATCTCTTTGTTAGGGGGCTAGGGGAGCAGGAATAATAGATAAAGATTTCATCTTTTGTGAGATTATTGCATTTGAGGGTGATATTGTCTTAATGGGATTGTTGTGTTATGTTTGACTTAGCTTGATCACCTAGGTTGACTTGACTCACCCGGACCAATATGGGGAAACTCGGGGTTTGGGTAATTCCGTCTAGAGACCTTAGTTTATTCGTCACGAAAGCGGGCTTAGACTTTGTTGGTAGGGAAACCGAAAGGTGGAACCTCCCTTATACATCTTGTGATAATTCTTGCGTTAGTAGACTATTGTCTTTATTTCCGATTCCCCGACTCTCCCTAACGCCTTTCCCATCAATAGTTTCCCACCTTAGTCATATAAGCTCATTTAGTAAATCTAGCTCGACTCAACCAAACCCCCCTTCTCGACTCAATTACTCCTAGACATTGACTTGACCGACTACCCCTCGACCGTCCCTGTGGATCGATCCCTGACTTACCGCTACTACGTAGTAGTATTCCGGGGTTTATAAATATTGTTTGACCGCGTTGGATAGACGACAATCCCGCGCGCATCACCTTGCGGAGTGCACTTTTCCTCTAAGTGTTCCCGCGTGAGTTGAAAGGGCGTAGGGTGCGCTAATACCCGCTCGGCTAGTATTTTAGTATTTATTAGTTTAGTAGTTAGTTCGTGCTTACTCGAGGGCGAGTAAGGGTTAAGTGTGGGGGAGTTGATAAGTGTGATTTGTATTGTTTATTTCTCATGTTTGGTCCCGGTTTCTCTTGTGGAATCGCTCTTTGGAGCGGTTTCGAGGCTACTTACGCTTCTTCTAGCATGTTTTAGGTTCATAAGGCCTATCTTGGAGAAATGGAATGATTTCGACTCGTTTCCGATGTATATGGAACCAATGAAGAGAAGCGACGATGTTTCGGTAACTTAGACTCGATCCTGAGTCCTTGGAGCCCATTCCCGAGCACCGAGAGTCGATAAGAAGCCTAGGAGGAACAAGTAGGGGCTTACATGGCCGTTTCAGAAGCCTACATAGCCGTGTAGTGAGTTAGGAAGCAAAGAAGAGAGAAAGGGGCTACAGCAGGGCGTCATGGCCGTGACCCATGGCCATGACGGGGGTGCCTCATGGCAGTGAGCCCCCTCATAATGGCCGTGAGCCTCCTGTTTCTCCTCGCGCTTCAACACTTCATTCCCCTTATTCTTACAACTCTATATATACCCCCCTCTTGTATTGTTTTAAGCATCCCTTACATACCCACTACACCCTAGACTACTTTAGGTTATATTAGCTTAGATTAGTGTAGATTAGTCCTTAATTACTCCTTGATGAAATGCTTGTGAGACTAGAGATGATCAATCCTTGTTTTTCTTGCCTCTTCTCCTGTATGTGTTTTTTGGTTGGTTGGTTTGGTTCCCTCACTAGTAGCGAGAGCGTTGTGAGGATGACCCCTAGGCCGTTTAAGTAGCGAGAGCCCGATCGGAACCTAGGCTACGAGAGCATGCTAGTAACCCCATTTCCTACTTTCTATCTCCTTGACATCCATGAACCCGACCTAGCCCTAGTTTCTTCTTATTGATTTATTTGTTTCCTTTTGTCATTAGTTACTTGTCTAGCTTAGTCCTTAGTCGAGCTTAGCCATCACCCTAGTGTAGTTAATCTTGAACCTAGTCTTAGAACGTAGCACACCTTAGTTCGACACCCCGTCCCTGTGGATTCGACCCGACTTGCCCTATCTACCCAGTTAGGAATAGTTGGTTTTACTTGTTTGGTAGGATTGACGGCAAAATCCTCCCATCACCCGACTTACCCTAGCTACCCACTAGGTATAGTTGTTTGTTTAATTGGTGTTGGGACCCACGACAAAACCCAACCATCAATTTGGCGCCGTTGCCAGGGACGGTGCATTATTTAGACTTAGTTGCTTATAGCTAGACTTAGTTACCCTTCTTTGTGCTCTTCTTCTATCTAGTGTGCATATTTTAGGCTTTTTCTTTGTTTTTATCGCTTTCTTTTTCTCTTTGTCTTTAGTTGTGTTCGTTTACTGTCTTTGCCTAGTGCCCAAAAAGCACTAGGTGGTCTTACGTTTGCTCAAGTGTGTAGTGTATGCCTAGGAGGAGAGGCGATTTCTTTCTCTTCAATCCAGAGCCGGAGAGATTCTTTAGAGCCTTTCGCCAACGGACGATTGATCGGGTTAGAAACTCTCAACCGGGTACTAGCAATACCATTGAAGAGCAAGCTCAAGGATCCGACTTGAACGAGTCACCGCGAGAGACCGCCGGAGGGACCTTCATCAATCCCTTCGGTAATTCTAGTCCTAGTTCCCCTTCTACATCTTCTTCAACACCGTCTACACCATCGTCTCCCTTACATCCAATTATGCCGAAGTTTTCATCTCACTCCACTTTTACCGAGGATGTCTTGCCGGGACCGAGTGCTTTACCGGATACTTATACCAGGAATTTTGTGGCAAAGACACAATTCATCCAACTTGTGGAGAGAAATCAATTTAGTGGTTTGCCCACCGAAGACCCGCACCAACACATGGAGACCTTCTCCGATTATTGCGATGCTATCTCTAAAACCGGGGTTACTCAAGATCAAATTCGTTGGGTACTCTTCCCATTCTCTCTCATTGGAAAAGCGAAGCAATGAATCAAGAGTCTCGATAGGGAAACCATGGGTATCGATACTTGGAAGAAACTTGCATTGGCGTTCTACCAAAAGTTTTACCCTCCGGAGAAGACAAATTTGCTAAGGGCCTCTATCACCGGTTTCCAACAACGGGATGAGGAGAGCCTTTATGAAGCTTGGGAACGGTTCAAATCTTTGATTAGATCATGCCCCCACCATGGACTTTCACAATGGTTCTTAGTCCAACAGTTTTGGAACGGTCTATATGAGGACTCAAGAGCTATACTCAATATGGGCTCCAATGGTAGGTTTACCGAGGTCGATAACGATCAAACTTGGGCAAGAATCGAGGAGATGGCGGTGCACAACTCCCAATACTCAAGACCTAGAAAGGCGAATCGAGGAGGTAGGCACGAGGTCGATGCCATTACACAACTAAGCATTGATCTTGGAGCTCAATTAAAAACTCACATGGAGACTATTGACAAGAAGCTCCAAAGCCACCTCAATCAAGTTCAAAACACTAGTTCCTCCAACCAACACTCGATTCATGAAGTTAATGCTTTGGGAGTTGTATCTCCTACACCTTATTATGGGATGTGCGATATTTGCGGGATAGTTGGACATGAGCCTATACATTGCCGAGGTAGTATTGAGCAAGTGAACGTCTTTCAAGCGTTCAAGCAAGGTGCCTCCTATCCTAATATGTTCCAAGCTTCCCATCAAGTTACCAATCAACAATCTCTACAACACCGTCCCTATGTTCCACCTCCCTTAAGGGACAACAATCAAGGTTACCAAGGTTATGTGGGTAATCCAAGACCATTCAACAATTTCAAGCAACATAACCTAGGTAACTTCAACAACAATCAAGGGTTCCAACAAGGGAACTTCAATCAAGGTGGTTTTCAAGGAAACCAACACAATCAAGGATATCAAAACAACCAAGCAACAATCAAGGCCTTAATCAAAGCAACTCTCATGGGTTCCAAGGGAACCGTCAACAACAACAAGCAACACAAGGTACCCAACAACAAAGCAAGCCAAGGAGCCGGTCTCCTACTTATGACTATGGCATTCCTCTAGCCATCACCGATACTCCGCACAATCAACAATCTCCACCTCGAGATTTTGATACACAAAAGCAAATGATGTAGTTACAAAGAAGCCAAATGGAGATGGCAAGAAACCAACAAGAGTTCTTTGCTCATGTTCAAAGGGATAACATAGCGAGAGATGCTCATATGAAGATGCTTGAGACTCAAATATCTCAAGTTGCTTCGGGAAGCTCTTCAAGACAAAAGGGGCAACTACCTTCTCAAGGTGAAACACCGAAATTTGAGCATGTAAATGCTATTACCACGAAGAGTGGTACATCTTATGATTCCCCCTTACCCCCTAGTGAGCAAGAATCAAGGCAAGAAGTTACACCCTTCTCTAAAGGCAATTCAAGCAAGGGAAATCCAATGGAGGAGCATGTCTTATGGGAGATTGAGAAACCCCATGAAGACAAGCTCCCCCCACTTCAAGGAAAAGACAAGGGTAAAGGGAAAGCGTCATTTGAGAAGTCCACCCCTATTGAGCAAAACAAGGTTCATATCAAGTTGCCTTTCCCAACAAGGCAAATGAAGACTAAGGTGGATGTCCAATTTGACAAATTCCTAGACATTGTGAAGAAATTGGATGTGAGTGTCCCGTTTACCGAGCTACTTACCCAAATCCCGGCATATGGAAGATTTATGAGAGAAATATTGGCTAGGAAGAGATCCGTCGACAAGGAAGAGACCATTGCGTTCACAAGAGTGGTGAGCGAGCTTATTCAAGGTTCCACGCTTCCCAAGTTGAAGGATCCAGGTAGTTTCTCGATCCCGTGCGCAATAGGCAACTTCAAGATTGAGAGAGCACTATGTGATTTGGGTGCGAGTGTAAGCATCATTCCCTATTTCATTTGTGAGCGACTAGAGATGAAGGAGCTCAAATGTACGTCCATTACACTCCAAATGGCCGATAAATCATTCAATCGACCATTAGGGATGTTAGAGGACGTGCCAGTACGAATCGGGAAGTTCTTCATTCCGGTCGACTTCATCGTGCTCGATATGCCAGAAGATGCTCTCACTCCCATTATCCTTGGGCGCCCATTTCTACATACCGCCGGTGCCATGATCGATGTCAAGAAGGGTAGGATTACTTTTCAGTTAGGCGACGAAGAGTTAGTGTTTGACCTCCAAGGTAACACCTCGCTTACGAACGAGTCATGTAATATGATCCATGCCACGAAAGACTTTGATCTAGGGGATGAGTCGGGGAAAAGCTTGAAGAATGACTTCTATGAGGTTGAGGATGATGACTCCGAGATTGGGGCGGATGAGTGCCCATATCATGAGTTTGAAGATAAGTGCAATGACATGAAGAAAGATGAGCCTCCCTTGGGGCCACATGAAGATAGGTGGACGTTTGGGTATATCCCGAAGGATCGCAAGTACAAGTTCAAGCCATTGAACTTAGTAGATCGAAATGCCCCGGGACGTCGAGACAAGGTCATGAAGAACCTTGGGATGTGGATGGTTATATCACAAGCTTGATTGAAGACTTTGCAAGATCCTTCAATTTGTTTCTTCGTGCCCTTGATGGAGATGGAATTGGTTATTGTTGTTGTTGAAAAAGAATTGAAGAATGCACCATCCTTGGTTTGACGGAGTTCCACAAGAACCGTCGCATTGTATATATCTCTTTCTTATAGTTCTTTTGTGTTTTGTGAATTCTTGTAACTTGGTATTTTTGATGAGCGATGTGAGGGAGGGATTTTGATGAATGTTTTGAGCTTATTTGATAGGTGTTAAGTGAATATGAACAAAAGAGAGGATTGGTTGAGGGTAGAGTTTGGATTTTGAGCTAGAGAGTCGGTTTTTGAAGCTTTGGATAAGCTTTTGGGGTTATGGAGAGTTAGAAGACTCTTCCCGGGCCGAGAAGAGAGCATCCCGACCGGGAAGGATGAGGCATCCCGACCGGGAAGGAGTCATCCCGATCCGGATGAGGGCACCAAAATTCGAGCTTTCTGGAGCATGATCCCGACCGGGATGGGAGCTTCCCGACCGGGAATGACA
This sequence comes from Agrostemma githago, assembly GCA_958450325.1. Classification (NCBI taxonomy): domain Eukaryota; kingdom Viridiplantae; phylum Streptophyta; class Magnoliopsida; order Caryophyllales; family Caryophyllaceae; genus Agrostemma; species Agrostemma githago. Next base: position 56,109,683 of record OY288257.1, on the reverse strand, counting down.
TGTCATCCCGACCGGGACCATCCATCCCGACCGGGATGGTCCCCTGCTTCCCTTTTTGCCTCTTCTTTGTCTTATTAGCCCACCCAACCACTTTATACCCCCTCCCAACCTCCCTACCTATCCTTGCACATACCATATGACCCGTGCACCTCATTTACATACCCTCACATCATTTTCTCTTCACTTTACACCGAGTTTCACATCAAATCCTACCTCATCATACCATTACTACCTCAACCATGCGTTATTAACAAGTTTGAAGAGGGATGACAATGATGAAGACTAGCAAAGTGCCTATATTGATCATTGAGACGATGGAGCGAGTGAGTTGCTAACCGATGGGTACGACAACTATCCTTTCTTTTCCGTCTTTTATTGCTAGTTTTCCCTTGTTTATCCCTCTCCCCTTTTTACACTTTTGTGTCGTGGTGTCGTGGTGGCCTTCGAGGCGTTGGTAGTTATTGCTCCCGACTCTCGATGACGTGACTACATCGAGAGTCATTTCAAAATCCAAATTTACAAGATTTTTACCCTTTTTGTAGGATTTAGTCGGATTTGGACGGAATCTGGGCTAGGTGACTTGATTACACCTAGTCCTCCCCTCCCATTTCCTTTTATTTCTTTCTTTTTATTTCTTCCCCCATCCATATCTTTTCTTGTCTCGGCCCATGGTGACTTGACTACACCCCGGCCGGACGCATTCTACCCTTTTCTCCGCTTTATCTTTGATTTTTAGCTTTATTTTAGTAGTTTCTTTTCTTTTCTTTTCTTTTGTGTCTCCGCACACTACGATCGAGCATGAGGACATTGCTCGGTTTAAGTGTGGGGAAGCGATATTCTATCGTAGTTAGTTTTATTTTCGTAGTTTTTCGAAAAATCTTTAAATAAACCCTAAAAATTTGAAAAAATTCACAAAAATCAAAAAGATTTTATTTTGTGTGTTTTTCCTTTTGTGTCGTTTTGTCGTATTTTTGTTGTGTTGTGCGTGTTTTGCCTCCCTTTTTTCTTATAGGTTGCTTAAATCACCGATAGCTTTGGAGAGCTTTCAAGACCTCCGGTAACATCTTTTATCCCTTTTTCCCCTTTGTCTCCTGTGGAGTTTGGAGGAGATTGTGATGTTGTGTGCTCGGGTGGAGCTTGATGCATATTTGTGGTTGATTTGGTGACTTGTTTGGAAGTTCGGGGTGGTGTTTGTTTTGTTTATGCGCTTGTCTTGTTTTGTTTTATTTTGTTGCCTTTTGTCTCTTTTTCTTTCGTTTTCGTTGAGTCTTTGTTTTGTGTGTGTAGTTGTGTCTAGTGTGTAAAAAGGTTTTCGAAAACCCGGTTTAGAGGCTAGTGTGCAAGGGCTTACTTTCCCTTTCTAGTAATGTAAATCGAGGCTTGGACTTTAATCTAGTAGAATGACCCTAAATCAATGATTTCGTTGGTCCTTTACCTTGAGCCCACCTAGCTTACTAGGGATTTACTTCGAGATTTGCATTTTGACCATTATGACCACCCACGGTGTGAAAAGGCCTTGGTTGCCGAGTCTCGTCCCTTAGGTGACCGTGTTTGGGATTGTTTGATTAGTCCAAGTCTTTCCACCTTTTTGTGGGTTTGAAGGGAAGGCGCCGTCCCGACTTACCCATTCCCATACCTTCCACACATATCCACCAAATAAATTTGCAAATTGTTGAAATCATCTTTCTTAGTTGCAAAGAAATGCCTATCACTCAAATCAAGCCAAAAGGGCAAAGAAAATGAAAGAAAGAAAAGATTGAAGAAAAAGATAAGGCACAAAAAAAAAGCCAAAAAGAAAATATAAAAGATGAAAAAGAAATGGCATAGCAACACACAAAGCAAAAATGCAAAAGAAAAAAAAATGCCAAAAAGAAAATCGTCTCACAAAAAGATCTTAACCCCACAAAAATAAGCCTTTTACCGACTATTACCGTGAAGAGCCTACCAAAGGACAGAGTCCCTAGGAAGGATGATAGCGGTAATGGTCGGTCTTCCGTCACTTTACAAATATTTCCACCTTTTTACTTGGACTAGTTGAGCGGTTTTGGGCATGGGACGACCCTCTTGGCTCATCGCTAAAGGGGACGGGGTCTCATTTACCTACAGTGTCGAATAACACCGTGGTTCATCACTTTCCATCACGCCAATCGTCCCGTAGTACGTTCTTAGAAAGTTAGGAGGACCTAGGTAAGTTACCAACGTTTTTGTTACTTTATCGTCATACTATTAGGGTTTAGTTCATCTAGGTTTGTATTGCTAGCTTGGGAACGTTGTCACTTGCCTCGAGTCCTAAACTAGTGCTTCTTTCACCGCTTGTTTGAGGGAAGCGGTATTTGTTTTGTTTTGGGTGCAACCGATTATTTGTTTGTTTGTATGTTTGGTTGTTTATGTGTTTTGTGTCCGGTTGCATCCACAGTTTTGTCGCAAGACCTTACTTGCCTTGCGGAGTATACTTTTCCTCTAAAGTGTACTCGCGTGAGTTGAAAGGGCGTAGGGTGCGCTAGTACCCGCTCGGCTAGTTTAGTAGTTAGTATGTGCATACTCGAGGGCGAGTAAGGGTTAAGTGTGGGGGAGTTGATAAGTGTAGTTTGTAGTGCCTAATTTGCTGTGTTTTGGTCCCGTTTTCCTTGTGGAATCGCTCCTTGGGAGCGATTTATGGGTTACTTATGCTTCTTCTAGTTCGTTTTAGGTTCCCGAGACTATTTGTGAAGAATTGGAACGAATCCGACTCGATACATACACTTTTTGGAGCCAACGAAATGAAGAAACGATCACTCGATGCCTTGGGTTCGATCCCGAGACCGTGGGACCCATTCCCGATGGTCCCGTTTTCCTTGTGGAATCGCTCCTTGGGAGCGATTTATGGGTTACTTATGCTTCTTCTAGTTCGTTTTAGGTTCCCGAGACTATTTGTGAAGAATTGGAACGAATCCGACTCGATACATACACTTTTTGGAGCCAACGAAATGAAGAAACGATCACTCGATGCCTTGGGTTCGATCCCGAGACCGTGGGACCCATTCCCGAGCCCCTTAGGCTCGATCCCGAGTCCCGAGAATCGATGAGAAACTCATGAGAGGCAAGGAGGGACCTTAAAGATCATATTGGAGGCCTACAAGACCCATCCCCGACGAGAAGGACCTCATCCCGTCGGGGATGGGGTGCACAAAAGAGAGAGCTGCTGTGAAGAGCTCTTCCCGACTGGGAAGGTCCTTCCCGACCGGGAAGGATAGCCCATCCCGACCGGGACCATTCCTTCCCGACCGGGAAGGATCAGATATAGCCCGCGTGACTTCTCTTCTTCTCCTCCACTCTTGTAACCTTATAAATACTTCCTTTTTGTATTGTTTAACTATCATACATTACCCTAGACTCTCTTTGGCCTCTCTTAAGCTTTCAAAACCCTAGATTAGTGTTCCTCCCATTAGTTTAATCTTCCTTTAATCTTTAGTTAATCTTTGTTTAATCTTAGTTAATTACTCTTGTATTAAGAAGACACTTGAAGATTCATCCAAGCTTGACAACCTTGGAGTTGATTTGGGTTTCTTATTTATGCAAGTTCTTATCTTTTCATATCCTTGTTAGTAGGTATAACCTCTTTTCTCTTGTTCTTTGTTTATTGTTCAAGTTTGAATCTTTAATTGTTGTCTATTGTTGTTATTTGTTCATTATTGATGTTTGGATGTTTGGTTTGATTTCTCTTGTTTATGTTAGTTTTACTTTCATTATGAGTGAGTAGTTTTCTTGCGGGGTTAGTAGGGGGATTAAGTGTGGATTATGGGTGATTAGGGTTGATTAGGGGTAAAGGTTACATCTTTTATTGCTAGTCACATAATAGGCACTCTATGTGTTTGTAGAAATGCTTGTGTGGGTAGTAGTGGCCAATGATTCCTATACTTGTTCTCTTCTTCTCATTGTTTGACTAGTGTGTGGTTGTGTCAGGTTTAGTCTTAGACACGAGAGTGCGGACTTGGGTTTTGACGCGAGAGCGCGGACCGACCTTGACCTAGGTTTTGACACGAGAGCGCAAACCGACTCTAGCAATTAGGAGACACCTATACCCTTGATCACCCAATTACCCTACTACACTTAAGAACCCGACCTAACCCTACTCCCTTTCTTATTGATTCATCCTTTTAATTAGTTTTCATCTCCCTTGTCCATTGTTTAGTTAGTCTCTAGTTATTCCATTTAGTCTTGTTTTAGCTATTTCGTTATTAGTCTAGTTCATACCTCTTCTCTTATCATAGTTTGTCAATTATCACTTTGTTTGTGTTGTTTTGGTGGCTTAGTCTCATTTTTAGGTCGACTTAGTCTAGACTTTACAATACCGTCTCCGTGGACACGACCCGACTTACCCTAGCAACCCACTAGGATTAGTTGGTTGTTTAATTGGTGTTGGGACCCACAACAAATCCTCAACCATCAGGACCCATTCTAGGTTTATCCATACGAGGCTCAGATGGGGGTGAAGCTCGTCCCTTCTGATGCTATGAAGGGCGTTTTTATGTTTGATCCGTGGACGGAGAATTCTTTCAGGGAATTTAGGTTATTTTGGGAACAGAAATTTTCGCGTCCCGTTGTTATAGAGGGTGTTCGGCCGACTGACGCTACGTCATTCTGGCAGGGGGTTTATGAGCACTCGTCCGGACAGGGAAAGTCGAAGGTTAGGAAGTCCTCGGTGTTAGAGGATGAGGAGAATAATCAAGAAGACGCCGCTAAGCGCCCGATCGAAGACATCGTTACCGATCCTAGTGCCGTCAGTTTATCTACACAGGGCAAGATTGATGAGACTCGTATTGAAAGTGATAGTGACGGAAGGAGACACGGTTGGCTGAGCTCGCCTTTGGCTAGCTAGGGCGGTGGAGGCTTGTATTAAAAATGGTCGATGGTGAAAACCGGAACAAGCATGCCCAGATGGTGATGGGAAAAAGAAGTTGGACCGGTAGAGCCCAGCCGTCTCATATTATGTTTTATTAATTTGTATTATGTGGCGTATTATTACTAGTTATTGTGGGGTTTTGACTCGTTGTCACTTTCCGGGATAGCCGGGTTTCGGATGCTCGATGTAAAGGCCTCGACGAAGGCTTGACTTAACTGATTTTTGTTCTTGTTAATGAGAAACACATTTTATTATATATTTATTATATTTTTTTTAGTGGTGGCGCGCAACTCGATTCTTCATTTTGCACGGAGCGCCCTTTGGGGTTTTCACTCCATCCTCGACTCACCGTTTTTTTTTCTTCTTTTTTTTGTTTCTATTTCTTTTTTTTTTCGACGCCTCTCAACTTGATTCTTCATTTTGCCCGGGACGCCCTTTCAGGTTTTCACCCCGTCCTCAGCTCGTCGTTTTTTTATTTTTATTTTTTTTTAACGACGGCTCGCAACTCGATTCTTCGTTTTGCCCGAGGCACCCTATCGGGTTTTCACTCCGTCCTCGGCTCGTCGTTTGTGCTTCGTCATCTGAATCACTCGTTAACCGGACTCTAAAGAGGTTCCGGCTTGCATGTGAATCGAGTAATCGATTTCGTTATTTGATTGGTTGTACCCGGGAAGGGGTTGCCTACGTATCCGCGTTTAGACATAATCAAACCATGTTCGTAGTTCTTTTAAACATGAGTGATTTTGCTTTAGACTCGCCATGCCAATTAACGATGCGAATTTTTGTGTTTTTTTGCGCGGGTTTTCACCCTAATATAGAGATCAGGATGAGTTTGTCGAGATGTTTATGGGTAGTATCGTTTGAGTTGATCCATGTTGGCCGGGGTTGAGAATTCTTGAGCGTCCAGGTCGGTGAGGATTACAGCGCCCCCCGATAGTATTTTCTTGACGAGGTAGGGGCCTGCCCAGTTTGGTTTGAACTTCTCTCTGGGGTCGACGGGAAGGGGTGCTCTAATGGATTTGACTACTAGATCTCCCTCATGTATGTTTCGGGATTTCACTCGTTTGCTAAAGGCTCGTTGTATGCGTTGTTGGTAGGCTTGCACGTTGGACACTGCGTGTATTCTACTCTCATTTAGGAGTACTAGCTCATCATATCGTTTTTGGTTCCATTCTTCTTCTGGGATGCCGCTTTCGGCTAGTATTCTTAGGGAGGGTATTTCTAACTTTATGGGTTGCACGGCTTCAGAGCCGTAAGTTAGGTAATATGGTGTGGCTCCGGTGGGTGTTCGGTAGGATGTTCGATATCCCCATAATGCGAAGGGTATTTTGCTTGGCCAGTCCCGGTAGTTGTCTATCATTTTCTTAAGGATTGTGGTGATAGTTTTGTTTGTTGGCTCCACGGGCCCGTTTGTCTGAGGTCTATAGGGTGAGGATTTGCGTCTTTGGATTTTGTATTTGTCGAAGAGTTTTGGGTGTCGGCCCTGAGATGAGCCCCTTATCACTAATGATTTCGTGAGGTATGCCGTATCGACAGATGATGTTATTTTGTAGGAATTTGATCACATGTTTGGAGGTTAGTACGGTGTAAGAGGCGGCTTCTACCCATTTGGTGAAGTAATCGATGGCCACAAATATAAAATAGTGTCTGCCGGTTCCGGCTGGGTGTACCTTTCTTATGATGTAAATTCCCCAAGTAGAGAAAGGCCAGGGTGTGGTTATGGTGTGGAGAGGATAGGGCGGTAAGTGTTGGATATTGGCGAATATTTGGCAGTTGTGGCAGTGACGGACGTGATATTGATAGTTTGCCTCTAGGGTAATCCAGTAGTGACCTAGCCTCATTATTTTTCGGGCTAATAGGTGTGCACTCATGTGGGATCCGCACTCTCCGTCATGTATTTCTTCCATGACCTTTTCGGATTGGGTTCTATTTATGCACCAAAGGAGGACTCCTTGTGGAGTTCGTTTGTAGAGTAGTCATTGGCTTAGGACGTAGTGAGCGGCTTGTATTCTTAAGGCTCTTTTGTTTTTGGTGTTTGTGTTGGGCGGTATGATCCGTTGGTTTTAAAGTCTAGGATGGTTTTGTACCAGGGTTCTTCGAGGATATTGTCGGTTTCGAGGCTATGGATGTAGGCTGGTTGTTGGCTTCTCTCTACGCAGATAGGCATAGAAAAAAGATGGTCGGGCATGTTTATTAGTGAGGGTAGTTTGGATAGGGCGTCGGCGAATTGGTTTTCCTCACGGGGTATGTGTATGAAGTCCATTTCTGTGAATTCCTTTGATATTGCTTCTATTTCAGTTTGGTACGGGGTTAGGTTTTCACTGTAAACCTTCCAGGTGCCCGTGGCTTGGTTGATTACTAAGGATGAATCTCCGTGTACCGTAAGGTTCTTAACTCCTAGGGTTACGGCGGTTTTTAGTCCTATTAAGCAGGCTTCATATTCAGCTGCGTTGATGGTAACGGGGAAGTCTAGTTTGATTGATATGGGTATGTGATCGCCTATTGGCCATTAGCGTGTCATTTAGAGGGGTCGGTTGTGGGTCGAATCAGAGGTAGTTGTTTCCCGATTTCTTCGTAGGGCGAATTTATGGTTGGGCCGTTTGTTGTGGGCCTTGCGCTTTTAGTTAATTGTTACCGATAATTGGCATAGTGCGAGTTTGAAGCGATAAAGTCAGTTATTAAAAGAAAATTAAGCGATTGTCGATGCATGTTTGTAAAAGTAAAGATTTTTTTATTGATATAATAGTAGATGGGCTAGGTGCCCGTGAGTTTGTTTGACGGGGGAGGTGAAGGACATGTCCCTTCAACTCCCGGACTCGATAAGGAGAAATATTTATTATTATCTAGTCTAGGCCCCAAGACGAACTAGACTCTAACTCAGGATCGACCCACCATCTTTAAAAGAACCTCCGTTGATTGGATTCTCGGTGCTCATGTGGGTCGCCCCCTTGATGGGTTTGGTACCGGAAGCTAGTCCTCCTTTGAAGGCACCCTACAGGGACGTAAACTCTCTTGTCAATCAAATCCTGCACCTCATGTTTGAGCTCGGTGCACATTTGCGTTTCATGTTCCCCACCTTGATGATACAGGCAATAAGCGTTTAGATTCCAAGTCGCCCCCCTCTTTTCTATAGGCGGGTCTAGGGTAGGTCTTATTGGCCACAAAAGCCAGGCATCTTGTAATTTCCTGAGGGCTTCAGCGTAGAATTCTCCTAACTCAGTGAACTGTCTAGAAGGGTGATGGAAGTAGGTGGATTCAACGGGGTGCGCGAGCCTGGCATACTCGACATATGAGTCTCCATAGAGTACCAACTCCCGGCCTGCCGGTTTCTCGTGGGATTTCCTTTCGGGTCCCTCTAGGGTCTCGAGGCGACGCCTGACATCGTCGATGGAAGTGGAAATCGATGATACTATCCCCAGGACTCCGTGTACCACGTTCATCAGGGCGTTAAGTTGGTCGATGCTACTTTCGTTGCTATTTGGTGCCATTCCTGAGTCTAGTGGAGCAAAGTAGGAGCATGAGGGTGGGTTCACCAGACAATTTAAAGACTCGAAAAATGCTCTCGTTCGAGTGACGTGGAAATGTGACCTTCGATTCGCGCGTGTTTGCGGTCATCATTTAGGTACTCAGGTGCTTTAGACTCTTATTGCATTCGGCGGAACGTCTAATGACTTTATGTCTCTGAAATGAGACGATTTGCCACCAATCTCGATGACGAGGCTTTAAGAGGACTTTCCCTAAATGGGTCGACCCAAAATGTAAGACCTCGAGTAGAGGTGACCTTAGTAACTAACACAGACAGTTAATCACACGGTTGTACGACGTGATGGATTGATCGCGATCCCGGCTCAGGATCAAAAAGTTTTGGGTTCTTGCAAATGAACAGGCCTTTGAGAAAAAATAAAACCTTTTACTTTCGAAATAGGGGATTTGTAAAAATCGGTGTTATGGTGGTGTGGTGGCATCGTTACAGGTGTTGCCATGTGAGTGTCTAAGTTTTGACGATAGAAAGAGTGTAAATGGTGGTTTTTTGTGAAGAAGCGCGGTTCTAAAGGAACCGGTTTTGAAAATGGTGGAGTCGTGTTTCTACCAAAACTACCACTAATTAGTTAGCTTGGTATTCGTGGCGTGTGTAACACCCCTGATTTATATAAATTATATTAAATAAAAAATTTCTCCGTTTTTTATTTTTTTTTTATTTTTACGATTTAACTCGTAATTCTTAAAATTATTATAATACGAATTTATGGTTTAATCGTTTCAAACTCCTAAAAATTCTAATTGTCTCGAAAAATCTTCTTATATTTCAAACATATTTTATTTCCGTTTCGATTTATTTCATACATTTAATTCAAATCTTATCGAAAGTGTCTATTTCGGCGATTTAAATTCTAAATTCTTTTTAATTATTTATATTTAAGCTCGAATTTTTATTTTCGGCTCGAAGTTCATTTATTTTAAGTTTCGTCAAAATATTTATTTTATTTCCTCGAGAAATCAATTTAATTCACTTTATCGATTTTTTTTTTCGGGAACTACTATTTCATCGTCTAATTATTTATTTCTATCAACTTCATTTTCGTCTTGAGTACTTTATTTACTCATTTTATTAGACGGTCCGATTATTTATTAATTTTCTTTTTGAATCAATTTTAATTCGATTCTTGGGTCAGTCAACTTATCGTTTCGGAATTCAGTTCATACCCGATTCATTTAATTAAGCCGTTTTCGTATCATAATATTTGGACTCCTTAATTCATTTCTCTTCCCACTAATTAATGTACACCCTCCCTTGCACTCTTTGATTCAACTCACCAACTTGATCCACTAATTATATACATCCCCTTTTTCATCTTATCATTCCACCGCTTCATATTTTTGGTTCCCACATTTTTTCGTCACCTTTTCAGTCCCCTCTTCTCCTCTTGTTTCCTCCGCTTCCTTCTTCCCTTTTCTTTGTCTATTTGTTCTGCTGCTGTTGCTGCTCTTTGAGCCTGCGTTTGCCGCTGCTGCTATGTCCGATTTCCTCCAATTTCTTCTGCTTTCTCGCCCCCCCCCCCCCTCTGTTTTCCTCTGTTTTCCTCGGTCTTTGACGCTGCTGAGTGTCGACTAGATGCTCGCTGCTGCCGTGTTTCATTTTGTCGCTGCTATACGTTTCCGGATCGTGCCTTCTACCTGGCTGTTCAGGTCAATTCTTGTCCGTGTTTATCTCTATATCCCTCTCCGTCTGTGTCGTCCTTTTTCTGCTGCTGCGTTTGTTTGCTGCTGCTGCGTTGGTTATCTGCTGATGCGTGTGTCTGCTTTTGCTGTCTTGTTGCTGCTTATTCTTCCTCTTTCTCATTCTTCTTTCTGTTTCATACTATTGTGGTCGAATCATCTGTTCGTTTACTGCGTTTTCTCGTCGTTGATCATCCTTTTAGTTCGCTATTATTGCTGTTGATATTGTGTGGTGCATCTGGTTGTTTTCTTCGTTTCCTCGCTGCCTGATTTTTGTACCTTGGTTCAGTTATTCGTGCCCTGCTTTTATTCTCGTTTTTATCGCGTTTTGAGACTTGTTCTTCGCTCTTTTCTGTTGTTGGTCGTTCCTGTAATGTTGCTGTCGTAGGTCTGAGGTTGTTGTCGTTTGTTCGGGGTTGTTCTCGTTGTTCTCGTTCGTGTTGTTGCTGCTCTTCTTCCTCCTCCTCCTCCACCTCTTCTTCTTCTTCTTCTTCTTCTTCTTCTTCTTCTTCTTCTTCTTCTTCTTCTTCTTCTTCTTCTTCTTCTTCTTCTTCTTCTTCTTCTTCTTCTTTCTGTGATGCTAGACCTTGCTGTTCTCCGTTACTCGTACTACGCTGCTGATTGTGCTTCTGGTCTTTTCGTACCATACCGATTTTGTTTTGTTCCTCGTTGTTGTTACTCTTTTCATTGTTCGTTCTCGCTCCTTCCCGTTCTTTCCCGACTCTCATTAACCCAATCTCGTTCATTTTCTTTTCACGAAGGCCTCAGAGTTTTCTTAAATCGGCTTTCAAGTTCTAAGGTTTGAGCTGGGTCTAATCAAAAGAGGCAAGTACGTGATCGCTCGGATATCGGCTAAAGGTAACTTTAGGACGTTACTCGATTTTATATCGTATGTCTGAGTAGTAGTATGTAGTAAATATGTTAACTTCGGTTTTCTAATTTTAGCTATTTATTATTGCTAATAATATTAATTTTAAAACGTATGCTTTATAAATATTTTACAAGATTTCGATATCGTTTTATAAATCATTAGTAATTTAATTATTTACAATTGTTATAATATTTTGTTGGTTATCGTGATACTAGTAACTAAATATTATCGATTTCATATTTTCGTCATATTTCGTTCTCTAATCTTTAACTCAAACATCGTATTTTTATATTTTAATCGAAATTTGTATACTTGTTAATAAATTAATTTTCGTCTTGCAATTTATTCTAATAAATGAGAAAATAGTCAATTTTGTTTTAAATATATTTTTAGTCGAGACTATTTTCACTAATAATTTCCTATTTGTTTCTGATTGACTATTTTTTTTAAAATCCATATTATTTATTAATAAAAACTATCTGTTAAAAATAATTTGAATTCTTCGTAAATTTCATCTCATTTATAAAGTTCGTCGACTAAATTAATTTTGATATCATTTTCTTAAAACATCTCTTTTCTAAAATTTATAGTTTTAACTCGATTTCCTAATTATTTATAAAATACTATAAAATGACTTATTATATTTTATTTATATTTTGAGTAACGAATCTAGAAATATATTAAAGTTATGATAACGATGATAATAATATAATGTTAATTTTGTTAGAAATGCTATTTTTATACATTTCACTCATTTTAATCACTTACGTATGTTCTATAATAATATTTCTATTTTAAGTAAATTTCTAAAATTAGTAAGTTTCTATTTATAGAAAGTTTCCCTTTTATTTAAAATGTTTATTCCTTTTATCTTCATATTATTATTCATAATGATTATATCTCTTGTATATATCGATAATGGCTTGTTTTGAAGTTATGAAATACGGACAAGTGTGAGGTTTAGAGTAATAGATTCTGGGGTTTACGTTTTTGCCATCAACTATAAGGCTGGTGTGTCTTTATGGGGCACACTAGTTGTTGAACCGAGCATATATGGTGTTCGGGAATGTGTGTACATTTTGACCTTAAACTCGTGTCTCGTAGTGTAAGACGTCGTCGGGTTGAACTAGGTATTTATGGTGCTCGGGAGGGGAGTGCATATTATCTTAAACTAGGGCCACGCATTTATAAGTCGCCGTCCTATTATGGTTGAGTAGCTTAGTTAGAGATCGAGGTTTGATTTGTTTGAACTAAGTTCTCGAAGCTAGTTTTAGTATTCTCCTAGTGAAAGTCTAGCCTTCATCACTAATCCTATCCATAATGCCATTTCGAATATTTTTATTATTATCGATACATTTTGGTTTGCAGGTTGACAAATATTTGAAGTTTTCTTCTGAAAACTTGTTCCGATTTTATTGTACCAATATTTTAAGTTTTCTCCGAAAGCTTATTTTTATAATATCATTTAATGTTTTCCATTTTAAGTATTTTGATATAATAATACCATTATTTTCCACATGATATAATTTGGCTGGGAGAATGTCCGAGTTACTCTCCACTGACGTGGCTGTTATGTTTATAACATGACAGGTATTTGCTGCTAGGTTTTGGGTGTGAACTAGCGAGTAGCGTGGATCCTACACTTTCTTCATTCATGTAAGTTATGGATTTGTATAACCCGTTTGGAGATTTTACTTTTAGCCCTTTTGTAAAAAGAGGCCTCTGTATTGACTTACCATTTATTTTAATAAGATATAGTTTGTCAGTGTGTTTCAATCCCAGCTCTACAGTGTTTCCGCCACTGTATTGCGTTAGATTTTCTAGGGGATTACAGCTGGTATCAGAGCATTGTTGCTCCCGACGCTTACACCTGATTCTAGGAAAAATACCAGTAAATGATTTTAACATTAAAGAAATATTAGTGAGAGATGGGTAGAAACCAAAGTAAGGACTTAACTGTTAGATTATTATATGTTCTTGTAACGCAATCAGTAGCAATGAAAAATTGTTGCTTTTGTCTGGAAGAAGACGATGAACAAGATGCTGATGTGTTGCTGCTCTAGATCGGGACCAGACCTGCTTAGAACTCTCAACACCTGTTGATTCAAGTAGACAACTTTGTACTACAAGGAAGATACAAGGATGACCTTCCCGCACAGATCCAGTTTGCTCAAGCTACAGGCCGCCAGACGATCAATAGTGGATTTCGGTTCCCCGATGGTGCAGTATAACCTAGATGTAACTTAACTCCTTGTTGGATCCAGATGAAGCAACACAAGACTGATGTACTCGTGTCTCTACGAGAATATGAAGATACCGTGAGTTCCTTTGTGGAACCTTTGAGGTCCGAAGATTCTTGTTTTAAATCTTAGTTATATAGGATCATCGATTCTTTTCTTTCTTCCTCTACTTCTTCCAATTATTCTCTTTTATATTCTCATCTTCATTCGCTTGATGAATCCTTGTTCTATTCTTCTATGCTATCATCTTTCTCTTGAGATTCTTTGGTTAAACCGATTTCCGTCCATGTGAACCCTGTGAAAAGTTATAGATGTTTGAGGTTAGACACTGAACCTTGGGTTATAGGTTACTTTGATTATTTTGGAGTACTTAGAGTTGAATATATTTTGGAATAGTAAGAGTGTCATATTTGATGGATACCTAGTACCTAACCTAGATCTGAACTAAGTGTAACCGATAATATTACTTTGGGATTCTTACCTAATGCTTATTTGATGGATGGATCGCGAATATTTGGGATCATAGAGTTTTTTTCAAGGTGTTAGCCTGAGTGTTGTGGTACCATTAAAGGTTTTCATTAAATGTCGTTAGAAATTTTGGTCGACATAGATTACCCGTGTTTTTTAAGGATTAGTTCGTCGATCGTTGTGTAAGGTTGTAACCTACGAACTTTGGAGTTGAGTTATCTGAACTTGGATGAATTATTCTTAACCTTGAAGAAAAGAACTAGCTTGCACAATCATAATTTGAGCTTATTGTGTTGTTTTGGGGAATACTATAATACAGATCATCTTATTGGAACTTTCAGTTTAGAACCTTAGACCAACGAGATTGTGGCTTCGTTGAGTTAGTAAATATTTTGTGGTTGCACCTTTGTGATTAGAAATTTGATGGATTTCTCAGAACCATTGTCGAACGACGTGTTTTGAAGTTGTGTGTATCTGTTATTATATATTAAGGTTGAGTCTGCCTTAGGTTGGTGTACTTTCCTAACCCTGCCTATTTATGGTGTTAAGAATATGTTGGTGATCGTTTTTGAGGAATTTTCGTGCCCAAGCATTGTTATATTTGTGGACCTTATTTAGTGTTCTGTGCTCGAGAAGTTTGGGGAATACCTCGAGTTCAAACTTTATGAGCTTTGGATTTAGGAACCTTATCGAATGCGAGTTTGGGTGTGTTCTGTTAACCGTTGGAATCTTAGTTATGGATTTGATTCTAAAGCATTTGTGGATTAGTATCGTGTCGATTGACGATTGGATAGCCACGTAAGACTTTTTTTGGAAATTGTGACAAAGTAGTACCACCTAGCGCCGAATATTGGTCAACGTATTTGAGGGAAATTAGGAACCCTTGTTATGGGAGTCATACCAGGGATCTCGAGATGGTTAACTTCTTCTGTAATTCCATGGGAGCTCCGTTTGACTCTCAATTTCGTTTCTCCCCTTAGCTTTTCTTAAATCCTTCTACTTCTTCTTCGGCCAATCCCTTTGACTTCTTTATCGGGTTTGAAAATTTCTGTTTCGATTTGTCGTTGACTATGACTCTATTTATCCGTTTACCATTTTCCCGAACCTATGTTATGAAAAGTTTGACTATTTTAAAATTTTGGGCTATCGTGAAATTTTTAACATTCGAGTTATAGATTTCAAAACTTCGTTTTCATTTTTGTTTTCGGTTGATAACATATATTTAGTTTGGTTTCAAAAAAATCTTAATAATTTATTTTAAAGTATTTCGAAATTGTTTCAAATTTCTATTTTCAAGCGTGTTTAGATTTTACGAAAACTTCCTTAATTGCTAAATATTTTAATTTCTATAAGATTATTATGTAAAACGGTTTAATAATTTCGAAAAAAAATATCGTATGTCTAAGTTTTTATTTTATTGCTGGTAGACTTTATACCTGTTATTGAAAATGTTCGACGACTGGTACGATTTTTATTTACTAACTACAAAATTTGATTTCTCGGAACTAAAACTTTGTTTTGTCTTAAAACAAATTATTGTCGAATTTCTTAATCAAAACGTTTTACTGTTGCTTTGAAAATATTTGGGTACTCTCCCCCTCGAGTTCGTTTACAAATACGGAGTATTATTTATCGTCATTATTTTATCCAATAATTTTTAACTTGCGATTTTATTAATTTAAATGATTTTAAACTTTGGGTAACCGAGCCCGTACTACCTTGAGATAAATTTTGTCTTCGATTTCGATTTCATATCAAGTTTAAAGTTGTAAAAAAAAAATTAACCGAGATTGTGATGCGAGTTTAGCATTCTCCTTTTGTTCAAATTATGTAACCTTGTTTTCCATTCTATTATTATGTT
This sequence comes from Agrostemma githago, assembly GCA_958450325.1. NCBI lineage: Eukaryota > Viridiplantae > Streptophyta > Magnoliopsida > Caryophyllales > Caryophyllaceae > Agrostemma > Agrostemma githago. The sequence goes on along the minus strand of OY288257.1, from coordinate 56,094,144 downwards.
TTTGTTAGTTTCGAGGACGAAACTTCTTTTAGTGGGGAAGATTGTAACACCCCTAGTTTTTATAAATTATATTAAATTATAATTTTTTCCGTTTTTTTTTATTTTTTTATTTTTACGATTTAACTCGTAATTCTTAAAATTATTATAAAACGAATTTATCATTTAATCGTTTCAAACTCCTAAAAATTCTAATTGTCTCGGAAACTCTTCTTATATTTCAAACATATTTTATTTCCGTTTCGATTTATTTCATACATTTAATTCATTTCTTATCGAAAGTGTCTATTTCGGCGATTTAAATTCTAAATTCTTTTTAATTATTTATATTTAAACTCGAATTTCTATTTTCGGCTCGAAGTTCATTTATTTTAAGTTTCGTCAAAATATTTATTTTATTTCCTCGAGATATCAATTTAATTCACTTTATCGAAAATTTTATTTTTCGGGAACTACTATTTCATCGTCTAATTATTTATTTCTATCAACTTCGTTTTCGTCTCGAGTACTTTATTTACTCATTTTATTAGACGGTCCGATTATTTATTAATTTTCTTTTTGACTCAATTTTAATTCAATTCTTGGGTCAGTCAACTTATCGTTTCGGAATTCGGTTCATACCCGATTCATTTAATTAAGCTGTTTTCGTATCATAATTTTTGGACTCCTTCATTCATTTCTCTTCCCACTAATTAACGTACATCCTCCCTTGCACTCTTTGATTCAACTCACCAACTTGATCCACTAATTATATACATTCCCTTTTTCATCTTATCATTCCACCGCTTCATATTTTTGGTTCCCACATTTTTTCGTCACCTTTTCATTCCCCTCTTCTCCTCTTGTTTCCTCCGCTTCCTTCTTCCCTTTTCTTTGTCTATTTGTTCTGCTGCTGTTGCTGCGCTTTGGGCCTGCGTTTGCCGCTGCAGCTATGTCCGATTTCCTCCAATTTCTTCTGCTTTCTCGTCCCCCCTCTTTTTTCCTCTGTTTTCCTTGGTCTTCGACGCTGTTGAGTGTCGACTTGATGCTCGCTGCTGCTGTGTTTCGTTTTGCCACTGCTATATGTTTCAGGATCGCGCCTTCTACCTGGCTGTTCAGGTCAGTTCTTGTCCGTGTTTTTCTTTTTATCTCTCTTCGTCTGTGTCCTCCTTTTTCTGTTCATGCGTTGGTTATCTGCTGATGCGTGTATCTGCTTTTGTTGTCTTATTGCTGCTTATTCTTCCTCTTTCTCATTCCTCTTTCTGTTTCATACTGTTGTGGTCGAATCATCTGTTCGTTTACTGCGTTTTCTCGTCATTAATCATCCTTTTAGTTCGTTGTTATTGCTGGTGATATTGTGTGGTGCATCTGGTTGTTTTCTTCATTTCCTCGCTGCCCGATTTTCGTACCTTGGTTCAGTTATTCGTGCCCTGCTTTTATTCTCATTTTTATCGCGTTTTGAGACTTGTTCTTCGCTCTTTTCTGTTGTTGGTCGTTCCTGTAATGTTGCTGTCGTTGGTCTGAGGTTGTTGTCGTTTGTTCGGGGTTGTTCTGGTTGTTCTCGTTCGTGTTGTTGCTGCTCTTCCTCCTCCTCCTCCTCCTCCTCCTCCTCCTCCTCCTCTTCTTCTTCTTCTTCTTCTTCTTCTTCTTCTTCTTCTTCTTCTTCTTCTCCTTCTTCTTCTTTCTGTGATGCTAGACCTTGCTGTTCTCCGTTACTCGTACTACGCTGCTGATTGTGCATCTGGTCTTTTCGTACCATACCAATTTTGTTTTGTTCCTCGTTGTTGTTACTCTTTTCATTGTTCGTTCTCGCTCCTTCTCGATCTTTCCCGACTCTCATTAACCCAATCTCGTTCATTTTCATTTCGCGAAGGCCTCAGAGTTTTCTTGAATCAGCCTTCAAGTTCTAAGGTTCGAGCTGGGTTTAATCAGAAGAGGCAAGTACGTGATTGCTCGGATATCGGCTAAAGGTAACTTTAGGACGTTACTCGATTTTATATCGTATGTATGAGTAATAGTATGTAGTAAATATTTTAACTTCGGTTTTCTAATTTTAGTTATTTATTATTGCTAATAATATTAATTTTAAAACGTATGCTTTATAAATATTTTACAAGATTTCGATATCGTTTTATAAATCTTTAGTAATTTAATTATTTACGATTGTTATAATATTTTGTTGGTTATCGTGATACTAGTAACTAAATAATATCGATTTCATATTTTCGTCATATTTCGTTAATTTCTAATCTTTAACTCAAAAATCGTATTTTTATATTTTAATCGAAATTTGTATACTTGTTAATAAATTAATTTTCGTTTTACGATTTATTCTAATAAATGAGAAATTAGTCGATTTTGTTTTAAATATATTTTTAGTCAAGACTATTTTCATTAATAATATACGATTTATTTTTTATTAAAATCCATGTTCCCTCGCACCTCCCTGGACTCGATAAAGGAAAAAGACAAGACATTTATTATTATTATTATTATTTTAGTCTAGGCCCTAAGATGAACTAGACTCTGACTAAGGCCCTGTTCTTTTCGGCTGAAACAAGGCTGAGCTGAGCTGAGCTGGTCTGATAGGAGCTGAGCTGGTCTGATAGAAGCTGAGCTGAGCTGAGCTGAATTTATAAAAGCTGAAACTAATAATTTTTTATATAAATTATCTAATAATTTTAAGAAAAAATATTGGAGCTGAGCTGAGCTGAGCTGAGCTGATAAGAGCTGGGCTGAGCTGATAAAAGCTGAGCTGGTCTGAAACGGGTTGAAATTAAGCCGAAAAGAACAGGGCCTAAGACCGGTCATATGTGCCTTTAGAGGAACCTTTGTGGATTGGGCTCTCGGTGCTCACGCGGGTCGCTCTCTTGATACCGGGCGCCAGCCCTCCTCCGGAGACACCATACGGGGACGTAGACCCCCTTATCAATCAAGTCTTGCACTTCATGCTTGAATTCGGTGCACGCTTGGGTCTCGTGCCCCCGGCCTTGATGGTACAGGCAGTAAGCGTTCGGATTCCAACCCGCTCCCCTCTTCTCTATAGGTGGGTCGGGGGTAGGTCCTATTGGCCACAATAGCCAGGCCTCCTGTAGTTTCCGGAGAGCTTCAGCATAGGATTCTCCCAATTCGGTGAATTGCCTAAAGGGACGGCGAAGGCCTGCGGGTTCGATAAGGTGCGCGAGCCTGGCGTATTCGACATATGGATCCCCACAGTGTACCAGTTCCCAGCTTATTGGTCCTTCCCGGGGTTTCCTCTCAGGGCTTTCCAAGGTCTCGAGGCGACGTCTAACATCGTCGATGGAGGAGGAGATTGACGATACTATCCCCAGTACCCCATGGACCACGTTCATCAAGGCGTTGAGTTGATCGGTGCTACTTTCGTTGCTATTTGGCGCCATTCTCGAGTCTAGTGAGGCAAAATAAGAGTATAAGGTCGAATTCACCCGACAATCTAAAGACTCGAGGATTGCTCGTAATTGAGCGACGTGGAAATGAGACCCCTGACCCACGTGTGTGTGGTCACCGGCTTAGGGACTCAAGTGCTTTAGACTCTTGGTGTATTCGGCGAAACGCCTAATGAATCTTAGATCTCTGTGACGAGACGATTTGACACAAACCTCGGAGGTGAGGCTTAAAGAGGACTTCTCGAAATGAGACAACCCAAAATGTAAGACCTCGAGTAGAGGCGATCCTAGTAACTAACACAAACAGTTAATCACACGGTTGTACGACGTAAGAGGTTGATCGCGATCCCGGCTCAGGACCAAAGATATTTTTTTTAAAACGACCAATACTCGTAGAGGAAAGTCTTTTGAAAAGAAAATGATTTTGTAAAATTAAGGTGACGAATGGTGTTTGTGACGTAAAAATGTGTCGCTATGTGTGTGCGTCGGGAATCCGGCGATAGCAAAAGTGTAAATGTTTTTTTTGAAAGGAACATGGTTCTTAGGGGAACTAGTTTTGAAAATGATGACGTGATGCTTTTACCGAGACTGCTATTAATTAGCTAGTTCGATACTCGTAGCGGATGTGGTACCCGTGGTAGAGCGTGAAGTCTAATGATGGTGTTTTAAAGGTGTAACTAAATCCTTATTAAAGAACTTAGGTGATGAATAGTGTTTTTATAAAAAGCTTTTAAAACGAGTGATTCACGTTTGTCGAATGCATTAGCTAGCCTTTGACGGTGGAGAGTGATGTATTGTGAAAAGTGTTTCGAGAATGTAACCGTTTTGGATTCCTTGACTTCATCAATTGAAGCTTCGGTTGTGTTAACGGTATGTGTAAAAAAAAAGTTCTTTTTTTTTTAAATAAAAAATGTAAATGTTTGGTGTACCTTGATCCCATTCATCGGGAGTCTCGGTGGCATTAACGGTGTTTGTTGTTGACGGGTTTTACTTTGGCCAAGGTGTTGGCACTAAAAACATACATTTATCATTTTTTTGAGTGTAAAATTTGCCATGATAACGACATTTAAAAATGTTTTTCCCTTTTTAGAAATCGTAATTTGACCGGAGTATTGGTGTTTAAAAGGTCGTTTTGAAAGGATGAGGTATTTTTCGAAAACAAAATTGGGTGTAGTTGACTATGTTGGCGTGGTTGAATCCGGATTTTTAGTGTTTTATTTGGATTGTTTGCAAACACGCTACACATAACTAGGAATGCATACACTCATGCAGGATACACGGGTAGGTTAGGGTAGGCTACCGCCCACGAATAGTCTTTACTTAGGCATTGACAATTATCTGGGGAGACGAGTGTCATACCATCCGTTCGGCACTATCCGTTTATTATTCCCGTGGGGTAAGCGTTAGGCGGCCGGAGCGCCAATCGAGGATCTCTCCTCGTGTCCCTAAAGATCTAACCGCGAAGAGGTCGATTGGTCCTGATATCGGTTAGGGTCGGCTTTTTAGGGCCAAAACCTGTAATGACCACAACTAGAAACCAAGAAATGAGCTTCACCGACCTCGTTCAAGTTACACCACCCCTGGAAACTTGTTTCCAAATCCCCAGCGGAGTCGCCAAACTGTGGACATCCGTCCGCACCGCCCGGCGCCCCGCGCGCGCCAGCGCGGGACCGACCCGGTTTTTCAACGTGTGGTGGCGGCCACCCACGCGGCCCCTTCCCTGCCGGGGGCCGGTCCGATCTCGCGTACGGGGCGATGTGTCGGACCTCGATTCGGATGACGATCCGGACTTGTACTAGAGGGGTGGGGGCACCCGTGTTTCCGTTTGGAATCGATCGAGTCGTGGTTGTAAATGTTTAAAGGCCGATTTGTTTGGTAAGGCGACCTTTTTAGTGAACTGAATTCGTTGCCGATTTGTGGAGTCGCCACCGAGTCAATTATGGGGACTCGGAAACCGTTCAAGTTAACTTTGATCCTTTGCCGATTCAAAGTTGAGTGGCACTGGACCTAAAGATAAAGACTTGTACCCTTAAGCACTCCATGCCTGGAATGACTCTCATTGCCAATGGTTTCGGACATCTAGAAACTGTCGATTCTGAGTAATGGGTGAGGGTACGTATTGGGAAGCCAACATCCGATAGATGTCAACACCCAATCCCGCCCGCACTATAGCGGCCTCTACTAATCAATCGATGGGCTGATAACCTAGTACTTTTGTTTTGGTGGAAATACTGTAACATCCGTTGTTTTAACCTTATACCTTTTGCTATGTTGGTTGTTTAGAGACAAGTAAGTTATGTCGTTGAAGTAGTTGTGTTTACATTGTTTGCATGCGATTTCACGTGACAAGCAGGCCATGAAAAGATGCACGTAGGAGAGTAGAGAGTACTAGTTTTATACGTATTAGCAAATCATTTTAACGCGATAATACGGATATTAGTCGTTCTTAAGACACACAAAACCTCACGGGTAGCCCTAAAAGCCATCCTAGCCCATAAGAATTGACAAGAGAGCCACCCGCATCCTCACAAACACTATTTGAGCAAGATTAAGCAAAACAAACGCGGAAGTAATCGGGAAAATGGTCCTTAACCCTAGCATTCCAAACATATTTCCCTAAGGAGCCATTGTCGCACCTCGAAAATCCCTATCAAGCTTATAACTACTTTAACAAGCTCTAATCGACCCCAATTTAACAATGGGATTAAGCACAAGCATCGAAACTTAGTAAATCAAAAACACCCAAATCGATTTTATAGGTTTTGAATGAAATATTCACAATCAATCAAATCAAGCAAAACTGAAAAATAACAAGAACACTTACCCGGAGTCGACATTGTCATGAATAACGGAAATTGAGATGAAATTTGGCAAGAAAAGTCGAGAAGGCGATTTAGGGCAAAGGGGGTGACGCGTTTGGTTTGTGAGACGAATGAACAAATCGCCCCAACCTTCGCCAACTTAAACATACCCGATCCACGGAAATCTGACCGCCCCAAGTGACGCGCCCGAGTCCTAATGCACTGGGGGTTAGGCGCCTGAGTTTTAGGGCGCTGATGGGTGCGCGTCCGAGGGGCCCAGTACAGACTAAAACAAAGCAAACGAGACTCAAAGTTCGATACACATAAAACATGCACCTTTTAAGACAAACAAAATAACAAGAACGGAACAATTACTAACCGACATCGATAACGCACTCTCGATAATGAAACAAGCATGAGAACCACACTTAACCTAAACGCTGCACCCGAACGCGTAATAAAGCAATTTGAAACGAACTAATCTAAATAAACTCTGAACAAGACTCAAATGCGTAAACAAACCGAGACAAAAGCAAGAACAAACCCGAACAAAATAAGACAAACCCGCAAAAAAAAACTTGACTAAAACAAATAAACAAACAGGAATTTTGCCCGAGGAGTCTTAGTTATCCCGGAGGCACAGCAACAGCAATTTCGCCCGAGGGATCTTAGTTATCCCGGAGGCACAGCAACAACAATTTTGCCCGAGGGGTCTTAGTTATCCCGGAGGCACAGCAACAGCAATTTTTCCCGAGGGATTTATTTATCCCGGAGGCACAGCAACAGCAATTTTGCCCGAGGGGTCTTAGTTATCCCGGAGGCACAACAATTTTGCCCGAGGGGTCTTAGTTATCCCGGAGGCACAGCAACAGCAATTTTGCCCGAGGGGTCTTAGTTATCTCGGAGGCACAACAATTTTGCCCGAAGGGTCTTAGTTATCCCGGAGGCACAGCAACAGCAATTTTTCCTGAGGAATCTTAGTTATCCCGGAGGCACAACAACAACAATTTTGTCCTAGGGGTCATAAGCATCCCGAAAGACAACTATTTGAGTGGAGACTGACGCCCTCGACTAGTTTTATCTCGCTTTATTTTTGTCCAAGGGGTCATAAGCATCCCAAAGACGAGTGTTCGAGTGGAGACTGACGCCCTCGAACATTTTATCTCGCTTTATTTTTGTCCAAGGGGTCATAAGCATCCCGAAGACGACCGCTCGTGTGGAGACTGACGCCCTCGAACGTTTTATTTCAACAAGGGTTCACAAGCATCCCAAAACATTTTGTTCAAATAAAAGCCAACACATTTACGCTTAACGCATCGCTTAGGCACGAAAACATTCAAAATTAAGCAAACTCTTAAATAAACCGAAGAAGACAAAGCGCGCGCGCATGAAGAATCAAGAACGAGATGACAAGCAACGGCTCGGGCCCAAGCAAGCAACCGCAAGCGAAGACGTCGGGTATGATTTCTAAGCCTTGGCTGGCGAGCCTCAACACGTAGTCCAACGGACTTAAAACGACCCGACCGGTCAGCCACCAGGTCGTAATCTTCGATATTGAAGTCGAGTCGTCACTAGGTTGCCATCTAAACAAAACTTTCCATATTCGTATTTTCTTTTATTATGCACTACGACAACACTAGATTTGGACACTAGGTCCACAAACATCTACTAAAATACGTAACGTCCCAACTTCAACCACAAGCACTAAAATACACTAAATAGGCCCGAGTAATCCCGAGATCCATTCTCAAACTATCTATGCATTATGTCCCGTTTAGTGTATACTCCGAGGGTGCAACTCCTCACTACGTGATTTACTTACGTTCGCATTTACAATTTTTCGTATGATTTATTGCCACTACTGGAAAAACCCCCTACCGCGTCGGTTCTAAATGACATTTTGCATCATTTTTGAGGCGATGCATATCAAGGGGACGCTTTTGCCTTGCGTCGGTTTGAAACCGACGCAAAAAGTATTGATATTTGCATCGATTCTTGCCCAGAAACGACGCATACATTGTTTTAATGTGTCGGTTGCACCAAAACAAGCTACGCAAAAAAGTACTATAACTGACGCAAATTATTTACTTTGGCATCATTTTTGTTAAAAGTGACGCAATTGATAAGTTTGTGGTTTTTGATGTATAAAAGGACCGATGCAAAATATATATATAAAACCGACGTAATATGTGAGTTTTTGCTTCGTTGTTGTTACTAGCGACGCAAAACATTACATTTCATTCAACAAACAATTGTGTCAACAATAATACATCTAAAAACATATCAAAACTATAATTCCACAAACAAACAACGTTACTAAGATATGCCTATCATATGTTACATGTTCTTTAAACCATCGGCGGCCCAAAACTCTCTCACCATATCCATATCTTCAATTGACAAGTTGAATTTGCAATAACCTACATTAATCAACACCATTATACACTAAGAGGTCAAACCAAAACAAGAAAAATAGAAATGATTTTCATCTATCTTAACTAATTAACATAAGATTATAAGAATGTCACAGAATTCATCAGCAAAACTTAGACAGTACGTCTAGATAGAATGGTGGACTGCTGTGGACATGACATAGGTCCACCCCGACGCGGCCACGCGCGGGTTTGGGTAGGCGAATGAATCTCCATATGAGAATGGATCGAATTGAAATTTAGGTCTATGTGGAGTCGCCACCGAATTTTGTGGTTATTCGGAACCGTTCGAGCCCACTCTATGTCGTAGTGGGCCGTATACAAAATACGGCCCATTTCCGATGTCAGAGTTTATTGGGCTCGTCCCTTTGCATATCGATATAGATGCCGACTTGAGCGGTTAATCGTATATTGAATGACTCTCGTGCGCCAACGGTTTCGGGCATCCGGAAACCGAGGTTCTGAGTAAGGGGTGAGGGTACGTGTTGGGAAGCCCACAAAGGACACCCAACCCCGCCCGCACTTTAGCGGCCTCTACTAAGAACTCGAATGACTTTCTAATACGCGTGCTAGTAAAACGGGAAAATGATATGCAAAGATTTATTTTCCCTAAACATGCGAATGGAATTGAAAGGGTTTCTAAGTCAATTTAATGCAACTAAAATTAACGTCAAAGTTGTATTTTAGCATGCGGGTTCATTTAGTATAATAAACGAATAGTAATTAAGTTGACAAAAGAAACAAAAAAAAACGCGTTAGTAAACGATGTAAAGAAACGAATAATAACGGTTTGCAAATATTGAATTGAATTGAAAAGATGTAAATATGAGGATGCATGATTTGAAAAGATAGTATACACGTGATTAATTATGCACATGTTGACCTAAGTCGTAAAATACTATCGAGTTTGAAAAATAGAACAATGTAAGACTCGTAATTTGAGTCGCTATGAGGTCACTCGATCGAGTAGTCGACAAACTCGATCGAGTAGACCTGAAAAAGGTGATTCTGCTTTGCGCTACAGAGCGTACTCGGCCGAGTTATTGACCAACTCGGTCGAGTACATGGCCACTCGACCGAGTCACTGTGAGACTCGATCGAGTGGTGGTCGTTATTAACGTTCTGACTTGATTTTAGGGTGTCACTCGATCGAGTGACACCTGTACGAACTTGGTTCGTTTGCAATTTAATTGTTAATTTTGAAATTGCTTTTGATTTTTGATAATTCGACGGTTTTACCGAATCGGACATAAATATTGCATAATTTATGTTCGACTTGGTTTTTTTATAAATCGCGAATTTTGTTGAACCGAATATAAACATTGTGGAATTTATACCCGATTCTAAATTTGGAGTACTCGCTATATCCCATATTCGATTATTTGAATCGGTATGGAATATTAGAGTGAAATAGAAAAAATAAATAAATTGATTTTAGTCGTTTTAAATTAATTATCGTGATATGAGTAAATCACGTTAATCAATTCATATGACTTGATTGTTAGATTCGATATCCAATTATGGAATTGGTATCGAATCCAAAATCGATGCTTTATTCGAATAAATAAATAAAAAAACTTGATTCCCTCGACTTCTCCGACATCGAAATAAATCCCTAGGGATTGTGATGTCGGATCCGTGTCAACGGGTTTCGACCCTTGTTAAAATTGATGTTTAAAGAAATTGATGGATGCAAAATTGATGATGATAACGAGAAATAATAACGAAATCTTGTTTAAGTTGACTCATCTCAATAATCAAATAATCGGGGTACCGGGATAAGCGACCGTCAACGCTGTGTGCAGTACACTTGTATGTTCGTGTTTTCTTATCCCGATATCCTTCTTACTCAACACAAATCAATGAGTATTTTAATGTTTTAATACTAAAGATATTATAGATATTAGGATGCGATGACTAAAATAATAAAAAAACGAAAAAACGAGGAAGAATGATGAATGTACGATAATAATGATAAAAATAACCGTAACACTAATAATAATAATACGTAATAATAATAATAATAATAATAATAATAATAATAATACGTAATAATAATAATAATACGTAGTAATAATAATAATAATAATAATAATAATAATAATAATAATAATACGTAATTATAATAATAATAATAATAATAATAATAATACGTAATAATAATAATAATAATAATAATAATAATAATAATAACGAAAAGAACGAAAAAAAGGAAAAAGGAAACGAAAAGAAAGAAGAAGGAGGTTTGTCACCCTCAACTTACATGTTTCTGTCTCGAATTAAGGCTCGTAAACGTGGTTATGGCACGGGAGTCTTCGAGGTGTATGGAGGCTAAGTTGTGGTGGCTCGGGTTGAATTTCCTAAAACTAAGTTTAGGGTTTTGCTAAGGTCGACTTCCTAGGGTTTTTTCTAGGGTTTGTAGACGACGTAGTATGTATGTGTGTAGGGTGTAGATTGCTAGGGTTTTTTTATGATGTCTAGATGGTGTGCATGGGAGGGTGTTTATATAGAAAATATTAGGGCACCCGGGCTAGGGCACTCGACCGAGTAAGTAGCCAACTCGGTCGAGTGGCCCGTTACACCAGCCGTCGGGCTCAACGCAGGCCCACTCGATCGAGTGGATGGGTCACTCGATCGAGTGGCCTAGATGGGTCGCGCGGGTCTTGTTTGGACCTTGACCTTGATGGGTTTTGTGTTTGACTTGGACTTTTGATGATTGATGAGTTGTTTTTGTGTGTCTCGGAAACGACTTTGACCAGGGTCGACCCAATCGCGAAAAGTCGGTTTTATTTCCAGTGTCAGTTTTGGCCCAAATTAGTCTTGTTTGACTCGGAATGGTCCGCTGGGCCTGAATTCGAGGTTGATTTTGTGAAATTTGTACTCCATAAGTGTGTTAGCCAACGATTAATGGATTTGAGCCCGTATCCGAGCGCGTAGAAACACGTTAGCGTCCGATCATCATCGGGTGATTTTTGGAAACTGCCATAGACACCTGGCAGTCAAAATACGGGTGTCTACAGAGCCCCCACTCTGACTGAGGCTTGGACAGGGCGAAAGTCAGAGTAGCTACCAAATCCGTTAAGACCTGGTAGACTTCCGCTCGGGACGTTTATAGTCCGTTAGACTCGCGTGAAGGGCTCGCCAGCCATAAGGCGGAGATCATACCTGCGCTCCGTGGGGACTTTGGGCTTGTCACGTAAGCCCTGGGTGTGCCTGTGTGTTTGCCCATCCCGTGCTATCCTGGAAAATGCTGCTGGGGAGATTTGATGACTTGCATGCCTTGCTTGAGTCGTACCTGTATAAGCTACATAAAATGTATGCAACACGTAGGTAGTAAAATGACTCGTGCTGGGGAAAATGACTCTTGAATTTTTGAAATTTTGAAATTTGAAAATTTTGAATTTTTGAAATTTTTGACATCGACTCCTAAAGAAATTAGGAAAGTTCGGGATGATTATTTCCTCACTAGTATTGAGACTAGGCTTGTGGCTTGATTCTATTTGCAATTAGGAAACTTTTTCCTAGAAGCGATATGGAAAGAAATTTGCAAGGTTATTGCTATATATAGCTCCTTATGCTCTTGATTTTTCATAATTCCATCACAAGAAAGTCTTTTACTTCCCTTAAGGCAAAAAGAAAGTCTCTTTATTCCTTTTAAGAAATTTATCATGGGAATCGACAGGTTGAGTGCTATGCTGCAGGCGTGGTCCCGTCAATTTAGGGATGCCGATAGGGTGGTTTTGAACCAGACGGGTATAACTCAGCTGTACCCGTTCCGTCAGATGGTGGTCGACCGATATTTCCTGGATGCATGCTTGGTCTACTGGGACGACATTTATCATGTCTTTGCCTTCCCCCGGGGCGAGATCTGCCCTTTACCCGAAGAAATTGCTGCAATAGGAGGATGGAACCCGATGCTTCGGCCCGCTGTCCCGTATTCAGTCTACGACCCAAAGAGGAAGCTGAGGGAATTTTTGGGGCTATCTCATAACGAAGTGTCCCGTATGATGAAAGGTGGTGATATTTCTCTGATCGAACTGGCTGAGAAATTCATGAACCCGCATGATGTCCGGGTGAGGTCAGCCCATAGCCGCAGGGCCTTTTCTTTCTGCATGCTCCATGTTTATGCTTTCGAGGGTCACATGGATTGGTTATCTTGCATGGGTAGTGCTCGTCTCATAACGGTGGTGGATTTGATGGAGACTGAACACAGCCCGGCTTGGTTAATCACGGGCGAAATCATCCAGGGCTTGGATAATCGTAAGAGAGATGAATCCATTCGTCTTACCGGAAGCACCCATTTGTTGCAAGTAAGTCGGATTTTTATTTTTGATTCCTTGATTTTTTTGAATTTTTTTCGTAGACTCAGCTACTGCAGTGGGCACTCGATCGAGTCACCTTGACACTCGATCGAGTGTCTTCGCTGAACGGCTTCTGTCCGCTTCCAGTGATGTCACTCGATCGAGTCATGCTGTCACTCGATCGAGTGTCGTCCGTCCTGTCTTTGAAATTTAATGCTTTTGTTCTCTTTTTTTCAGATTTGGCTTTATGAGAGGCTATCAGTGATAGATCCCCCACTCGATGCCAGCACCTACCGCCATAATCAGCTGATGACGAGACGACGGGCCATCGATTTTTCTCGCTTGATTAGCCAGAAGTATTGGGATGAGGTGCTATCCATCCATGGTGGACGGTTGATTCGATGGGTCGTGCCATGGTGGCCCATCCCGGCTTGGTCGGGTTTGGACCCGAGGGAGAGAGCCCGTTACCAAGTGATCTTGTCCTTCACCCAAACAGTTCATCTTTATCCGGATCGCATACTAAGGCAGTATGGACGAACCCAGCGGATACCTGAAATAGAGGCAATTGTGAGTGATCCTACCCAATTGACGGACGTGATGTGCGACACGTGGATGCAAAGATGGTACACCCGGCACACTTGGCCCGTCTCCAAATCTAGGCATTCAATTAGGGTTTCAGACTCATATACCAAGTGGACTAAAGCAGGTGATGCTAAAGCCCGGGCTGCTTTGAAGGTTGATGAAGCCTTTGACCTGCTGAGGAGAGAACAGGCTAAGGACAACAGGGGGTTCTTTGATGAGGGAGACACTCCAGCTACCCTAGTCCGCCTAATGTCAGGGCAGAAGAAGAAGGCCAAGACTCAAGCTAAAGGGTCCGGTGCTAAAGGTGCTCGGGGGAAAGTGAGCCCCCAGACAGACTTGGAAAGGAGACTGGGCCCTAGACTAGCCGTGCAGGACCGACTTGGCCCACGGGATAGGCTACCCGAACATGTCCGGGCCCGACTTGGGCCAAAGACTGTGATTGAAGACCCATCGTCGAAGAAGCGGGCCCGTGCTAAGGAGGTTCCCCTTCTGATTAGGGAACGCTCATCCCCGCCTCGACGACCTAGGGCTCCACACAACCCGAAGGACAAGGGAAAGGGGAAGATGCCCGGATATTAGTCTCCTAATTTTATTATTTGAATATTATTATTATTTTTTGTGGTGTGTTTTTGTTATTTGCCGTGTTAGGCGTTTTTTTTTTTTTTTTTTTTTTTTTTTTTTTTTTTGTAATTCCCGAGTTGATCGAGATATTAATAATGACGTATTATTTGAAACCGTTCCCGTCTTTTCGATATTGCAGTGGTTGTACCCTTTTGAGGGGTTGCCTACGTATCCACAATTAGCGAAATCAAACCAGACGTAGTTCAAAATTTGATTTGATTGATTGATTGATTGATTTTTTTTTTTGCAATTTTCGAAATACATCAAGATCATTGATTCGAGATGTGCAACGGTAGAATAATTAATTCTAACTTACTGACTTGTCTAAAATTTTGAAAATTTATAAGAAGACAAATTTTATAAATTTTTGCAAATGACATTGAGACAGGGGTTTATGGGTAATAGCGCTTCAGCTGGTCCAAGTTGGTCGGGTTGACGAACTCGTTACCGTCCAGGTCCGTTAGCCTCACCGCTCCTCCTGATAGGATTTTCTTGACTAAGTATGGCCCAGCCCAATTGGGTTTGAACTTTCCCCTTGGGTCAACCGGTAGTAAGGCACGAACCGATTTTAGGACCAAATCACCTTCTTTGATTTTCCTGGGCCTAACTCTTTTGTTGAAGGCCCGCTGGATTCTCTTTTGATATACTTGAATATTGTTGAGGGCCCGGGACCGTCATTCGTCTAAGAGGACTAGCGAATCGTATCGGGCTTGGACCCAATCTGCTTCTGGTACTTGGCTTTCAAGTAGAATCCTTAGGGATGGTACTTCTAACTCAACTGGTTGGACTGCTTCCATTCCATATGTCAGGTAATACGGAGTTGCTCCGGTTGCAGTGCGGATTGAAGTTCGGTACCCCCATAAGGCAAAAGGTATCTTGTCGGGCCAGTCCCGATAATTCTCAGCCATCTTTTTAAGTATGGTGACAATTGTTTTGTTGGCCGCTTCTACCGCTCCGTTTGTTTGGGGTCGGTAAGGTAAGGATGTATGCCTCTAAATTTTGTATTTTGCCAGTAATGCAGTAGTTTCAGCTTGAAAGTGGGTCCCGTGATCACTGATAAATTCGTGCGGAATCCCATACCGGCATATAATCTTATTTTG
The DNA here is from genome assembly GCA_958450325.1 of Agrostemma githago. NCBI lineage: Eukaryota > Viridiplantae > Streptophyta > Magnoliopsida > Caryophyllales > Caryophyllaceae > Agrostemma > Agrostemma githago. The sequence goes on along the minus strand of OY288257.1, from coordinate 56,078,924 downwards.
GATAAATTTGGCCACATGCTTGGCGTTCAAGACACGGTATGACTCGGCTTCTACCCACTTGGTGAAGTAGTCGATGGCCACCAAAATAAAGCAATGTCCTCCCGTCCCGGGAGGATGCACTTTCCCAATTATGTCTATACCCCATGTCGAAAATGGCCATGGTGATGTCATGGTATATAATAGGGAAGATGGCATATGCTGTACATTACCGAAGATCTGACAATTATGGCAGTGCTTGACGTATAATTGGCAGTCTGTCTCCATGGTGTTCCAGTAATACCCGAGCCTCGTGATTTTACGGGATAGCATATGGGCGTTCATATGCGGACCGTTTTCACCGTCGTGGACCTCGGCCATGACCTTCTCGGCTTGAATTTTGTCGATACATAGAGCCCCCTGTGCCGTCTTTTTGTATAATTGCCCGTCATCGGTACGAACAAATTGGGTTGCTAATCTTCGTAGGGCCTTTTTGGCCCGATTTTCAGCTCCCGCGGGATATTCCCCCGTTGTCAGGTATGTTAAGACAGTTTGATACCAAGGTTCTGGGTCAGTTATCTCGATATCTTGAATGGCATAGATGTAGGCCGGCTCTGACCGCCTTTCAACACAAATTGGCATGCTTGTCAGGTGAACCGGGATGTTCAGTAAAGATGCTAATTTGGAAAGTGCATCTGCAAACTGATTTTCCTCTCGGGGTAAGTAAATATACTCGACTTTCTGGAATTGTTTTTCTAGAACCCGTACTCGCGCTTGGTAAGCCACGAGATTGGCGTTCCGAGTTTTCCATTTTTGGAGTGCTTGATTGATGACCAATGATGAATCACCGTGGACCCGGAGGTTTGTTACTCCTAAATCAGCGGCGGCTTGCAACCCGTGAATGCATGCTTCGTATTCGGCTGCGTTGTTGGTCACGTCGAAATCCAATTTGATGGATAAGGGAGTGTGTTCCCCTCGGGGTGAGATTACACAGACTTTACATCTTTTCAGTTAATGTGAATGGGGATCATTTGTACTATTTAATGTAATAGGTAGGGGGTTGTGGGGGAGTGGGGGCATACCATGTGTCGAATTCTGAACCACGCCATCGTTGGTTCAGTGGGGGAGGATAACCCACGCCAATTGTCATCTGATTCCAACCAGTTCATGAGGTGCGACCAACACTCCAGCACCGCGGCACTCATGCTACCTCCGGACAAGAGCGTTTGAATGTCACGCCTCTCCAGCTGCGCACGAGTGTTGTAGGACCCCAAGTGTTCACTGCGGATTTTTCACTGGTTAGTATGTGTAATATGCAATACGTATCAGTAATCAAAGACGGTTACTTACCTTTCTTCGTATCCATTATCATCAAGGAAGCAGTAGTCGGCGACGTGCTTTCGCAGGCTGGACATCCTACTCGTCAGCGATCGGTTCATGCGAAACAAGATCGACATGACAATGGCGTCCGGGTCAGGCTCCCCTTGGATCAAAGAGCAACCCAACCCATCTCCAGAGCCCCGCGATCGAGACTTGATTGCTGACTGTCTTTCTTCTGGGACTGATCGGGGGTGGCTTCAGGTGTTTTCGGTGATTTCCTATGACGCTTCCGCTGCTGGGTGGTTGCCTTCACAGGAGTGGTTTCAAACGCACGGGCAAAGAACAAGGAATCCTTGTACTTTCCGAATGCTGCCACTTTCTTCAAAACAGTGTCCCTCACCTTGTTCACGTCGCTCAAAATAAGGGTCGCCGTGATTTCCGCCCTGCACATATTCATGGCCGCCATTGTCCCCAAGGAACAGTTGAACGGGGACCCGGTGTACAACATCATGTGCATCATCAGGTACACTCCACAGTCATTGACGGAGTAGCCCACCCCCTGCCAAGATAAGGGAACGTTCACCAATTTAAACGCACGGACCTTCTCCCCTCTCTCCACCCCTCGTTGTACCATGAACTCCCCCATTTTATCAGCCTACAAAACAAGTTCAAACAGGATCAGTTGTTGAACACATTCGCAGTCACAAAATTGATTTAATATTAAATTAAAAGGGTTTGACCGCTATTCGAGCAATGCCATAGTAAGGCAACGTCGAAAAATCCTTATCGTACAGCCTGTTGTCGAGGTACTCTACTTGCTCCGAATTGAAGTTTATGTAGGCGCAACTGTAGTGGCCCTCGTCACCCGTTAAAATCGGGACGAACACCTGCAAACAATGCGTTAGGATTTTGTGCTGATAACAACTACGAACGAACAGTATGTGCAGGATAATACCATGTCCGAGTCCAAAGCAAAGTCGGAGAAACTCTTTTCCATCCACTGGTCCCACACGTAAAATATGTCTTCGTCAAGATTTATGCCCTGGCTTCTTTTCCTCCACAATTCCAACACTGGGGCCTGCTCACATGCATTGATGGTAATACATGTAGTTAGTGTATGTGTGGTTGACATGCGTGACTATACATGCTTTTACGCGTGACTGTACAGCAGTTAGTGTATGACTGTACAGCGTGAAGTGTGTGACTATACATGCTTTTGCCTGTGACTGTACAGCAGAAAGTGTATGACTGTACAGCTGTTAGTGTATGACTGTACAACGTAAAGTGTGTGACTATACATGCTTTTGCATGTGACTATACAGCAGAAAGTGTGTGACTATACAGCTTATATCATGTGATTATCCAGTTTATAGTGGTGACTGGACAACATAATGTGTGTGACTATACAGTTAATAGTGTGTGACTATACAGCTAATATTGTGTGACTATACACCCTCAACAAACATTTGGGGGGTGAACGTACCATATGTCCAAGAGAGAAGTAACATTGGTTACTCTTGGTGCGGATTTTTCGTAGATCAGCTGTTTCAGTAGCCTACACCAGCAGTCAATGACGTTATTTATCACCTGCAGGCCAGGCTCGAGCGACTGCTTGTCGCCCCTCGCTATACAGTCATAATCTGTGAACTTGACCAGCATTTCGCTGTAGACCAAACAAAGTCCCGATTAGCACATGCATTTTAAAAAACAACCTGAGCAGCACAATAAATACGTACCCTGACGGACGTGGCGTTGACCGGTCGAAGACAAAGTCGATTACATCTTTCCGCACGCTGAGGATATCCCAGAAGATGACTATATTGGAGCACATGAATCCAGAGATCACAAGCTTCTCCCTCATTATTTTCCCACGGTCCAACGTGCACCCCAAATTGGCTGGAATGGTATTCATGCACTCAAATGCTACGTCGGAGTGGAAGATGTACCGATGATGTAGCGCTGGAGCAGTGTGCGTCTCGGTCCCTGAAGCCTCGCTTGTCTGCTGATTATCATTCGTGACGATTTCTACCGTCGCAGGCGTGGTGGCAACAGCGTCTGCTACATCCCAGTCTGCTTTGTGCAGTTCTCTCTCAAGACTAGAACTGACTGTCGCATCGGGCGGAGCCGGTATTACATTACGCATTCCCTGGTCGGTGACCGTCCCACCGCTGTGGACGGTGGACGGCAAGACAGATTCTGTGGGCAGATCGGCCACGGCTGACCGTGCGTCAGTGGTCTCCCACCCTGCTCGCCGTAGAGCCACCACGACGGTCGGACTAATACCAACCGAACCCTGCAGATCGGAGTCTCGATTGAGTCCTTCAGCGGCATCAGTCTCGGGATCTTCTCCCTCACTGAAACCTGGTGTCACGAGCCACCTTCAAAAGTTCCCTCATCATTGTAACCTTCCGTTCCCTCACCATCTCCAAAAACTTCCTCAATATCTTCATCCACGTATCCAGCATCACGCAAGTCTTGCACACGCAAGTCATGCACAATTTTGCGTACCTGATCGTAGACTTCAGCATCGCGTTGGTCCTCGCCCTCAACGACGGGGGCGTTCTGGGTAGTCTGCTTCAATTGGTCGGCCAACGAAACGACTTCATCGATATACTAGAGGACAGCTGGATCTTCCCAGAACTGTTAAGAGGACGAGTTTTGACTTGGAACTGCCAGGTTCCTCGTCGCTATTTCTTTTACCTTGGAGGCAGCCTCCTCACAGAAACTGCAAAAGGCTAGCGCACATCTTCGGAACTTCATGAAAAAATCTTGGTCGTCCTATAATTTAGTTGAAGTCAAATCATTAGTGTAAAGTTCAGTGGTGTTGAGGCTGGCAGTGTGACTACATAGCATACCGAGTGTGACTAAGCAGCATACTGAGTTTGACTAAGCATCTCAAAGTGTGTGACTATATCGAATAATGAATGTGGCAAATGTGTGTGGCTGTACATCAGAATGAGTGTGATCCTACAACATAATGACCGTGACTATTGAATTTCAATTGTATTATAAACACAGTTTTATGAATCGTATATACTTTTATAAACACAGGTAGGGCGGTCAGATTAAATCGTTTCACGGACAATCAATTGATGATTTAAAGAGTGGCTGCGAGATCACTTACGTCAATGGCGCTGTCTTCCGGGTGATCGTCTCTCTTGATCCCTGTCCTTATTCTTTTGGGACTAGAGTGCTGGTTGTTAGAGGGCATCGTTATAGCGGGGGTACCCTCATTGCTTGTTACCCCACATGTACGTGGGTACGACACCTTCGAACGCAGCTGATTTCCCAGTGACCCTGTCTCCAGTTCCCCAGCAAGACGATCGCCTATCCTCCGTGCATCCCAATGTCTGATAAATGGTATGTCGCATCTGTAAGTCTCGCTACGGAAATCATAGCGCTGGAAGTACGCAATCATCAGAACGGGGATGCACCCCCGGAGGTAGTTTAGGACCTTTTTGGAGTCACGCGTCTCCTTACCCGCCCGCACCAGATCCTGCAAGACAAAGCTACACCAGTCCTGTTCCCGAATCAATTCCACGTCATCCACTGCGGCCAGCAGGCTCAGATCGAGTAAGTTGTTCGTAGTAGGCGCGAGGAACGATGACAACGCGAACAACACGAATCTACGGATAAATTCGTCGTCAGCGGCATCGTTTGTCATTAACTTTTCGTGCACTCTCCCTAATTTTATTGTCCCGCTGGTGTCCACCACATCGATGTAACAACCCGGATTTTTGATGACTTAAATTAATAGATAATGCGGAAAGTTATCCAAGTCATTTAATTAAAATTATATCAGAGTGTAAATAAATCTGGATCGCTACGGATCATTACAATAAACGACTATTAATTACATAGTCTTGATTCACTTAGTAGAGAATATAAATTGTATTTTTATACAAAACATGTTATTAAATCTCTCTCGCTCGATTCGCCAACGTCTTTGACCTGCAAAAAAATAAAACAGTGGACGCTGAGCGTGACAGCAACCAAGCCATTCATCTAACATCACCCCGAACACATAAGACAATCATGTGAATAACAAATAATATGCTTACAAAAATATTAAAGGATATCTTGTAACAAATAGTTACCTGTAATTCAATTATCAACATGTGAGGTGATGAAAACGATAAAGTTTAAAAGATGGGACACTGGCAGCCATTTGATTTTAAAATCATTTTTCACGTAAACAGAGAATAAACACACGAGTCGTGGCTCCTAGTATCACCACTACTCCATATTGGCTTGCATCTCACCAATAGAAGTAACCGTGTTACCGACTCGTAGACCGAACCGATCTTATGGGGTTTACATCTCACCCATAAGGCTCAATTGGGCACGAACTTCTATTATATTATACGTTTATTCAAACGGGGCTCTGGGCTGAAATGAAAGTCGATGATTACATTCTCTGCATCATCAAGAGGGAACCCGCAGTTTTCAGAATCATGTTCTGCCCCCGCTACCTAGGTGGTAATACTGATCAAGTACTTGTCTATACGTGCGCCACATACCCTACGCAGACTCTTAAACCGCAGCTTTCACTGCCGTAGGACGTTACCTTAAACACTAGGTCGACTCTCGGACCGCAGCGTCCGAGTCCTCTTTTCATTACAAGTGCAGTCGAAACACCACACATGGTAGGATACAACACAAGCTATTCGTCCCAGACTCGCATCGTAAACTTTATATAAAAGTCGCCCGTGAACAAGTAGTATTTTATTTGCTGACCTTCAATAATTGGTCGGACTCATTTGAAACCGTCAAATCCTCAAATACTTACTTTCAGTGTGACAACGTTATACTTTAATCCTCAAGTGTCACCCGAAACGTCATATCCCAAATATCGTATAATATTTTTAAAATAATAAATTCTTTTAAATGAAGTTTTATATAAAAATAAAATTTAAGGTATAATAATAAAAAAATATTATTTTAAAATTTATAGTTTCCGAAAAATATAAATGTTTATGAAAATATAAATTAAGTCGTACTTAGCCGATTTACAAAATTCGACGTAAAATCATTTTAAAAATATTTATAAATGTCGTGTAAAAATTTCGGAATAAAACAAATCCATTTATTTTAGAAAAATGAAATTTATAAATTTGTACCTATATAAAATAATAAGTGAAATTTTATTATTAAAATAAGATTTTGTAGGTTACTAATCTACTCCATTTTTATAATATATAAACAAATGTAAAAGTACTGAAGAAAATTAAATATGACCTAAATTTCAATTGTATAAAATACATACAGAATATAAAATACACAGAATAAATTAACATAGCAAATAGAATAAAATAAACAAAAAATACAATGAAAATGATATAAGTAAATTTTATCATTTTTATTGGGATAGACTTGATATAAGTAAAATGAAAACGTAATATATATTTTATTTATATTTGTCTTCACCATTATGACCAATTTTTACTTCCCACAATTCAAAAATGAGTCACTACAAAACTATTGGGATAGACTTGAGTCTTTCATTATTCAGAGTGGCTTTAATGTTGATATGCGGGATATGTGTCATATGATATATAATGGTGTTGATGATGAGTCACGGGCTAGAATTGAGGAAAATTGCGGAGGGTTGTTTAATTATATCTTTTACGAGGAACGATTGGAAATCCTTAAATGTTCGGCCCGAAATAGTGTTGAATTAGAGTTGAGGCGGAATAATGAAATGGCGGAAATCAAGGCTTTGTTGCTAGAATTCATGCAAGCTCAACAAAAGCAAGATACTCAAATAGGCCAATTGCTAGATCATTATGAAATCTTGAACAATCAAATTGCCCAATTAGCAAGCCAAAAGCAACAAAGTCAACCGTGTACGCCTATGGAAGTAGTGAAGAACCTCCAGGTAAGTGATTCATTCCCATCTCTTGTGAACATAATTGATGATGAATATGATGATGGGTATAATTTTCAATCTATCCAAGATCCCCAAACCCTCCTGAATGACTGTGAGCTGGAATAAATATGTGTTTTTTGAGGAAAACATGTATTTGGATGCTCCGAATGATGCTCTTTTAATTGAGGATAACATTAAGGCTTTTGATTTTTGTGATTTTGAGAGAGTGTCATTTGATGTCAATTATGAGTTTTTGGAGACCGAATTGAACAAAAGAGAAGATCTTGAGCTTGAGAGGAAAAATCAAAGGGAAAAGAAGAATACAATTTTTGACGATTCCTTGAGTGGAAGAAGTGTGGCTACATGGGATAGCGAGAATGATTTTTTTGAAACACCAATTTTATAGACATTTGAGTTTTTCCCTTATATTGAGGACAAACCCCATCCACCTATTGATTGTGTAGATTATATTTCTCTTGACCCTTTGTTTGAGCTTATGATTAGTGCGGAGGATTGTGATAATTCTTTCACGGAGATCAGTAAGATTATTGATCCTTTGAGTGGTCTTGAGAGTTATAACTCTTCTTCTATGAAATCTATATCCGATGATAAGCCTTGGGGCGAGTTTGAGATATTTGATGTGTACGTCTTGTCTTATGAGCCGCCTAATGACATGCTTACTCTTCTTATGCACTATGACCACCATGCTGAGAATTGGTCTAGCTCGTCTGATAGGCTAAGACGATCATTGACTTTGTCTCTGTTTGTCTTCTTTATATCTTGGTGCGCCTACTTATGCTTTTGTGTAGCACATGCGCAGATGTTTGATCAACTCTTGAGAGCTTTAAGCTGTTTTGATCACAGTCATCTGTGGACAACTGATCTATAAGACGAACCCTCACTTTGCAGCTGGTTTGGGGGAGCTCTGTTGTGTATACGGTAGTTTCTTTCCATTTTCATTTTTTATTTTTCTTTTATTATTCGATTTCTTAGATTTTTGTCTTCCCCTAGGTTACGTTGTCCTTAGGATTGACTGCGGATTTCCTGTTTTTATCTGTTGTACAGTCACATTGAGGACACTGTGACATTTAGGTTTGAGGGAGAGTTTGTGTGCTTTTGTGTGTTTTATTTTATGTCCAATTTTTTACCGCTTTTAAAAAAATATTGAAAAAATTAAAAAAAATCATAAAAATCCAAAAACACTTTGGTTTTGTGTGTTGTCTCTGATATGAAGCATGCAAAATGGCGATGATGATAATGCTCTTAACATGATTTCTCCTAATTTTCAGCTTACTTCGTGCCTAAGAATATGTTTTGTATTGAGATTTAATTAAATTGATATGATATGCCTATTTGAACTTTTAATTGCCAAATGAGTAGATTTGACTACTTGTCGGCAAGCCACAAAACTCTGAGGATTTAGAGCTTCCTAGGCCAGTAACATCCATAACTAGTCTCATTATTATTTAGGATTGAGTGGTTTTTCTCCTTGTGGAATGTGTAACATCAATTTGCATCAATATGACGTCTGTCTCTTGATATTGAATACGTGTTTGGTTTGAGAAGGAGGTACATGAGGAAATGCATTTTTTGTTTTTGATGAGCTTCACATAGCCAAAAATGACCCATTTTTACTACCTTGTAGATTTAGGTCATTTTACTTTGTTTAGCCCATTTTAGTTGTTGTAAGCCGGTTTTCATTGCCTATATTAATTAGCCACAACACAGAATAGTCTACCCTGTCGGGACAGTCTATAACTTAATTGGAATTACTTCACTATTTGGTCGTGTTTGGAGATTTCTACATCTTTTGGACTTAGTGTGTAATATTGTTGTGCGATTTTGTATTCGCCTTCCCCTTATTCGAAACTTGAAAAAAAAACAGAAGCATTGAAAAGAAAATAAAATGAATTGAAAAGAAAAAAAAAAGAAAAAAAAACATGAAATATATGCTTCTTGTAATATTTTGGGGAATGGTCGAAAAGATTGAAACTAAAGAATAATTGAAAGGGTGTAGACACCCAGATTTGGACCTGGTGGCTGCAGGAGTGCCCAACAAACACCCGATGACGATCGGACTGCAATGCGACGCGGATACGCGATGTTTCAGACAATTGTTTTATAGAACGGATCAAATAATTACTTGGAAAAATTCAAATAACATCAAGGCAACCTTAATCGTGTTGTTACGGTCGCATAGATACTAGTTAGAGTCAATTCTGACACCGGGACCCAGAATCGGTCCCGAAACATGAACCGAGTCAGCACCGCGCCAAGCGAACATCGGGATGCACACCCGAGGCCCACTAAACATCACGGCGCTAGGTTAAAACGGAGAAGACTTAACCACCAAGCAACCAAGTGATACGCACACTCTCGGTTTTGGAAAGTATCAAAATCGTATCTTCAAAATCCCGAGCGCCTCACCTTGCGCGCCTGAGTCTCCACAAGCTTGAGCCCGGGCGCCTGAGTGTTGGTGCGCCTGGACTCAGGCGCCTATCTCGACGACGAGAGCCGAAAAGCACCTATAAATATCCCCCTTCACCTCTCATTTCGACACAACTCATTCATAAGTTCTCTCTTCTCTCTTTGACTCGTTAAGAGTATCTCGCTTGGGCTCGCACTCCGACACCCATAGCAAATGATCCACTCGATTGTAGTCCCGATAGCGAAATCGATGCTAATCCTCACCTTCGAGCACCCCACTCGATACCAAGGTGCCTGTGATCGACTAGCTCCCCGAGTCTAACGGAGTTCTGCCAGATTAGCCGCAGAACTAACGAATAGTAAAGGAGTTATGCCGGAATGGCCGCAAGAGGGGCCAACGGTAACGGAACTCTGCCGAAATCACCAGGCAAGCTAGGAGGATCCGCCTTTGATGTAGAATCGTCACTAGGTTGTCGTCTAAACAAAACTTTACATTCTCGCACTTTCGTTATTATGCACTACGATAACATCAGATGTGAACACTAGGTCCACGACACTTACTAAAACACGTAACGTCCCAACTTCAATCATAAACACTAAAGTACTCTAAATAGACCCGAGTAGTCCCGAAATCCGTTCTCAACTGTCCGTGCATCGAGTCCCATTTAGCGTATACTCCGAGGGTGCAACTCCTCACTAGGTGATTTACTTACATTCGCATTTACCGCTTTTGTATGATTTATTACTTTTATGACCTTACAATCGCATGCTAAATCACCTAACATGGAAGTCAAAACGTAAATAAGCTAAAACTGAACAAAATGATGGTCGGGTTCCGTATTACTCCCGGTGCTCACTTTACTAGGTTCGATGCATCCTTACTAATACCGAGCCGACGCATCTCAAGCAGCATACCAGGTAAGGTATGTAATCCCCTAGAAATTTTAACGCAATACAGTGGCGGAAACACTGTAGAGTTGGGATTAAAACACACTGACAAACTATATCTTATTAAAAGAAATGGTAAGTCAATACACAGGCCTCTTTTTACAAAAGGGCTAAAGGTAAAAATCTTCAAACGGGTTTATACAAATCCATAAATCGAATGAAGGAAGAGTAGGATCCACGCTACTCGCTAGCTCACACCCAAAACCCAGCAGCAAATACCTGTCATGTTATAAACATAACAGCCACGTCAGTGGGGAGTAACTCAGACGTTCTCCCAGCCATATTATATCATATGGAAAAATAATAGTATTACTATATCAAAATAATTAAAATGGAAAACATTAAGTGATATAATGAAAATAAGCTTTCGGAGAAAACTTAAAATATTGGAACAATAAAATCAGAACAAGTTTTCAGAAGAAAACTTCAAATGTTTGCCAACCTTCAAACCAAATTGTATCGATAATAATAAAATATTCAAAATGGTGTTATGGATAGGATTAGTGTCGACGGTTAGACTTTCACTAGGAGAATACTAAAAACTAGCTTCGAGAACCTAGTTCAAACAAATCAAACTTCGGTCTCTAACTAGGCTACTCAACCATAATAGGACGGCGACTTATAAATGCGTGGCCCTAGTTTAAGACAATGCACACCCCTCCTGGGATTACCTGTCACCCAGTTCAACTTATGACGGCGACTTACTGCGAGGCCTAAGCTTAAGGTCAAAATGTACACAACTCCCGGGATACCTGTCACCCGGTTCAACAACTAATGTACCGATTCCTGATACACTAGCCTTATAGTTGATGGCAAAACCGTAAACCCCATAATATATTACTCTAAACCTCACACTTGTCCTTATTCCATAACTCCAAAACAGCCATTATCGATATATACAAGAGATATAATCATTATGAATAATATGAAGATAAAAAGAATAAACATTTTATATAAAAGGAAACTTTCTATAAATAGAAACATACTAATTTTAGAAACTTACTAAAAATAGTCTTATAGAAAATACGTAAGATATTAAAATTAGTGAAATGTATAAAATAACATTTCTAACGGAATTAACATTTTAATATTATCGTCGTTATCGTAACTTTAATATATTTCTAAATTCGTAACTCAAAATATAAATAAAATATAATAAATCAATATATAGTATTTTATAAATAATTCGAAAATCGAGTTAAAACTATAAATTTTAGAAACGACACGTTTTATGAAAAACGATATCAAAATTTATTTGAGTCAACGAGTTTTAGAAATGAAATGAATTTTACAAAGGTTTCGAACATTTTTTTAGCAATTGGCCTTTATTAATAAATAATACGGATTTTAATAAAAAGTAGTCAATCGGAAACAAATAAGAAATTATTAGTGAAAATAGTCTCGACTAAAAATATATTTAAAACTAAATCGACTATTTTCTCATTTATTTATTAAACGAAAATTAATTTATTAAACAAGTATACAAATCTCGACTATAATATGAAAATACGATTTTGAGTTAAAAATTAGAAATTAACGAAATATGACGAAAATATGAAATCTATATTATTTAGTTACTAGTGTCACGATAACCAACAAAATATTATCACGATCGTAAATAATTAAATTACTAAGATTTATAAAACGATATCGAAAGTCGTAAAACATTTATAAGGCATATGATTTAAAATTAATATTTTTAGCAAATAATAAATAGCTAAAATTAGAAAACCGGAGTTAAAATATTTACTACATACTACTACTCAAACATACGATATAAAATCGAGTAACGTCCTAAAGTTACCTCGAGCCGAAAACGTACAAGCCGCTTCAATCCATTTGTCCAAGTTCATATCAAACTGGTGACTATGAGCCAACTTCGAGGCTCTCACGGAGATCCGAACACGTAGACACGGAAATAAAAGAGTCGGAATTAGAGAAAGTTGGAAAAGACTAGAATAATAAAACGACAGACAAACTCGAGATGACGGAAAGGCTAAGAGGCAAGAGTGCTCTCCAAAAAAAATGGAAGACGGAAATCAGCATCGAACTATAGCACTAGTACCAATCAGCGAGACATAACACCACAACGAAGACGAGGATGCGAATCGAACCAAAGGAGAAATCAACAAAAGAAAATGGCAGCAACGACAAAACACAGCAGTATCAGCAGCATAAGAACAGATTGAAGAGGAAGGAGGAGGAAACGGATTAGTAGCAGTAACGAGACATCATATCGAGAACAAAACAAGGAAGACGAAGGAAGAGAACGAAGAAGAAGAAGAAGAAGAAGAAGAAGAACGATTAACAAGACTTTAACAGCAGACATGATAACAGCATCGCGGCAGCAACAAGAGCATCAACAGGGCAAAAGAAACAGTATACAAACAAGCCCGAAAAGACAGAAACAAAGAGAAGAAGAAGGACGAGAATGACACGAAACAAAAACGTACAGCAGGAGTACTAGTCGAAAACAGTAGCAACAAGAGATGGAATGACAACGAACAGAAACCGAAAAATGACGAAACGAACCGAAGAGGAAGAAGAAGAAGAAAGGGAAAGAAACTGACGTTAAAAGCAGCAGAGCAACAAAACGCAGGGGAAGAAGAAAAGGAGATCGAAGACCGAAAAGTAGCAGCAGGAATAATCGTCGATTGGAAAAAAAAAGGAAGAAGAAGAAGAAGAAAACAAGCAGCAGTACACAGCAACAACAACACGAAACAGCAGCAACGGGAAACAGGCACGAGAATAAACGCAGCATCGAGGATTAATGAACAACAACAAGAAGAAGAAGAAGGAGAAGAAAGAATGCAAACAGCAGAGCATTACCGCAACAGGAGCAGAACGCACCAGTATGCAGCAGCAGCAGAGCGTAGCAGCAACTTAGGACGAGATGAATGGGAAAGAATGAATGGGAAAAACGAATGATAGAGGGGATGCCTTGAAAAAGAGATGAAGCGGTGGGATGTATAAGGAAGGCAAAGGGAATGAAGCGGTGATGAGGGAGAACGAAGAGGTGGTTCCAATCAGCACAATAAAATGGGTTTTCTCAATATGAAGGGATAGGTGGAACGGTGGGTATAAAGAAGGGGGAAAGAATGTTAATACAAGTGGGATGAATCATTCCACTAAAAAAAAAAGGTAAGTACTACGTACAGATAGAATAAGTGTCGGCACAACACGGTTTCGAGACAATAAGTTGACTGACCCAAGAAATCAAATTAAAATCGAGTTAATAAAACTCAGAAATAATCGGGCCGTTAAATAAATTGAGTAAATAAAGCACTCGGTACGAAAAACGAAGCTTAGAAATAAATAATTAGACGATCAAATAGTTTTTCCCGATAAATAATAAATTTTCGATAAAGTGAATTAAATTGATTTCTTGAGGAAAGAAAATAAATATTTTGACGAAACTTAAAGTAAATGAGCTTCGAGCCGAAAATAGAAATTCGAGCTATAAATAAATAAAATTTAGAATTAAAATCGCCGAAATAGACTTCCGATAAGAATTAAATTAAATGTATAAAATAAATCGAAACGTAAATAGAAATACGTTTTAAATATAAGAAGAGTTTTTCGAGATAAATAGAATTTTAGGAGTTTGAAACGATTAAACGATAAATTCGTTTTTATAATAATTTTAAGAATTACGAGTTAAATCGTGAAAAAAATAAAAATACGAACATAATTTTAATCAAATTTTAAATTTATAAAATCAAGGGAGTTACAAGGTATACAACGAGAATGACTAATATCCGTATTATCGCGTTAAAACTGACTTGCTAATAGTTACTCCCTCTGTTTCTTTGATATCTTCCACATTTCTTTTTTCAACCATTTCTTTGATTTCTTCCACTTTCCTTTTTTCTATCACACTTCTCTCTTACCTAGTGGCCCACTTACTTTACTTCCTATCTACTTTTACTTATTTTATTGTTTTTCTTAAGAAATGTGTCACTTTTAAGGTGGAAGAAATCATAGAAACGGAGGGAGTATAATATTAGTACACTCTACTCTTCAATGTGCATCTTTTCATGGCCTGCTTGTCACGTGAGATCGCATGGAAAGAATGTAAACACAACTACTTCGACGACAAAACTTACTTGTCCTTAACACAACCGACATAGGAAAAGGCATAGGGTTAAAACAACGGATGTTACAGTACTTCCGCCACAAGTAGGAAACAAAGTTATCAGCCCATCGATTAATTAGTAGAGGCCGCTATAGTGCGGGCGGGATTGGGTGTTGACATCTATCGGATGTTGGCTTCCCAATACGTACCCTCACCCCTTACTCAGAATCGATGGTTTCCGGATGTCCGAAACCATTGGCAATGAGAGTCATTCAAGGCATAGAGTGCTTAAGGGTACAAGTCTTTATCTTTAGGTCCTGTGCCACTCAGCTTACCAAACATATTGGCCTTTAAACATTTACAACCATGACTCGATCGATTCCAACGGAAACGCGGGCGCCTGCGACCGTTGTAACACCCCGTTATTTTCCGAGTCATTTATAAGGCGTTATTTTTCTATTTTATTTAAATCGGGTTTTAAGTTGGAAAAATATTTTCAATGTTGTTATAAAAATTTTAAGTATTTTGGACCTTCTTATTATAAATCGGTTTTGACTATTTTGAAAAGTGGAACGTTATTTTATAAACCGACTTTGTGTCGGGTTGGATTTTGAGTCAAACACAAGAATAAAAAAACAAAAAAAGGGAATTAGAAACCTAATAAACCTTTACCTATACCCTTACCGTATCCCCCATTCGTATCCCTTTTTTTTTTTTGATAAAGGGTAAGTATGTATATAAAGTGAAAAAATTTACAATGAAATGACTACATCAGGATATGCAGCCATCGAGCGTCTTTAGCACTTAACGGATATTTGATCTCACAAATAATTCTACTTCTAACATCCAATTTGATCAAATTGGCAATATTTTCCGGCTGTTGTACTAGTCCTTCTATTCGACACACATTTCGTTGCCTCCATATGTGATAAATAGTCGCATTAGTTACAGCACGGAGAACATTACATTGTAATTTAGAACCCCTTGCTTTAGTCGCCCAATCCAAGCTTCTAGTACTCGGAATCCTCTTCCTCGTCCAGTCACTCAAAATATCAATAATCCGCAAGCTCCAACAACATCCAAAGAAGAGATGTTCAAAAGTCTCAGCCTGCGCTTCACAAAAAATAACAAAGGTCTGAATCTGCCACCCCAACCCTCAAAAGCTTCGATCTCGTGTTTAGAGCCCCCCTAAACACTAGCCAAGAAATAAAGCTGTGTTTCGGAAGACTCCAATCACTCCAAACAAGCCGGCTCCAAGCAACCATCGGGACTCGATCACGAAGCTTCTCGTAAGCCCTGGAGATCGAGTACGTAGTACAAGAGCCATGCCATAAACCATTCTCAAACATATCCTTGACTTTTTCCTTTGCATGACAGATCTTCCTCCAATCCCAAAACACTAAAGTACTCTAAATAGACCCGAGTAGTCCTGAGATCCTTTCTCAACTGTCCGTGCATCGAGTCCCGTTTAGCGTATACTCCGAGGGTGCAACTCCTCACTATGTGATTTACTTACATTCGCATTTACCGCTTTTGTATGATTTATTGCTTTTATGACCTTACAATCGCATGCTAAATCACCTAACATGGAAGTCAAAACGTAAATAAGCTAAAACTGAACAAAATGATGATGGGGTTCCGTATTAGTCCCGTGCTCACTTTACTAGGTTTGATGCATCCTTACTAATACCGAGCCGACACATCTCGAGCAGCATACCAGGTAAGGTATACCTCGAGAACAACTAATATCCGTATTATCGCGTTAAAACAGACTTGCTAATACTTATAATATTAGTACTCTCTACTCTCCTATGTGCATCTTTTCATGGCCTGCTTGTCACGTGAGATCACATGCAAAGAATGTAAACACAACTAATTCGACCACAAAACTTACTTGTCCTTAAAACAACCGACATAGCAAAAGGCATAGGGTTAAAACAACGGATGTTACAGTACTTCCGCCACAACTAGGAAACAAAGTTATCAGCCCATCGATTGATTAGTAGAGGCCTCTATAGTGTTGGCGGGATTGGGTGTCGATGTCCAACGGACGTTGGCTTCCCAATACGTATCCTCACCCCTTACTCAGAATCAACGGTTTCCGGATGTCCGAAACCATTGGCAATGAGAGTCATTCTAGGCATGGAGTGCTTAAGGGTACAAGTCTTTATCTTTAGGTCCCGTGCCACTCAGCTTTGAGCCGGCTAAGGATCAAAGTTGACTTTAACGGTTTCCGAGTCCCCATAATTGACTCGGTGGCGACTCCACGAATCGGCAACGAATTCAGTTCACTAAAAAGGTCGCCTTACCAAACATATCGGCCTTTAAACATTTACAACCACGACTCGATCGATTCCAACAGAAACGCGGGCGCTTGCGTCCGTCTTGTACAAGTCCGTATCGTCATCCAATCGAGGTTCGAAACTTCACCCCGAACGCAAGATCGGACCGGCTCCCGACCGTTAGGGGGCCGCGTGGGTGGCCGCCGCGATTCGAAAGAAACCCAAATAAAATATATCACCTAGTTATGTGTAGTGTGTTTGAACAACCCAAATAAAATACTAAAATCTGGATTCAACCACGCCAACATATTCAACCACACCCAATTCCGTTTTCAAAAAAAATCGTCTTCTTTCTTTCAAAGAAAGTAAACGACATTCCGGCCGATCTAAAATAATTTTTTTGAAAACTTTTCAAAAACAAATGTCATCACGACAGATCTTTAAAAAAAATCACGAGCGCCATCACTTTGGCCCAAATAGCACCCACCAAAAACGAATACCGTTAGCACCGCCAAAGACTCCCGATTAATGGGGCCGAGGTAACTTGAACGGTAACATTTTATTTTCAAAAAAAAGAGTTTTTTTACAATACCATTGACACACCCTAAACTTCAATCAATGAAGTCGAGGAACCCAAAACGGTTACATCCTCAAACACTTTTCGCAATACATCACCTCCCCCCGCCGTCAAAACGCTAGGTAATACAACCGACAACCGCAGGTCACTTGTTTTAAAGATCTTTTAAACACCATTCACTATCTCAATCCCGTAACAAGGACTTAGTTATGTTTTCCAAAACACCGGCACGGGCATCACAAGTACCGCCCACGCTGTAATCCCCTAGAAAATCTAACGCAATACAGTGGCAGAAACACTGTAGACTTGGGATTAAAACACACGGACAAACTATATCTTATTAAAATAAATGGTAAGTCAATACAGAGGCCTCTTTTTACAAAAGAGCTAAAAGTAAAATCTCCAAACAGCTTATACAAATCCATAAATTACATGAATGAAGAAAGAGTAGGATTCACGCTACCCGCTAGCTCACACCCAAAACCTAGCAGCAAATACCTCTCATGTTATAAACATAACAGCCACGTCAGTGGGGAGTAACTCGGACGTTCTCCCAGCCAAATTATATCATGTGGAAAATAATGGTATTATTATATCAAAATAATTAAAATGGAAAACATTAAATGATATAATAAAAATAAGCTTTCGGAGAAAACTTAAAATATTGGAACAATAAAATCGGAACAAGTTTTCAGAAGAAAACTTCAAATATTTGTCAACCTGCAAACCAAAATGTATCGATAATAATAAAAATATTCAAAATGGCGTTATGGATAGGATTAGTGATGAAGCTAGACTTTCACTAGGAGAATACTAAAACTAGCTTCGAGAACTTAGTTCAAACAAATCAAACCTCGTTCTCTAACTAGGCTACTCAACCATAATAGGACAGCGACTTATAAATGTGTGGCCTTAGTTTAAGATAATATGCACACCCCTCCCGAGCACCATAAATACTCAGTTCAACCCGACGACGTCTTACACTGCGAGACACGAGTTTAAGGTCAAAATGTACACAGACTCCCGAACACCATATATGCTCGGTTCAACAACCAGTGTGCCCCATAAAGACACACCAGCCTTATAGTTGATGGCAAAAACGTAAACCCCAAAATATATCACTCTAAACCTCACACTTGCCCATATTCCATAACTTCAAAAAAAGTCATTATCGATATATACAAGAGATATAATCATTATGAATAATAATATGAAGATAAAAGGAATAAACATTTTATATAAAATGGAAACTTTCTATAAATAGAAACTTACTAATTTTAAAAATTTACTTAAAATAGAAATATTATTATAGAACATACGTAAGTGATTAAAATGAGTGAAATGTATAAAAATAGCTTTCTAACGAAATTAACATTTTATTATTATCGTCGTTATCATAACTTTAATATATTTCTAAATTCGTTACTCAAAATATAAATAAAATATAATAAGTCATTTTATAGTATTTTATAAATAATTAGGATATCGATTTAAAACTATAAATTTTAGAAAAGAGATGTTTTAAGAAAATGATATCAAAATTAATTGATTCGACGAACTTTATAAATGAGATGAAATTTACGAAGAATTCAAATTATTTTTAACAGATAGTTTTTATTAATAAATAATATGGATTTTAATAAAAATAGTCAATCGGAAACAAATAGGAAATTATTAGTGAAAATAGTCTCCACTA
Source organism: Agrostemma githago (assembly GCA_958450325.1). NCBI lineage: Eukaryota > Viridiplantae > Streptophyta > Magnoliopsida > Caryophyllales > Caryophyllaceae > Agrostemma > Agrostemma githago. Next base: position 56,059,754 of record OY288257.1, on the reverse strand, counting down.
AAAATATATTTAAAACAAAATCGACTATTTTCTCATTTATTAGAATAAATCGTAAAACGAAAATTAATTTATTAACAAGTATACAAATTTCGATTAAAATATAAAAATACGATTTTTGAGTTACAGATTAGAAATTAACGAAATACGACGAAAATATGAAATCGATATTATTTAGTTCTTGTATCATGATAACCAACAAAATATTATAACGATCATAAATAAATAAATTACTAATGATTTATAAAACGATATCGAAATCTTGTAAAATATTTATAAAGCATACGTTTTAAAATTAATATTATTAGCAAGAATAAATAGCTAAAATTAGAAAATCGAAGTTAAAGTATTTACTACATACTACTACTCAGACATACGATATAAATTCGAGTAACGTCCTAAAGTTACCTTAGCCGGTATCCGAGCGATCACGTACTTGCCTCTTCTGATTAGACCCAGCTCGAACCTTAGAACTTGAAAGCTGATTCAAGAAAACTCTGAGGCCTTCGCGAAACGAAAATGAACGAGATTGGGTTAATGAGAGTCGGGAAAGAACGGGAAGGAGCGAGAACGAACAATGAAAAGAGTAACAACAACGAGGAACAAAACAAAATCGGTATGGTACGAAAAGACCAGACGCACAATCAGCAACGTAGTACGAGTAACGGAGAATAGCAAGGTCGAGCATCACAGAAAGAAGAAGAAGAAGGAGGAGGAGGAGGAGGAGGAGGAGCAACAACACGAACGATAGCAACCAGAACAACCCCGAGCAAACGACAACAACCTCAGAACAACGACAGCAACATTACAGGAACGACCAAGAACAGAAAAGAGCGAAGAACAAGTCTCAAAACGCGATAAAAACGAGAATAAAAACAGGGCACGAATAACTGAACCAAGGTACGAAAATCGGGCAGCGAGGAAATGAAGAAAACAACCAGATGCACCACAGAATATCAGCAGCAATAACAACGAACTAAAAGGATGATCAACGACGAGAAAACACAGTAAACGAACAGATGATTCGACCACAACAGTATGAAACAGAAAGAGGAAGAATAAGCAGCAACAAGACAGCAAAAGCATATACACGCATCAACAGATAACCAACGCAGCAACAGCAGAAAAAGGACGACACAGACGGAGAGAGATAAAGAGAAAAACACGGACAAGAACTGACCTGAACAGCCAGGTAGAAGGCGCGATCCAGAAACGTATAGCAGCGGCAAAATGAAACACAGCAGCAGCGAGCATCAAGTCGACACTCAGCAGCATCGAAGACCGAGGAAAACAGAGGAAAACAGAGGGGGGGGCGAGAAAGCAGAAGAAATTGGAAGAAATCGGATATAGCTGCAGCGGCAAACGCAGGCCCAAAGCGCAGCAACAGCAGCAGAACAAATAGACAAAAAAAAGGGAAGAAGGAAGCGGAGGAAACAAGAGGAGAAGAGGGGAATGAAAAGGTGACGAAAAAATGTGGGAACCAAAAATATGAAGCGTCATGATTGTAATTGGAGTGCTCAAGTGATGGGTGTGTTAAGCGATTGGGTCGGGAAAGCGATCCCACGCCTTAACGGACTCGCTTGGGCAAGTAAGATGCGGAGCTCCAAGTTCCAATGCAACATTCTGAGAGCAATGATTAATGCAGCGATATATCACATCTGGAGGTGCCGAAACATTTGCAGAATTGAGGAAAAAATGCAACGTCCACAATGTATTGCTAAACTGATTAAATTGGATGTCAAGAATAGAATAATGTGTAGGATCAAATATCCGATTAATGCTAAAGATGCTAGATGGCTACATAAGCTGATGTAGTCACTTATTTTTACATTGATTACACACATATATATATATACTTACCCTTTATCAAAAAAAAATATGAAGCGGTGGAATGATAAGATGAAAAAGGGGATGTATATAATTAGTGGATCAAGTTGGTAAGTTGAATCAAAGAGTGCAAGGGAGGGTGTACATTAATTAGTGGGAAGAGAAATGAATTAAGGAGTCCAAAAATTATGATACGAAAACGGCTTAATTAAATGAATCGGGTACGAACCGAATTCCGAAACGATAAGTTGACTGACCCAAGAATCGAATTAATTGAGTCTAAAAGAAAAATTAATAAATAATCGGACCGTCTAATAACATGAGTAAATAAAGTACTCGAGACGAAAACGAAGTTGATAGAAATAAATAATTAGACGATGAAATAGTAGTTCCCGAAAAAAAAAATCGATAAAGTGAATTAAATTGATTTCTCGAGGAAATAAAATAAATAATTTGACGAAACTTAAAATAAATGAACTTCGAGCCGAAAATAGAAATTCGAGCTTAAATATAAATAATTAAAAAGAATTTAGAATTTAAATCGCCGAAATAGACACTTTCGATAAGAATTGAATTAAATGTATGAAATAAATCAAAACGGAAATAAAATATGTTTGAAATCTAAGAAGAGTTTCCGAGACAATTAGAATTTTTAGGAGTTTGAAACGATTAAACGATAAATTCGTTTTATAATAATTTTAAGAATTACGAGTTAAATCGTAAAAATAAAAAAAAAAAAAAAAAAAAAACGGACAAAATTTTAATTTAATATAATTTATAAAAATCAGGGGTGTTACAATCTTCCCCACTAAAAGAAGTTTCGTCCTCGAAACTAACAAAAACATAATAATAAAATGGAAAACAAGGTTACATAATTTGAACAAAAGGAGAATGCTAAACTCGCATCACAATCTCGGTTAATTTTTTTTTTTACAACTTTAAACTTGATATGAAATCGAAATCGAAGACAAAATTTATCTCAAGATAGTTCGGGCTCGGTTACCCAAAGTTTAAAATCATTTAAATTAATAAAATCGCAAGTTAAAAATTATTGGATAAAATAATGACGATAAATAATATTTGTAAACGAACTCGAGGGGGAGAGTACCCAAATATTTTCAAAGCAACAGTAAAACGTTTTGATTAAGAAATTCGACAATAATTTGTTTTAAGACAAAACAAAATTTTAGTTCCGAGAAATCAAAATTTGTAGTTAGTAAATAAAAATCGTACCAGTCGTCAAACATTTTCAATAACAGGTATAAAGTCTACCGGCAATAAAATAAAAACTTAGACATAAGATGTTTTTTTTCGAAATTATTAAACCGTTTTACATAAAAATCTTATAGAAATCAAAATATTTAGCAATTACGGAAGTTTTCGTAAAATCTAAACACGCTTGAAAATAGAAATTTGAAACAATTTTGAAATACTTTAAAATAAATTATTAAGATTTTTTTGAAACCGGACTGAATATTTGTTATCAACCAAAAACGAAAATGAAAACGAAGTTTTGAAATCTATAACTCGAATGTTAAAAATTTCACGATAGCCCAAAATTTTAAAATAGTCAAACTTTTCATAACATAGGTTCGGGAAAATGGTAAACGGGATAAATAGAGTCATAGTCAACGACAAATCGAAACAGAAATTTTCAAACCCGATAAAGAAGTCAAAGGGATTGGCCGAAGAAGAAGTAGAAGGATTTAAGAAAAGCTAAGGGGAGAAACAAAATTGAGAGTCAAACGGAGCTCCCACGGAATTACAGAAGAAGTTAACCATCTCGAGATCCCTGGTACGACTCCCATAACAAGGGTTCCTAATTTCCCTCAAATACGTTGACCAATATTCGGCGCTAGGTGGTACTACTCAGTCACAATTTACAAAAAATGTCTTACGTGGCTATCCAATCGTCAATCGACACGATACTAATCCACAAATGCTTTAGAATCAAATCCATAATTAAGATTCCAACGGTTAACAGAACACACCCAAACTCGCATTCGATAAGGTTCCTAAATCCAAAGCTCATAAAGTTTGAACTCGAGGTATTCCCCAAACTTCTCGAGCACAGAACACTAAACAAGGTCCACAAATATAACAATGCTTGGGCACGAAAATTCCTCAAAAACGATCACCAACATTTTCTTAACACCATAAATAGGCAGGGTTAGGAAAGTACACCAACCTAAGGCAGACTCAACCTCAATATATAATAACAGATACTCACAACTTCAAAACACGTCGTTCGACAATGGTTCTGATAAATACATCAAATTTCTAATCACAAAGGTGCAACCACAAAATATTTACTAACTCAACGAAGCCACAATCTCGTTGGTCTAAGGTTCTAAACTGAAAGTTCCAATAAGATGATCTGTATTATAGTATTCCCCAAAACAACACAATAAGCTCAAATTATGATTGTGCAAGCTAGTTCTTTTCTTCAAGGTTAAGAATAATTCATCCAAGTTCAGATAACTCAACTCCAAAGTTCGTAGGTTACAACCTTACACAACGATCGACGAACTAATCCTTAAAAAACACGGGTAATCTATGTCAACCAAAATTTCTAACGATATTTAATGAAAACCTTTAATGGTACCACAACACTCAGGCTAACACCTTGAAAAAAACTCTATGATCCCAAATATTCGCGATCCATCTATCAAATAAGCATTAGGTAAGAATCCCAAAGTAATATTATCGGTTACACTTAGTTCGGATCTAGGTTAGGTACTAGGTATCCATCAAATATGACACTCTTACTATTCCAAAATATATTCAACTCTAAGTACTCCAAAATAATCAAAGTAACCTATAACCCAAGGTTCAGTGTCTAAAATATCATCGTAATTTCATCAAGCAACAATTGTCATTTAAATCAATCCTCAAGAATTTCTTACTTGCTTAGAAGATAGGGTAGACTCACCATCCTCAAACCAGGTAACAAGGGTTCACTAAACCTCAAACATCTATAACTTTCCACAGGGTTCACAAGGACGGAAATCGGTCTAACCAAAGAATCTCAAGAGAAAGATGGTAGCATAGAAGAATAGAACAAGGATTCATCAAGAGAATGAAGATGAGAATATAAAAGAGAATAATTGGAAGAAGTAGAGGAAGAAAGAAAAGAATCGATGATCCTATATAACTAAGATTTAAAACAAGAATCTTCGGACCTCAAAGGTTCCACAAAGGAACTCACGGTATCTTCATCTTCTCGTAGAGACACGAGTACATCAGTCTTGTGTTGCTTCATCCGGATCCAACAAGGAGTTAAGTTACATCTAGGTTATACTGCACCGTCGGGGAACCGAAATCCACTATTGATTGTCTGGCGGCCTGTAGCTTGAGCAAACCGGATCTGTGCGGGAAGGTCACCCTTGTATCTTCCTTGTAGTATTAAGTTGTCTACTTGAATCAACAGGTGTTGAGAGTTCTAAGCAGGTCTGGTCCCGATCTAGAGCAGCAACACATCAGCATCTTGTTCATTGTCTTCTTCCAGACAAAAGCAACAAATTTTCAATGCTAGTGATTGCGTTACAAGAACATATAATAATCTAACAGTTAAGTCCTTACTTTGGTTTCTACCCATCTCTCACTAATATTTCTTTAATGTTAAAATCATTTACTGGTATTTTTCCTAGAATCAGGTGTAAGTGTCGGGAGAAACAATGCTCTGATACCAGCTGTAATCCCCTAGAAAATCTAACGCAATACAGTGGCGGAAACACTGTAGAGTTGGGATTGAAACACACTAACAAACTATATCTCATTAAAATAAATGGTAAGTCAATACAGAGGCCTCTTTTTACAAAAGGGCTAAAAGTAAAATCTCCAAACGGGTTATACAAATCCATAAATTACATGAATGAAGAAAGAATAGGATCCACGCTACTCGCTAGCTCACACCCAAAACCTAGCAGCAAATACCTGTCATGTTATAAACATAACAGCCACGTCAATGGGGAGTAACTCGGACATTCTCCCAGCCAAATTATATCATGTGGAAAATAATGGTATTATTATATCAAAATACTTAAAATGGAAAACATTAAATGATATAATAAAAATAAGCTTTCGGAGAAAACTTAAAATATTGGAACAATAATCTCGGAACAAGTTTCAGAAGAAAACTTCAAATATTTGTCAACCTGCAAACCAAAATGTATCGATAATAATAAAAATATTCAAACTGGCGTTATGGATAGGATTAGTGATGAAGGCTAGACTTTCACTAGGACTAAAACTAGCTTCGAGAACTTAGTTCAAACAAATCAAACCTCGATCTCTAACTAGGCTACTCAACCATAATAGGACGGCGACTTATAAATGCGTGGCCCTAGTTTAAGATAATATGCACACCCTTCCCGAGCACCATAAATACTCAGTTCAACCCGACGGCGTCTTACACTACGAGACACGAGTTTAAGGTCAAAATGTACACACATTCATGAACACCATATATGCTCGGTTCAACAACCAGTGTGCCCCATAAAGACACACCAGCCTTATAGTTGATGGCAAAAACGTAAACCCCAGAATATATTACTCTAAACCTCACACTTGTCCATATTCCATAACTTCAAAACAAACCATTATCGATATATACAAGAGATATAATCATTATGAATAATAATATGAAGATAAAAGGAATAAACATTTTATATGAAAGGGAAACTTTCTATAAATAGAAACTTACTAATTTTAGAAATTTACTTAAAATAGAAATATTATTATAGAGCATACGTAACTGATTAAAATGAGTGAAATGTATAAAAATAGCATTTCTAACGAAATTAACATTTTATTATTATCGTCGTTATCATAACTTTAATATATTTCTAAATTCGTTACTCAAAATATAAATAAAATGTAATAACTCATTTTATAGTATTTTATAAATAATTAGGAAATCGAGTTAAAACTATAAATTTTAGAAAAGAGATGTTTTAAGAAAATGATATCAAAATTAATTGAGTCGACGAACTTTATAAATGAGATGAAATTTATGAAGAATTCAAATTATTTTTTAACAGATAGTTTTTATTAATAAATAATATGGATTTTAATAAAAATAGTCAATCGGAAACAAATAAGAAATTATTAATGAAAATAGTCTCGACTAAAAATATATTTAAAACAAAATTGACTATTTTCTCATTTATTAGAATAAATCGTAAAACGAAAATTAATTTATTAACAAGTATACAAATTTCGATTAAAATATAAAAATACGATTTTTGAGTTAAAGATTAGAAATTAACGAAATATGACGAAAATATGAAATCGATATTATTTAGTTACTAGTATCAAGATAACCAACAAAATATTATAACAATCGTAAATAATTAAATTACTAATGATTTATAAAACGATATCGAAATCTTGTAAAATATTTATAAAGCATACGTTTTAAAATTAATATTATTAGCAATAATAAATAGCTAAAATTAGAAAACCGAAGTTAAAATATTTACTACATACTACTACTCAGACATACGATATAAAATCGAGTAACGTCCTAAAGTTACCTTTAGCCGATATCCGAGCGATCACGTACTTGCCTCTTCTGATTAGACCCAGCTCGAACCTTAGAACTTGAAACCTGATTCAAGAAAACTCTGAGGCCTTCGCGAAACGAAAATGAACGAGATTGGGTTAATGAGAGTCGGGAAAGAACGGGAAGGAGCGAGAACGAACAATGAAAAGAGTAACAACAACGAGGAACAAAACAAAATCGGTATGGTACGAAAAGACCAGAAGCACAATCAGCAGCGTAGTACGAGTAACGGAGAACAGCAAGGTTGAGCATCACAGAAAGAAGAAGAAGAAGAAGAAGAAGAAGAAGAAGAAGAAGAAGAAGAAGAAGAAGAAGAAGAAGAAGAAGAAGAAGAAGAAGAAGAAGAAGAGGAGGAGGAAGAAGAGCAGCAACAACACGAACGACAGCAACCAGAACAACCCCGAACAAACGACAACAACCTCAGAACAACGACAGCAACATTACAGGAACGACCAAGAACAGAAAAGAGCGAAGAACAAGTCTCCAAACGCGATAAAAACGAGAATAAAAGCAGGGCACGAAGAACTGAACCAAGGTACGAAAATCAGGCAGCGAGGAAATGAAGAAAACAACCAGATGCACCACACAATATCAGCAGCAATAACAGCGAACTAAAAGGATGATCAACGACTAGAAAACGCAGTAAACGAACAGATGATTCGACCACAACAGTATGAAACAGAAAAAAGGAATGAGAAAGAGGAAGAATAAGCAGCAACAAGACAGCAAAAGCAGATACACGCATCAGCAGATAACCAACGCAGCAGCAGCAGCAGCAGCAGAAAAAGGACGACACAGACGGAGAGAGATAAAGAGAAAAACACGGACAAGAACTGACCTGAACAGCCAGGTGGAAGGCGCGATCCAGAAACATATAGCAGCGGCAAAACGAAACACAGCAGCAGCGAGCATCAAGTCGACACTCAGCAACATCGAAGACCGAGGAAAACAGTGGAAAACAGAGGGGGCGAGAAAGCAGAAGAAATTGGAGGAAATCGGACATAGCTGCAGCGGCAAACGCAGGCCCAAAGCGCAGCAACAGCAGCAGAACAAATAGACAAAGAAAAGGGAAGAAGGAAGCGGAGGAAACAAGAGGAGAAGAGGGGAATGAAAAGGTGACGAAAAAATGTGGGAACCAAAAATATGAAGCGGTGGAATGATAAGATGAAAAAGGGGATGTATATAATTAGTGGATCAAGTTGGTGAGTTGAATCAAAGAGTGCAAGGGAGGATGTACGTTAATTAGTGGGAAGAGAAATGAATTAAGGAGTCCAAAAATTATGATACGAAAACGGCTTAATTAAATGAATCGGGTATGAACCGAATTCCGAAACGATAAGTTGACTAACCTAAGAATCGAATTAAAATTGAGTCAAAAAGAAAATTAATAAATAATCGGACCGTCTAATAAAATGAGTAAATAAAGTACTCGAGACGAAAACGAAGTTGATAGAATTAAATAATTAGACGATGAAATAGTAGTTCCCGAAAAATAAAATTTTCGATAAAGTGAATTAAATTGATTTCTCGAGGAAATAAAATAAATATTTTGACGAAACTTAAAATAAATGAACTTCGAGCTGAAAATAGAAATTCGAGTTTAAATACAAATAATTAAAAAGAATTTTGAATTTAAATCGCCGAAATAGACACTTTCGATAAGAATTGAATTAAATGTATGAAATAAATCGAAACGGAAATAAAATATGTTTGAAATATAAGAAGAGTTTCCGAGACAATTAAAATTTTTAGGAGTTCGAAACGATTAAACGATAAATTCGTTTTATAATAATTTTAAGAATTACTAGTTAAATCGTAAAAATAAAAAAATAAAAAAAACGGACAAAATTTTTATTTAATATAATTTATATAAATCAGGGGTGTTACACACGCCACGAATACCAAGCTAACTAATTAGTGGTAGTTTCGGTAGAAACACGACTCCACCATTTTCAAAACCGGTTCCTTTAGAACCGCATTTCTTCACAAAAAATACCACCATTTACACTCTTTCTATTAGGGGTGAGCAAAACCGGATATCCGATCCGGTTTTGCAAACCGTATCGGATATCCGGTTTTACAAACTCAAAATTTTGCGATCCGTATCCGATCCGGTTTTTTCCGGATATCCGGTTTTTTCCGGATATCCGGTTTTTTCGGATATCCGGTTTTCGGATATCCGGTATCCGGTTTTATATTTTTTTTCAATTTTTCTTTTTTTTAAAACAATTTTTCATTTTTAATTAAGGCTAGTTAACTGTTTTTAAGCAACGTTACGTTTTATATAAATTGATATAACAAAAATACATAAAAAAAACTAAAAAAAGTGATATATATGACTTGCGGTACCATTGTTCCAAAAAAATATGACGTTTCATTACCTAAAATCATAAATTCACTAATAGTTTTGTTTTTTACCTTTGAGAATAATTGGTAAGTTTTGAATTCTTTATTGCGTAATGCATATTAGGATTATATTTTTCATATTCTTTATTGTTTTTAAAAAACCGGATCGGAAACCGGATATCCGGTTTCAATTTTCCCCGATACGTATCCGCTACGGTTTTAAGGAAAACCGTATCGTATATACGGTTATTCGTATCGGATATCCGAAAATTCGTATAATTGAAAGCGTATACCGTATCGTATACGTATAATAAAACCGTATCGTATATTTTTGCTCACCCCTACTTTCTATCGTCAAAACTTAGACACTCACATGGCAACACCTGTAACGATGCCACCACACCACCATAAAACCGATTTTTACAAATCCCCCCTTTCGAAAGTAAAAGGTTTTCTTTTTTCTTAAAGGCCTGATCATTTGCAAGAATCCAAAACTTTTTGATCCTGAGCCAGGATCGCGATCAATCCATCATGTCGTACAACCGTGTGATTAACTGTCTATGTTAGTTACTAGGGTCACCTCTACTCGAGGTCTTACATTTTGGGTCGACCCATTTAGGGAAAGTCCTCTTAAAGCCTCGTCTTCGAGATTGGTGTCAAATCGTCTCATTTCAAGGACATAAAGTCATTAGGCGTTCCGCCGAATACAATAAGAGTCTAAAGCACCTGAGTCCCTAAATGATGACCGCAAACACGCGCGAATCGAAGGTCTCATTGAGTCATTTCCACGTCACTCGATCGTGAGCACTTTCCGAGTCTTTAAATTGTCTGGTGAACCCACCCTCATGCTCCTACTTTGCTCCACTAGACTCAGGAATGGTACCAAGTGGCAACGAAAGTAGCATCGACTTACTTAACGCCCTGATGAACGTGGTACACGGAGTCCTGGGGATAGTATCATCGATTTCCACTTCCATCGACGATGTCAGGCGTCGCCTCGAGATCCTAGAGGGACCCGAAAGGAAATCCCACGAGAAACCGGCAGGCCGGGAGTTGGTACTCTATGGAGACCCATATGTCGAGTATGCCAGGCTCGCGCACCCTGTTGAATCCACCCACTTCCATCACCGTTCTAGACAGTTCACTGAATTAGGAGAATCTTACGCTGAAGCCCTCAGGAAATTACAAGATGCCTGGCTTTTGTGGCCAATAGGACCTACCCCAGACCCGCCTATAGAAAAGAGGGGGGCGACTTGGAATCCAAACGCTTATTGCCTGTATCATCAAGGTGGGGAACATGAAACCCAGATGTGCACCGAGCTCAAACATGAGGTGCAGGATCTGATTGACAAGGGAGTTTACGTCCCTGTAGGGTGCCTTCAAAGGAGGACTAACTTCCGGTACCAAACCCATCAAGGGGGCGACCCACATGAGCACCGAGAATCCAATCAGCGGAGGTTCTTTTAAAGATGGTGGGCCGATCCTGAGTTAGAGTCTAGTTCATCTTGGGGCCTAGACTAGATAATAATAAATATTTCTCCTTATCGAGTCCGGGTGGTGAAGGGACATGTCCTTCACCTCCCCCGTCAAACAAACTCACGGACACCTAGCCCGTCTACTATTATATCAATAAAAAAATCTTTAATTTTTACAAACATGCGTCGACAATCGCTTGATTTTCTTTTAACTGACTTTATCGCTTCAAACTCACACTATGCCAATTATCGGTAACAATTAACTACAAGCGCAAGGCCCACAACAAACGGCACAACCATAAATTCGCCCTACGAAGAAATCGGGAAACAACTACCTCTGATTCGACCCACAACCGACCCCTCTAAATGACACGCTAATGGCCAATAGGTGATCACATACCCATATCAATCAAACTAGACTTCCCCATTACCAACAACGCAGCTGAATATGAAGCCTGCTTAATAGGATTAAAAACTGCCGTAACCCTAGGAGTTAAGAACCTTAGGGTACACGAAGATTCATCCTTAGTAATCAACCAAGCCACGGGCACCTGGAAGGTTTACAGTGAAAAGCTAACCCCGTACCAAACTGAAATAGAAGCAATATCAAAGGAATTCACAGAAATCGACTTCATACACATACCCCGTGAGGAAAACCAATTCGCCGACGCCCTATCCAAACTAGCCTCACTAATAAATATGCTCGGCCATCTTTTCTCTATGCCTATCTGCGTAGAGAGAAGCCAACAACCAGCCTACATCCATGTCTCGAAACCGACAATATCCTCGAAGAACCCTGGTACAAAACCATCCTGGACTTTAAAACCAACGGATCATACCCGCCCAACACAAACACCAAAAACAAAAGAGCCTTAAGAATACAAGCCGCTCACTACGTCCTAAGCCAAGGACTACTCTACAAACGAACTCCACAAGGAGTCCTCCTTAGGTGCATAAATAGAACCCAATCCGAAAAGGTCATGGAAGAAATACATAACGGAGAGTGCGGATCCCACATAAGTGCACACCTATTAGCCCGAAAAATAATGAGGCTAGGTCACTACTGGATTACCCTAGAGGCAAAGTGTCGACATCACGTCCGTCACTGCCACAACTGCCAAATATTCGCCAATATCCAACACTTACCGCCCTATCCTCTCCACACCATAACCACACCCTGACCTTTCTCTACTTGGGGAATTGACATCATAAGAAAGGTACACCCAGCCGGAACCGGCAGACACTATTTTATATTTGTGGTCGTCGATTACTTCATCAAATGGGTAGAAACCGCTTCTTACACCGTACTAACCTCCAAACATGTGGTCAAATTCCTACAAAATAACATCATCTGCCGATACGACATACCTCACGAAATCATTAGTGATCAGGGGGCTCATTTCAGGGCCGACACCCAAAAACTCTTCAACAAATACAAAATCCAAAGACGCAAATCCTCACCCTATAGACCTCAGACAAACGGGGCCGTGGAGGCAGCAAACGAAACTATCACCACAATCCTTAAGAAAATGATATACAACTACCGGGACTGGCCAAGCAAAATACCCTTCGCATTATGGGGATATCGAACATCCTACCGAACACCCACCGGAGCCACGCCATATTACCTAACTTACGGCTCTGAAGCCGTGCAACCCGTAGAGTTAGAAATACCCTCCCTAAGGATACTAGCCGAAAGCGGCATCCCAGAAGAAGAATGGAACCAAAAACGATATGATGAGCTAGTACTCCACTACTAGAATAAACTCAAAAGGAATCATTATTAAGTAACCATTTAATTCTAAGTAATGATGTCTTTGGTTAAAGAAATCAATTACCCTAAATAAATGATCTTTTATCTATTAACAAAGACACCATTTTTCAAAAAATTGATTTCTAACCAATTCAATCTAATAACAAAGAAATCATTTTTCAAAAAAATGATTTCTAATAAAATTTAATCCAATACAAAGACGTCATTTTTCAAGTAAATGATTTCTTATCCATGAAATCTAATAACAAAGACACCATTTTCACTCAAATGATTTCTAATCCCACGACTCAATAAATTTTACTCTTTTTTTTTTCTTATTTACCAAATACAAGTAATTGTTTGAACTATTACCTATTGTAATGACGTGGTAATTTTTGGGAGTGAGAATCAGCAGAGTAGTAATAAACAGTTGCAATTATCGTCGTCGGCGTCGCGTCGTCTTCTTCGTCCGCCATTGTTAATAAGGTTTCACAGTCCGGTAATTTCATTCGATTCCACCTTTCTCTCTCTCTCTCTCTCTCTCTCTCTCTCTCTCTCTCTCTCTCTCTCTCATCCTTCATCCGTTGTTGATCTGCTCGCGGATCCACTACTATCGTCTCAATCAATCAATTAGTCAATCAATCTCCACAGGTTCGATTACTTCTACTTCAATTTTCGCTCCAATTTTATTTGTTTCCTTTTTTATTGTTTGATTTAGCATTTTCGGGAAATTTATGCGTGTTCTACTGTTTTGCTGATTTATTTGATAGTTTTATTGGATTTTATCGTTTGATTTAGCATTTTTTTGGAGGATTTTGATCTAATGCTTGGGGAATTTGTGCGTGTTTCGTTGTTTTGCTGATCTATATGGTTGTTTGATTGATTTTATTGTTTAATTTAGCAGTTTTGTGGAATTTGTGTGTGTTCTACTGTTTTGCTGATTTATAAGCTTGTTCGATTGGTTTCATTGTTTGATTTCACATTTTCTGGCAGATTTTGATCTAATGCAGTCCGGTGATTTAGGTTTGATTATTAGTTGTGATTTTTTTGTTTTCTGAGTTAGATTTCGATAGTCGAGGTTAATTTTGCGTATGGAGTAATTTATTTGAGCTTTCAGTTGTTCATGTTAGAGATTGATTTTGCTATTTATTGTTGTCTTCATCTTCATGTTCGTCGTCCATGATTGCTAATAAGGTTTATCCGTCCATGTTTTTGAAATTGTGTGTGTTGAATCAAAGTTGCCAAGGTTGATTTTGCTGTTTAGTGTTGTCTTCGTCTTCATGTTCGTCGTCTATGATTGCTAATAAGGTTTCTCAGTCCGGTGATCCTCGTTTAGTTATGTGAATTAGTTTAACTCATTAATTGTGATTTTTTTTGGTTTTCTGAGTTAGATTTCAATTGCCGAGGTTAATTTTGCGTATTAGTTTGTTTTAGACTTTGAGTTTCCAGTTGTTAATGTTAGAGGCTGTTTTTGTGATAGTGTGTGTTGAATTTTAGTTGCTAAGGTTGATTTCACGGTTTATTGTCGTCTTCTTCGTCCGCGGTGGAAGGTGAAATCTCCACTGTCGATCATGCCGATGCGCGAAGAATCCTTCACTATTCTCCGCAGTAGTCGATCCGATGAAGGTTAGCTCTTCGTCTTTTGGTTCGATTATGTTTCTATATTTACTATATTTACTATATTTACTGTTACTGAGTTTCAGATAAGTTTGGTTGGTGGTGGTTATGTTTTGCCTATAACTCTTGATTCCCTTCTATTAAATTGTTTGACTTTTGAATTTCATTCCCTTCTTTACCTTTCGTGTGATTTCTTTCTCAGCTTTGGTATTTTTTTTTTGTGTGTGCGCATAGATTTTGAATGCAGAAGAAGAGCTAAAGAGACGAAATAATGTGCAAGCAAATCGTCCTCCTCTTCCCCTTCAAGTGGATGCTTCAAATGACTCCGGGTCAATGACAAGACATACTACTCCCATAGCATGTTCAGATGTAAATGTCAACGTTGATATGGAAGTGGGAGATGACACTGTCAATCATAATCAGCATCCTCGGCAATTGCTCCGATTGAACAGTACATCACCTTCTACAGAGTCTGCATTGAGAAAGCCGCCCTTTTTCCAGCATAATGCGGTAAAGTTTGATGGTTTTAAAATTTAAAGTCTCAATTAAGCAATTTATCTAGCTTGAAAGTTGTAAGAGTTGCTATCTACACGTCTCAGTTGAAAGAATGAAGTCATGAACCATTACGTGAACCTTCTGTTGTGCAGGCTTCTTATCCTTCTCGAGCAGCAATGTTAGCTGCTGGAAGTCCGTCACGCTTCGCTCCTTCAGGAAACCACGGCCAGTCCTCAAACATACCCACAGTATCTGTCTCTGGGACAAATTATATGGCATCTTCCCCTTCTCCAACAGCATCTGGTGGTACTTCCTGTTTTAGAGATGCTCGTCAGCCCAGCCCTTGGAGCTAATAATGGCAATTCTCAGCATAGTTAGACAGTTATCCATCTTCCAAAAATGGTAATTTTCTCACTCTCGATCATGTATGGATCTCTAAGCTCTGACTATATGACAGCATAATCATTCCAGTATGATGTACGATATTTTAGCCATGTTGATGTACGTTAAGTGCATTTTTTTTGCTCTCTTTTTTTTTAAAAAAAAAAATCATCTCTAATGGAGCTAAAGACTATACTCCGTATTTCCTTAGTTCTATTATAGCAAAACATCTACTCATTGTTATAGATTTAAAGATTTAAAATGTAAAATCATCTCATAACATTTTTAACGGGGTTCGTCTCAGATTCCGAACGAGGGGGTGTGAAGAAGCAGCAGGCAGGAAGCTCTCAGCCATTGTGGGGAGTATGTACAAGTGAACAGTGATCATCCGTGGAAGTTGTAACTGAAAGTCTGAAACTCTCTGGTATTGTGATTATCTGGTGATTATTTATGTAATGGAGAGTATCTACTCATTTTTTTTGGGATAGTGTACGCTTCTAATGTAATTATGACTTATTTCAATATATATATATTACGCTTCTAATGTAATTATGACTTATTTCAATATATATATATATATATATATATAATGGAAATCCGTCTCTATTTTAGTTGATACTTGAAAACGAGTACGGAGTACGTACATTGTATTGTATTACGGAGTAGTTCGGTTGTATATCTAAATATTAAATTAATTTAAAAATAAATCAAAGAGACTAATTTTCTGATATTAATGGTAATGGAAGCAAAGAAATCATTTAATAGTATTGAATGATTTATTAAGTTAGTAGATAAAGCAACCATTTAAGTGTATTACATGATTTATTAAGAGTAAGCAAAGAAACCATTTAAGTGCATTATATGGTTTATTAACTTTTGATAAGAAACCATTTATCTCTCTCAAATGATGTCTTTCTCATGGACCAAAGAAATCATTTATCTCTTAAAATTGGTTTCTAAAGCATAAACAAAGAAATCATTTTTCTAACCTGATTTCTTACCCTAAGACACCTTTGACCTGAGATCATCTCCAAAATGGTGTCTTAGGGCATTTTAGTATGATTTCTTTGCCATCTTTTCTAGTAGTGCTCCTAAATGAGAGTAGAATACACGCACTGTCCAACGTGCAAGCCTACCAACAACGCATACAACGAGCCTTTAGCAAACAAGTGAAATCCCGAAACATACATGAGGGAGATCTAGTAGTCAAATCCATTAGAGCACCCCTTCCCGTCGACCCCAGAGAGAAGTTCAAACCAAACTGGACAGGCCCCTACCTCGTCAAGAAAAACGGGGGGCGCTGTAATCCTCACTGACCTGGACGCTCAAGAATTCTCAACCCCGATCAACATGGATCAACTCAAACGATACTACCCATAAACATCTCGACAAACTCATCCCGATCTCTAAATTAGGGTGAAAACTCGCGCAAAAAGAAAACACAAAAATTCGCATCGTTAATTGGCATAGCGAGTCTAAAGCAAAATCACTCATGTTTAAAAGAACTACAAACATGGTTTGATCCGTCTAAACGCGGATACGTAGGCAACCCCTTCCCGGGTACAACCAACCAAATAACGAAATCGATTACTCGATTCACATGCAAGCCGGAACCTCTTCAGAGTCCGGTTAACGAGTGATTCAGATGACGAAGCACAAACGACGAGCCGAGGACGGAGTGAAAACCCGATAGGGCGCCTCGGGCAAAATAAAGAATCAAGTTGCGAGCCGTAGTTAAAAAAAATTAAAAAAAAACGACGAGCCGAGGACGGGGTGAAAACCCGAAAGGGCGCCCGAGGCAAAATGAAGAATCAAGTTGCGAGCCGTCGAAAAAAAAAAAAAAAGAAGAAACAAAAAAAAAGAAGAAAAAAAACGGTGAGCCGAGGACGGAGTGAAAATCCCAAAGGGCGCTCCGCGCAAAATGAAGAATTGAGTTGCGCGCCACCACTAAAAAAATATAATAAATATATAATAAAATGTGTTTCTCATTAACAAGAACAAAAATCAGTTAAGTTGAGCCTTCGTCGAGGCCTTTACATCGAGCATCGGAAACTCGGCTATCCCGGAAAGTGACAACAAGTCAAAACCCACAATAACTAGTAATAATACGCCACATAATACAAATTAATAAAACATAATATGAGACGGCTGGGCTCTACCGGTCCAACTTCTTTTTCCCATCACCATCTGGGCATGCTTGTTCGGGTTTTCACCATCGACCATTTTTAATACAAGCCTCCACCGCCCTAGCTAAAGGCGAGCTCAGCCAACCGTGTCTCCTTCCGTCACTATCACTTTCAATACGAGTCTCATCAATCTTGGCCTGTGTAGATAAACTGACGACACTAGGATCGGTAACGATGTCTTCGATCGGGCGCTTAGCGGCGTCTTCTTGATTATTCTCCTCATCCTCTAGCACCGAGGACTTCCTAACCTTCGACTTGCCCTGTCCAGACGAGTGCTCATAAACCCCCTGCCGGAATGACGTAGCGTCAGTCGGCCGAACACCCTCTATAACAACGGGACGCGAAAATTTCTATTCCCAAAATAACCTAAATTCCCTGAAAGAATTCTCCGTCCACGGATCAAACATAGAAACGCCCTTCATACCATCAGAAGGGACGGGCTTCACCCCCATCTGGGCCTCGCATGGATAAACGTAGACTGGGTCCCGTAAAGATATTAGTAGCATAGCCTGAGTTAAGGACGAAAAAGGAAACCCGGCTTTCCCACTAATCTGCCACCATGGAATAGTCCACCTAATAGCAACTTGCCCCTCTATCAAATAAGAAAGCCATTTCTTCTCGGAGTGGCCGACGTTCCACACATCTGTCGCCTTGCGACCCATAAAGCCCTTATAGCTATAACCCTTAATGGACTGAGGATGGTCCACCAAGCTGATTCTCTCTTGTAGCCAAACCTGCACCAATTCCAACACAATAGCACTACAGTAAGCTTCAAACAAAACAACCACAAAGAAACCCGACAAACAAAAAATAACACCTTACGATACCTGCAAGATCACTCTAGAACCCCGGGAAAGAGTTCCACGCAGCCGAACACGAGCGTCCAGACATAGGATGAGTTCACCCAAAATAAACAAAGAGGGTGATCGTCCGTGTTCCATCCCCATCACGACATCCAAAACTCGAGGATTGCCCCAACCATCATGCACTAACACATCCTCAAAAAGATAATAATCTCTAATATTTTTCGAGGATGCGCGCGCGTCGTCGTCTTTTTTCGTTTTTTTATTTTTTATCGTCGCGTCTCTAATATCGATAATAATCTCTAATATAAATCATTAAATTACTTGCTAATTCGTGTCGAACATGAGGGATGACGGGATAAGAAAATCCGAATATTACGAGGGTAACGCACCCGATGTTGACGATCGTTTATCCCGACACCCCGAATGTTTGATTGTTGAAGCAAGTCAACATCAATAATCGTTTTTTATTTCGTTGCATCACTAGTCACGTTTTTAATTCGTGTCGTTATCATCATCATTCATCGCATCTTTATCAATTTCGAAACTATTTTCTCAAGTAAGGCATCTTTTTTTTAGTTAAGGTCAAAACCCGTTGATGTGGATCCGACATCACACAATCCGCAATGATTTATTACGATGTCGGGATGCGGAGGGAATCAAGTCGAGTCTTTTTTTATTCAAGTGTCGATCCACTAGATTCGATACCAATTCAATAGTTGGATGTCGAATTTAAACGATCTGGTAAACAAATCTGACTAATACGATTTTCGTTGATGCTAAAGTAGTTGTCACCTAATTAAATGGAATTAATACGACACTACAAACGCGGAGATTAGTCGTATCATTTTAGTCCGATTTAAACGACTTACAAAATCTTTTTTTTTTAAAACTTACTCTAAGTATTCGGTATTGGTCCTATAACCAAGCACTGGGTACAATGAGTAACGCAAAATCGGGACTGAGAACAGTCCGTCATGCAAGTCGCACGCGCTCTGTGCGAATCGCGTGGCTGCGCGAGTCGCGCCCCTCTTGCGCGGGTCGCGTGGTTCCTTGAAAACCGCGACATAAAATTAATTATTCCGTCTTAATTTAATTAATAACAATTCTTCAAACGTCTTTTTTTTAGACATACTCTAGATATTCGATATCGATCTTATAATCGAGCATAGAATATGGCGAGTATCGAGAGATTCAGGTCGAGTATAAATCACATTATATTTCTACGCGACCTAATAGATCGATGATTTCCAAAACCGTGAGTCTTTTAATATTCTTTAAGCCCCGATAAAATATTTTTGATGACTTCGGTCAACACGTGTCAAATCAATCACGTGTCATACTACTTTTCAAAATCATGCATCATATTTCGTCTCATCATTCTATATTAGTTATAAGCCGTTATTATCGTTATTTACCGTTACTAACGCGTTTATTCCTTTTATTGATTTATTTTTCCGTTGTTTATTTGATTGTACTAAAATAAACCTCGCATGCTAAATGTAACTTTGACGTTAGTATTAGATGCATTAAATCAACTTAGCAACCCATTCAATTCTCGCATGCTTGGAGAATACAATGTTCGCATATCATTTCATCGTTTTACTAACGCGCGTATTTCAAAATCAAACGATATCTTAGTAGAGTCCGCTAATGTGCGGGCGGGGTTGGGTGTTCTTTGTGAACTTCCCAACACGCGCCCTCACCCCTTACTCAGAACCATGGTTTCCGGATATCCGAATCCATTGGCACACGAGAGTCATTCAATACACGGTATCCGATAATGTCGGTATCGGTAACAAATGCAAAGGGACGAGCCCAATAAACTCTGACATCCGAATGGGCCATACTTTGTGCATGGCCCACTAAGATATAGAGTGGGTTCGAACGGGCCCGAACTCCCACAAAGTTCGGTGGCGACTCCACTTCGATTTAAATTTCAATTCGATCATTCTCATATGGAGATTCATTCGCCTTCCCAAACCCACGCGTGGCCGCGTCGGGGTGGACCTATGTCATGTCCACAATAGTATTAATATTATACTATTTAACTATAGTGTTTATATTTAATAAAATAATCATAATCTTTTTAGTCTGTCTCACTACTTGATTTCGCTAGGAGTCCTTCTCCTAAGATAAACATTGATAAGTAGTGTCAATATTTCAAAATGACAATTATTTGAAATAATCATAATCACTCCATCGCAGTCAAAATATATACTCCCTCTGATTTTAAATGATTGTCCAATTTCAATAGGAATTATAATAATTCTCACACGTGTTACCCAAAGGGACAATCATTTATAAACGAAGAAGGTAAAAGTAAATATTATAAGTTTATAACGTCATTGTTGCACCCGTGCATCGTACGGACAATAAAACTAGTATATACTCTAAAGGAAAATAAATATACAAATTTAGAGTAGGTCAATGGTTAAAACCATATATATGCTCAATCTAGCTCTCGACTCTTGAGCCGACGTTATTTGGTCGGGATAAGTAACTCTCTAGTCTCTGCCAACTAATGCCATAATAAACCAATGAAAAGAAATCAAGCAAAATATATTTATTTTAAAGCCTATATTTAGGCTGAAACTTATACAGACTATGCTATTGGGCCAGAAGGGCCAGACCCCTACCCAGTACAACAAAGATCCGTCTCTGACAATGCCTAAGTATAAAGGTTCATATGCTTTTATATAGATAACTAATGAAAAATAACCATAACCTTATCATAAAATATTATCATATTTCAGTGTTTGAAAAGAAAATTGGACGGGGATTAAGTCAAGGGAGGGAAGGGGTACTCACACAACTCATGATCTCTACCGCCTTTACCCCCGAAAAAAAACCCATAATCTTCGAACAACTCGGGGTCTGCTGCGCCGACAACAAAATAACATCTCATCATGATTATTTCCGGATTTTGAGGCCTATATCCACCACGCCCAGATTCCCCTGCATTGATTTTTATACCTTCGACAAAACAAGTTCGAGTTTTCATCCCATTTTTAACGACACCGGTTCCCATGGGAGGACTAGTGTCCCACCCCATTGGAGTATAAACCTCTCCGCCAATGCGAATTGTAGTGGCACCGTCTTTCAAGCTGCTGAATAAAATGTTGCTTGATTTCCAATATCCAATTCTTTCAGAATTTGCATTTAAGTACCAATCTCCAGATGTTTGATTCTATGATAATCAAAATAATTACAAGCATCAATTAATGCAATGGGGATAATTTGTTTTCTATTCATATTTTCACTACGCAATGTTATTTTCTTTGGAGAAGAGGGGTTATGGAGTACTAAGGAATCTTATTTCCTCCGACTCTAAAGTTAAAGAAGAGGTTACATATACATAATTACGTACCTGGGCAATGTATATATGTAGAAATGTTTGACTCCACCCAACATCAGATGGAGTCAAAACTTGACCCAACTTAAGGTCGGAACTTTGAATGACAAATTCTCCGCAGGCAACATCTGTGCAAAATGGAGGACCACCATCCTGCATTAGTGCATTAACACAAATGTAATATACTACCTCCCATTCACTGGATACATACCAAAGATTGAATATATGTGAGGTATATTTTAATCAAATGGTAGGATTCCAATAAATGGGAGGGAGTACAACATACTCTCTCTTATTCTATAAACATACTTATACGAGAATTACAAAAGCGTATTAGACTAATCTTTATTTGCTCTTGTTTTACACTTCGATTAATATAGTATAGCCATCATTAGATAAAAAAGAAAAAAAATAAGTATAAGTATGCTTAAATCTTAATACAATAAGAGTATAAAATATACTTCTTGTATTAGCATATAAAATGGCTCAAAGGACGACTAGGTGTCTTAGTGATCATAAAGTGTTGCTTAATTATCTTTTAGACGATTGAGGCACTTACTGTGACTTGGGTGTATCGATATATGAAGAAGTGAACTTCATTGTCTTTGTACAAGCCAGGATTCACCTACATGATAGAAAAAATAGAATGAGTGGTACTATCTAGACATGTCAAATCAGAGCCGGATCTCTGTTGGGCCGGGGAGGGGTCTACCCCACTTGACCCAATCACGTAGCACCATAGTATCGGCCCGAGTAGGTGTTTTAAAATATAGATAACTAGTTTTACGACCCGTGAGATTCACGGGTCAACAATACTCCCTCCCCACCACAATGTTCTTCCCACTTTGACTTGGCACATGGATTAAGAAATGGATAATGAAAGGTGGTAAATTGTTTGCTGGGGTTCAAGATGTCAAATCACAAAAAGTAACCAATAAGAAGAGAGTATAATGGATGAATAAGGAAAGTTTTGAAGTGGGAAAATCTTAGTAAAGTTTCCTTTTAAGGAAAGTGAGAAGATCTTAGAGCAAGTCCAATAGTGAGTAAAAAGGACTTGCTTGCAATTTAGAAAAAAATTCAAACTACAAGCTCACTATTAGACATGAATATTATCATTGTAGCTTACAAGCATTGTAGCTCTACAAAGCTACAATGGCTTGCATCCAAAAAAAAAAAAAAGATTTTTTCATTGGTTAAAAATAATAATAATGTGGGACCAAGCAAGCTACAACATATTACAATCCACTATTGAAACGGTATGTAGCCGGAAAATGAAGTAGCTAAAGAAATCGATATGGCAACGCAAACTACAAGCACTCGTAGCTTGCTATTGGACTTGCTCTTAGTGGGGGGAGGGAGTATCTAATTGCGATATATATACTCGTATTTAAGGTATGAAGTAGTAACAAAATTAAGTGGTATTGTGAAAGTTAATTATCCCTCGGGTTAAGAAAAATAAAGGCATGTGATACGGAATATTTAATTAAAAGTCAATGAGATATAGGTTGAAATGACAATCATCTCACCCATTATTGTCACTTTGAAGTGTCATCATTCATGGGATGTTTGGAAGGTGCTCTCCCTGGTCACCTCTAGAGATATTTTTTTTATTCTTTTCATGTTCAATCCTTGCGGTATTATTCATTAATTTACATTTTTATAAAAAGTAGATTAGCAATCATCCCTTATAAAACACATTTTTATAAAATTATTCACTTTTGATACTCTCTTTGTCTCTTAAATATTGTCTTGTTTAATCAAAATATTTCTCACATATATAATGAGATAATGAGACAATTTTGAAGAGACGGAGAGAATATTATTATTATTATTATTATTATTATTATTATTATTATTATTATTATTATTATTATTATTATTATTAAACTGTAAATTTTTCTTTCAAATCACTATTTACACTTTTTATGACGAAAATTTCCTTACATGTTTATTTCTTATTTGTCAAATTAACTAAATATCACAAATTGTTATTTACACTTTTTATGGCAAAAATGTTCTTACATGTTTATTTATTTCTTATTTGTGAGACTAACTAAATATCACAAATTGTTATTTACACTTTTTATGACGAAAATGTTCTTACATGTTTACTCCCTCCGTTTCTATGATTTCTTCCACCTTAAAAGTGGCACATTTCTTAAGAAAAACAATAAAATAAGTAAAAGTAGAGAGGGAGTAAAGTAAGTGGGCCACCTAGGTAAGAAAGAAATGTGATAGAAAAAAGGAAAGTGGAAGAAATCAAAGAAATTGTTGAAAAAGGAAATATGGAAGATATCAAAGAAACAGAGGGAGTATTTCTTATATGTGAGACTAATAGAATATCACAAATTCTTATTTATAACGCACATATTCGTCGTAATGTTGTAATGGGTCATCAAGTAGTTACCTATTTAGATAATCATTAGTCGAGTAAATAATAGACCCATTATAACGATATGACGGATAACCACTCCCAATTGGTACTAACCGTTCAAATATACGCATTTCAAGAAAGTTTCTATTATCCTAAAATTTACAGTAAAATCACACCTTATTTTATTTTATCTTATTATTAATAAAACATTTGCAGCATAAGTTAATCGTTTTAGGGAATATCGAACGTTTTTCAAGAGATTGGTGTATAGATAAGGCTAGTAGATCTAATTGTAGGTTGGTAGGGGCATCGGTATGGATGACAACGATCCGAACTTGTTATTCTGGCCTTGGACCCAAACCCGATGTGTCTTGACTGGATCTGACTCGACTTGTAGGTTTTTTTATAGTCACGGGTCTATTTTAAAGTTGTGTTTTATACAAGGTCGTCTCAAGAAATTTGGAGGCCCGGTGCAGACTTTAAAATGAAGGCCCCACTTTGATTAATATTACGAAGTAATAATTTTATAAATAAAATGTCCAAGTTGCATAATGCCATTTTTTTCAGAAGTAAATTTTGTTATTTGAATCATGTTTTTCCCTACCTGTTTAGTAAAACAATCATTTACCTATAAATTTTCTCCCATTGGTGAATAATTACTTGACGACTCAATCATTCGTTATAGTCATATTTATTAATATCATCTCCAATAACATGAACTCCGTAAATCACATTATAAGCATCATATTCAATATTTCTTTTCGTTTTAATTCAAGACCTTTTTTTACTCCATATGGCATTACGAAGTATAACTTTTATGGGTAAATGAATGGTTATATAGAATTTTTAAAAAGAAAAAAACAAGAGAATTTATATTAGAAACATGTGTTATTTATTGCACATAGAGTTAAATTAGGATCTCAATATGATAAAGTTTCTTAATTTTGCACAAATTTTCATACAAAGATTAATTAATGAATTGAATAACCAATAAAATAAAAAGAAGAAAAATGGGGGTCATAAGGACTATTGCCCTCTTGTAGAGAAACCAACAATTCAACCATCTAGGCAACTTTACATAACTATAGAATCTAAACACCAAATTTTAATTTATCAGGGCCCAATAATTTGGAGGCCTAGTTCATCTAAGGAGGAAGAATCACCGGATCCTCTCTATATATATATAGGGGATTCGGTGAGTCTTCCTCCTTAAATGAGTTCGTCCCGCAATTTAGAGCCGTCGGATCCATTAGATCCAGTTGTTGTCAATCAACCACGTCACCCTAATACTTCACGGATGAAGAAAAACAACGCGCGTCAGACCCATAAACTCCTCCACTACCCTCATAACCTCATTCAATAAAAAATCAAAATATTTCTAAGCTGCTCTCTCTTTTTCGAAATCCTTTGAAAATCAATCCATTGTTTTCAATAAAATTAAAGCAAACAAAAATATTCTCTAAATCTAAAAAAAACAAATCAAAATAATTCTGTTGTTCAAGCATGATTCAGTCTATTGTTTTTTTTTTTTCAAATGAAGAGGTATAAATTGTTCATTACTGCACTAATTTTTTGTTATTATTAATGTTAACTCATGATTTTAATTGTTTCACGTTGTTGATTTTAATTGATATGAAGAAAATGAGTGATTGATTTTCGTTTTTAATTAATAGTGATGTGGTATAGCTATACATTTTACGATACTAAAAGCAACTGAAGTGATCCTTATTCACTTTGGCTTTTAATTTGTTTTGAAATTAAATGAATTAAAATTTGAACCTTGACATATATGTGTTACTTTGATGATAATTACTGTACTGATGTTACTGTAATAAGTCATTGATGTTACAGTAACACCATCACTTTACCAGTGACGAAGTTTTGCAGCTTTGTAATTATATGCTTATTATTTAAAAAGGTTTATGCTAACAGTATCACAGTACCGGTGTTACTGTAAGTCTGTAACATTGATACAACAATGTTATTGTTCCTCTATTACACATGTGGTATTCAATATTGTAATCCATCCCTAAACAACCTTTTTCCTTATTCATGGTCGTAGTTCAAAAACCTCAAAATTGTACTCCTGGAGGAACGGTGATACCATGTCGTTGGCGTCCTAACAATGTTATAGTAATGTTGTTACTGTAGCATTGGTACAACATTAATATTACTGTTACTCTATTGTAGATGTGGTATTCAATATTAATCTGTGACCATGTTACTGTAACTGAATATTATTAATTATAAAAATAATGTTCTAAAAGTTCATAATAACGGTACTTTTATAACTTTGTTAATATACAATAGTTGTTGTCACTGTAAAGTTTTTACATTAACAGTAATGCACTATGTGTTTATGCAACCTTGTTAATCACAGTAATTGTTGTCACTGTAATGTTGTACAGTGACAGTATTACGGTAACATTGTCCATTGATGTTACAGTATCACTATATTACTATATAATGAACTACTTATGATGTAGTTGTGTTATATATCATATGATGTTATAGTAATATATCATATAATATTATAATTAATGTGTAACAATAATTTGGTATTAGTGTCCTAGGAATGTTTATTCAAATAGAAAAAGTGATGCTACTATATTGAATCAGTATGGTTACAGTGATGTTACTTTACATTGGTTGGCCTTTTAAAATCAACTACTGTTTTTTAGTTACATTCTTCCAATATAGATTTAATCTATAATTTATTACTGTAACACAGTCACAACATCCAACCCTTTCTTGATTTTAGTTGATTTGTAGCAGCTTCATCGCCAATATCTCTTCATTGGTTCGGGAATGCTCAATATCTCAGAAAATGCACTCTTAATCACGTATATTGGGGAGGTACTCAAACAATAACAAGAATAAGACTTACTGTAATAAAGAATTTAATGAATGCATCAATTGAGGATGAATTGGGGGAATGGAATGGATAATTTTTTTTATAAAGATGGCAGAGAGGAAAATAATGAAATTATTGGATTTGTTTTAATTGGAAAGTTGTGTCCGGGTAGAGTAATAGAAGGATAGCTGTAGATTAAGTTGCATCAATCTCAGCCTTTAATTTGGTTAAATCTGACGATCTAAAAACGCGGGACGGACTCACCTAAGATAGGTGGACTCACGAGAGAGAGAGAGAGAGAGAGAGAGAGAGAGAGAGTGAAAGAGATTTGCTTGGGTATCCTTGCAATAATCTGTCGTGTCAATCTTGGTTGAGAGATTCTTTTCCTAATGTGAAATGGTGTGGGTTCGAATCCCGGCCTGCCAATGAGTAGGTCATACAACCAGTTGTACACAACTTTATGTACAACTGTTTTTATTATTTTGAACATTATCACAAAGTTTTCAACTTTATAACTGGTGGTATAATACTATTTTCCGAATCCAGTCGTGAACAATTTTTTGATTGCCCATACATTACTTTTATTAACCAACTTTAATTACTCATCGTTGTCCGTTGATATATTTTGTGTTTGTAACTGTGATTCGCACTAAAGTATTATTAGCATAATCGTATAATTAGTACTCCGTATATTTCTCAATATATAAAATAATAGTGCCCCATATATAAGTTTTATTATAGGTTTTTTTAATAAAATGTCGATGTTATCTTTTTGTGAGGTTAAAAAGGATAAATTCACTCTCTTAAATAAAATAAAGCTCGCTTCATTACTCGTCACGAGTTCATGACTAACCGATTTTGTCAATTTAGTCCTAGATAGTTTCATTACCAGACTATGATCTAAGATAAAATTATTAGTTCAAGGCCGTAGCAGTTAGAAAAATATCTTTGCAAAACTTAGAAAATTATTACTCATGTGTAAATTTCAATTTGATACCAAAAATTAGTAAGGGTTTTTCCACGTTGTATCCTCCTGTTTTTTTTTTTTTTCTGTTTTCCATCATATACCCCTCATATTTTCTAAACACTCACTAATACCCTTGTAGTTGATTAACTTCATGAAACGTGACATAAACACAACTATTCGTCTAATGCTCTGTTAATTAGATGATACGACAATGTCTAAGCTATGACATGAGTAGTTTTGACAAACTTGACTTGTTTTACCTCCACTTTCCTTAACTTTTCCCTCTTATTTCATAATTTTCCCCATTTTCTCCCTTTTAATCATCAACTTCTTATTTTTTTTATCTTATTGATTTCTTTCCACTTTCTTCTCAGCTTATTCTTTTGCTTAAAATAATAATATTTTACCGATTTCTAATGAAATTAATTCAATTAACAAACAAACCAATGAAGCAGTATGATCATGAATTTTAAAGATAAATAACGAAGAGTGAAAAAATTATGAGAAAATGAAGAAAATATAAGAAATTATGCCTAAAAATTAGAATTGAAGAGAACATAAGAAGACATAGATGGAGATTAATTAGGGTTTTTTTTGCAGGAAAAATTGTGATTAGGTCATGTCTAATGAAATTAATCAACTACAAGGGTACAAGTAGGGTATAGAAAAGGGTTTTTTTCGTGGGAATAATTCCAAATATGCGTGTGTTTCTTAAAATAATGGGTTTTTCTACGTTGTACCCTCCTGTTTTTCCGTTTTCTACCATGTACCCCTCCTATTTTCAATACCCTCACTAATACCCCTGTAGTTGATTAATTTCATAAAATGTGACCTAATAACAATTATTCGTCTAATGCCCCGTTAATTAGATGACATGACAGTGACTCTAGGCCATGACATAACCAGTTTTGACAACCTTGACTTGTATTCCCTCCATTTTCCCCAACTTTTTCTCCATTTCATTAATTTTTCCCATTTTTCTCATTTTATATGTCAACTTCTTATTCTCTTTTACCTAATTGATTTTCCTCCACTTTCACCCCAACTTATTCTTTAGCTTAAAATAATGATATTTTACTGATTTCTAACAAAATTAATTTAATCGCATTAACATACAAAGCATTAATGTTGCACTTAAAATAAAGAGTGAAATAATTATGATAAAATGAAGAAAAAAATCAGAAATTATGCATGCAAAATTAGAATTAGAGAAAACATAGGAGACAGAGATGGAAATTAATAAGGGTTTTTTAGTAGAATAATTGTAATTAGGTCACGTTTAATGAAATTAATCAACTACAGGGTTATAAGTGAGGGTTTAGAAAACAAGAGGGGTATATGGTAGAAAATGGAAAAATAGAAGGGTACAACGTAGAAAAACCCTAAAATAATTCAAACTATACGTAATCTCATTTTAATATGAATTACGCATTCATTAAACTCGCTTTGTTATGTATCAAATTATGACTTGCTATTACCGGTCATAGTAACTTGTTGTAACTTTCTAGAGTTTTATTAGGTTTGTTGCAGTCAACGTGAAAATCAAAATTACACAAAAAATATTTTTTTTTCATAACTTCTATAAGACTAATTGAAAAAGAAATGGAAAATAAATTTCCAGAAAATTTAATTTTTTTTTAATCAATGATCGAAAATGAACACGAAATATGAATCAGAAGAAGAAGAAGAAGAAGAGTTAGAGGAAGAGTTGAATAAGAGAGGTTCAACAGGTAACCGGTCACCCATAGCAAAGCGAAGTTAATGAAGGCGTAGTTCGTATTAAAATGAGATTACGTATAGTTTGGATTAATTTAAGAAGCACACGGATAGTTGAGATTATTCCCATGAAATAACTCTTTAGAAAATAGGAGGGGTACATGGTAAAAAAAACAAAAAAAACAGGAGGGTACAACGTAGAAAAACTCAATTAGTAATTTAGAAGAGTGATTTGATAACAAAAAATATACAGTATATATTTAAAAAAGTGATTAAAATTTACGAAGTGGTAATTCATGAACAATGTATTCGGACCCTCTTAATTTTTTTCTCAAGATGCGCCACTGTGTCAAACAAGTCCCGCGGAAGCAAGTTAAGTCTCTAAATAAACGATTATTTTCATATTTGGGTTAAACGTGTTGCGTGCAAAAAAAATCTGATCTCGCCCCTATAAAATAATTGTCGCAACCTTACAGAGTTACTAGTGAAGTCAAAATTTAACGTGTCTAATGTTAACCATCCTTTAAAGATAAGATCATCTTATTATGAGTATATGGTATAGAACTATAGAAGACAGTGAGACACCTTAAAAGGAACTAGGGTAGTCGTGAAGAATGAAGTAACTATAACATGATAACTTTTAATGCATAATGTATACGTAATGACGTCAATCAATATCATGTGAGAATGTGTCGCGGTAATATATTGTGAGAGCTCTAACATAGAAGGTGATTACTAATTGCCTTCCATGGAATATGTTAGAGTTCTCACAATAAGAACAATGCATAGTAAAAACTTTTCTTTTTCACCATTTCTTTCTGTATATTTTTTAAATGAAATATTCTACATAGTACCTCTGTATTTTTTCATCTTTATTGCGTACCTCATTTTAGTCAAAATAATTTTGGTTTGCCATAACTTATGCACATGGGTTCCAAAATACGATATTTCCCTGAACTCATTGACTTTACAAAATCTTCAATTTGAGATTTTGTTTTTTGCGATTTCGTGACTTGCGCTACGAGTTATGTTCAGTCAAACACTTTTAACCGAGTAAACTTTGACCGACCATAACTCCTTGGCTCGAGTTCCGAAAGTGATGATTTTTCTCCAAACAGAATATTTTTATTTTTATTTGGTAAAATGTAAGTAGTAGTGATTATAAAACTCAATATGTACAGTAATCGACAAAGAACCGTCTCAGAGTACGCTCATAAGCCAGTTCTTGTCCTACAAACTGACTATATTAGATATTGTACATATCTCCTATCTTGTAAATATATTAGTTAACCAATTTATAGGATATTTTGTATCATTATGATTATATTCTGATTGTGTAATCTCTGTAAACATTATATAAGGAAAACAATACCTAATGGATCACCCAGTTAGGGGATTATCATAACTTTCTTGATATCAGAGCTTTAGTTTTCGAACAAAGCATCCACAAAAACCATCAACTTCCACGTTTGCTTCGGCAAACAACCATACTCCTCATGGCAGGAGATGACACAAACAAAAATACGACCAAGAACAATTTGCATCCCGTATACAGCGTTACAAACATTCAACACAAAGTTTGTGTACTTGATGGCACAAAAATAACCTACAATCAGTGGGTAAAATTGTTCACACTCCACGCATGAGGGTACCAAGTACTCAAACAAATTGACTGTACGGCGCCACCGGCGAAAACCGATCCCTTGTATGGCAATTGGCTTCAGATTGATGCGATAGTAGTGCAATGGATTTACGAACCCATCTCCGACGATCTTTTAAAAAGGATTCTTGAGGACCCACCCACGACCAATGAAGCGTGGAACCGTCTCAAAATTCCCTTCCTAAATAACAAGGGATCTAGAGCCACCGCTCTCGAACACGAATTCGTCAATCTGACCCTCGAGTCTATTTCGTCCCTTGACGAATACTGCTAGAAACTTAAGGATCTGTCGGCCTAGTTGAATGATGTCGGAGGATCGGTCAACAACCAGCGTCTAGTTCTTCAACTCGTGCGAGGACTACCAAGTGCCTATGATACGTTCAGGGCATACATCAATCAAACCCTGCCGTCTTTCGACACAGCACGAAGTATGCTTCATCTCAAAGCACAACGACAAACAAGTCACAATTAAGCATGTCCAGCCACGGCTCTCGTCGTCCCTGCCACAGAATCTTGCGAGTATAAGGAGTGGGATCTGCCTCAATCACGTCCGCCGCCACGCTCAGAAAATCGTGGTGGCCGCCCCAGAACCGCTAGGGTGGACGCGGTGGAAACCACCACTACAACAACAACAACTACTACCAATAGCATCTTCTGTACAATGGACCACAGGCGTCCGTAGCCTCGTCGCAGTATTGGGGACCACCCCCGTCGCACTTTCGGTCCCCTCCGTCATGTCCATATCCGGCCCAGCCTGGCTGGGATGCTCCTTGGGGCCCACCCATGAATCAGAACAAAAGAGGCAGCACACCTCAAAATCCAAATCGATTCACTGGTCGGGCCAATTTGGACGAAAACGCAGATCTGGAGTTCAGTCTGGCCGGATCTGCATTTCAGACTACGTCTATGGCAAATCCCTAGGATACTCAATGGTATATGGACACAGGAGCCACGTCGCATTTAACATCCGACCCAGGTATACTCTCCCCTCCTAATTTAAGTACGATTCGATCTATTTACGTTGGCAATGGCAACTCCATTCCGATTCACACATCGGGTATGACCCACATTAAAAATCCGAACCATAACTACACCTCCGCATTGTCTTGTATACCCCTCACGTCATAAAGAACTTAATTTATGTCCGTCAATTTACATAAGACAATAATGTTTCCGTGGAATTTGACCCAAATGGTTTTTCTGTGAAGGACCTTAAGACTGGCTTATGATTATGTGGAACAATAGTCGGAGCGAACTTTATCCTGTGTCTTCACCAACAAATTCCGCTCCGTCCTAGTCTGTGTCTCGTCCGTCCGTGTTCCTCGCCTCCGCGTCAATCCCGTGGCACGATAGGGAGAAAGTCAGTGTGGCTCCGTTAAAGGATAAGTCGAGGGAGAATAGGCTAAGATGGTTTGGGCATGTGCAAAGGAAGTCAATTGATGCACCAATACGAAGACTTGAAGGATGGAGAGAACATGGGTTGGTGTGGGTCGAGGTAGGCCTAAACAGACTTGGATGAGAGTGATTGAGAATGATATGAAGTTCCTTGGAATTGGTGAAGATATGTCATTGGATAGAACGAGGTGGAGGGAGAGAATTCGAGTGGCGGAGGATTTTTTAGGACTATCTTTTTCTCTTTTATTTATTCTTAATTCTTTATGTTGTGTTCAAAATTTCATACTTAACTTGGTTTTTTCTAAGCTTTTAATTTTTTTTTATATTAGCGTTTTCAAGTTGATTTTGAAACGGTTTATTATTATTATTATTATTATTATTATTATTATTATTTTAATGAGAGAATTTTATTGATGAATCAAAACGCAGTTTACGAAAAATTGGTGGGCAGCCGAGATACAATCTGGGCCCCCTACCCCCTTAGTTGTAGCAAGCTAAGTCTAGTAAAAATAAAAGAAGCAGTGCGTGCTTCGACATTCTGCGTTATCGAAAATTTTTGAATTCTCTTGAGCAAGCCGATAACATCCGCCTCCAATTCTCCCAGCGAAGAAAAGGAAAAAGGTAAGAACCCATTATTATTATTAGGGTTATTTAATAGCAATAATACTGACTATTGGACGTATTCCAATAATAATACCAATTACAGTTAATCCCAGAATAATACATCGAATTGAAGTATTCTAATGATAATGGTACAGTGGACCGGTTACCTGAATAACCGGTCAACCTCCCCTTAAGTGCCTAATTTAATTCCTACTGTCACCATTACCATTTACTTCACTCTCCATTTACTTATCACTCTCCCTTGAGGATGAATCTAGACCTGATAAGAGGAAGAATTTTGGTACAACAATTATGAAGGACAAAACAGATTTCACAAAACTTAGTGGACTGTTTATTAAAACATAAACATAAACTCCCGAATTGGATTTTGGACCCAGAAACACTAATCGAATAAATATCAGAAAATAAACATAATCAAAACAAAATCCCAAATTGTCGAAATTTGCAGAGAGATAAAATAGGATTTGATTGACCAAGTGAATTGTGCTAAAATTGGAAATTAGAAGCGAATCAAGTCCCGAATTGGAGCCAGAAATCATAATCGAAACGATAATCGAATAAATACGAACCCAGAAAAAAAAACCCTAATTGAAACCAAAACCCCAAATTTGTACAAAATAAAACAAATTAGCAATGCTTAAAATCGAAAAGAGAGTACGTAGCTAGGAGTTGAAGCGGACATAGAATCAGAGATGGGGCGATAATTAATTTCGATGGTTTGATTAATGATCACATTGAATAATGCTCCGTATGTCTTTTTTTTAATTAATGAAGTTTATGTTTATGCCTTGATGGCGAGCCCATCATTAGATTTAACAAGGAGAGGAGGGTAATGGAAATCAAGACTTTATTAAAAAAATTTGCAAAGTTGCCATTAAAGACAAGGATTTAGGTAGGAGGGAGATGAAGAAGAAGAGTAAAGAAGGAGGGTGAGTGTGGATTGAATAGATTGAAATAGCAGGTAACTTTTCAGGAAGGTTACCTACTATTGCATGTAACATATGCAACTATACCATTATCATTAGAATATTCCAATTCGATGTATTATTCTGGGATTAACTGTAATTGATATTATTATTGGAATACGCTCAATAGTCAGTATTATTGCTATTAAATAACCCTTATTATTATTATTATTATTATTATTATTATTATTATTATTATTATTATTGTTCGCTTTTTTTTTGGATGACGACTTGACGACCTCAGATTCTGATTCATGTTAGCCGATCCCAAATCTTTTAGGACTAAACGCTCTGATGTTGTTGTTGTATCCTTTTGTTTCTCCTTTCTCTCTTCTTTGGTTCAGAAACTTATAATCCACAAGTTTTAACGTACGAATGAAATTATTCACTGGGATAAGAGATTATTACTAACCGTCCATCCCGCTTGTATTAAATTAAAATCACTGTCTTCTCCGCCTTCAACTGAAACCATGGAACTACTAAATTCCCCATTCTTAACATCAGGTGTCTTATAAATCGCTAATTTTGCACGTACACTTCTCATGCCAGTATCTTGAATCTTAATTCCTGCAAACTGCACATTAAACAAAGAGGATGCTCAGTTTCCATGCATGCATGCTATAATAATAAAGAGTAATCCATACTATGATCGTACATTTGTATACAGCCATATAACAAACCATTTTGTTTCATTCATGAGTATTTAATGTGTAACACAATCTCATATTATGATGCAACCCAAACGTGTAGATATATTACTTATTTATTCCTAAGAAATGAATGGTGTTAGTACACATTATGGACAGTCTTACATCATAATAAGTTATGTTCATTTAACAGAAACATTAATTCTCCAGTATGTTTTAATACTAAGTATTTTGTTTAATATATTAGATACTAGTCGAAAGCCCGTGCGATGCACAGACCGATTTTTGATGATATAAAATTTCATCACCTCATCATAATTTTTGATTTGGAATAATTCTATTTAAGTTTATGATCTTCAAGTTGATATCTAAAAATAATTGATTACTCTTGATCAAGTACTTATTTTTAATAGCATTCCATCAACTTATTTTAATTTTTCAATATAAAATATTTTTAATTAAATTTATAGTCTTAAAACTCTTTTTAGGACTCTAAAAAATTTCTGGTTGATATCTAAAAACGAATTATTATTTTTATTTATATACTCCATAATAGAATTTCATCAGCTTATTATAAGATGTGGGATAATTTTAGTTTAATTTATAGTCTTAAAAGTTGTTATAAAACTTACAAGATTTTTTATTGATATCTAAAAACGAACAATTTCTCTTATTATGATATAATCACCTAATCATAATTTTGCTTGAGTTTATAATCTTAAGAACTTTTATCTAAAGACAAATGATTACTCTTATAATTATTCTTTTGTCAGAATTGTTACTTTTGTTTTTTTCCCTCGTTGGATGAATAAACGTAAACTACCCCTCTTGCAAAAAAAAAATGATTACTCTTATAATTAGTACAAAGTATATAATAGAAGTTCATTACTTTATTAGAATTTCTCGATGTGGGATAATTACTTTAGATTATAGTCTAAAGAGCTACGGAGTATTATATATAAGACTCAAAAGATTTTTGATTGAAATCTAAAGGCGAATAATTTTTCTTATTGATGATATAAAATTTCATTCATTTTTCGATGTGGAATAATTCTACTTAAGTTTATAGTCTTAAAAACTCTTTTTTAGAACTCAAAAGAACTCGTTTTAGAACTTAAAATAATACTAAAACAAATTATTATTATTATTAATTATTTACAGTTTTAAAATTTTAATTTTATATTTTTAAAATATTAATATTTGTAGAGGGTGATAAATATTAAAAAAAGATATATTAAACAGAATTGACTATGCATTCCACGCGATCTCTGTTCAATTTTGGTTTTGTTTTGAAGTGATATTTGACTTTAATTTCTTTCAGTCGAAAAGTTCCTGCTTTATTAATATATATGGATTGATTACATATCAATAGGTGGGACCAATAAGTTATTACTTGAAATTTTTTACACGTATATAACAAACGTTGATTAGACTTCTTTAATTTGGTAATGATTTTAATAAGTGTGACAAAAAATATGATTTAAAATATATATGAAAATATTTTTTCAAACAATTGGGAAAATAAAATAAATATTTCAAAAGGTTGCTATGCATTTAAAGGAATTTAGCCTATAATTTTAAACAAAATTTTATATTAATGTATAGTATATGCATTAAATACAAACTTTTAATTAATTTACCATTTTCGGTCGGCTCATGGGTTGGGCGGTTCTGACCCTAAGTATCGAGGTTAATATCAAATCGGTCACTTTCGGTTTATGGTCATTATCGGGCGACTATTTTTGAGTGTTTTTTTGGCTGTTTTTTGGGTCGGATAATTTTCTGACATATCTCGTTGCTCATAGATTATAGAGAACACAATGTCGTAAAAAGTAACTTGAAAATTCGAGAAATGTCGGAAAAATATAGACTCATCGTCATCGACAATTTTACTTCACGTCGTCGATATTTTAAGAGTAAATTACGAAATTGTCCTTATTTTAATTACTAACCTAATTTAATCTACAAATCCCTTCATAATCTTTCACTTCTTAATAAAGTTGAATCAACATTTTTCCTTTTGACCAATTTCATCCTCAGACAATTACTACAGTTAAAAAAACAAGGACATCAAAACACCGACTAAGGACCCCGGGAAAATGAAGTTGTAGACAAATGATTATCCGTTAGTACCAACGTAAGTCTTCTGATCATGAACGTCTCACATTAAATTAGAATGATATGTATATTAAATACCTAAATATAAATCACTCTTCGTAGTAAGCTGCATATTACGCAAAAAGTGTCACATTAACATTATTAAAAGACCGTCACCGAACTCTCTTCCAAAACTTGATCATCACCCAAAAAAATGCATAACCTAGACGTGGGAGAAACTCGCCTAGACAACGTCCAGGCGTGAAAGATTTGTGACTGAACCTGGGAATAGGCACAAGAAGACCACACCTGTACCTAGGCGCAGTCGGGTCGCTTCTTTGGTCAAGCGTGGGATTAGACGCGACTATCCCACGCTCAGCCCATATGTATGTGTAATTGTGAGCATAGCATGTACATTCAAATTATGTTCCTCAATATTCAATAGAAAAGGCAAATTGAATCCTAAGACTTTGATAAGATGTACAACAATCCCATATTCACTAAAACAAAAACCAAGAGGCAAAGTTGTCATTTTAACTTTCCCGCCTAATTTCAACCCCTCATTACCTAAATTAGGCTTGAAAAAAATTCTGGATTTTTTTGTCCAGATTCATTACAAGCTCAATTGTGCATGTGTAATATCAACCTATACAATAATCAAAGCCCTTATTTAACTATCAATAGATCAATTCAATTAATTGAAAAATATTAATCATATTTAATATCATAACGTAATTAAATTCAATAATTAGTACTATTGTTTTTATTAAAAAATTGTATTTTTAATATTAATCATGTTAGTATAAAAATTATACTCCGTATAAAATTATTATTATTTTTTAGTTTACAATATTAATGTTAATACGGAGTCAATTTTTTAGTTATTATTTTAAATATGATATACTCACATATTTTACTAATATCGTAATAACAACAATGACACGTTATCAATCCAGTGGGTTGACCCGTTCGACGGGTTTTGATCATAAATTAATGAATCATTCCGAGTTTGAGCCAAACTGGTCTTGGGTCAAAATTTTAGGGTCTTACTCTTGAACTTACAAATTAAAATGGGTCGATTTACGAGTCAAGTCGAAATTTGACGGGTCTATTTCCAAATTTAAATGTCTGTTATCTAATCATAATCACTTAAAATTAGAACAAATTAATTCCAAAAAATACCCTACAAAACTTTAAATATATACAAAGTTGCGTGTAATCTTTTTTAATATAGGTAAGATAATTAATTAAGTCATCCAATATTATTTCTTACTTATATTCTGACTATATTATGCGATATATACGAAATACTCCGTATAAATTAGGCGCAATCCGATCTATTCATCAGGTTTACTTTTTATAAAATACTAATTTTATAAACGACATATATATAAATAGAAGATAAAAACATGAATAACATCTCTATTTATTAATAAGACTAATTTTATACTCCGTAGTCATTTCAACCTAATAGAATGCTATTACGTACTTTATATCGAAAGATAGAGTATACAGGTAGTGACTAATTTTTTTACTTATTTCATTCTAATAGAATGTTACCCCTTACAGAAAAATAAAGTAATGACATAATATGTTTTTTATTATGGTTAAAAAAAATAAAGGTTAAAATTTTTGCCAGGAACGAAAACATAAACGGTAGACTGACAAACTAAAGAAAGAAAAATGTAAATTATTGACTTAATCGAAGGGAATACTTTTGTAAGTAACTAAACTATTTATATAAAAAAACTAATGAAAAAACCGTGCGTAGGCACGGGTTTTGTACTAGTACTTTAACGAAATTACTTTTTCATAATGATCTTTTACTCAATCCTAACGATATTTTACCGCTTTGTCCCTCTCATTTCACCACCATCAAAAAATCAAGTCTTTGGTACTCTCTCTAAATAAATTTCAAACATCCATAAATTCACCATGAACCACCACGAATATCGGGACCGTTTGGGATTGGTGGCTGGAGTCGGTGGCTGAGATCGGGTCGGCGGGATCGATCGGGTCGGAGCCATTGGTTGGGTGGTGGGTGGTAGGGGGTGGGTTGCGTGGTGGTAGGTAGCCGGGTGGGGGTCGGGTCGGGTGGGTGAGGGTTTTCGGCGGTGGGGGTCGGGTCAGGTGGTGAGGGTGGTCGACAGCGAAGGTCTAGTGGGTGAGGTGTGGGGTGGGTCATGGGGTGGAGTCGGGGAGGGGGACGTTGTTGGTGGGTATATTTTTATTTATTTTTTAAATTAAATTTTTTATCTAAATTTCTCCTTTTTTATTTGTTAATTGATGTTTTCACTTTTTTTATTTGTTATTTTTTCTTTTTTGTTAGATAAACATTTTTATTATTTTAGTTGAAACTTTTAAATTCAATTAACTCTAAACAATTAATCGAACAATAATAATATAATTAAAAAAATAATTAAAAAAATAAATGAACGATTTTACATCATTAGTAATTGAATTAGAAGTCGTAATTGAAATCGGGAGCGGTTGATTTTCTAAATTGATGAAGCAAAATGAAATAATTGTAATTAATTTCAATGTCAATGGAAAGTTTATATAAGGGTATAATGGGAAAAGTTCAGTAAAATTCGTTAGGATTGAGTAAAGGTTTGTTAGGAAAAAGTACGACCCTACTTAAATTATTGACGGTAGATCATAG
The DNA here is from genome assembly GCA_958450325.1 of Agrostemma githago. NCBI lineage: Eukaryota > Viridiplantae > Streptophyta > Magnoliopsida > Caryophyllales > Caryophyllaceae > Agrostemma > Agrostemma githago. The sequence goes on along the minus strand of OY288257.1, from coordinate 56,019,992 downwards.
TTCAAAGTTGATTGCTTGGTAACTTGTTAGAAATCATTTTATCATCATTATATCGACAGTAGTTACGGTTATTTATGACGAGTTATCCATTGTATTGTTAGAACAGGTCAAAATACTACATTATCACTCAATTAGTAGAGTGAACACAAAACATTCTACCTAGGTAGTACAATGTTTCCGTCTTTTTATCTCTAAATAGGTAAATATTTTACCCATTATAATAATATGACAGATATCTCCTCCACAGACAAGAATTTGGTTATATGATCTTTACTTTTTTTCAGTGTAAAAGAAGCCATAAGAACAATTCTAATGCTAATGCCAATACATTATGCCAATGCTAATGGAGTAAGTTTTAATTTTTAATGGATTTTTGTAAATTGTAATTTTGAAACCTGGATTAATTTAATTGTTTTTTTTAACGGAAAGAATAATTCATTAATAGAACGCCGAACGACACTTACAACGAATACCTATAATTGCAATCAAATCTAATAAAAACCAAAGAAAACAATTTCTTTTATAAACTAAGTATCTCAAGACATGATCTCACAATTCGACATGATCTCGTATCGATATCTTCTTACAGCTTTTGTTGAGGGGATCCTTCGTTTAATTCAGTACTAGAGAAAACTTACCTCTATTGGTGTCAAAGATCGTTGGATTAATTTAATTGTTGGGTAAGTGTAATTGTTAATTTTTAAACATCATGAATTGGCAATTAATGTAATTATTGGAAGAGAGAAATAATTAAAGGGTGTAAGGGTGTAAAGGATGAAAAGGGTAAAATTGACAAATCACATAAAATTTCAATGACGTTAAGCAAATCATCGCCAATGAGATACGAAAGTGAAAATATATTGTGCCTCCCTAAAGGAAAAATCTTAAATCCGTCACTTACTGTGCAAGATCTATATGGAGCAAGTATTAGTTAATTGGTACTCATAATCACAAGTTAAAGTTGTCTTACTCTATAAAACTACTCTTTTTGAATAAGGTAAGACAACGTAAATAACAAAATGATTAGCTGGTTCTTCGTACCGTGAGGCTCATTTTCTTCGACGGTTTCGGAAGGTTAGCTGTGTTGATGCAGACGGTACTTATGATCGTGATCATTATTCCGTCCACAAACCCATCTTTGTGGACCCCCGACGCATTTACCCTATATTTTATGTTTCTTTAAGTTATGTTTTCAGGTTTAATAAAAGTTATAACATGATTTCTGAGAACTCAAATGTTATGTAACCATCATGTTTTTTCTGCCGGTAAAAAAAAAAAAATTAACAAAATGATTGCAAAGGAAAAGTAAAAATAAATTACCTCTGTACCTTGGCCTGTCCACCTGTCTGGTTTTAAATTTATGCCACTATCAATATTGTCTTGTGATTCTTGTTTTTTCTCGAATGCTCCTTCCTTGTCTAGTTTAACCTAAATAATCATTTACAATTAAATAGTGTTACGTATTTGTATCGGGAGGCCTCTCACATACAACGAAGTTACCTTTAATATTATTTCATTCTCTATTAGTATGTCTCACGATAAGTTATCGTAAGACGGTCTCACAAGATAATAACTAATTTATTTTTAAGGAATATACATTTGCCAAAGAAAATAAACCTTAATGACCAAGAGAGAAAAAACGATCCCATCCTTGTGTTCAGTACGTAAGAATGTAGATATTTTATTTATGAGTAAATTAAAAATTACTCCCAAGATACAAATTCCTTCTAAGATACAAATTTTAAAATTTATTCCCTTATGAATTTTTTGTTAAAAATAACTCCCAAAATCTATCAAAAGTTCAAAAATTGCTCCCAAATTTATTTTTAGGACGAAAATGCCCTTGGTTAGAGGATGAGGTGAAGTAATATGGCATAAAAAAGTTAGGGGTATTTTTGTCCAAAAATTATATTTTGGAGCAATTTTTGAACTTTTGATAGATTTTGGGAGTTATTTTTTACAAAAATTTCAAAAGGGAGTAAATTTTAAAATTGATAACTTTTTTTTTTTGAGGGATTAAAATTGATAACTTAAAAGGGAGTAATTTTTAATTTACTCTTTATTTATTAATATCATTATTTTTAGGGTTATTTAACGACAATAATACAAACTATAGGGTTGACCCGTTATCCAGGTCTAAGGAGGATGGAGGATAAGTAATCGGTTAAATATACATCGATTTCCTGATGTCGCAAGTTATAAAGTTACCTATACTACTCTGGTTTAACTAAAATTTATTGAAATTAGTATTATTTTGGGAAGAAGCTCAATAGTTGGTATTATGACACGAGAAAAACACTTTTCTGATAAGTAATTTTCTGAGAAGTACCCATTTTTTGTTACCATTTCAACTGTCATTCTTCATTTGGATCATTCTAGTTTCTAGAATTTTTTTATAGTCAACGGAAATTCAGCACCAGCAATACGGGATTTCAATTTGATGCGGATCGATTTGTCTTCGGTTTCTGAATGTGAAAGCAGAATCAGAGGCTTATTATCAATCCCCTCATCCTCTCATTGTTGGGGGTTAGTCAGGGTTAATATGAATTTGGGGAAATTAATTTAGGATGTCCATTTTAGTTTTGGAAACTTTTTCATTTTTTTGTCGGACTAAGTTAGAGTAACTTAGTAACTTGATTAATAATCTTGAAGAAGGGTAAAACGGTCATTCCATCTCGTTTCATGAGTTTTATTTACGGAAATGAGATAAGGATATAGATTATGAAATAGTTGGGATATGTAGGTATAAGTTTTGAAAAAAAAATTATTTGGGGTATAAAATTTGAAAATGAATGTTATTTGAGGTATAAGTTATCAATTTTCCCTAAAATAAAATTCATAATAAAGGAAGACCGGTATTTGGTTCGCCAAATAAAGGTACGAGGTATGGGTTTAGAATGAACCAAACTCATACCTCTTGTTTGGTTGGTAAAATTACGATTTAATACCTATACCTCAAACCTCTAAGGGGGCGTTTGGTTCGCCAAAAAGAGGTATAAGGTATGAGTTTAGAATGAACCAAACCTATACCTCTTGTTTGGTTGGCAAACTTACGGGTTTGATACCAATACCTCAAACCTCCAAGGCATTGGTTACTCATACCCAAGGGAGGAGGTGGGTATGAGACTCATATCATTGGAATCAAAATCCTTATATTCATATTTGATTTTTCCGATTTTCTTTTCTTCTTTTGTAAAATGTCTTAATTAAAATATTTTATTGGAAAAACTAATAAAAAAATACAAAAAATTTATCTTGAAAATTAGTATTAAATATATTTGAGATTTCATACTCCCACTAACTAGTTTTTTAATTAAATTTATTTCACTTTTTTTAACTGATTTTTATTTTATTTTGTAGTACTCTGTATAACATTATCGTTTAAAATTTTATATATTTAAAATTAGATTATTAAATACGGAGTACTTTACAAAACTATAATTTATAATTTGATTCCTAATCATTTAACAAACGAACCAAACACTAGGGATGAGGAATCAAGGTCCAACCCCATACCACCCTGGTTTGATTCTTGATTCCATTCCTATACCTTCTTACGAACCAAACGCCCGCTAAGGTATCAGTTCTAACTCTTATTCAAAGGTAAGCCTCCTCTTCCTCCCAAAACCCTAAAAAAGAAAAAGAAAAAATTTTTCGTTCGGGGCTGCCATCTACCAATTTCGGTAGTGGTAAGCCCCAAATTTCAATCTCTATTACAGTATTATTATTAATCTTATTTAGTTCTTAGATAATTATGAATAACTCTTACCTCCTCCTTGGGAGGTTTTGCCCCCATCAATTGATGGGTCTGCTCCTATGTTTTCGGTGGGTTTGCTCCCTCTTTGGGAAAGATTTATGTGCAAGATCATGAGAGCAATGAAATTTCTACGTTCGGTGATACAGTTGAGGTCAGATCTCGATCTACTATTTGTCGAAATAGAGAAAGTTCATCCCTTTGAAGACTATTTAATCAGATCTATAGATTCCTTCGCGAGAGGCTGTGTCAATAAACAGCGATATATAGAAGGCTATGCAGAAGCGCATTACTCTAATAACGATCTTTGTCTTAAAGGTGTTCTTTATTTATTTTTTACAAATCTGTATTCAGTTCAATTTGACATCGTTTGTAGATGCCGGATGGCTAATTATTAATGAAATTGATCTTCACTTCAAAAAAAAACAAAAAAAGTATCAGTTTCTCATCCCCAAGGGAGGATGTGGGTATGAACTCATGCCTTGGAATCAAAGTATTTGATTTTCTCGGAGAAAAAAAAATCCATTTTTTTTGTAAAATGTCGTAATTAAAAAATTTTATTGAGAAAAACAAAAAAAATTTAAAAATAAAAAAATCATCTTGAAAATTAATACTTAATCTGGTTTTCTTTTATCTTTCCGTATTCCTTTTTGGTCCGTCTTTTTTTTTTATCTTCATTCCCATTTGGTTTCTTTCCATTTTGGGTCATACTTTTTACCATACTACTCTTACTATTTACAACACTTTACACCATTATTCTTTCCTATTACACTCACTTACCATTTTACCCTCAATATTTCTTAAATTTATCATTTTGTATTTATTACAAAACAAAAAATTTTGTGCCAAAAGCAACGGGAAGATAAATAAAACCCGGAGGAAGTTGTAAATATAATTGAGGTTTCGTATTGCCAATAACAACTTTTTTAATGGAATTTATTTTACATATTTTTCTGAATTGGTTTTTTTTGTATAATATTATTGTGTAAAGTTGTCTATATTTATTAACAGATTATTAAATGTTGCTTTACAAAGAGTTTTTTTTGTCAAAAAGCACCTAACATTTACGCTTTCTGTAAAAAAAAGGTACCTTAAGTTTTTTTTTTGCCCAAAAGCAACTAAAATTCTCAATGTGTTGTTTAAAGGCACCAAATGCCACTTTCCGTCAAAAAAAGTTCAAATACAGGTTAGAATTAACGGATGTACGTATACTCTTCTTAATAAACTAAATATAGGTATACATACCTCATTCTTCCTCCCATAATCTACTAATACCCTAACTCATATCTTCCTTATTTCCCCAAAAAAACCTTCCTCTTTTTCAATCAAACTCCATTTTCCTCTTCCTTAGGGTTTGTTATTGATACTCGAATTAACAATAATTAACCCATACTTCAAAATTATACTCGAAAATTAGGGTAGCTAACCTAAAAAATGAAATTGAACTCAAAAATTAAATTTGTTTTTGTTGATGATTTAGGTGATTATTTACATAAGGATAAAGAATCGTAATAGAGACTTACCGATTGAGCAATGAAGTTTGATTGAGAATTCTTATGAAACATGCAAGTGAAGAGGAAAGGTTTTTTTGGGGGAAATCGGGAACAATAGTTGATCAGGTATTGGTTATTAGGGGAGGGGTTAGATAGAGTAGAAGGGTGAATATACGTATATTTAGTGTATTAAGAAGAGTATACGACTATATCCGTTAATTCTAACCTGTATTTGTACTTTTTTTGACGGAAAGTGGCATTTGGTGTCTTTAAACAACACATTGAGAATTTTAGGTGCTTTTGGGCAAAAAAAAACTTAAGGTGCCTTTTCTACAGAAAGCGTAAATATTAGGTGCTTTTTGACAAAAAAACTCTTTTACAAAACTATAATTTCTTATTTGATTCCTAATACGTCGGATATCAGGAATCAAATTTCAACCTCATACCACTTTTGTTTGATTCTTAATTCCAACATTATACCTTCTTGCGAACAAATGCCCCCATAATTGAGTGAGTATGTTTAGGCGGAAAAAAGTTAAAGGATGGTTATTCTCATAGTGTTTAGGTAGGAGCATGTTATTCTCACGTTTCGAGAACTCAATTTTCTCTTAACATTTTATAAGCTAATATTGAAAATTGAATATTCAATAATGAAATCTTTAATAAGAAATTTTGTGGTACATTATGGACGAATGAACTAATTATATTTTTTGGAAAAATTAAAGATAGGATTCACATCATAAAATAAAACGTCATTTAGTAAATTTGGGATGGTTATATTTTTTCACTTTCTATAAAACTAATGATTATCATATTATGCTAAGTTTAAAAGGGGTCTGAGTAAGAGTCTGAGGCTCAAATTTTTGAATTTGAGATTCATACCTGGTTAATGTGATTGATACGAGTCTGAGACTCAGACGGATCTAAGTTTAAAAAAGAGGTCTGAAGTTGAGTCTGAATAAAAAATCTAAAGCTCAGATTCTTTGAGTCTTAGACTCGTATTTGAAATTCAATAAGTTGTATATTTATTATTATGTTTAATTATTTGCTTCCATATATTTAGTAATATGTTATATGCGCATTTTGGAGGGAAAAGGTTGGCAAATGTTGTAGTATGAAAAAAGACTTTCTTAATATTTCCATCACTTTTTTTTAAGTGTTTGTATTGTATCTAGCTTAGTGAGTAATTAAACTTGAAATAAAGGTATAAGTATAAAAAATGAAAGATAAAAAAATGACACATTGCTAGAATAATAAAAAATTATTTCCTCCGTTTTGTTCATTTGTTTCACTTTGATTAAAATACTACTCACAATGAATATAAAAGACAAACAAATGAACGGACAGAGAGAGTTTGTTATAAATGTGACCCTCAAAATATCTTTATTAATAAATAAAAATTGTTAATAAAATATAAAATTAATTACTAAATAATCGAAAAATATGATTCCAGATTGGATCGGATAGTATATCCAAATGTTTGAAGACTAATTTCTATATCCGATCCAAATATATAACAAATTCAATCGATCCAACTTTAATTTTCGAATCAGATATAAAAACTATCGAACCAGATAATCAGAGTTTTGGCTCAACTGTACTTGACGGGAGTAGGAAAAAAAAAAAACATCTCCAACTTAGCTACTCGGTAATTGAAATTTCTAGGATTATTTATCAAGAATAATCCCACTTTGGGTGGTCATGATCTTCCAAAAAATAAATTCAACTTTAATTAATCTGGAAATAAACCAATATATGATACGTATTAGACACGAATGAAATTGGGTGACCTGCTACTAGGGATAGCAATAAGTTGGATTCGGATCGGGTGAAGCCTCACCCGCATCCATCACCCGTCTCTATTCGCCCACCCGATCCATCCATCATCCACTAGGAGTGTCATCCATATCCGATCCACCCGTCATCCACGGGTGAAACGGGTGGTTCGGGTGATTTAACGGCGATTCATTTGTACTACAGAATATTATTTTATGAAATAAATACCAAATCGAAAACAATTTCTTGCGAGACCTAACTTGCGACTTGACACATTTCGTCGTCATGGTCGTATTATTTGAGTGAGGTCTAGTCTAGGAAATAAAAATAAATAAGGTTTTAGGAAAACATGGGGCATTCTCTTATTCTCGGATAATTTTTATAATATATATTTTTTTTAATGGATGGATGTCGGGTGGTTAGCGGATTACGGGTGGGATGATGCTCCACCCGCATTCGACCCAATCCATCACCCGTCTCATCAATTATTTGCTATTCATCCATTTAATCGGGTTTTCACCCATTTATTTTTCTCAGGTGGATCGGGTGCGGGGTGGATGCGGGTGAAATTGTCATCCCTACCTGCTGCTAGGGGTGTTCACCGGTCCAAACCCGGACCGGACCGGCTTGAGCCGCGGACCGGCAACCCAAAAAATCCAAATCCGCGGACCGGACCGGTTAACAAAGAAACCTGGATCGGACCCTCTTAAGATCGGACCGGCAAAATACACTAAATTTGATTAATTTTTTAATGTGCGGACCGGATCGAACCGCAGACCGGCAACCAGATTTTTGGAGACCCACGGACCGGACCGGTATGTAGCCGGTCCGGACCAGACCGGACCGTACAGTCCGGGTCACTTCTTGAACATCCCTACCTACTGCCTACAAAGTTTGTACACTATTCAGTAATTACACTAACTACTCATAACCTACTTAATTAAGTTCAGTAATTTCAAATTACTTTACTTAGCTTCTTCCTTCACTTCATCTTTTTCTCAACTTCATTTTTTTTACTTTACTTCATCTTCTTCCTTCATAGACGAATCAAAATTTCAGTTTCCTCCATTGCTCTTTCCTCTAAGGTAATCGTTTGTCGAAACTTTTGTTTGTGTATCAAATATAATTTTCGCCCATCCTTATAATTAGCATCAATATTGATGGAAATCCATTTTTAGGGATTATTGTTCATCCATGGAATACTATCACCTTGAAATTTTGTTATGGGTAACAAAAGAATCGACATTGATATGCAAAGGGAGAAGTTAAGTTAATTAATAAGATGAGACCCACAGAAACCTACTGCATCCGGTACCCAATTTCATTTGTGTTTGATATGTCTCATACATTGGTTTATTCTTATATTAAGTTGGGTTTACTTTTGGAATACCAATAAAAATTGAGATTATAACTATTAAATAATCCAAATTTTTATCCCATTATACGTACATACGGAGGTATAAAATAAACACTTTACTTCTTGTCGTCCATAAATTTACTTAGCTTCGTCCGTATTTTAACCGTATTACCAATTTTACCCCTCATTATATTAACTCTTCACCTTTATCTTTATCCACCTTCTTCCTTATTCCATCACCTTCTCCCTTTTTCCTTCCTCCTCTACTTCGGTAAGAAAAATTAAAATTTGAAAAACGGTTTCATGTAATCTCACTCCTCCAATTAATTCTGTCGTGTCATCTCAATTCCGAGTCCAAGGTAAATGATTTCTTAATTTCTGTACTTTAGGGCAAATCGATTTATGTTTGTTGTACCTTTTTTAATTGCATACTTGTTTCGTAGCTAGAAATCAATTTTTCTTCTGAGAATCAAAATACGAATAAAATTAATTTTTTTTGTTCGTTGGAGAAATATAAAATTAATTTACTAAATACGAATAAGTCAAATAAAATGGGCTAGGTTTCATGGCCAACTCCACACTAATCACTTTGATAAAGCGTAGAAAATATGAGTTACAACTCACGACGTAGCGTTAAATTTTTAATTCTTTTCCTGGGCAGAGGCGTGAGAGAAC